>OX420940.1:24408811-25008811 GCA_949091785.1 Polymixis lichenea | reverse complement strand
ATTCTATGTCTTAATCCAGGTTATAAACTATCTGTGTGCCAAATTTCATCCAAATCCGTTAAGCCGTTTTTGCGTGATTGAGTAATAAACATCCAAACTTTCACATTTATAATATTATTTTATATATTTATAAAGACCATTACTTTGAAGTTTAGTAAAGTTTCAGTAAGATATATGAAAAAAAATATTATTGGGACCTTTAGTCCCAATAATATTTTTTTTTCATATATCTTCCACGTACAGACAGTGATCCGTTACATTTTTATTACATGTACTTTTTCTCATATATCTTCCATGTACAGACAGCGATTCGTTACATTTTTATTACATGTATTTTCCCGGCGGCCCGCCTACCCTTAGTTTTTTTTTTGTTTTAGGGTGGGCAATCATCAAACAATTTTTCCCGCTCTGGGTGGAGCAGGAGGGCGTGTCAGACTTTTACTGACTAAAATCCAAATGTGTTCCCTCAGTTGCCTGTGTGCCAGGGGTGACGGTATCTCTTTCGAACAACCCGCACCCCTGGCAGGCGACGGCCCTTACGGACCCCACCAGTTGTTGCTGACATCTCTGACGGCGCGCGTGGAACACAACGCGCCGTCGACTCGGGCATTTTTTTTTGTTTAACGTGGAGAAATGCCTACTGCGCTACCACGGGGAGATAGCGTAGTTATGTGGGACTGTAACCCACTAAAACTCCACGGTGTCCTCCAGTGCCGCTTGAGGCGGGACCACAAAAACGCGCAAGCCATCCGCGAACCCACCGCAGCTGTCTGTCACCGGAATCTCCTCGAAGGGAAATAACCCCTATCACCGGCGCACCAGGACACATGGCACGCCATGACCACCCCAGGAACCAAATAGCATAAGGGCCCCAGACGACCCCGTGTCTGGCACCCTTGGTCCCCCTGCTACGGGTCAGCACAGTGGCCCCGCCACCTACCACTTTTCGGCTTCAGGGGATAGGGAGAGCGGCCAACGCTATACTCCTCCTCCCCTGCGGATCCACCGCGTCCGCCATCAAACGGTGGCGGCCCCGTCCAGGCCACGGAAGGGAAGAGCGCTACTCAGAAGTACCAGCACTCTTTCTCCGCCGAAGCCTGTAACCCTCAGCTGCAATGCCTCCCATTCGACATCACGGCCCACCTTTTTATTCTATGGTCAGTTATACACGTCAACAAGAAACCCCGTTACGAATCTGGTAAACGACTCAAGAGCTAGATTGACCCGACACTATACTGAAGACTCCCGGACATCAGCTTGTACGAGATCAGGATGGCTCTGAAGCAGCTCAAAAACAACAAGGCGCCAGGTGATGATGGAATTACGGCCAAACTTCTAAAGGCTGGCGGGAAACCGGTTCTTAAAGCCCTCGAGAAGCTGTTTGATTCCGTCATACTCGAGGGCAAAACGCCAAAGGCATGGAACAGAGGTGTAATAGTACTTTTCTTGAAGAAGGGTGACAATGTCCTCCTTAAGAATTGTAGGCTCACCTCGCTTGCTATGTCTACAAGCTGTTCTTTAGAGTCATCACAAACCGTCTAGCACGCAAGTTTGACGTTCAGGAGGATAGAAGTCTCCAGCCTCCCGAACAGGCCGGGTTCTGTAAAGGCATTAGCACCGTAGACCACATACATACGCTGCGGCAGGTTATACCTACAGAAGACCGAGGAGACCTGCCTCTCTACTTAGCGTTTTTGGACTACGAAAAATCCTTCGATTCGATCGAGACATGGGCTGTACTGCAGTCCCTCCAACGGTGCCAGATCGACTATCGGTACATCGAGGTGTTGAAGTGTCTGTACGAAAACACCACTATGTCAGTCCGACTCCAGAACCAGACCTCGAAACCTATCCTTCTCCAGCGAGGTGTTAAACGGGGAGACGTTATCTCTCCGAAACTCTCCACCGCTGCACTGGAGGATGTCTTCAAGGTTCTGGTCTACAAAGGGGCTGGGATCAACATCAATGGCGAGTACATCACTCACCTTCAGTTTGCCGATGATATAGTTGTCATGGCTGTGACCATGGAGAACCTCAGCACAATGCTCGATGACCTCAGCAGAGCTTCCGAATGAATGGGTCTTAAAATGAACATGCACAAGACAAAGGTTATGTCTAATGCCCATGGAACACCCACTTTCCTAACGGTCGGAGTTGCTGCACTCGAAATTATGGACGAGTACGTTTACCTAGGACAAACTGTCCAGTTAGGTAGGTCCAACTTCCAGAAAGAGGTCAGTCGTCGAATTCGACTCGGCTGGGCAGCGTTCGAGAAGCTTCGCAATATCTTCTCGTCCCACATACCGCAGAGTCTCAAGACTGGTCAAAGACTTGCGGTCTTTGACCAGTGCGTGTTGCCAGTGATGACATAGGGAACCGAAACGTGTTCGCTCACAATCTACCTCATAAGAAGGCTTACAGTCACCCAAAGGGCAATGGATAGGGCTATACTTGGAGTTTCCCTGCGTGATCGAATCAGGAATGCAGAGATCCGCAGGAGAACCAAGGTAACCGAAATAGCCCGAAGAATTGCCAAACTTAAGTGGCAGTGTGCAGGGCACATTGCTCGCAGGGTAGATGGCCGATGGGGCCGAAAAGTTAATCTGGAGTGGCGACCGCGTACCGAAAGACGTAAAGTTGGAAAGCCTCCCACAAGGTGGACCAATGACCTTGCGAGGGCTGCAGGAGTCCGTTAGATGCGGGAAGCATAGAACCGGTCAAAGTGGTGGAGCTTAGGGGAGACCTATGTCCAGCAGTGGACGTCTTTCAGGTGAAATGATGATGATGATGATGAACAACAAGATCTCGGCTATTTGTTAGGCGATACCATCTCAACAAGTTAAGGGGAGTCCAGTCACGGGTTGGAACTCACTAGTGGGAATGGCTAAAAAGCACGCTGTCTCACTAGGCATCGTGTCCGACAGAGGTAGTATCAGTGATGAGCAGTTAGACGTTTTTCTACATACACAACGTTATTGAGTTAGATGCAGGATCATTATTTAAAGTACGACAGGCACGTAAAAAATTAAGAAAACTCCTTCGGAAGATAGGGGTTTACAAAAAACCACTGGATTTATATCAATGACCAATAAAGTTTATTGAACTTTTCGATATTTGAGCTTTTTCGATACCGACTTGGTTTTGGAGCTTTTACACTTTTTTTATTACTAAAACACGCCCAAAGTTAGGTTAAATTAGCAAGAAAAACGAATCTTTGTTGACTCCTAACCTTTTAATGACTTTATATTCTCTGGTCTCATTATTAATATTGTCTGTACGGAAACAGAATAGGTACTCTGTTTCCGTACAGACAATATTAATAATGAGACGAAACATTTTAATTTTTAACCGACTACAAAAAGAAGGAGGTTCTCAATTCGACATATTCATATTTTTTTTTATGTATGTTCGGGCATAACTCCGTCATATATAAACGGAAATGTAAAATTATTTTTGTGTTCGAAAGGGGTTTATTTCGGAATGGCCCCATATAAATTTCATATAGATCTGATGATGCGTTTCGGAGACAGGCAACATAACTCTTCAAAAAATGACAACAAATCAACCGCGATGGCTGCTATCGCATAAATATGCATTGTTTTGACCCCAAGGATGATGAAATTCGAATTGGTGCGTACTTTAACTAAAAAAATTAAATAAAAAACTTTTTCAAAAAAGAAAAAAGAACAACCGACTTCCGGAAAAACACTACAAAGTGAAAAATAATTTTAATTTCGGAAGACGGACGGTGACAAAAAATTTAAATAGATATCCAAAGTCACCGACTTCCGAAATTAAAGTTATTTTTCACTTTGTAGTATTTTTCCGGAAGTCGGTTATTTATTTTTTGTAATGTACATTGTCGAACAGTGGATTAATACACTCCCGAAGTTTGTATGGAAAAAATGTCGACTAGATTTATATTAATAAGCGGATTATATGTGAACCAAAACTAAATAGGTACCTTGACCTCTTTCATAACTTTAACACATCTAGAAAGTCCATAATGAATAGACAGTCTAGTCAAACGTAATAAGAGTAGAAGGTAGGTATCATAATGATGGTGAAATGTTGCTATTTATAATAATATATGATGCTTTTGCAATACGGCCACAAAAACAGCTGGCAACTTATTATACGACATCTGTGGTCCTTTGCACAAAGACCGAGCAACATTCACAACTCTCCCGAAGCCTGCCTCGGGAGACGCCTATAATGATCTCAAGTAAATTTACTCAGCCTGTTGCAGTCCACTGCTGGACATTGGTCTCACACAAGCTGCGCCTACAGCACCCGGTTACACATCTTTTCATAACACACTTGACAGAGTATTGGCGGAGACAGCACAGTCATGTAGATGAATGAAAGTACAGTACCAGCCGGCGTAAATATGACTCTAGATTTATAGCTCTAGAGTTAAAGATACGCCTATCTTAATTTGTGTAAAGTTCACTCATTCTTTTGGGATGATCATCTGACCAGTCTGGTGTTGTCTGGTGGGCAACTGCTCGATGATTGATGTCGGGAAGTTGCTATGCTAGGCGCGCGGTAAACTCTGTTAGCAACTCAGTGTGAATCGTAGTTCGCATGTGGCAATGTAGAGGCCGCCACAAGCTTTTCATTGCCAATCAGCTACGTTCTAAAAGTCCCAAATCTTCCTTCATAACTTACATACTCAGCCTATAACGTTCCCACTGCTGGGACACAGGCCTCCTCTACGTGAGAGAGAGTGGGCCGTAATCCAATACGCGGGCTCAGTGCGGGTTGATAAATGTCACATGTCTTCGAATTTTTTGGTTCTGGAACATGCCGATTTCCTCACGATGTTTTCCTTCACTGTTTTGAGCGCAGTAGTGATGAAGTAATTTACACAAAGTAATGCGCCTGCCTGGGTTCGAACACACGACCTACAACTCGTAAGTCGCGGCCACTGCCACTGGGCCAGCACTGCTCACAACTTAATCATCCTTCATAACTTAATCATGATAATATCACATCATAAACCCATAAACAGAACCCACGCCTTTGTACCCACAATGATGTCATCACAAAAGATGTCCTCGCCGCGTGATGTACGGGCTCGGAGATCAGATAAATCTATTACTTGCCGACGCACGGCCGATATTATTTTAATGTTATAATACAAATTATAATAATCTTTGGACGCCATATTTATGGGCCCGGTAATCTCTTTTGATTCGCCGCTTATGAGCTAAAGGGTAACGTATACGGAGACGGTAGTTTTGAGATTTTCAAATTGGAAATGTGCATTTTTGGGAACGTTTGGGAATTTATTGATTAAAAACACAACACAACCGTGTGTTTTTTGAAGTAACACTTCTTTTGGTACGTTTGGAAAAAATCATGACAGTAAAAAATGTTTACGATGCGCGCGCACACCGACAGCCAAAAAGCGACATGGTGAAGTTAGCTGATAACTATCATTAATTTATCATTCCTTTCACAAACAGAGAGTTATGATATACGCGATGAAATCTTTAGCTATTTTTGTTCTGTTACGCCAAAGAAGTAAAACATTTTACGTGCGTACATATTATAAGTACACACGTTTTTTTTTTCATTTTTGACTAATCATTTTAATTTTTTTCATTTTTTTTTTGTTATGAATTACTTAAACAAATATAAATATCTTCATAATATGTGCTGTAGGTGCCTACCTAATTCTGATTTTAATTTCGTTAAGTAGAAGTAAATTTTCAGCCCTAGTTTTTCTAAGTCATTTTTCAGGAGAACTTTTAACGGAACTCTTCAAATTATGTTCAACATGGTTCACCATTTCAAAATTGCAGCATTGAAGCAACCGCAACCTTTCAGCTCACCTTTCGTTCTCCCTCCCAATCCCATTATATTCGAATCAAATATCAAATCAGCGTAATTCGTGCGTCAAGTGTCCGCTCACCCCTCCGAGGTGTAAATGCGCCGTGATATACGCGCGGGATATATCCATGACAATTTATTTAGAGGAGAGTAGCTTCGCACCCTTGCTTCCTCACTGCGACCTTTTCAAACGAAAAACAACTCTTCGCAGATGAAAATAGAATTGATACTCTACAGAGAAGGTTAACATTAAGATGTCCTAGGAGCGATTTTAAAGCTTATGCAGGAGCAAATAAGGTAGGTTGCAGCAACGAGGTTCATAAAAAGGCTTTGTGGTCGTTGCAGGCACCGTGCTGAGCCGAGATGATTGCAAAACGAATAAATAATTCGCACATAATGCTGCGCGCGCGCTTATTACATGTCACCCGTGCAAATGTGTTTATTTTTAAACAGGCAACGACTTTTTAAGTTATTAAAATTGTTATGTTGTTGCGAAAAAATTAAAATTACTTTTGGTGTCATTAGTTTTGTCGTTTTTGTTCGTTGTCGTTCAGAGACAGACTGTGAGACTTGATATTTATTATTTACTTGTGACTCTTGATATTTAATGATACAATGGGAAATGCCGTGTAATCACGGCGACGACTACCTCAAAAGATTAGGTATATTGGACTTCGTCAATCTTAAGGGCTCCCGCAGATTTTCTATCGGCTAGGGTACTACGGCGCACACCAGGCCAACTAAACAGTCGGGTCGGTAGTGAGTACCTACGTATACCAGAAAACGGGCCGACTGCTCCGACTGCTTTAGTTTTTTTTACAAAGCGTAGGCTTTTTTCATCTTCTATCAAAATGATCGAAGTTTCGACAAGCAGCGATGGAGTAGAACTGGATAGCGCCATCCTGATAAGTACGCATGACCATCCGGTGCCACAGCTCGGAGTAACTTGAAGTATCGGCCGGATCGATAGGAAAGTA
Organism: Polymixis lichenea; assembly: GCA_949091785.1. Taxonomy (NCBI): domain Eukaryota; kingdom Metazoa; phylum Arthropoda; class Insecta; order Lepidoptera; family Noctuidae; genus Polymixis; species Polymixis lichenea. The sequence continues at coordinate 25,001,996 of OX420940.1, read as the reverse complement.
TGCGCGCGTGGAAGAGCGACTCGTTTAGCAGAATTTGAAGACAATCGTGTAGTGTAGCCCATCAAACTTTTCATCGGCCGATACCGATTCTTTATAATGTAAGCACTAGCGTACATCTTCGAAACCGATAAAAAGTTTGTAAGTAGTCTCCGGGGGCTCTAAGAGCGAAGTCTAGAATTTTATGACCGCTAAACTCAGACCACGCGAGACCCACATAATGCAGCTTCATCTGTAGGTACATACCTTAGATTCGAAAAATGCGGAAATTGGGAAGGACACCATTCAAAGACTATTGATTTGGTTACTTGTAAGTTACATAGTCAAAGCTCGGTCAGCTCGGTTCTAGTGATATTAAGTAAGTACCTACCTACCTTTGAGAAATTAAATGAACTTTGGGACGGTGAAATGCAGAATATGTTTTTGCTGTCTCTAAATACACTGGCGAGTCTGTGGATAATAACATAAGCCGGCAACAAAGCAAACTCAATTTCAATGAAATATTTATAGTCGCATCCTTCACACAGCAAAACAGACGCCATTTGATTCACCTTTTATTTACGTTGAATAAAGGCATTCCACAATTCCTTATATAATTAAGTCTGACGCTCGCATTCGGCTTAGCATTCAGAGGTTCAATTCAAACCCGTTGAGGAAGTTGTAACCCGATGCGTTTCCTCCGCAGCGTCCGAAGCGCTCGTAGGCGGAGGGTTAAGTCGCGATGAAAGGCGCCGCCGGCAGGCCACGCCCACCCCGCCCTGTGCACACACCGACAACCCTTTCACTGCCGCTGCCGCTATGTTGTTAACTAATAGTATGTTTCTTTTGTTTACTTTATGAGTCAGGTTGCGTGTATAGCGTGTTGTGTAGCTACAGCAAATAGCTTCTGGTTAGTGTTAAAAATGTAGTCGACGCGATAGTCTTGTTTACTGACAAGGACTTGATTAAAGAAACCAGGTGGGGCGACAATTTTTGACGAAGCTGCTGGATGAGCTGACAGTAGTCGAGAGCACCTTGAAACAGTGATTTTCTGTCAGAAATAAAGCAGTGCTGCCCCAGTGGTAGCGGCGTAGGTAGGTGCCCACTGTGGGAGCAGTGCTGCCCCAGTGGTAGCGGCGTAGGTAGGTGCCCACTGTGGGAGCAGTGCAGTTACTTATTGGCCACTGGCCTCAAAGATGATGAGGACATTGACAGGGAGCGGAGGGCACCGAGTGTGAGAGCTAACATGATTGCCCGCAGATTCAAGCGTGCCTCTAAGGAGGTCAGGAAAACTATATTTATTGCTTACTGCACGTCTTTTTACTCTTGCAGTCTGTGGGCTCATTATACTCAGAAATCATACGGTGCCTTTCGCGTTCAGTATAATAACGCATTCAGGACGCTTGCGGGATGTTTGCCTGTGTTGCGAAAGCGGTGCGCATCCTGTATATGGTAGCAAGCAGGTTAGATTGTGCGCATGTGGGCCACTGCTGAAAGGTATCGGCTGGGCCTGTCACCTTGCAGCAGTGATATCACAGATTGTTATATGCTGTGTTAATATTCTACTAACGTATTTTGTAAGTTTTTATTACTAACACTATAAGTCTTGTTGCTTGAAATTAAATAAATGATAATAAGTCTTTTTCATTACAATGCGACCGTCTTCAAATGCTCTTGAGTTGTATGCTTGCAATGCTACCAGTATTTCAAGCTTTTATCAGAAACATGTTGTAATGATGTTAGCCCGATCAAACTATTACACCAGGTTACACCAGGATCTCTAACAAATCCTAAGCGTATCCCAAAAATGTACTAGAACACTACCGCAATGTTCCATCATCCTAATAACCACAACAAACATTCACCATTATTCATGAATAGCCACCACAAACAATGACCAACGTGTAACTCTACACCTCGTGAGCGGCGGATTCTCAAAGATATTACCTTTTCTACGCGCGTTTTTATCAAAGTAGGATCCCGACCTTTAATGATGGCTCAATAATTTAGTTATCATAGTTGGCAGGTTGATTGTGACAAGCAAGCCCGATGAAGTGATTGATTTACTTTTAATGTTATGTATTTATACCTTTTTGGGATTATTTTAATTATGTTGTCCAGCGTCACTAGTAGGGCACTAGTTTGTCACTAGTGGATTACGAACATTTTTAGTGGGGGAGCGCTAGGGTAGACCGCGAAATTCAAATTTTATTACACTTATGATTCTGTAATGCCATATTTGTTACGGCGGCGAATCAAATAATAATCAGCATACAACCTGACAATGACCTACAAATTGCAAAAAACGGAATAAGTGAATATCTTGGGCTACCATAGTGCACCCACCTCAAGTCTCCACATTTCGTAGGTTACCATAGTGCACACACCTCAAGTCACCGGATTTCATTAAGTAAGCGACTAAACAGCTACAAAACTATTTGGAGGCAAAGGTCCTCGCGCACACTTGGTAGTGGCGCGAGGAGGCCAAACGCCGGGGCGTAACTCCGCTGCCGCGGGAAAACGCGGCACAGCGGACAGAGCTCCAGCGGGATCTCATGGCGACGTGGAGAGTGCGATTGTCGCAACCCAGTGCTGGGCACGCCATGATTGCGGCGGTAAGTCCCCTCTTTGAGGAGTGGCTTGAGAGGCGGCTTTGCATCCTCACCTTCCGCCTGACACAGGTCTTCACCAGACACAGTTGTTTCGGGAGGTTCCTGTTTCGGATAAGGCGGGAGGAAACGCCCGGGTGTTTCCACTGCGAAGATCGCCCTGAGGACACTGTGGAACATACGGTGGAGGTCTGCCCAGCTTGGGCGGAGCACCGCAACAACTGGTGGAGTCCGCAAGGGCCGACGCCTGCCAGGGGTGCGGGTTGTTCGAAAGAGAAGATACCGTCACCCCTGGCACACAGGCAACTGAGGGAACACGAGTAGATTTTAGTCAGTAAAAGTCTGACACGCCCTCCTGCTCCACCCAGAACGGGAGAAGTTATTTGATGATTTCCCACCCAAAAAAAAAAACAGCTACAAAACTCAATGGGAGGGACAGGGAAGGGTTAAAGGCCTTGTGACGTCACATGTCTAAATCTAATATATTAAAACTCGAAATTTATATGTAAACCAATATTTGTATGTCAAAATATTAAAGTCATTTATGTTAATTTTATTAAATACTAGCTTTTACCAAAGGCTTCTCCCGCGTGAAGGTCGAAAATTATCCTGCAGGAACGTGCTACCTGGATAAAAAGTATCCTATAACCCTCAGTATCCTAAGTTATAAACTATCTGTGTGCAAAATTTCATCCAAATCCATTCAGCCGTTTATGAGTGATTGAGTAGCAAACATACAAATATCAAAACAAACAAACTTTCACATTTATAATATTAGTAGGAATATTTTTGAATTAAATTTATAAAATTGGAAAAGCTGCTATTTTAATTTAATTACTTCTAAGTATACAATTGAAATTTATGTGACGTCACACAAGGGGGAAGGGGTTTCACAAGTGTGACCACCTGTGACAAGGACGGGGGGGGGGTCAAAAAACCATAATAATTGTGTGACGTAATTTATGGATAGCCCCTTTTCACATCATCTCAAATTACTCGATAACAAACATCATAAAATCATGCCTGTGATCCCTTAAGGTAGACAGTACACCCACATTTAGTAATTTTTCATTCTATTTAAGTATTTCATATAGTAGCTAAGAGTTCAAGTTCTTTTTTTATTTTACTTCTGTTGCGATTAGCTCAATCATTAAGATTTAAAAATCTGAAGAGATAATCGACTTTATTCTCGAAAAGAGTTAGAGAACGTATCTTCTAAAAAAGGTACCTACTGTCACTATTCTAGACCAGCTTATAAGAATCATACTAAAATATGGTTTCTATCGAATACGAAGCGAACAACCAAAAAATTCGAATCATTTCGTTTTCACTTATGAGCCTGAAAAAACCTCCCTAAAAGCGTAACACCCGTTACAGCTAGTTTACTAGTATCAACAGTTACCGATACATTCGTTATTCAAACATGTTTGTGCAGTAACACGAATGCAGTTAAAACAACAAGACAAAACACAGTATTGAAAACAGCAACCCAATCTGTAGCAATATTGAGTTACACGACCGTCTGACGTTTGTGATCCTCTGACAGCTCTGATGTGTTCCAAGCTACCACAATCTGGTGCTTTGCTTTTTGACTCACCATAAAATCAACTTTCGTGTTTTAGGAAATGTTATAATGCAAAGCACCTCTCACGCGAGCAATTCGTACTATTAACGAAATTCAGAATAGGTTGGACATTTTTTCGTGTTACTTTAGTGAATTCGCAAAAGTAAGTTTATAAATAATATGTTACGATATCAACAATTACTGTAATTTTATGTTGATTATTCCTTTTATTGTTTTACTTATTTTTAATTTATGACTATGAAACATAAGTAAATTTTGTGTGATTATTGTATTGTTATAATTATAAGGTTGTATCGTTTTAGTTTTATGTAATTTTGTGTTAAGTTATTGTGTAGTTATTTATAAATTGTTAGTAATCGTCTTATTTAAAATAGTTAATATTATAATAGTAGTAGTATTGCCTTAGCTATCGCATTAGGTTTCTAAACCTGTAATGATAGTTCAAGTTTTAAATAAATAAATAAAATAATAACCGAACATGGAAAAGTTTTAGCCACCAGCGCCATCTATGAGCGAGTAGCAATACAATTTTTTTAACAGATTTACGTTTTAACTTTTCTCAGCTAAATAAAATGTTATTGTAAATCAATAATACAAAAAAAAAAAAAACAATTTGGTGTTCTGCCTAAGCGACGCCGACGTTCATTCAAGTACTTTGATTTATTTTTAATCAGACACCTAGGTGATATCAAAACAATTATTTATGCCTGATACTCTGATATCAAATCTCAGCTGAACACTATTTACCTATATCAAAGTGAAGTAGTACTTATACATGATCTCACGTCTTATTCCAATGGGGGTATGCAGAAACTACAGAACGCCACCTGCTACGATCCTTATATAATCAAAATCAAAAAGTCATTTATTCAAACTAGGCTGAGAGTCAGATCTTTTTGAACGTCAAATACTTACGTTGCTTTTGCTGCGTTTACATCCATACAAAAGTAATAATAATACATCTGTCTGATACTAATATGCCTGCAAGTTTTTCATTCTTCTATTCAATTTGCTTCCTAATGTCACACATTACATTCTTATTAAAATTGTTGGACCGAAAATTTCGCCTCGTAGGTACACCTTTCAGCAAGGACACTTGACATTTCCATTATGAGTTTTAACTACAATCCTATTCCCACGCTTGGAAAGTGCGTTTTTGTTCATAAATCCACTGATGTAGAATAATCCGGGTGACTTGTTGACATTTCGCTTTGTGCTCTTTGTTAAAATTAAACCTCACACGTTAACTTATTCTTCGAGTATTATGTAGGTAGATGACGAGTATTTTCTTTTCTTATCAAAGCTACGTGCAAGATAGGATATAAACCTAAATTTGTTGTTTATAGAATCTGGTCGACGCAGCCCACAGGCTCAGCCCAAGTTGTAACCAAGTAGTAGATATGCCGTAGCCAACTGGTTAAATTAGCCAGCTAATTGGAAGCCTAGGCCGTTCATTAAACGCTGGCATTCAATTGGATGCCTAGGCCGATAGTTAATTGAACTAGAATCATTCAACGTTTAACAACTTAGCGTATTGAAAATCAGTCCTTTGAAGGTGACTTACCAAGATTCAGCCAAGTGATTCAAATTTAGTTCAGTTTTTTTCAACTGTGGCGCTAATAGTCACCAAAACAAATATGGCGTCAATAGCGTAAAAATTGAATGTTATTTTTCGTTCTTGTGTGCAATTTTAAGTGGAATTAAAGTGTGATCTTGTCAAAAAAAGTATGAAAACATGGAGGTGCCAAATAATACTATGTCTTTTGCGAGTTTTCGCGAAATATTTGAGTTTAAACTGACTGAATACGAACAACAACATCAAGATTGGTTTACTGTTACTATTGAGTAAAATTCTTGTAATGTAGTTTGTTGTGATAATGACGCATAATTATCATAGTGTTATTTCTTTCAGGGTGTCGAAGAAAATCATGGACTGCCGAAAAAGTTTTGGAGGTGGTGAAACAATATCCGAAAAGAAAGGGTGACCATGAGTTCCAATCAACCCTAATTGGATTGTAGAGACAAAACATTTAATTTAATATAATTTTTATAATTAGAAACACAAATGTATGCCTACGTTTCGTGCCATTAATTCCAGTCTCGCTCGCGCAGCGCTTGCGGTCGGGTGTGATTCGTGTCAAAAATGACATTAATTACGTTAAAATGTTAGCATATGGTGCAATGTAGTGGTGTGGTGTGTGTGTGGTAATTGTACACGTACATTTTGGCAAATAATGTATTATTATTCTTCTTCTTAGTCTTAATATTTCAATACAAACAAGATGTAATTGACAATGAGAGTCTTATTAAAATATGTAAATATGTGTTCTCAGAAAAAAAGATTAAAGTGGCGAAACTGCTGCTCTTAGAAACCATACCCTCTAAAAACGTAAAATAGTACGAACAAAGGAAGGCAAAACTGGGAGAAATATGGAGGACATAATAAACGGCTTCAAAGAAGTGGATTCAGACATCATCCCTATTTTGTCCCGCGAACTGCAGAAATTGCCCCCATTTTGATCGATCACGTGGACGTCATTACTTTGTTGAACGACATCACATAGACATCAAAAACGATTACCAAGATTAAAGATAATTACGCTACGTTGGAGTTAATCAAAGGCATACAAATGGATTTGCAGGAAAGCAAGAACTTCGTATATATTTCAGATCGGGACAATGTAAATACTCGAAAAAGAGGTGCTTATATGTTAAATAGCGGCCCGATCGGATTATCGCCGTCTTTAAATATTAAAAATATTGAAGGTGGGTGCACGTCAGCTGATTTGAATTGCAACGATGTGCAAGCGACGGCGGAATGGTCGAGAGCATCGTTGTCCGTCCCGCTCTTGAACGATAGTGACAATAATATACAGATCTCACAGGCTGACTCGCTCATTCGCTCAAACAAGTCAATGGAACTGACAGCGCATCAATCTTTTCAAACGTCATTATTGAACATGCAGCTAGATAATAATAATAATAATAATAATGAGTTTTATTGACATAAAAAGAATACACAAATTGAAATCCCCTGGTCCCTAAACTAGTGTTAACTGTATCATAGGGACCAGTGTCTTCGCCTGTTTAATTTACAATGTCAACAAAAAACAAATTAAAAAAAGGTAAGAACTACTTAGAATCTAAGATTACAATTTAACATTTGATGACGAGTGTGTGTTTATGTGTATGTAGTGTGAAGTTAAAAATATTTAATTACCTATTAGATGACAATAATATACGAGATAATATAATGGCGAAGGAATCAATATATTTATTAATTATTAGATGACAATAATATACGAGATACACCTGTAGAAATTAATCAAGATACAAACAAGTTTTGCACAGATTGTGAGGAAACAAGGCGAATAAAAAGAAAACGATGTGCCAAGTGAGGAGTGGCACTTGCAGCAGCGGAAAAGAAATCACTTCATTGGGAAAACGGGGAAATCCGTTATGGAATTGGAAAGTAAATTCAAAGCGGCGTTTATCAAAACACCACTGTTTCTATTAAATGTCAACAGGGAAACAACTGAGACAGATATATGTAACTATATACAGGCTAAGACAAGTGAAAAAGGTACTATAGAAAAATAAGCATGAAAAAGAATCGTCAAAAAATGCATTCAAAAGTTATGTTTCCAAACATAAATTAGATTTATACTTAAACAATGAGCTGTGGCCGGATGGGATAAAGTTGAGGCGTTTTATATCCTTTGAGATGCGATCAGCAAAGGCGACGTCTGCACCAGTAGATGCACATTCTTAATCAAGTAATTAGCTTCTATGGATCAAAATAAATGCAGTAAATTTATTACTTTCAACGGTAATGTGAAGTGAAGCGTGAACTGTATTAGGTTACTATGCAGAGATGCGGATCTTGTGGCGCTGCAAGAAACGTGGTTCATGCCACATGATCTGGCATTTCTCGGAAGCATTGATGAGGAGTTCAGCTACACAGAAAAATTAGCAGTTGATTTATCGTACGGTGTGCTGCGCGGTAGACCGAATGGTGGCGTGGCTCTTTTATGGCTGAAAAATGTGTTCCAAGACGTGAGTGTGTTAAAAGTGCAAGAGTGATCGTTTCGCTGCAATCAAAGCAGTAGCCACTGACCAACGTGAGATAGTGATGATGTGTGCGTACTGACTGCAGTTGTCTGATAATAAACTATTTTTATTTTTATTTATTATTTAATTAATACTTCTGCAATAGGGAAGTGCAAAGTTCCTACCTAGGCTAAATAACACATGTCTTTTCATCAATACTTATTTGTTTATTTGAAAACGTTTCATATTACAATATAAAAAAGTAGTCATACATAATTTGTGAACTCATAGTCACCCTAACCTTAAATAAAAAAAATCATCAATATCCAATTTAACTAAATGACTACACGACATGCAGCCACCTGGTTAAACGTTTCGCTCAATCCAATTGGGATATTTTAAAATTATGTTGATCATTTTTAGAATTACACTCAATATACAAGAATACTAACTCTTCGCAGCGAAAATAGTTAGAAATCAATAGTTACACAACGACGCTACTCATCAAGTGAAGTCTGTATCAGTCTGTATCAGACAAGGACATCTATTGATGAGTAGCGTCTTTAATTAGATTTGTCAAACTTTGTGGAGTGTCAACTTTTACTCATAGATGGCACTGTAGTCAAAATTATGGTCTCGTGAAATAGATATTAGTATTGTCTTGTGCAGTGTGCCCATGGAAAGAATGCCCTAAAGTGATGCAGCCAAATGCGGAGAAAGCAGGAGCATTGATCACCACGCTTGCTCTGTGCGGATTGGTGATTTAAATATAAAAGTAAGTACCTACTCTGTGGCGATTTCAGTCTTATCATCATCATGAAAGTGAACCCAAAAAATGAACGAAATGAATCGACAAAAACACAAATAAACATTTTCTTTTTTCTGATCTAGATAATTCCGCAATTTTTCTGTAAAAACCTCTAAAGATAGATGATAGAACGCTAGTTCTATCCTAACAGAATCAGACAGATTTACGACGTATTAGAAAACATGTTTCGAAACGTGCGTCGTTTTTATTGGATATAATTAATTCTACTAGGCTGTATGCTACTTCTTGTTTGCCTGTTTACTTTTATATTGGAACGCCAGATGGCGCCATTATTTTTATGCTGTTTTCAACTGTCATGTCTGTAATAATACTTTTACTGTGCATTAGGTGAAATAGCTAATAAAAACGTTTACTAAGTTCAAACTCAAAGAAGTCTACCTAATCTCAATAGGTTATGGGCCTAGGTTCACGTTAATTAACAGTTGGTGATAAACAAAGAGCAGAGAAAACAGAAAAGTTCTTAGTGATTTTCGACAGTAGAACCGCGTGCTCTCTATAATCTAAAATGGAGTTTGAAAAAACAAACCTAGAAAAGTTCGATGGAACGAATTTTAAACAGTGGAAATTTCAAATTAAATGTGCCCTGCGCGCCAAGGGATTAGATATCAACACGCAAAAAACAGATGGAAATGCGATTCAATGGAATAAAATGATGGCATTGCGATGTTTGTACTAACGTCTGCTATGGATTTAAATCAAATAGCACTCATTGAAAATTGCGAATCAGCGCTAGAGGTGATGACCAAGCTTGATTCCATTTATGAACAAAAATCCGAGATGACTAAAATGATGATACATGAGCGTTTCTATCAGCATAAAATGTCACCCGCAGACAGCATAGCTCAGCATATAGCTAAAGTAGAAAGTTTGGCTAAGCCATAGCAACTTAAAAAAAGTGGAGAAGTTATTAAATAAATGAATAAATAAAAATCTTTATTGCAGACCACATGATCCATAAAAAAAACACGGGCAAAAATTTAAAACTACAATATAAAAAAAAATACAATGAAAGAAACCAAACTGCAATCAGTACCAACATTTTGAGTACACTACCTCCAAAGTACAGATCTGTTCGCCGGGCTTGGATGTCGCTTGATCCAAAGAAACAAACTATAATCAATATAACAGCTCGTTTGCTAGATGAGGAGGCCAGTTTGAATGTAGAAGAAGATAATGAAACTGCTTTAATAGTGGCAAAACAAAGTATGAACAAGAAAACTGTTCCAATAAAGAAAACAAACAAAGAATTAAATGAAAAGTTAAATGAAGGGTCAAATGAAAAGTCACCTCGCTTTATATGTTACAAATTGTGGGAAACGCGGTCTTTATGTAAGAGATTGCGATGCTCCAAAACAAACAGAAACAACAAGGAGAAAAGAATATGTTAGCATTCAATGTAGCAATTACAGATTGGAAATATAATGATGGTGATTTAAAATGGATATTAGACAGCGGTGCCTCAGCTCACATGTGTTATAAACGTGAAAATTTTGCTGAATTGTATGAGTATACGGGATTTCCACTGAAACTTGGGAACCAAGAAGTTGTAGAAGTAGTTGGCCAAGGAAATGTATTGATAGACAAGTGTGTCAATGGACAGTGGGAGACAAGTATCCTGAAAAATGTTCTTTATGTACCAAAGTTGAGTAGTGAAGTAGTGACAAGACAAGGTTATAATATTATAAAGAAACATACAGATGCTTTAATTTACAAGGACAATAAAATAGTGCTGTGTGCATCTTTGCAAAGCAACAATTTATTTGAGTAAAAGGTGAAAACGCTACAAAATCCAGTGTGTAATGTAGTGCAAAAATTGGACCTTAAAACGTGGCATGAATGTTTAGGACATTTAAATGTCAAAGAAACAGAAAATATGTAAAAACAATGTGATTAGTGGTGTGGAGACTTATACAACGTAGACGTATTCGACTGTGACAAATTTGTGTGTGAGGGTTGTGCTTAAGGTAAGCATGCTCGTCACCATTCAAGAAATCAAACAGAGGACCACAGAACCAGGTGATGTTGAATATAGTGATGTCTGAGGAACATTCAGTGTGCCTTCTGTATTATGTAAGAGCTATTTTGTTATTTTTAAAGACGCTGCTACAAGTTTTAGGTATACATTATATAGGCTACATTCAAACTGGCCTCCTCATCTAGCAAACGAGCTGTTATATTGATTACAGTTTGTTTCTTTGGATCAAGCGACATCCAAGCCCGGCGAACAGATCTGTACTTTTTAAAGAATAAATGTGATGTGTTAAACTGGGTTACCTATCATAAGTTCGAAAAATATTTGACCGAATTTCATTACACCTAAAACTCAACTATTTTCGTTTCGTTTTATTTTACTTCATCGAAATCACGTCTGCCACTGTATCAGTTGACCTTTAATCAATTCGATTTTTTTCGTTACTCCGACGTTTCACTTGGTCGAAAAACTTTTTACCAAAGTTACACTTAGCCGAAATAACATTTGTTCGAAGTATTATGTTTCCGAACATTCATTAGACCACTGATTTAATTAACATATTTTCATTTCACCGAACGCCTAGACAGTTTGTGCACACTGTATCATCAAAAAATTTTGCTGTTACTTTTTTATCAGGCACCATTCAAAGTGTAGGTAGACAAAAAAAATTGTGAACGTCGGTACGGTATTCCATTATCATAAATCTCTGTTAATTACATAGTTGATGTGGGTCATAGTCGTTGCAATTGGTTATCATTTTATATTTTTTTCGTTAAAAGTATTAATTACGAGTGAGCGATTTGCTACTGTCTATAAATTGACAAGAGGAAAATTTAAACTATACTGCTGTGGCTTTAGTTATAACCAAAATAAAGTGATTAACAGCCGTTATTATTGAATTTGTAAACATCGAAAACACGAAATACAGGCAAGCAGGCATGCAACATGCAGCAAGCATGCAACCTGCAAGCAGTCATGCAACATGCAGCAAGCATTGTTTCTGTCACGGCTCCGGCGCTGCGGGGTTTGGGCGGCCCCACGCCAGCTTATCGTCGAAGATGATTTTAACGCCGTTTTAGCTTTGGCTTGGTCACCAGCTCACGGGCCGCCCCACCACTCCGCGCCTACGCGGGGTTAAATTACACTCTAGGGGTAGGGCAGACAAGACTGCGTGAAGTCGGTTTTGCAGCGAATCGTTTCTCACTAAATTTTTTAGCACAGCAAATTGACTTTTTATGACACTATTTTAATTTAATATTGAAAATGCTACCAAGTAACCGGCTATATATTTGTGACCAAATAATATTCTGTAAAAGGTTGTTTCGGTGTGGTGAAAATATGGCAAATAAATCATTTGGCAAATGAAAAAAGTTCAAAAGAGGCTTCGGCCAATAGTAAAAAGTTATTTTGTAAATCGGCAAAACATAGTTCGGTAAAATAATACATATGACACATGATACTTCGATGATCTAAAAATATGTCAAATAACGCATATAGCAAAAAAGACGTCGGTCAATAGTTTTCGGTAAAATGAAATTCGAACAAAAAAAAATCGGAAAAGTGATTGGTTCTCGGTAAACTGTTTCAAAAAATATAATTTAATGATTAAAAACAAGTTCTCATAAATCTTTTTTTTATTTTATTTTTTATTCACGAAAAGTTACATAGAAAAATACATAAATCTTCTGCCAAACTGCTGTACAGTTTGCGGCAGTGTTCTCGTGGATACACTTTTGTGATTGACTACTTTATAACATAAACATGGACGCAAAGTCGAGGCAAAAAGAAAAGAAAAAGAAAGGAAAGGGTACACACTAAATATCTAACGATGGGCTGCCTCAGGTCGGCATGAACAACGCATGCACACAACAAAATCCCCACGACCGCCCCCCGCCGGAGGGAGACGAGCAACCCAGCGCGAGGGAGACGCCCGCGACGGCAAATCGAGCGGTGACAACAACAACACGCCGCGCGCGCATGTCAGACTGGCCGGCCCGCGCCTGCCTCACAAAGTAATTACAAAACTAGGTTCTTACGCTAAGGACATAAACCTAAATAGTGCTTACGTAGGACATTCTTTAAGACATTTTTGGTTACGGCTCAGTTGTAATTTCCATAGGTAATTCATTTAATAATGTCGGCATTAGCCATCGCTGCGTCCTTAGACCCAAATAATTAGTTACTTTAGGGACTAAACCTTTGTTTCTTTGTATCTAAAGGCTCTAATTGCTCTAGTCTAATTAATTAATGGTGAGTTCTTTGTCGAGGTTTTTATTTTTTATTTCCAGTACCTCCTTTTTAACCTCAGTGATATCGGTTTGAATAGCAGCGTATTTTTCATCCTGTTGTTGTTTCATGGTGGTCAACAAGATGTGCATGGCCTTCATTTCTTCGCGGAATGCGGTTAATGTTTCATTCAGTGCACTTATTGAACAGCATGATTTGAACCTCTTACTCTCCTGCGATATTCGTGAGGAATCGCTATCCGATTCATTCTCTTCCATTTTCTTCTTTCCCCGCCTCGCGGTGACCCAATCCTTATCTTTTGTCGACGCTAAGTTCGGATCCGATAAGTATTTGGATTCTTTAGTTGGTGTTCTTTGTAAATTTAACATCGCGACGGCGTATTACGATAACAATAACGGTACGTTTCGGCACAGCGCTGTATTGCTAACACTCCACTCACGGGGGCGAACCACGAGAACTGACAGCATAGTGTACGCATATTGCACACTGACAATGGTCTTTAGAGTCTTTGCTTATGTACTCTCTGTACATAAGCAAAGACTTTAAAGAATACCTTGACTGTGAGGGTATTTCTCATGACCTCACTGCCCCTTACACGCCTGAACAAAATGGCCGGGCAGAACGAGAAATTAGGACAATTGTTGAAAGTGCTGGATCCATGCTTTATGCAATCTTTGGGCAGAAGCAGTAAATTGTGCTGTTTATTTGTTAAATCGCACGTCTTCAAGTCAGACAACAAATATTACCCCTATGGAGTTGTGGAGTGGTGTTAAACCTAGTCTAGATCATGTCAGAGTGTTTGGATGCGAAGGATATGTCCATGTGCAAGATCAGTTGAGAAAGAAGCTTGATAGTAAAAGTTGTTGTTTCGGGAGGTTCCTGTTTCGGATAAGGCGGGAGGAAACGCCCGGGTGTTTCCACTGCGAAGATCGCCCTGAAAACACGGTGGAGCATACGGTGGAGGTCTGCCCGGCTTGGGCGGAGCACCGCCGTGTCCTCGTGGAGGCGATCGGATGTGAGAGAGGTCAGCAACAGGAGATGTCAGCAACAACTGGTGGGGCCCGCAAGGGCCGATGCCTGCCAAGAGTGCGGGTTGTTCGAAGGTGATACCGCGGTGCCTGGCACACAGGCAACTGAGGGAACACGGGTGGGTTTTAGTCAGTAAAAATCTGACACGCCCTCCCGCTCCACCTAGAGCGGGAGAAGTTATTTGATGATTTCCCAACCAAAAAAAAAATCGTAAAATTTGTAAGATGATGTTAATTGGATATGATAATTCAAACTACAAAATGTATTATCCAATCACAAAAAGAATTACAATATCAAGGAATGTTATTTTCAATGAACAGAAAAGTCCTGAAATAAAACGGAATGAAGCTCAGATTTTTATATTGGATGATAATGAACAAAATGCTGGAGAGGAGATAGATAACACTGACTTGACTGAAAGTGATGACAGCACACATACTGCCATTGATTAAAATGATGAGACCTATGAACCTTCACAAGAAATTGACCTTACAGATAGGGATCGTTCAAATATTACTTTACGACCACGTAGAAATAATGTTTTTGAGGCAAATTTAATGGAGTTGGATGTACTTGTGAGTTACAATGAAGCAATTAATAGTAAACAGAGTGAGTTATGGCTAGAGGCCATAAATGAAGAATTAGAAGCTCATCGTACCAATAACACCTCGAGTTTTGTGGATAATGAAAACCAAAGAACTAACATCCAAATGGGATTTTGATAATAAAAGTGCCAAAGATGGTAAAGTAGAAAGATATAAAGCTCGACTTTGTGCCCGTGATTTCACACAAATTGAGGGGATAGATTATAATTTAATAAATTAATATATTAAAACGGCGATTTTAATTCACGGGCCTACGTGGGACGATGTGCAAACTAGGGCTGAATCTGCGGTAACTTCCGTGATGACCTGGCTCAATCTGAACTTGTTGACGCTAAACTTGGATAAAACCTATGATATACCCTTTGCGATCCGGCGCAACACCCTTCCCTCGAACACTTTTTCGATCACAGCTCACTCATGCCAAAATCGGCTGATATCGTGCTCTTGTGCTGCCATTGTTAGAACTAATAACGTAAAGTATCTGGGGGTCCATATAGATGAGGGATTAAGATGGGACAAACAGCTTGAAACTGTAACTACTCGTACTCTCCGTCTGATACATATCTTTAAATCTCTGCGAGAGTCGGCTGATTTTAACATTCTCAAGATGGTTTACCTCACTTTGTGTCAGTCAATACTCGGATACTGCATAACCGTATGAGGTGGAGCAGCGAAGACTTTTATTCTGAGAGCAGAGAGAGCTCAAAGGGCTGTACTCAAGGTGATGACCAAGAAACCGTTTAGATACCCCACAGTACAACTTTATTCTGACACCAAAGTTCTCACGGTACGACAGCTGTTTGTTCTTCGATCTGTCCTCAGAGTACATGGCTGCCTACCCCTACCTGATCCAAGTAAGCGAACATACGTCCCCCCTGGTGTACAGCATAAAACCTGTTTTGCAAAACACCATTACTACGTGTTAAGTATTCACGTATATAAAATTATTCAGAAGAATTTACACATAATAAACTTAAATAAATTCAATATCAAATCTAAAATTACAGACTGGCTCATACAACAGGACTACAATAACACCGAATCTCTACTAGCATACATCACTTAACAAATTACAAATCACTAAGAAATAGAAACACAAAACACAACACACATACAAATACCACATAACACACTCCACATTACACACACAACACACACACCACAACACAACTAACATTACACTCACGAACATGAACACACACATTCACAACCCCACTCTTTCTCCATCCATCCATGCTCAAATTAATCTAAATTACGTACTCAGCTAACTCACATTTTGTCTTATGGTAGATTAACATCGACACTCGAAACATAAGGTTCATCGTTAATTAGCAGTTCAGTTTGGTCGAATCACTGTCTCCTAAGATACAGGCCATCCCTAGTTTAGGAGATAGGATTATATTTTTTGTTAACATAGACAATTGTTTCTCACCCCTTGTGTCCTCTGTTAGTTGACTAAGTCTTAGCATGTTACTAGTATACAACCTTTGTCTATGTATACATTTGGATCAATAAAGTTATTTATTATGATTTTCTTTTATTTCACTAAATGGACATATAAATTACATTTTTAAATATTAGTATGAAAATATAGAAACATTTAAAAATATAAAAATAGTAGCCCACCGGTATCGGGAACAGGGTCCAAGCTACCGGCTGCCAGGGCTCCAGAGAGAGAAACCTCCTAACAATGCGAGCCGTGTCAAGAAGTACCGCTTTCTGAATCAGGCCCTTGACCCAGCTGCCCAATAAACCTAGTATACATCATGTTAAACAGCTTAAGAGGATTATTAGATATCTTATAAAAACGAAAAGTGTATGTTTAAAATATAAAGGTCATGTAAGTTTAATTGGATATTCAGATTCAGATTTTGCTGGGGACTTAGATGCAACAAAATAAACCAGTGGTTATATTTTTCTGTTAAATGGTGGACCTATCTTGGTCTAGTCAAAAACAACCTTGTGTTCCCTTATCACAGAAGCTGAATTTGTGGCTGGTTGTGAAGTTGCCAAGAATCTTATAAGGTTAAGAGTGTTTTTCAAAGAAATTGATATCATTCAAAATTGAACAACTCTGTGTATTGCTAATCAAAGTGCAATCAAACTAATAAATAATCCTGTTTATCATAAAAAGACCAAACACGTTGATGTTAAATTCCATTTCATTAGAGATAAATTTAAAAGAAAATTAATTGTTATTAAGTATGTGCAAAGTTCAGGTCAACTGGCTGATATTTTTACTAAGGCTCTACCTTCTCTTAAATTCGAACGCATAAGAGATGAAATATCATCAGTTATGTAAGTTAAGTTTATTTTCTATTAAAAGCAAAAGTAAGTTAAGTTTATTTTCTACAAAAATCTCTCATGTTTGCCACATGACAGATTTTTGTTCATAAAATTTAGTGAGTGGGAGTATTGGATATAATTTTATAATTAATTCTAGGCTGTATGCTACTTTTTGTTTGCCTGTTTACTTTTATATTGGAACGCCAGATGGTGCCATTATTTTTACCCAGTTTTCACCTGTCATGTCTGTAATAATACTTTTACTGTGCACTGTGTGAAATAAAACGTTTATTAAGTTCAAACTCAAAGAAGTCTTGTTTATTAACCTAATCTCAATAGTTTTCGGCTGAGATGTGTTGGCTATTGCCTTGCTTGTGTTGCCTTTTTTCCCTTCTAACATTTTTTCCGGTTCTGTGCGTTCCTCACCCGATGCTTTCCACGACATTGGTGACTGTTGTTGTTGACAAGTGTATGTTTATTACTGATACTGTACTTACGCTTCCTTTTCATTCATCCACATCACCTTTATGATTTAGTATTCTTTTACTACTTTCTTACATTATTATATTTCGCAGTTTGTTTTCTGTGTTAGCACTCTGCGAATTGTTCTTAAACGATTCGTTTATACAGAATTACCTGATTATAAATTTCAATTTTCCAACATTCTTGTTATGACATTTAAGTCAAACGTGTCAAACTGGTGTCTACTTATTCTTTTATTTATCTATGCAGTCTATTCAAGGAAGGTTGCATTAAGATTGTATTTACTAAAAATCATTTTATCTCGTTTTAGATAGTCTAAATTTGGTTTTTCTACTTAATTACGTTGTCTACTCCTAACGGAATTGTAAATTATAATTATAAGATTCAACGCCTTCTCGGTTTTTATCAAGGAGGTTTTATACGTCTTGGCCGACTAGACCGGCAGGTGAGATGATTATATGACTGCGAAAAGAAAAAAATATAAGTGAAAAAGTGATTCGAATGCGGAGTGAGAAATGAAAAAAGAAGAGGAC
Source organism: Polymixis lichenea (assembly GCA_949091785.1). Lineage (NCBI taxonomy): Eukaryota > Metazoa > Arthropoda > Insecta > Lepidoptera > Noctuidae > Polymixis > Polymixis lichenea. The sequence goes on along the minus strand of OX420940.1, from coordinate 24,983,792 downwards.
CGTTAAGTGGTCGGGAAGGAGAGCGATTGATTTTGGGAGTGAAAAATCATGAAAATACGTGGAGTTCACTAGGACTGGTTAAGAAGTGTTAGGGTCACTGACGCTCTGACGCGTCCCTACACTTCCCGAAATCTCAACTTCTACACAGCAGAACTAACCTGGTTTGACGCCTGAACTGCAGAGCTGTCCTGACGTCGATACAGCAGAGCTGACCTGGCCTGACGCTATAGCAAGTATTTTAACCAAATACTACCTCCCTCATCCCTCCCACGGAGTGCGTTTTAGGTAGGTCCTTTTTATATATTATAACATCTGTATTTTGTATTGTACACATGTGTATGTTGTGCTATGGTTTAATTAAGACAAAATTTAAATAAAATAAATATGCAGTTTTCTTACAGAAAATAAAAATGACCAAACTGTTAATTTAAAGAAAATGTGCTCTAAATTATCGGATTAATAATGTGGATTTCCTCCTCTGGCCTTAATGACCTCTTGCAACCGATTAGAAAGCCCGTCCAGTATGTCTTGGATGTCGATTTTGGGGATTGTTCTCCCACTCCTCAACAGCTGCAGTTTTTAGCTAACTTATGGTCGAAGGAGCTAGTGTACGATTCCGAATCTGTTTGTTTAGGTTGTCCCATACTGCGAGTTGGCATGGTAATCGCTGAATATTGATGGCGTCCAAGTAATCGGTGACATTTCTTGCGGTGTGTGCACGAGCTTTACGTGCATTAAAACAAAATTATCGCCAATAAATGGCGCAAACGGAATCACATGTAGTTCTAGAACTTCTGTCACATATCTGTGAGCATTAACGCTGTCTCTATCGAAGATGACCATGTCTCTACGACCATCATAACAAATACCACCCCACACCATTATCGAGCCTCTCTCGTAACCCACTGTTCCAACCGCAGCACGTTTAGTAAACCATTCACTGCGGCACCTATACACGCGCTGACGTCCATCAGGATCTCGTAAAGCGATAAAAGTCATCAGAGAAGGGAACTGCCTTCCATTGTCCCGAAGTCCAATTTAAAATGTTTTCGAGCAAATGCAAGTCTCGCTCTTCAGTGAGTTACGGTCAGCTCTGGGACTCGAACTGGTCAAAATGCGTTCAGATTCCTCTCAGCTAACCTTCTTCTTATTGTTCATAGGCTTACACTTACATTTCGTACCTATTTCAAACAAGCGGTTACGAGCCTCAGAAGCCGTTTTGAACCGATTCCGAAGAACGTTCGAGACGATGTGATGATCATTTCTCTCTGATATACACCTTCTACAACCTTTTTCTGACCTTCTTGAGTAGGAACCAGTCTCTCTGTGACGCCAAATAGCATCTTGAATAATGGTTTGTGGATATCAAAGCATCCGTCCAATCAAACGCTAGCTATACCCAGCGTCTGCAAGTGCTACAGTCCTGGCTCCTGGCTGCTCCAGCTGCATCCAGTAGCAGTTTTTTTTCGTGTAAATGAAACTATGGCTCTCTAATACCTCGGTTTTATTCGAAGAAATGGTATCAAAATGTTATAAATCAAACCTATCCATCACACAAAACGAGGGGCAAGACTGTCAAATTTCGACTAAACTGAATATTGTTGAATAAAAACCACGAAAGTAAACAGAACGCGGCTATGATTGATTAATTTATTTCAGACATAGCCACTTATGAAGTTAAGCTTAGTATTCAAAGCGTAAGTTCACATATGCAAGCATGCAACATGCAAGCAGGTATGCAACATGCAGCAAGCATTGTTGCTGTCGTGGCTCTAGCGCTGCGGGGTTTGGGCGGCCCCACGCGACCTTATCGTCGCAGGTTTTAACGCTCACTACCGCAGCTTCGGCTTGCTGGCCGGCGAGCCGGCCAGCCTCAGTAGCGGTGGCGGTCCTTCAAACAACCTACTCCTTAGCTCGCGGGCCGCCCCACCCTTCCGAGCCTACGCGGGCTTAAATTACACAAAATAAACGGAAAAAGTGATCAGTTCCCGCCTCTGAGTGTACATAAACTCCCGCCTTTCTCCCATGGGGTTAGACAGAAACTACACCCACTTTACTTTTCCGTAAATTATAGAAGAATACGAACAAATTGCAATATTGCTCATCCCCCATACGAATAGCGTGATAATTTAAAGTCTGATCGTGTGCACTACCATGGCAAAATGTTGTGCTTTAGACAGGTGAGACTATAACAAATAATTAGTGTATCATGAGAAGCAATTTATTTACTAATAGCAAAAGTTTGAATTGTAGTTTTAAAGTTATTTGAGAAAATAGTTATTTGGTATGCAAGGCTGAGAAAGTTATTTTTTGGCGCGAGTACTTGTATTGAAAACTGCGCAAGCAAAGGATTCTAGGATTGAACCTTGAGCGAAGCGAGTGGTTCAAATATAGAATCCTCAGCGTAGCGAGGCTTTCAAAGGTACGCAGGACGCAGAATACCTTTGCTGCCGAGCGAAACTCACAATTTTTCACCTCACGAGTGCAAGAAAAACAGCCTATTTTTTTTTGTTAAATTAGTGTAGTTCAATGAAGTAAGATTAAGCATTGCATTGTAGTCTTTGAAAATAAATATTTTCACACCTTTAGAATGTTTCCATGCATTGAACTAATTGTATGATTTTAATTACTTTTCGCGCGATTTTTCCTCAATTCGGCATTATTTACAACTTGCACTAACTCTGCAGGTGTTGAATTTACATCTTCATTGCTGCTGGACTCGCTCATATTTTATGATTTCTTACGATTTTATCAAAAACAAACCAAAATTATGGTAAGCAAATTGAATAGAGACCGATTTTTTTCATTTCTTTTTTTTTCATGCTGTCGTCCTGCTGGCCAGTGCGATTATTAAACAAATGGGGTTGGAGCACTGACATGAAATAAGTATTAATGCATTTTCAGTGCACTGGCTGTATAGAAAATTATTGAATCGAAAGGTTCGAATTTCAAAAACTCGTTCCACGCTTGCGGGTAAAATGCACTTTTCGAATGACAAACAGAATCTTTCCGAGGTTTTGAGGTGAAAACAGATTTTGCTGGAGTAACTATTGGAAACGTTACCCTGGCAAAATGATTTTCAAAAATTCGTTTCAGCCCGGAACAAAATACATGAATAGATCACTTTTGTTGCATATTAAATGTTTGTAAATAGCAAAATTTGTGTGTGTTATGGTTCTTCAGTTAATTAAGATTTTGCTGCGGTAACGTTTTGGGATTACCCAGATCTCGAAAATGGCTCAGCACAGAAGTCCGAAAAAAATACCCATAAGAGACCTTAATTTGGTTAAATTTGTTTACACATTCGTTTTTGATTTGGTTGTCTTAAACCAATGGAATTAAATGGTTTCAAAAATCAGAAAAAATGGATTTGCTAGTAAGCCAATACACTTATAACCAAATAAACAGCTGTAAAAAAATGCCTGTGGTAGACGCTTATAACGTCAGGAATTTTAGATTTTGTGACTTTAGACGATATGAACATAGAAGCAAATGTGATTAATTTTACCCTGGTCATACTTTAGCGATCGAATACTCAGTTTCCATAACATTAAGCGTTATAAAAGCGTAATTAGTATGGGCCCATTAATATACAATAAAATACCTAACACAATAAAAAATGACACTATTCAAAACTTAAAAAAGAATCTGACAGAGTAATTATAATTGTAGAATTATTGATATTACTGTGAAATACTATTATTCTGTGAATTACTTCATTAATGATACTGACTTAATACTGAATAATTTAATGTAATTTTTTTGACATATTGTAATAATTGTGACATTGTTTTGATTTATTCATTTTATTCCTGTCGTATTGCAGATATTTTTATTAAGGTTTTATTAAGTATGTGCATATACCATGCCGATTATTGTTGAACTGTAATGCCTATCTTTAAAAAAAAATATTCATGTCTTAATTGCTATTCATTTTTAATAATATTCTCTCATGTTATAATAATGTTGCATGCCTAATATAAGGTAGATTGTACAAGGATCACCATATTTTAACTGTCATCTTATTTACTGTACCTGCAATCTATGCAAATAAATTTTCACTTTACTTTACGTTACTTATGAAACATGCCATACCAACTTTAAACAAATTAAAAAGATTAATGAACATTCGTTCCTGTTAATTTCCACTCTCAATTACGGCTTTAATGAAAGTTATATCAAAAACAAGGATCATCATCATCATCATCATTTCAGACGAAAGACGTCCACTGCTGGACATAGGCATCCCCCTAGCTCCACCACTTCGGCCGGTTCTTTGCTTCCCGCACCCAGCGGACTCCTGCGGCCCTCAACACAAAAATATATCAGCAATTCTGTAATAAGCCGACCAAATTTAAAAGATCACATAAAACCAGCCGTACCGTACCGTACCGCAAATTAGGAGCTTAGTATCCGATATTATGTACAGTGCGCTCAGTCTAGTAAAATCTTATTTAAATGATAGACAGCAAACAGTTCATATAAATGGAGTCAATTCACTTGGTTTAAAAATAAAAATGGGTGTTCCACAAGGCTCAATATTAGGTCCTTTCCTCTTTTTAGTATATATTAATGATCTACCCCATTTATTAAAAAAACAACCACAAATGGTGTTATTTGCTGACGATACATCCTTAATTTTTAAAATAAATAGACGTGCATCAAATCTTGACGACGTAAATAACGCCCTACTGCTGGTGCAAAATTGGTTCACTGCTAATAATTTAGTATTAAATGGGAAAAAAACTAAATGCATAAGATTTGCTTTACCAAATGTTAAAAGTACTGATTGTGACATAGTATTGAATAAAGAGAAACTAGAATTCGTCGATAAAACTGTTTTCCTAGGGATCACGCTCGACTCAAAGCTACAGTGGAGTCCTCATTTAACAGCTCTTGCAGGACGGCTAAGTTCAGCAGCATATGCTGTAAGAAAAATCCGCCAATTCACTAATGTAGAAACCGCGAGGTTAGTCTATTTCAGTTACTTTCATAGTATCATGTCCTACGGTATTTTACTATGGGGACGGGCTGCAGATATTGAGTCTATTTTTATTCTGCAGAAAAGAGCCATCAGAGCAATATATGGCCTGCGTAGGCGAGATTCTCTAAGGGAACTTTTCAAAAATATTAATATCATGACGGTACCTTGTCAATATATCTATGAGAACATTATGTACGTCAGGAAAAATTTAAATCTTTTCAGTAAAAGAGGTGAAAGACACACCGTTGGGACTAGAAATAGGGACCAATTAGTTCAACCAGGCTTCAGACTGGCTAAAGTAGACTCATCCTTCATGGGGTACTGTTTAAAATGTTACAATAAAATACCTCCCCACATTCTCCAACTGAATGAAATGAAATTTAAATCTTGTATAAAACGCACACTATGCAGCCATGCTTATTATAAGTTGGGAGATTACATCGCTGATAAAAATGCTTGGCTAAACGCTGCTTGTCCAGCTCCACAAGGTAGGTTAAACCAAATTGATTAGCATTTGAAAACGTTGGAGCTGCTGAAGACTGTAAAAGACTAGATTAGATAGATCTTTGCATTGTATAAATTCAAACTTTTAGTATTGTATAATTGCATAGCATATGTGTGAGCACTATGTTCCTACTATAAAGCTACCATTTACAGGGTACGTCTTTCATTGACCTGAATGTGCCTTGGCAGCTAGGAGTATGTCATGCTCACTCAAATGTCTCGCTGGTGGTGGCGTGTGTGTTGGATCATTAAGTTCCCTTCAAAATGGTTGAGCTGAATGGTGCTGATCCACACGTCATGTTCGTGAACGGGCGCCGCCAGTAGGGACTGGTCATCTCCTAGCTCGCACGGCTTATTTTAATTTCTGAATTGTTATTTTATTTTTGTTTTAATTACGGACGCTTTAATGTGCACGTCTTTTTACATCGTTCTCACATTGATAATTTCAACATAATGATGTAACCAACTTTTTGTAACAATACCATGATTTTAAAAGAGTGTCCATGGAGTTTCTTGCCCGTTCTTCTCCATAGGTACCTACGCTTTGGAATGGGCAATTAGCTTCATCTTTCTAACTCACCGACCTTGACAATTCAAAAGTGCCTGTAATTGGTTTATTTGAAATAAATGCTTTGAGTTTGAGTTTGAGTTAAACAGAAAAACGATATTCGTGAAGTCACTTTATTATATTTTCAAGTGCAGGTACCATATTACACAATTTCTACTAGTTTTCCATTTCATAAATTAAAATCATGTTAATGAATGGCAGTTTTAAACAATTTAATGGGTCATAATTATTTAAAGTCAAAGTAACTTTAAAAAGGTAAGTAATAATCTCAGTAGATGAATTTTTTATTTTGATATCACAACGCAACGCCACGTTCTAACGTGGCGTTGCGTTGCGTTGAATGTTAAAAACTCTAGCTTTTAACATTCTCGATGCTAGTCAGAAAAGCGCGCATCGCTGCGTGAGATGCAACAGCAGCTAAAGAGTAAGTAATACAACTATATGCGTTGTATGACTTACTCTTTAGCTGTATACAATACATACAATTTGTATGAGACTGATTTTCAATTAAAAATAATTAATCATAACCATTTTATTATTTTTACTAACCTGACCAGCAAAACTTATTTATGCAACTGTACTAACAAAACAACCATTATATCCCGTTCATTTAAGATGGTTGCGCTTATGTATGGTACCGTCGCTTTTACGTGTCCTTTAAAATTTGGTCGGTTTATTCAAATTCAAATTTATTTATTTGTCAGAATAAAGGTTTAAAACTGTGGCAGTGTATGATCTTATAACTTTATTTGCCCCTTTATATTCTACCATTACAAATGGTGTGCAAATATGTATTCAACTCTATACATTATTTTAATAGAAAATAAAAACAGACAACAACGACACATACAATTTCATGCATTAGGATTTGGAACAAATTAATTAATCGATGTCAAAGTTATACCTACGAGTGTGTCAGTTTAAAAGATAAATATAATGTCAGAACGTAATAATTGTAAAAATATGAATGCTAATGTCATGCTTAGTATAATGTCAATCTTTTAATTGAGTAAAATTTGCAACATTAATCATTTTATACATTAATTAAGGTATATACCAATTTAAACAGTTCAGTTTCCTTCTCTGCGATCTGTCATGTATTCATTGAGATCGTAAAAACACTTTTCTTTTAACCATTGCGTTAACTGTTTTTTAAGCATGGGAAAAGGTAAATGTATCTGTTATCTACCCTTACAGCATATGTATGTACGAATTCCTTTTATGAATTGGAGCCTACATTTCGGTAAACAGAGCTCATGTTTAAATTTATTTTTATTTCTAGGAGCTACATTTCTTTTGGTTACATCTTTGTGTTTAACAAAATATTCCGGATGTTGTTGTACAAATAGGCATAATTCTTGAATAAACATACACGGCAATGGCAGAATATTGTACTTTTTAAACAAAGGTTTACAACTATCCGTACACCAGGCCCTACAGATTATCCGCACACATTTTTTTTGTACTCTAAACACTCACAATCTCTACCGAATTACTCCACAAAAAGAGACCATAATTGTGTGTGAAACGTATCCGTGATAAGCATAAAGAGCAGCTTCTGTTGTTTTCTCAAAGATTTTCGAGATTATTGGAATTAACGTCACTGGCCTATAATTATTCATGTCAGATTTTTCTCCTTTTTTAAAGAGTGCCTTAACTACTGATTTTTTCAATATGTGTGGAAAGGTACCTGTCTCAAATGATAAATTTATTAAATAACTCAGCGGTTGACATGTATAGGTGCGCATAATTTAATTACATTGGTTGTTATGTCATCTACTCCTGCCGCCTTTGTGTTATTATGATTTTTAATTGTGCGAAATATTTCCATTTAATCAGTAGGCTTAAGGAATATTGTATGTTCGTTATTAGTAGATATCGATTGTTTTGTTTACCTCGTCTATATTATATTTAAAATTCTTGCTATTTGTTATTTGTATATAAAATTCATTAAATTTGTCACTTATCTCCTTAGAGTTTTCATATGTCCGATTATTATTGGTTATTTTGTCAATTTGTGTTATCATACTACTGTCACCAATGCTTTCATTAATCACATTATTCGTGAATTGCTGATACATTTTTGTTTTGAGGGCCGCAGGAGTCCGCTGGATGCAGGAAGCACAGAACCGGTCGAAGTGGCAGAGCTTAGGGGAGGCCTATGTCCAGCAGTGGACGTCTTTCGACTGAAATGATGATGATGATTCTTGTTTTTGATATAACTTTCATTAAAGCCGTAATTGAGAGCTGGAATTAACAGGAACGAATGTTTATTAATCATTTTAATTTGTTTAAAGTAGGTATGGCATGTTTCTTAATCTTACGGGAACTGAATATTCGATCGCTAAAGTGCAACCAGTGTAAAATTAATAATATTTGTTTTTATGTTCATATCATCTAAAGTTACAAAATCTAAAATTCCTGACGTGATAACCGTCTACCACAGGAATTTTTTACAGCTGTTTATTTGGTTATAAATGTATTGGTTTCTTGCAAATCCGTTTTTTCTGATTTTTGAAACCATTTAATTACATCGGTTTACGTCAACCAAATCCAAACTAATATTTAAACAAATTAAGGTCTCTTCTGGGTATTTTTTTCAGACTTCTGCGTTGATCCGTTTTCGAGATCTGGGAAATCCCAACCGCAGCAAAATCTTAAATAACTGAAGAACCATAACACACGCAAATTTTGCTATTTACAAACATTTACTACACAACAAAAGCTATCTATTCATGTACTTGCTTCCAGGATGGACCGAATTTTTAAAAATGATCTTAAATAACTTTAAAACTACAATTCAAACAAATTTTGCTATTAGTAGACAAATTGCTCCTCATGATACACTAATTATTTCTTATAGTCGCACCTCTGTAAAGCACAACATTTTTTATGGTAACGCACACGGACTGACCAGACTTAGGGACTATTCACACTTATTCAGCTCTGTTCAGCTTTTGTCCATAGAAAAAAACGATTTTGTATAGAGTCCATTCAGCTTTCCACGGCTGAATGGATGCGTACGCATCTCATAAAAAATCGTTGTTATCTGTGGACAAAAGCTGAACAGAGCTGAATAAGTGTGAGCAGTCCCTTATACGGAATAATAATTCAAAATTGGAACGTTTTGTCTTGCGGTAGTATCTATGTGCCTAATGCTGGAACATCCATTCAGCCAAACAGACCAGTTCTCTAAAAAATACATTTTCAGCATTAGAATCGTTCACAGACATCACAAGAATTACGTACAAAATTATGTACAGTTTTGACTTCGCTACGATTTTATATGTATAGCTATTCTAATGTATTTATAATCAGAACGCGTTCTTGACCGGTTGTTATTCCGTAGCAACTTCATAGAAACCAGAATCTGTTATTTACCTATATAATATCTTTATTTGCATAATATTAGGTATCGTAACTACTTTTATAGTTCTGCCAAAAACAATTTTAATCAGTTGATATCGCGAGATACCACCAGAATGGACTTCACTAACAAAGTGGTGCTAGTAACTGGTGCAAGTGCTGGTATAGGCGAGTTTACATCTATCCTGTTTGCTAAACTTGGCGCGAAACTGTCACTGGTGGGAAGGAATGAAGCTAACTTGCGAGCAGTCGCCGAAAAGTGCGAAAAGCTGAAGGGCGTGAAGCCGCTGGCGATCGTCGCGGATCTGGGCACTGACGAGGGCGTCGAGAAGACAGCCAAGGAGACGCTGGATTATTTTGGAAGGTACGATTTAAAAAGACATTACAGCGACGAGCTAAGGCAGATCACACACTAAGACGCACCACGCGACGGGGCGCAGGTAACGCGCTCCCGCACGTGATTTTTTACATACAAATTCAACAAAAACGCTGGACACTGCACTGAGAATTTGGCTCGTTTTGCGAACTCCGTCGCGTGGTGCGTAGTAGTGTGTGATCCGCCTAAAAGTTATTGAATAACTAATTATGCTAATTTCAGAATAATATCGCCATACGTGCGAATGTATTGCGATATTTTTAGTCTCTAACAGCCTCCTACGACAGCCACGAGTACTGAACATTAATTCAATCTAGAAGCCATATCTGCTGATCTCTCATGTCGAGTATACACGCCAAGGCCTTCTCCTAACAGGCTAGACGTCCTAGTGAACAATGCAGCAGTGGGCGCGAGGACCACTATCCAGCTGGCAACGATGGAAACCTTCGACCGGGTGTTCAACGTCAACATCCGAGGGGTGTACAACCTGACGCGCCTGCTGGTGCCGGCGCTCATCGAGTCCAAGGGGAACATCGTGAACGTGTCCAGTATCATGGCGTCTATGGTCACTACTGGGAACCTGCCGTACAGTTTATCCAAGGTAGGTTTAGGAAACTTACATCATTTTTTAACCTTAATAAATTGAACACTATTCTCTTGCCATTATTAGTTTTTTTCTAGGGTCATGGCATTTCATAATTTTCTTTCATGCATACATTTCTATCAACTGTCATCACGTGGTCATCACACTGCGCACTTCCTGAATAACTATAACATCCTTCACACAATCCATCGTGTCTGTAGTCTGTCTCTTCCCTTAAAGAAAAAAGGTAGGTAAAAGATATATCCTAAGTAAAGTGTTTGTTGTCAGGCTGCTCTCGACCACTTTAGTCGTCTGATCGCCTATGAGCTGGCTCCTAAAGGTGTGCGCGTCAATGTCGTCAGCCCTGGCATTACTGTGAGTATTCAATTGTTCATTATTGAATCTAAGCCAATGTCCAATGGATCTATCACTAAAATCATCACCATTTTAGATAAGCACCTTCGTCCAACGCCTGACCGGCTACTCAGACGAGGAGTACCGCGCGTGGCTCCAGACGGCTGAAGCCACCATCCCCATGGGCAGCGCCACGACGGGGGAGGACTGCGCCAACCTGATCGTGCACCTGGCCAGTAATGACGTCAGCCGGGTCGTCACCGGCGCCATTGTGCCCGTGGATGGCGCCCTACAGTTCGCCGGCTCGGGGAACAGTGAAATTTTGAAAGAACAAATAAAGTGAAGTGTTATTTTTGTGTTGTTTTATGCTAATATTAAAGTGCCATTGCTTTGCTCATGAATCAAACTCTGTTTGTCTGGAGTGTTAGATCAGTCGTTGTAACCTTATTATTATGCCCACCACATGTGAGCCTTACAAGGACATGTGAACACATAATTAGGTGTCCATCATGAAGTAGCGCTTGGTATTCTAGCCGCACGTGTACGTATTGTGGTTATAATAATACTAGTTTGATGATATTATCAATAATCGTATAGGTATTTAAACTTTTAAAGCATCTCTGAGAAAATAAGATTTTTATCATAAAATTTGCTTGCGTAATCAGGTGAATTTATTATTTTGTTTTCGCAGCTTGATACCAAGTCTGAGTGGAACCAGTCTATACAAAAAATAAATGTCTTCATTAAATCTGTATTATAGTTTTGTCTGTCGAACAGTCAGAAGGGTAACATAATCTTGTTATTCCGAAACTCTGGTAAAACTTGATGACCATTTGTGTTACTTTGAGATAGGTACAGTCGACATCAGGTCAGAGATAACACTTTGACCTGAGATCAGCTATAGGTACTGGTTTTTAACCGACTTCAAAAAAAAGGAGGAGGTCCTCAATTCGTCTGTATGTTTTTTTTATGTTTGTTGAACTGATTTTGATGAATCTTTGCTTCACGTGTGGTCCCATTTCAATTTCATCTAGATATGATGACGCGTTTCGGAGACAGACAACGGAACTCTTCAAAATATAACAGTAAATCAACCGCGATTGCTGCTATCGCGTAAATATGCATTGTTTTGACCCCAAGGATGAAGAAATTTTGAATTAGTGAGGTAGGTTTTATTTTTCACAAAAATAAAAACTTTTACCAAAAAAAAACAACCGACTTCCGAAAAAACACTACAAAGTGAAACATAACTTTAATTTCGGAAGGCGGTGACAAAAACTTAAAATACATATCCAAAGTCACCGACTTCCGAAATTAAAGTTATTTTTCACTTTGTTGTGTTTTTTTCGGAAGTTGGTTGTTTTGTTAACTGACGTGCGGCATACAGTACATTAAAATGAAGTAAAACTAAATAAACATGATCAATAAAGTCAAGTGAAAGTTCCCTCCAGTAAATAAATGGAGCATTGCAAGTATTGTAACTTTTATATTACTTAAATTAAATCAGTCGAAAGCCAAGTTCTAGCAATTACTTCATCTGCTTGGCGAGTAGATTCCCAGGGCTGGCGAACCTCATCCCTCCATCTACCTCGACGACGGTGCCCGTCACCAGCCTACTGTTGTCACTGGCGAGGTGGGCGATCATGCGTGCGATGTCATCGCCCTCGCACACCTGCCTCATGGGGATGGCGGTGGCAGCGGATGACAGCCACGCCTGGTACTCATCCTCCGAGTAGCCTGTCATCCGTTTTACTATCGTGGACACCTGGAAAGTTAAAAGATAGGTAGTTTAGGATACGCAAATTCTGCTCTCGCGAGGCGAGGTTTTGCCTTTAACGATCAATCTCAGGATAAAAAGGTAGAAAAACTGTTTCCGATTGATTGGAACCTACGTCTAAATACGACTTACCGTAACTCCAGGACTAACAGCATTGACCCTGACTCCCTGCGGAGCCAGCTCCAGAGAAACGAGGCGGGTGAAGTGGTCCAGTGCAGCCTGCAACATAGGAGACAACGTCCATGACGTAACATATGGAACAAATAAATATAAAATAGTAGGTAGAGAATGTCATACGTTAATTGTTCGTAATAATGTGTCTATAAGCCGTGAGTGTGTCGTAAAACAGTTAATATTTATTTTGCAATTGGCGGCTAAAAACAAGCTATATGAACGTTTGTACCAAGCTGAAGATCTATATTGTTATTAACGATGCAAAGTGTAGGAAATAGAAAAGTATTCTTTCTTGTATCAATGCTTTTTCCCTCCGTTAAAGAGAAGCATTTGGTGTGTCTTTCCACAGAAAAGAACAGGCTGACATAAAAATTACCTTAGCCATGCCATAAGGTAAGCTGCCGACAGCCACGACAGTTGCCGATATACTGGACACATTGACGATATTCCCCTTGACCTCGGTCAGAGCCGGCACCAGAAGTCTGGTGAGGTTGTACACCCCCCTCACGTCGACCCTGAACACCTCGTCGAAGGTCGCCATGTCAGTCAACTGAATGCATGTCCTCGCACTAATGCCTGCGTTGTTGACGAGGACATCCAGTCTAGAACGTAGAGAAATTGTGTTATAGCAACGGTGCAGGAGAACATAATTTTAGTGCAGGCTTATTTAATAAACGTGTGACAAATAAGTACGTGTGTAAATAAGCCATTTCATTTTGATAGTTTACTGATACCGTTACTTAACGGTATCAGTTATGATATGATGCGTAAACATAGCTTTACACGGGTACATACCTAGTCTGTTTTGCTTTTATCGAAAGGTTGTAATAAAACCACAAATTACAACTAGGTACCAAAGTCACAACTGATAGATAGGTACCTTATCGAGAAATAACATCAGGTAGGTGCCCACTTATCTAAGCGTTGGAGCCGTTTGAGGGTTACCTTCCAAAATGATTCAGCGTCTCCTTGGCCGTCTTCTCGACGCCCTCGTCAGTGCCCAGATCTGCGACGATCGCCAGCGGCTTCAGGCCCTTCTGCTTCTCGCACTTGTCGGCGACTGCTCGCAAGTTGGCTTCATTTCTTCCCACAAGTGCCAGCTTCGCGCCAAGTTTAGCGAACAGGGTTGCCGTGGACTCGCCTATACCAGCACTTGCGCCAGTTACTAGCACCACTTTGTTGGTAAAGTCTACGTTCATGTTTTTATTTTTAGCGTGCGTTTAATACAAATGCTCGTTAGCGACTGGACACTTGTCACTTGCAAGCAATAAATACATCGTGTCGCACGCCGGGTTGGAACTGTACGTAGTCTAGTTAATTATAGTGAGACAACATCAAGTTCGTCGACTCGTGGAGCCGGCGGTAAACGCAGTACGCAAGGTCAGAGCGCAGGTTCCGGTTTCAACCTAAATGAAAAGTACCAACCTATTTTTAGATTGTAAGCACATTACAACTACTGCGAAGTGAACAGTCGCAAACGAATGAAGAAACATCAGCGCTTAACTGATGTTTCTCCAGTAAAATAAATGACGATGAAATGAATAAATAATTAAATTATACGTGATCGTGATCATCTCAAAATACATAATACGTGGTAAGTACTTTCATGTCAGCTAAGTAGGTATGGATACACGATGGGATGTGATTATTTCTGTCGCGTCGTAATTCAACCAGAGTTTGATATCAACATTGTCGAACATTGTCAAGGTGTAGGTTATCTCAACTAAACATAATAACACAATTTTATCAAAATATGTAGATATACACTGTGACACTACTACACTAGAGTTACTTAAAAATGAAATATTACCAGCAGTGAGTGGGCACAGCACAAGAGAGGTATAGAGTGCCTGCCGGGAATTACAGTCGTTATTCAAACCCACGGGAACGCACTACCAGGGTAAAAATATCCTATGTGTTAATCAACAATTCCGTAATGCACTGTTTTTATGATACCATATTTTTTTTCGACATCTACAACAATCATGATCCTATCATGATCGTCAATTTCAACCAATTTACACAAAACCTTAACAAATTATACACAAACATCTTCCTGATGAACCACTTTGTCTATTTGTGAAAACCGCATGAAAATCTGTTCAGTATAAACAGGGTGGAATTGAAGTCATGGGCATTATTTTAAACTAAACTCTACTCATGATACTATTTGCATTAGGGCTACTATTACGCAAATCAAAAATGTTATTAATACAAGTATGGGAAACCTTAAAAAAACCGTAAGTCATACTGCAAAAAAAAATACTTCAGAAACGCCAATAAGTCTTAAAATATCAAAATCTTAAAAGCGTAGTACAGCGCAGAACAAATAGTAAACAAAAATCAAATAATAATTATTCTTGTCAAGTAGCAATAGCAGTAGGCTATGGAATGCCGCTGTCGCCTCTCTCCGTCTCGCTGCAGGAGACGTGGCTGTTGCCGCATGATACCTCAATGTTAGGAACGATAAGCCCTGAATGTGAACACACTGGTAGGTTAGCTGTAGACAAATCAGTAGGGCTCCTAAGGGGACGGCCGTACGGAGGAGTGGCTATTCTCTAGAGAAAGGGCGTTTTTGAGTTTGTCTCGGTAATATCCTGTAATAACTTTCAGTTAGTGGCCATTAAAGCTGTCGCTGGTAGTCGCACAACTATTGTTGATTCTATATATATGCCTACAAACTCACCGGAGAACCTCTTTGTTTACCGAGGTCTTAAGTGAGGTAAGTGAAATAATTGCGACACTACTAAACTAATAAACACTAGTAAACTACTAGCCATTTGCAAAGCAACGGATGTAATCCTTAGGCGCAAAGGGACGAGCTATGGAGTGTACAGCGACTCAATGTCAGCATTGCAGACGCTTGCAAGCCATGGCTCCCTCCACCGTCTGGCGGTCCGCGCACGGGCAAATTTGACCCGGGCGTTGGACCAGAACAAAGATGTCTCTTTGTTTCGGATCAAGGCCCACGCTGGATTGCCGGGAAACGAGCGCGCGGATGAGCTGGCGAAGGAGGCAGCACTGTCGCCATGGAGGAAGCCGGTCTGTGACCAGTGTCCGATTTCATTCATCAAGCGTCGGAATCGGAGATATGTGTCTGGCGAGACGGCCTCGGTGACGAAAATGTTTCTTCCAGACGCTGTGGCTGCCTATCGTATTATACAACGAGTGAGGCCAACAGGTGTGCTCACACAAGTCTTAACGGGGCACGGTGGGTTCTCGGAATACTTAAACCGCTTTAAGTGTAACGAGAGCCCGTCGTGCCACTGTGATCCCAGTGTAGCGGAATCAGTCCCTCAACTTATACCGGACTGCCCAATACATGAAAAGGAACGGTACAACCTCGAACAACGGATGGGTAAAAAACTGAGCAGAGAAAGCGTAGCGGAAGTAATGTTGGGTAAGAATAGAAACGATCTCATAGCCTACTGTGAGAATATAGCCCAAAAAGTAATACTAAGGAATAATACGAGATGAAACAACTGTTTCGTATTATATTGTAAATATAGTAACAGTAACATAGGAAACTAGTGTACATTTTTTTCAAATAGATTAAGCAGTAGGTTAAGAGCTATAACACCACAATTGGTTATATTTATATAAAGGAGTAATAAGACGTAAGTTAAGAAAAATATGTAGAAAAGTTAAGTAGAAGTAATTTATAAATAAAGCAAAATATTGTAAGTAGTTTTAGATTGACAAGTATTATGTAAACAAATGAGGTTAACTGTGTATTATAAAACAAAACCCTGTGTCAGTTAATCCCCTAAAAATAAGAAGATAATATTATAATAAATATAGTAGAAGAATAGGAAATAGTTCCAAGTGGGAGTCCCACCCACAGGATGAATGGAGATGGATTGAAGAAAGTTAAAGTATGTAGCATGGAAGTACGAGAGGCATGTAAGTGAGAAATGGTATGGAAAAGGTTAAAGATACAGAATAGGCGCCAATCATGGTGGCGGAACTAGTCCAAAAAAAAATGCGACACATGATGTTGAAAATATATATACACGGTTAATTTTAGGTCGTTCTGGAACCGAAAGCCATGAACTCAATCATCGAACTCGAATGGATTGGGACTATTTTTTTCAATAAACAACAATAAAAAAAATCACGAAAACTTAAATTTATTGATTTTTTTTGTGAAATAATGAGAACTCGAAGTAACGCTTCCTTGCAATCAATGAATTTATGCGTGTGTAATGTGTGTGAAAAATATGAAAAGCGAATTCAGACTTTATTTCTTAACAGTAAAGGGTAAAAATATAAATTACACCAAACTAGGTAAGTAGGTCCGCAGTTTACTAAAATTATTCTTAGAAACCTATTGTCTCGTGTTCGACCGGCCTTTACAAGAATGCACAACCGAATTTCGCGGTTAAAATTATAAAAATAAGATCTTAATTCGGTTCAATATTTTCATAGCTTTAAAGGGGCTCCTCCAACTAATAATGAACTCTATGAAACAGATTTAACGATTCATTTTTCTGTTTGAATTGCCTGCCTTTGTGAAGCCGCCGCCGCAAGCATTGTCGCATAAACAATATTTTAGGCATATTTAATATTTATCATATGGTTGTTTTTTTTTTTCGGGTTGGGAAATCATCAAATGACTTCTCCCGCTCTGGATGGAGCGGTAGGGCGTGTCAGACTTTTACTGACTAAAACCCACCCGTGTTCCCTCTGTCTGTGTGCCAGGGGCCGCGGTATCTCTTTCGAACAACCCGCACCCCAGGCAGGCATCGGACCTTGCGGGCCCCACCAGTTGGTGTTGACACCTCTTTGAGGCGCGCGTGGAACACAACGCGCCGTCCGTCGACCCGGGCTTGGTCCTTACCGGACAGCGAGCTACTCATTACTCGCCGTCCGCAAGCCCGCGCTTACGATGGCCGGGAATCAGCCTGGGATTCCCGACACCCAGGGCGTCTCCTGCGAAGGCTGCAGCCACGAGGGCGCATGTACTGCCTCTCCCTCACGTGCGCCGCCTCCCTCTTTGCGAGCGTCACTGCTCCGCTGAAGGAGGTGACGGCTAACCATGTACTCTCGCTCCGTACCATGGCCTGGACCAGGGCCGGACACGAGAGATCGCCGCCACCGATCGCCTCCACGAGGAAAAGGCGGTGCTCCGCCTAAGCCGGGCAGACCTCGATCATATGCTCCACCGTGTCCTCAGAGCCATCTTCGCAGTGGATACACCCGGGCGTTTCCTCCCGCCTTATGCGAAACAGGAACCTCCTGAAACAGCCGTGTCCGGTGAGGACCTATGCCAGGCGGAAGGTTCCCGTGTTATGATAATTTCTGATAAAGTTACGATGTTAATTTGCACGAAATTTTGCTTGTTTCTTGTTGAATAGACAAGTACTTAATCTAACAGCAGTATTTTTTTGGGAATCCTACTGAACATTTGCATAATATAACTCAAACTTCATATCGCGCGGAGGTCAAAGGCCGTTTTGTGCACTCGAACATTCAAAGATCTTTTAAAAATAGTTTTGTTATGAAATATACCTAGAATTTTTTTTAATTATGAGTACGATTTGTGTACATACCATTAAATACACCAGGATACACATAATTCACTGTGAAACAACACAATCAAACTTCACATAACAATGACGTCACTGAGCAACGGTTTGTTTACGTAACACTTTTTATCGAAAAAACAGTTTTTATGATGCTATTTGATGCAAATATTATCTAAAACAATGTAATAACTACTTATAAATGAACATTTATCCACTTCACGTCGAATATGCACTAAAAATAAGAAAAAACACTAAATAACTAGAGAGCCTAACAAGTTAACGCTCTGTCGACGCGCGCGTTCGAAGCGTCACTGTCAACTATTTTTATAAATTTTGCCACAGAACTTTTACGCGTTTGATTTTTGAATGATGTAGTTTACGAAAGACTGGCTATCGGCCCATAGAGTTAAATCATCGCAGACGAGATTAAACCTTATTTATATTGAATATTAAGATAAAAAACTGCTTGCTTCTGGGTGGTACGATATCGTACCAGCCGGGCTTGAAGGGTGCTCGACTTACTGGTACGATATCGTACCAGCCGGACGATAGCGGTAAAATACAACTCCCAAGCCTACTCGTCGTGTCTAGTTGAATAGGTACGAGTACCTACTAGGTGATTCGTGATACGAGAGTGGTGAATTAAATGTCAAGTAATTTCTCACGTTTACGAGATGTGATAGTGGTAAACACCGTGCCGTGCTTTCGATACGAGATGATGGAGGTAAGTGAAACTTACACCAACCTAAATCGTACCTGAAATGAAATACCTACTTGTAGGTACACATGGCTACACCTCAAGTTATAAATTTCCAGTATAAGCTGATCTCATATTGAATAGGATTTCCGTACAGTGCAAGATCAGCGTAAACTGGAAAAATATAGCTTGATATGTAGCCTAAACCAGACGGTTATTCGTCCGACGTCCGTTGACCCACCGCGGGCGCGCTGAACTGACGCACACCGGCACACGCACAGCTGTGCCGCGCTACGTCATCACCGAGCAGATCGCGTACGATCTTGCGTTTATGAATGAAATAGTGGAAGCGCTACTAAAATGTAACTCGAATGACAGAAAAAAAGTGATAAATTTCTAACTTCTTTATTAAATGTCTTAAAACAAAAATAACAATGCCAATAGTGACTGTTACTCGTCTGGAGTTACTGTGTTTCGGCTCCAGAACGATGTAAAAATAAACGTGTATAATGGGTGATTTTAATACACATCCTCAAGAATTATTTTATGTTGAACTAATCAGTTTTTGTAATGATTAATCTTGGGTCTGTGCTGATACAATGAAATTAGGAGACGATCAAAATCACTACACCTTCTTTAGCGAGGTTTGCGGCTGTAGGATATGGTTAGATCACTGTGTGGTCTCTTCGTCTGCCTGGCAGACAGTGGTTAGTGTAGGTATTGATGATGGGTATGGATGATGACGTAGGGTGTTACAGAAACCCTATTGCTATCCTTCACGGGGGGTTATCCGAAATTGCCTGTTTCAGAATCAAGATTAAATTATCAAAATCGTGTATTTAGGCCCTGAAAAAAATAGATGTCATAGATAGATCCTTGTTTGAGGGAAATTAAAGGTTCAAAACACGATTCATTGCAATTTGCTCGATGGAAAAAAAATCCGAAGCAGGGTCGATTTCAAAACCATTTTCCGTCTCATTTCCTAATAACAGTACAAAATAATGTGAAAATTGCATGTACGACGAGGGAATCGTATTTAAGAGGGAATTTAAAGGTTGGAATTTTTAGTTTAATTGATTTTTTTTTAAATAAACTGATAAATAGTAAATAAGGCTAAATCGCTAAATCGGCTCGCGCTCAGAGTCCTGCGGGACGTCATCGAGTGTGGGCCTGTGTCAAAATTTTCAAATACTCGCTCACCCTGCGCCAGTACAAAAAAAATCGAATAAAACAATAACAAATTAAATTATGAAATCGGGATAACTCACAAAAAATATCTTGTAATTATATTATAGTTTTAATTTATAAAATTGTTTTCGAAAATGTGATTATTTCTAGTAAATATGATGAGTTGATGACGTTTAATTTTAATCTTAAAATAGTGTTGACACATTACAAATTATTATCTATAAAATAATAGTCAAGTGAGAGTCGTATGTAATGTTTTATCGTCTTTTATGAAGAAGTTTGTACAAAACACATTTTTCTAAGATTTTTTTAATCAGATTCATCCATATCAACTATGATATTTACTCAAACTCAAAGCATTTATTTCAAATAAACCAATTACAGGCACTTATGAATTGTCAAGGTCGGTGAGTTAGAAAGATGAAGCTATTTGCCCATTCCAAGCGCTTGGCAATGTCTTGGAAAACTAAGTGGCCATTGGAGTTAAAAAGATATGCTCCCATACATTCCAACTGCAAATGCAAGTAGGTCGACTATTACTTGTTTACTTGTAATGCCCACTTAGCTGCAATAGTTTTACTTTTACTAATCCCGTGAATTTTTTCACATAATTATCCAAAAACAACCATTTAGCTGGCAGGCGGAGAGTACAATAAAAAAGGAGCACTTAAAGCATAATAATTACGCAAACGCATCCCTGAATCGAAAAATGGTATTGACACACAAGCAATATTTTTGAACGTACTTTTTAACAAAATACTCACAAAAAATCATACAAAGTAACCTTTTTAAATCAAGATATTGGTTTACCAATGAGTCGGCGTGATTAATATGTAACTTGTGCTTTTGCATTTACAGCTTTCTAGTACTAAGAGTCGCGGATAGACGAACAGACATGGCGAAACTATAAGGTATAGGTATAAGGTAGGTTTATAGTCTCACCAAACACACATACAGAGTTAATACTTTCATATTTATAAGCAGGGCAATTGGGCCTTAAACCAACGGGTTTATGTAAATGACCACCTATCATTACAAAATAAGGCTTTTTTGTCCGAAATTATAAAAAAAAAACAGCCGCAGAAGTGGGTTTTCGCTACATTTGGATCAAGCATGCCAAAATACACGCAAAGAAAGACGACACGTCTCCTACAATAGTGTTAAAATCCGAGAAAGATCTCGTAAAAATAAAATAAATTTACGTCAATTTCCATATTTTAGACCTTTTTCAAACAAAAGTCCAAATCGAGTTGTGCAAATTTGAACGGTAAACGAAAGATTTGGAACCGTGCGCCGTTGAGTGCTACCAGCATATTCCATCTGTTACTGTGTCGCTCATTAGAGCGGTGTAAGTTTATTTCTAAATATTATTGTCATGTTGAATAAAGTGTGTGAGTGTGTGTGTGGCAGTAATATAAAAATAAACAATACAATTAAGAAGCTCCACAATTTGAAAAATTACGAAAAAGAGTGTGAAACCGTTTTGGAACAGTGATAAATAGGAGGATATACTTAAAAGAAGAAATAAAACCTTCAGAAAAGGTACATACATCATTCAAACAACACCTAAGAAAATACATTCCATAAAAGTGACAGTCATCATCTTCAATACTATAAAATAGCGCCATCTATCACTGAACACTGAAACTATGGATCACAAAAATCGTTCAAAGAAGAACTTTTGCTACTACATGCTAGAGGTCGCTTATTCGAGTTTTGCCACAGCAAACTAGACAGAGCGGGCGCTACTGTGCGCAAGTAAACAAACAGCTCCGTATTAAAAATTCACTACAAGTAGTGAGAGTTAATATTTAATACCGAATTAGTGTTTATATGAACGCATATGTGACACATAGTGAGTGAAATTGAAGGTTTTATGAAATATTCAACTAATCGAAAGAAAACTTTAAAAAAGGGCCAGAAGATCGACGACCACGAAATTCAAAAAATGTTAAGCAAAGTGATGAAGTTACCTCTTCCAAACATACACCTTCCGCAACTAAGGAAAACTATATAATTCACAAAGTACGAATCCAATAACAATTATTATAAACAAATTAACATTGTTATTATTTAGAACGATCCAAAAGTGAAAGTCATTCCCACTTGGATATTTTGCAAGTAACACCATCTCTCATCAACAACTAGTACTACACAAACAAATTGCAAACCGAAACTGATACAGCTTCCGCTACCGCACGGCAGAGGTCGCTATTAGTAGTTAATCAAAGAGGATCAATACGGCACCAGATTATTCCACGCGATAGTGCCCGCACCCTTATGCGCAGGATGTAAAAGAAAAGTGCCCAAAAAAGAAAACCTTACTTGTGCGCTGTGCAAGTGCAGATACGACCCAGAGTGCGCCGGTGTCTCTAAAGAGTATTATTCTAAAACCATGACCCTAGAACATAGAAAAATGTGGAAATGTCAGACTTGCATATGTTAAATACCGAAAACAGAAAACACAGACACCCCTATACGAACCCCGAGAGACCCCGACTATATCCAAAACGTAACCACACCAACAGACGGAAGTAATGTCACGATGAGAACGAAAACAATGAACTGCAATGAAGACACTATTTGCTCTGAAGATTTGAGTTTATTGGGAGGCACTATTCGTACACAAGAAAATCTTGAAAGATTAAATGAAACTCAAGCCCAACTAACCCTTCAGAATAAGAGTGAATTAATAATATCACGTTTAAAAGAAAATAATAAATCTATCATTCAAAAACTACAGAATACAATTTAAACAGAAATTTAAAAAGCCATTATTGAATTAAGAGAAGATTTTAACACCAAAACCAGTGCCTTAACAATAGAAAATAATCGAAGAATACAAGACATAGAAAGTATTAACACTGAAATAGAATTGAAACTACACTGAAATTACTTAAGGCTAGGTTGTTCCGGCCTGTGGGCCTTTGAAACGCTACCTCCGCCTCCCCCAAATGCAGCGCGACGTATTTATTTACGGTGAACTGTCAACCATTTAGCGGAAAATCCATGCCATAGTATAACATATTGCAGTTGATCAACGGAATTATTTTTACTTATATTCGATATTTTTTCCTTAGTTTTAGATACATTTAATGGTAGAACTAATCTATAAGTACATCTATACATATAAATAAAATTGGAGTGTCTATTTGTAATATTAAAATAACCGCTTTTTGCTACATGCATATGAATATATATACGGTACATATACCAAAATAATTTTTTTTTCAATTTTTGTCGGTCTGTCTGTTTGTTCTAGCGGGAACAAACAGACAGACAACTTAAAGAAAAAACTAACTGTTAATGTGAGTACTATGCAGGCTAGATTGAACACATGACTTTATAACTCGTCTGGTGGTTTTGAGCATTTTGTAAATGGCCTACGCAAATGTCCTGCAAATCTGGTAGCGTCTTGTGACGGGTCGTTGAGCTCCCTAAAATAGGGTTGAGCTACACGGTGACTGCTACATACATGCCGTCTGTTGGGACAGGTCAGGTCAAAGCTGCAATGGCTCTTTCTTCAAAAGGCCTTTCCAGACATTGCCCTGCATTGTTAGACTCACATAAAATTTAAATAATATAATGTTTGGACTTTAAAAGAGACCATGACCTCTGAGTTTGTTTCGGCTTTTTTTCTCAGGGAACAGTCAGCTAGGAAATGCCGGCGCCATCTTGTTTTTAAAATATTGACCAACAAAATATTGACGTGTAAAAGTGTCTTTTAAGATCTACTTACATAAATAAACATTTCATTTCATTTCATTTCAGACAGACAGATATCAATAAAAACAAAATAGAAATTATAAAATAAAAGTAGCCTAAGTTACTCCTTATTACATCAGCTACCTGCCAGTGAAAGTCCCGTCAAAAACGGTCCAGCCATTTTAGAGATTAGAGGGAACAAACAGACAGACCGACAGACAGACAAAAATAGTAAAAAGAAATATTTTGGTAAATGTACCGTAAATATATTCATATGTATGTAGCAAAAAGCGGTTATTTTAATATTACAAACAGATACTCCAATTTTAAATATAAATAATAGTAAAAAATCTATTCCGCGCGGACGAAGTCGCGGGCACAGCTAGTTATTAAATAAAATGCCCTGTGTAGGGTAAGTATCCTGTAAGTTACCTATTGAGCGTTTTTCAAATTATCAGATACCGACGCCATCGGGTTGGCGTCGGTATCTGATAATTTGAAAAACCGATATGTTAGCAGCGGAGGTGCCCGGCATGGTGTTAGTTGCCGGCTGCGCCTGTACATGTGCTGGTCTATACTTCCTGCCTCTGTTCTGTTTAGGTCGAGGTCGGTCGAGGGTGTTGTCTGAGTTCTGGGGTCGCTTGGCGGTCCCGGCAGACTTTGACGCGTCCGGCCGCGTTTCACGCTGGATTTCTCCTTTGCGGACTAACGGTCAGTCGCGCGACACCGCGTCCGGCCGCGTTTCGAGCTGGGTTGCCCCTCCCCGGACTAACGGCTGGTCGCGTGGCTCCGCATCCGGCCGCTTTTCGCGCTGGGTTTCCCCCTCGCGGACTAACGGATGGTTGCGTGGTTCCGCGTCCGGCCGCTTTTCGCGCTGGGTTTCCCCTTCGCGGACTAACAGCTGGTCCCGTACTGCCTCTGCCTCTGCCTTTTCGGTGGCCGATTGCGCCTCGCGCTGGCTACTGCCTCCGCGGGTATGACGGTTTCGATCGCCAACTCTTCTTTCCCGGGCAGGGATTTTTCCGCGCTTGTTCAGCAGGCGTACTTCGTCAACCGGGAAAGTGTTTCAGCTGCCAGGTTTGTCCTCCTTCCCCCTCCCTCTTGGTCTTGGTGGTTTTCAGGGTTGTTGACGCGGTTCCGCACGATGCTCTGTTGCCAGAGGCTCGTGGGTGGCATACACCGGGTCGTGGGTTGTGGCGCTTGCGTCGCGGCCGGAGTCGGGTTTGAGGGCGCGTTGATCGCAGCCAGGGTTGGGTTTTTGGCGCGTTATTCGCTGCCTGTGTGTTGGGCGCTGTGTCAGCAGCCGGCTGCGCTGAAGAGCGCGGCAATGAAGTGCAGTCGTTACGTTAATTAAAACATCTAGAATAGTAAAATACCATCATCACTATCACTACCTATACATACCTATTACAGTTCACATACTAAGATTAGGGTATAACAGGCTTCGAGTGCGGAGCCGGGGCGGGTAACTATGGGTGGGTACTAATGAAACAACATTTTGGTGATTGTATTCTAGTATAATTGCCATAAATCGATGAACAATTCTTTAATAATTAGAGTTCTGTATGAATGTTACTTTTCGTACGGTAGCCCGCTTTTTTACTAGCTGACTAAGCACTTACAGTATTAACAATTTAGTTTTTTAAACAACATTCTCTGAATATAGTTTTTTTTTTTACTTTTGTGTAATGGTTAATAGTTAATTTTTTTTTACCTTACCGTCACAGACGTGGACATTGAATACTTGTATGAAATGGAACCTACGCAATGTCTGGTTTCATTTTTTTAAATTAATTGTTTAGCTATTTCAAGTTTTTCATTGTTTTTTTTTAAGCTCAAATAAACATTTAATCTGTTTGCTTATGAAATTCTAGTCAGTTATATCTCCTTATAAAAATATTTGGGTTGGACATTAAGACAGTAGTAAATATACAATTATTTTGAATATGACCTATATAGGTTAGATTTGAGAGAAAGGAAACTAGCGAATCAGCTTTAAACATATAATAATAGTAACAGTTCTTAGAATACGGTTAGGTCGTAGGTTCGTCTAACTGATCTGAGCAATCGCAATTTTGGGTAGGAAAAATGCTGTCCTTGGTTCCACGGGACACAGGAAGGCTAGTCAGCACAGGCTCAGCGAGAGGCCAGCCAGGCCTTCAGAGGGCCGCAGCAAGGGTGCTAACACAAAGCAGGCCGTAGGACGCCGGTAGCGCGCAGATTAGTCACGTGTGCAGAGCGCAGTTAGAAGTCGCATGTGGATTTGTAGCGTCCAGCCCTCAGCCTGGACATGGAACCACGTGGTTGGGGCACACAGTATCTTGAGGGTCAAGGAAAATCTTCAGCTAGGTAATCCTGCGCATGTTGAAATGGCAGTGTCCTTAGAAAATGAGTGTTATTTCTTGATTTTAGTGATGTGCTTAGCAACTTACCTACTAATTGTGAATTATTTTGTCTCACTCGACTATTTAGGGTGTTTCTCGCATTTCGTGCATTTTCAAAGAAATTTCGAGAAAAAAATATTTCTGTTTTTTCTTATTTTTAGAAAAGCTACATGAATAATAAATATCCTGATTTAAGATATACTTACATTATACGCAAAACTGCCGGAATAACGATACATTAATGAAATTAAGTTATTTTAGGTAACATTGCTAATTATTTGAACTATACTTATTATTTGACTGAACATAATAGGTACACATAAACGTTTAACAAAAAAACAACGTTCTAAATTCGTGGTCAGATTATAATAATGTAATAAATAAATAAAAAGCTTTTATTGATTCTTTACAATTATTACAATACATTATTACTTACATCACACATTACATTATTAATTTAAAAAATAGATTTCAATGTAAATAAAATAAAATTCATACTGGTTAATTTAGTTATTAGTAAGTTTTAATTAATTAATTTTTTATTTCATTATAAGAACCGCCTAGTGCGGTAAAAGCCTCCTCCATCTGTCTCCATCTTGTTCTAGCTCTAGCTAGTCTGCTCCATGTTTTTCCTATTAAGCCTGTTATGTCGTCACTCCATCTCTTGTTGGGTCTCCCACGCTTTCTCTGTTTGTTGATAGGATACCAGCTTGTTGTGGTTTTAGTCCATCTGTCGTCGTTAACTCTTTGTAAATGACCCGCCCATTTCCATTTCAGTGTTAGAGTCTGTTTAATTACGTCTTTAGCCTTGGTTTCTTGTCGTACTGAGCTGTTTCTGACTCTATCTCTTAGTTTATGGCCCATATAGCTTCTCTCAATTGCTCTCTGGCAAACTCTTAATTTTTGTAGAGATTTTTTTATCTGATACCATGTTTGGCAGGCGTATGTTAAACACGGTATCAAGCAGATCTCCATGACTTTTGTTTTTAAGTTGGTAGGAAGTGTACTCTTGAAGATTTATTTCATAGCCCAGTACTTATTCCATGTGTTCTTAACTCTTCTGTCTATTTCCCGCTTTGTGCAATCTTTGGTAGAAATTAAGTGACCCAGATAAACCTATTCGTTGACCCATTCAAGGAGTGTAGACTTTAGCGTTATTGTTGTTTCTGTACAGTTCGTCATAACTTTAGTTTTGCTCTGGTTCACCTCAAGTCCCACTTTTCTGCTTTCTTCATTGAGTGTTTCCAGCATATACTGTAACTCGTTTGGGTCTTCGGATAGTAAGACAAGGTCGTCAGCAAATCGTAAATGGGATAGGCGTTGTCCATATATGTTCAGGCCCACGTTGTTCCAGGTCAACGAACGAAATATTTGTTCTAGAACAGCTATAAAAAATTTTGGTGATAGTGGGTCCCCTTGTCTCACACCCCGCTCTATCTCAAAAGCCGGTCCGGTACTGTCCAGTTTAATTCTGGCTTTGCTGTTCCTATATATCTCTTTTATTATACTGATGTGCTCTGGATGTAGTCCTTGCTCTTCTAACGCTCTCCATATAGAGTTGTGGGAGATAGAGTCGAACCCTTTTGAGTAATCGATAAAGCCAATGAACAGAGGCATGTTGTACTCGATATATTTTTCAATTATTATTTTTAATGTGTGAATATGGTCTATTGTAGATCGGTTAGTCATAAATCCTGCTTGCTCCACTGCTTGATTCTCATCGATCACTCTAGTTATTTTTCTCAGCAACACAGAAGAAAACACTTTATAAAGGCATGACATTAGGCTTATAGGTCTATAATTCACCATCAAAGTAGGATCACCTTTTTTAACCGACTTCCAAAAGGAGGAGGTTCTCAATTCGTCGGAACCTTTTTTTTTTTTTTTATGTATGTTCCCCGATTACTCGAAGATGGCTGGACCGATTTGGATAATTTTTTTTTGTTCGAAAGGGTATACTTCCCAGGTGGTCCCATGATCATCAAGTCAGGATCTGATGATGGGATCCTGGAGAAATAGAAAGAACTCTTCAAATTTTATAGGCACACTTGAAGTAATTTGTGTAGTTTTTGGAAGAGTACTTTCTCGGAGTGGTTCCATTTCAATTTGGTGAAGATCTGATGAAGAATTTCGGAGATAGGCAACGGAACTCCTCAATAAATGATAGCTAATGGACAGGGATTGCTGAAATCTCATGTCTGTCAATTGTTTACACCAGTTAATAACATAACATCACGCCGGTACGCTGTGAAAGGGTAAGCACATGTGAACCACTAAAAAGCGAAAAATAAAAAACTTTTTTCAAAAAAATAAACAACCGACTTCCAAAAAAACACTAAAAAGTGAAAAATAACTTTAATTTCGGAAGGCGGTGACAAAAAATTAAATTACATATCCAAAGTCACCGACTTCCGAAATTTTTTTGGAAGTCGGTTGTTTATTTTTTTGAAAAAAGTTTTTTATTATACAACATGTAATCTCGGAGCATGTCCACTGACTAGGTAGTTGTTTCTTCTCCATAATGTTGTTGAATAATTTAGTTAGCGGCGTGACCAATTTTTCTTTTCCAGCTTGTAACATTTCGTTCGTTTTGTTGTTGGTGTTTGCCACCGCTCATAAAGAACCGTAAATATTGTGAGCACATATGAAGAAACAATTGCCGTACTTTATTGTCTAGTGACGTACCTACTGCTCCAGCTATAATTTATCGAATCTATTATTTTAGGACATCAAAATTAAATTTGTATATATTTTTTATCCGTCCCCGGTCTTGTCGGATTACCGACCCATTGGACCATTTACAAAAGTGGCATAGATGCAAGTACATATATGGCATAGATACGATACGATACGTCTTTGACGAACTTGATTGGGACCATGAGCACCAAGTTATACTATTAGCGCATAACCACTGCCTTCACACGGCGCTATTTTTCAAGCACGTTATAATTTTTTATCGTATAGTGACAGTGACTTTTGCTATTCAAAACTGAAAGTTGTTCACTCAGAGCCAATATGATAAAATCACCGATCCTAGAAAAAATCTTGTGTTGCTAGACACTGCGGACAAATTGTTTACCATGTGATATTAATGTAGGATGATAGTAGCGAAGACATGAATCTGATTTTTAAAATCTTAGAAAAATGTGTTTTGTACAAACTTCTTAATAAACGACGATAAAACATTACATACGACTCTCACTTGACTATTATTTTATCGATAAGAATTAGTAATGTGTCAACACTATTTTAAGATGACAATTAAACGTCATCATATTTACTAAAAATAATCACATTTTATTAATTAAAACTATTACATAATTACAAGATATTTTCTGCCCCTATGAGGGTGACATGGTCAAACTGATCAAACCCTCTATAAACTAATAAAGATTAAAAAAAAAAAAGATATTTTCTGTGAGTTATCCCGATTTCATAATTTAATCTGTTATTATTTTATTCGATTTAATTGTACAGGTGCAGGGTGAGCGAGTTTTTGAACATTTTGACACAGATCCACCCTCGATGACGTCCCGCAGGACTCTGAGCGCGAACCGATTTAGCCTTGTTTACTATTTATGAGTTTATTCAAAAAAAAAATCTATGAAACTAAAAATTTCAACCTTTTAATTCCCTTTTAAATACGATTCCCTCGTCGTACATACAATTTTCACATTATTTTGTGCTGTTATTAGGAAATGAGACGGAAAATGGTTTCGAAATCGACCCTGCTTCGGATTTTTTTTCATCGAGCAAATTGCGATTAATCGTGTTTTGAACCTTTAATTTCCCTCAAACAAGGATCTATCTATGACATATATTTTTTTCAGGACCTAAATACACGAATTTGATCATTTAATCTTGACTCTGAAACAGGCAATTTCGGATAACCCCCCGTTAAAGTATAATATAAAATGCAGTGCAAACGGTCCGTTTTATTCAATCACTTGAACGATACTACCTCTAAAAAACAACATAAGGGCGATGCCTCATTAGTGCGTTGCGTTGCGTCGTCGCAACGGATCAACGAATTGTATGCCGCACACACATGCGTTACGACGACGCACGACGTCGCAGCGCAATAGGACGACGCACGCACCTCAGTCAGTCTCCACAATGGTTCGGAACAAACGTGTTCTACTATTGCTTTTATTGTCTGTCGTTGCACTGGAGCTGCGGAGCTCCACCAGCACAGCGCATCAGCCTCCTCCCGCTTCGTCTCTCGTCCGTCGATCCGTTGAAACGTCGCGTGCGACAACACAACGCTTTAATGTGGCATGTCATTTAAAATAAAGGGTTTTCCAATAAGAGGTGTTATTTTGAATAGCCCGCTATTTCGGTAGATGTCACTTTTGAAGCTGTCATTTTTTGACATTTGTCAAGTAGAAACTACGCCATTAATAAAAATGGAACGATACACGCTTCAACAACGCAATGAAATTATTAAAATTACTATAAAAATGGTGAATTTTTGGCAGAGATAGTTCGTAAAACGCGAACATTTTTGGGTCGTCGTGAACCACCTTGTCGGACCGCAATACAGAAATTGGTGGAAAAATTCGAGCTGTTGGGACAACTTAGTGGTGTGAAGAATAAAACCCGTGCACGTCGCTCAAGAACAGCCGAAAATATTGCTGCTTTAGCCGAAAGTGTTGAAGAAAACCCAGGAGAATGGATTGCGCTATCGAGAGATGATTAATTATTTTTTATAACCGAAATTGGATGGTATTGATTTGAACAACGTTTACTTTCAACAAGACGGCGCTAAGTGCCACACAAGAACCGAAACCATTGATCTTTTACGGGAAAAGTTTCCGGACCGTGTTATCTCTCGAAGAGGTGATCACAATTGGCCACCGAGATCTTGTGATTTAACACCTTGCGACTTCTTCCTTTGGGGCCACGTGAAAGAGAAGGTCTCCGTCAACAGCCCAGCGTCGATTCAAGACCTCAAAGATGGAATTCGTGAGGCTATCGAGGACATAGGGCAGCCTCTTTGCGATTTGTTTATGAAAATTTCATGTAAAGGATATGGTCCTGTAAGCATGGGCGTTGTGGTCATTTGCCTGATGTTATTTTCCACTATTAACGGCATACCTTCCTCTTTATAATGAAATAAACATCCGATCATTTATATAAAAAATGGCATTTTTCTTTGAATATCAAAATAACACCTCTTATTGGAAAACCCTTTATATGGAAAACGACGCAGCGTCGACGCTAAGACGACGCAACGCAACGCACTAATGAGGCAGAGCGCTAACTCGGTATTAGAATAGCAATGTAAATAATCGCCAGTCTTGCCGATGTAGGTAGGTAGTATATATTATATACTGAGTTACAGTCGAAAACAAAAAGATAAGGAACTTTATTATCAGTCTGTTGAAGTGTTATTGTTTTGAGTGGTGATATGATATTAAGTGATTAATAAGTGGTGCAGCTACTGCCTCAGTTTACGATGCCTAATACGGACAGTGAATCTAAATTTAGTGAGTTATCTTAACTATGTACTACACATTTCATACAGGCGCGCCGACCGTCCGTCGCGTCGACACGTGTTGTTTTAGTTGTAATAGTATGTACTTATATGAACCCAAGGAGTATTATTCCATCTTTATGGCGGTAAAGAGCAGTGGTGGTCATTTTTTTTTTGGACAAAAACACATTTATATTTAATAGTATTAAGAAAAACAACTTTCTCAGTTTAAATATTTATGCATTTAAACTCTTACCCACATACAAACTTGATATATAGCAATACATGTGAAACTGTTATACTAGGTATTCAACATAATAACAATATAGACTTCTTGAGACAACCTTGTCAGTTCGAAGCTTGGAGAGAATTAACTTCGAATACTAGGCGAATACCCCAACATCATATTTTCATTTCGTTCCGTTAAAATACCAGTACTTTTTCGATAACTGTCAAATGAGATACTTTCTAAACATCATTACATGATACAAAATCATTTGAGACAAATTAGATACTTTCAATTTGATGAATATTATTTAAAATCACTAGAAATCTTATTAATGTTTGGAAATAATGACAATTATGTATTAAACATCCACATAAAATATAACATTGAGTTTCATCAGTACTGATCAGTAGGTACCTAATACAAATCAATATTTGCAATTACAAACTAAGAAACAATTTCTTTCGCAGTTACTCAAAGACTTAGAAATAATTATTTTTTCGTCCCAGCCGTGAGATTTCCGCTAGAAATGGTGAACTTGAACCCTCCATCCACCTCGACGTTGGTACCGGTGACCAGCCGGCTGTTGTCACTGGCGATGAACACCACCATCCTCGCGATGTCATCTCCCACGCACTTCTCCCCCATGGGGATGGCCTTGGAGCCGACGTCCAACCACTCCTGGTACGCCGGTTCCGAGATCCCCGTTATGCGCTTAAAAAAGTTTGATTCCTGCAAAAATTTAAGAAATGTTTCAAACTCGAATCAAAATCGTATTTTCAAAGGGAGACGTAGAATGAAAGAAAATAATAATTTGCCCTGCAGCGGAATGCTACACTTAGGTATAGCATTCCGCTAAATGCAGCCTGCACGTTTAGCACGACAAAAGGTCTTCGATAACGTAAGCAGGTACTTACAGTGAGTCCAGGGCTGACGGTGTTGACTCTGACACCCTTGGGAGCCAGCTCAAGAGCCACCAGGCGAGTGAAGTGGTCCAGGGCAGCCTGCAACACAGAAATAATTTGAATAAGGATGTCTGCAAGAGATTTAGTGCATACATGACACAAACATTGGAATTTGGGAGCATTTAATAGAGTCTCACACAGTTATGCTGTTAATAAGGTACCAAGGAAGCCACATGTGCAGAAGGAATTAATGCCAAACTTCCCTTTCTTCAACGTAGTCTTTTATCTTATAATATATCAACTACGTTTCAGGTTGTCTAAAGTACACACTTCTTTTACTAGTTACCTAGTGTGTAAAATGTTTATTTATTTTATTTTATTAAGGTTCACCAACAATTATTACAGATATTATACACATAGGAGCATTAAAGTAGTAGTGTCTTAAATCTAACTGCACAACCAATTACAGGCAAACACCGCATGCAAAATGCTCTTTGTGATTATAACTTTATTTTTAAAGACCTAATGTACTTAAATTCTAGATAGTTAGATTAAAAACTAATACTACCTAATTACGTCTGACAAACGTCGATATTGAGTCTGTGTGGACGTCAACCAGGTCGCTGCGTTCGTTTATAAATTTGCACATGCGGAGTATAGGCGAATTAGCACCAAACACAACTACAGCGAAGAGCCTACCTGCATACCAAATTGTGAGCAGTCAATGGTGTTATTGAGCAGTTTATATGCGAATCTCAAATCCAAGAGCTCCCTTCGAGCTTCCAGGGTACTCATTTTAAAGCAGCCTAGTTTATCAAGGTAGGAGAGATATTTAAATTGCCTACCCTTTGACTACCCTAGGTATCCTATAAACCTTTTGTGAACTCGTTCTATCCGCAGCGAGTGGGTTGCGTAGTGAGGCCTCCATATCACACTGCAGTATTCCAGGATGCTTCTTATAAGGCTATTGTAGAGAACTAATTTAGTATGTGGGCGTTGAAATACCTTTCCATTACGAATGACAAATCCAAGCATACGTTGGGATCGACTGATTATGTTCTCGATATGTGGTATAAATGTAAGTTTAGAGTCCAAGATAACTCCCAGATCTCGTACTACATCTACCTCGCATAAGTTCACTCCGTTTATTTGGTATGCCGAATAAATTATATTTGCTTTCCTGGTGAATTTTATGTGACTACATTTTGAACTATTCAACGAGATTTTATTATGATAACACCATGTAGATAATCGGTCGATATCTTCTTGCATTAGGTATACGTCCTGTTGAGACCTAATGGCTCTTGAAATTTTCAAGTCGCCAAAAAAAGTGAATTTATTATATTTAAGGCGGGAAAAAAACAATATCGTGCGCCCGTGATCACTCTTTGCGGCACACCACTTTCACAGGTGAGTAAGATTAAATATCTTGGTCACTGGGTCACCGACGACTCATCGGATGATATGGACATTGAGAGAGAACGAAGGGCGCTGTCCGTGCGATGTAATATGCTCGCTCGTAGGTTCGCACGTTGTACAAGAGACGTAAAAATTACTTTATTCAAGTCGTGCTGCCAGACACTATACACGTGCGGGCTATGGGTGAATTATACGCATTGCGCGTACAGTGCCCTTCGCGTCCAATATAACAACACCTTCAGGGGAATGCTGGGGCTGCCGCGGTGGTGCAGCGCATCTGCCATGTTCGCAGAAGCGCGCACACAGGATTTCTTCGCTGTGATGCGCACGCGCTGCGCTTCATTGTTGAGTCGGATACGGATCACCTCTAACGTTCTCCTGTAGACCTTGTCTGAACGGTGGGATTCACCAATGCTGCAGGCGTGGATGGGGTGGCACTCTCTTTGCAACAGGAGATGAGTGGTTCTCCGTTCATGCCCGATTAGTTTAATATTTTACGTACTAACATTTTATTTAAGACTGTAATACTAACAAAATGGAACCTGATTTCCGAAAATAAACGATTATGATTATGATTATGATTATGAAAAAGGAATGTGCTAGTATTATGAAAGCACGATGTTACGTCATTTATATATATATGATGAATAATGCTGGGCCCAGATGAGAACCTTGAGGGACACCCGAGGCAATTTCATACCTGCCTGACCGAAACCCATTGACAACCACATAAAACTCCCGACCAGCCAGATAACAACCAAACCATTTTAGTAGACTACCGGTGACGCCGTACGTAGCTAGTTTTTTAACAAGCAGTTTATGTGAAACCTTTTCAAACGCCTTGCTAAATGTTATAATAAAACACCACTGAGTATTCTTCTACTAAATGAGAAGAAATTTAAAACATGCATTATAAGTCACTATGTTAACAAACATATTATAAGTATGAGACGATGATATCATAGACAAAAATGCTTGTCTTAATGCTGGTCATGCTTCGCAACCACTTAGGCTCCCATGTTAAAATTTTATTATTTGGTACAGAAACTTCCCTTTTTAATTTTTTATTACAAAGGCTATGTTTATTTTCACTTAATTAAGTTTTAATTGTTGAATCTTCCAATAGATATAAATGGTTTTCCTTTGTTCACCTCTCAAATACATTGCAAACTATAGTTTTTAATAATTTTGAAGGACTTTCTCAATTTTGTAATAAACGGATCCATGGATCCGTTTACGGATCCATGGATCCGTTTATTATGTTATTATTATGTACGCTGACTTGAAAGAGCATAGCAGTTGAGGTTGAGAGTATGTCATGCTCACTTAAATTGTTTTACTGATGGTGGTGCATGTGTTGGATCATTCGGTTCCCTACAAAATGGTTGGGACGGACCTATGATTACTTTGGGGACCAAACTAAGAATGAATTACTACACGATTTGACAGCTGTCCCTACTCCCTTTACGGGTTTTCCCGTCCAAAAAAGTTAATTCATCAGCTGCTGTAGGAGTCACTTTGAAATTTCGAACTATTTTCGGACGGGCCCATATTTTTGTTGACGGAGTTAAAGAGTAGCCCAAACCCAGGTCCGTTAACGAGCGTCGTCGGTTGATACTGGTCATTTCTTAACTGCTAGGACGTATTTTTAGTCTCATATTTAGAATAACTTCTTCGTTTATATTTTTTTAGAATAATATAACCAGGAATCTGTAACATACTTTCTTTTCCATAGAGAACTACGTTTTGGAATGAGCAACTAGCTTTAACTTTCTGAGTAACTGACCGACTTTTATACCATTTTAAAGTGCTCAAATGTTTCAATTGACATAAATGGTTTGTCAACGCTTCAATATTGATGAAACCTGTCAAATGGTAACTTATTTTGGGTTGCTAATTTGGTGAAGGTATGTATGTATACATTATTTAGTTTCATAACAGCATATTTTAAATCAAGCGCAAAAATGGTGTTTCCGCGCATTCCACACCAAACCACAGTTCTCACCTTGGCCATGCCGTAGGGCAGCGCGCCTACAGTGACTACAGTCCCTGCTATGCTTGAGATGTTGACGATGTTCCCCTTGGTCTCAACCAGGGCTGGTGCCAGCAACCTAGTGAGGTTGTATACTCCTCTCACGTCGATCCTGAACACGTCGTCAAAGATCTTCATGTCCTGGGTGGTCAGGAGGGTCGTTCGGCAGCCAATGGCGGCATTGTTGACGAGGACATCCAGTCTGGAATGGAAAGAAGGTATCTTCAACATTGCCATATTTTAGGGTCCCTCTGTTGGCATATGGATGGTCGTTTTAAACGCGATAAAGTCGGGTAGATAATAAGCTTACAAATTAAATAGGTTTTCGGTCTTCATTTTTCAGTTTATAGTTCAAACACGTTTAAAAAATCCTGTAACATTTAACTTTAATATTCACTTGTTTAAAAAATATATAGAACCCCAGTGATAATCTGTTATCACTTTATTATGTTGCAAGTATCTACTCAATAACGTACAAACAAACAGTTCAATACTTTTTCAACGTGCATGAAGGTCACTCGGCACCTATCAATTGATTGCTATCTGATAAACCGAATCAAGCGAGTTACCTACGTGATCTTCAAGGATCATCAATAATGGTATCACAATTTTATAACAATGTTTTGCTATGCAAATTCTTCAACAAGAGGCAACCAGCAGTGGCGACTGGATAGAAATACATTCATTTGAAGCACCTACCAAACCGCAGCCATCAGATCGAATGTCCAAATTGCCGAAATTCCATGTCATCGGTGTAACACAATTTCGAAGAGCCATTAGATCGAAATCAGTTGGTCGATTATTTCGTCAAAGATCTGTCAAAGTCTTCTGTCACATACCGTCAAACACTTCGTATTCGATTTTAAAAATTAATTCTGATCTTCTTAAATACAAACCTTGTCCTGACATATAGATGATGATTAAACCCTGCTGGTTTGATTTTTAACCCATTTTACATTCCTTCTTTGACTCTACGTGAATATTTTATGTAGAATAAGGTTGATATTCATAGATTAGATAATGGGATGAACACACCCGTAGTCAACATTACTACTATTTTTAACCCCCGACGCAAAAACGGGGTGTTATAGGTTTGACGTGTCTGTGTCTGTCTATGGCATCGTAGCTCCCGAACGGATGAACCGATTTTGATTTTGTTTCTTTTTTGTTTGAAAGGTGAATTTGTCGGAAGTGATCTTAGACATGTTGATGAAAATTATCAGCTCTTTTCTGGTTGATGAAGGGATATGAGCATCTTCTACGGATCTGATCAAGTCGAAATTTAGTATTCTATTACTTCAATGATATTAGACGAACAAAGTAACCATGAACTGATACTGGAGCAACACCTGGAATTTCCAGGATACCCAAGTAACTCATCAACAAACAGCAGAAGTATCGTGTTTGGGCTCATTGAAAATGTCTCAATGAATAGGTTATGGATAAATGGTAAATAGGACGAGGCATGAGGATAAATTAGTAACAAACTTCACT
The DNA here is from genome assembly GCA_949091785.1 of Polymixis lichenea. NCBI lineage: Eukaryota > Metazoa > Arthropoda > Insecta > Lepidoptera > Noctuidae > Polymixis > Polymixis lichenea. Next base: position 24,946,052 of record OX420940.1, on the reverse strand, counting down.
GTGGGAAACATACGCAACGCTGCGCAGATTTAAGCGAGATATAAAGTTTAAAAAGCAGGAAATAAAAGATAAATTAAAAATTTAAAAAACCCCCGACTCAAACCAAAACTGTAAAAAAAACAAAATAAAATGCCAAACAGAGGAGACGGTCAATGAAAACGACAAACGGCTAATGAAAAGGCTAGGCGCCTCACCGTGGGTGGGTGGGTTCTTCATCACATAATAACTGTTTTGTTTTAATGCAAAACAGCTCTATTATGTTCTTACTAACCACAGCATTGTTTGAAGACCTGTTTGTTATCTACTGGTGAAGAATACCCGAAGGATGTATACGGTATGTGAATTATACATATATTTGGAATTAACAAATATTTCGGTCTGAATGAATTAACTGTTAAAACCAAAAATTAAGAGTATTCAATCTTTTCATCCAAGAAAATGCAGAAATGAAAACATCTTCCATAATTTTTTATAGATAAATGGCAAATATTAGCCATAAAAAACATGAACATGAAAGTTTAATATAAAGCTATAAAGGTAATTTAAAATTAATGAGATCTAAACTGAATTAAAATAATCGTCTCATTACTAAAGGATAATTGGATCACTCTTTCATGTCCATAATTAATACAAGTTAGGTAATATACCTACTTGAAACTTGGGATCAACAGTACAAATATTTTTCAATCAAAGTTACAGAAACACATAAATACTTCTATAAAGATGTAGGGAAATAAATTTGGACAAATTTAAAGTTCCACTGAAACTGAAATTAATGGGGACCTTTTTATTATAATGGGCAATACATTAATCTTCGCATATGAAAGCTCTAAGGGGTATTCAAGTACCTTCATATGTCATTTAAATTTACTTACATTAAAATAATTTCACAGGGAATTAAAAAATCTCATGAGATAAAGTTTTTCGTCCCATCAGTGGGAACATTATAGGCTTGAGACTACTCTTGAGGTAGCCCTTTCTTTTACTACTTTTCAAAAGTAATCATTCTGTAAGTCTAGTGCCTCTTCCATTTTAATTTCATCTGTTGCGCTAATCACTAGTCAGCCTCCCGAAGGCGTAATCATTCTGTAAGTCTAGTGGCTCTTCCATTTTAATTTCATCTGTTATGCTAATCACTAGTCAGCCTCCCGAAGGCTAAGACGTTATGCTTTTTGAAGGCTTCTCTATCATAGTTTGTTTAAAAATCTTTTGAGCAAGCTTAGCCATAACTATCGTTGTTAACCAAAACCAACAAAGACTGGTAGATTTTAAATAAACAACTTGATTATCAATTTCTATGAGCCACAATGGCCGCACTGTTATTCAACATTTAAAAGTTATGAGTTATCTTACTATATGTATGTAAATCTCTGCCAATCAAGGGGGAAAAATTATTTATGTCACATGGGTTAATTTTTTGGTAGTGGCTTACCTAAGGCTAATGCTTCTGTCAGTTACTAAATGGACAAGAAAATGTTTAGATCTAAAATCAGATCTGTTGGTACAGTATTTGCTTCATGCAAATAGATAAGTGAATTGGGATCAGGATATTTAGGACTAATGCCATGCAATCTACACCATGACATTCACCTGTGAATAGGAGCGTTATAAGTAATAAGTGTGGATTATCTCCATCAATAGTTTAGCCAATCCCTTGTTGTTCTACCAACCACTGCCTCTTGCAACCTGACTGCCTCCCCCCCCCAAATAACTTGCAGGACTAACTTGCAACAAGGAGTTGCAGCTTGTTAGGTCTAAGAGGTCCTTACATAGGTCTTGAATAGGTACTGGCTCTCCGAGACCTCTCGTCTCCAAGTACAAGAGCCAAGTACACTGGGTCCGTTATTGGGCCATTTATACATAATAAGCACCCGACCCATCTCCGAGTTCAGATGACTGACAGCTCGGTTTTAAATTGGGCGAAGAGAACACCCATACTAATAATTGCTGTCACCTCTAGCTGAAAGCATCGCAGAAGCTTGCCAAGACTTCATTTCAATCCCATGTGACGTTCTTTAGCACAACGCTGACTTATCTGACGCGAAAAGGTCGACGTCGGGGAAGCCACACTTTAAAGACATGGCCTCCGACGCTTGGAGCCGGGAGCAACAAACTCAAACTCAAAGCATTTATTTCAAATAAACCAATTACAGGCAGTTTTGAATTGTCAAGGTCGGTGAGGTAGAAAGATGAAGCTATTTGCCCATTCCAAAGCGTAGGTACCTATGGAGAAGAACGGGCAAGAAACTCCATGGACACTCTTTTAAAATCATGGTATTGTTACAAAAAGTTGGTTACATCATTATGTTGAAATTATCAATGTGAGAACGATGTAAAAAGACGTGCACATTAAAGCGTCCGTAATTAAAACAAAAATAAAATAACAATTCAGAAATTAAAATAAGCCGTGGGAGCTAGGAGATGACCAGTCCCTACTGGCGGCGCCCGTTCACGAACATGACGTGTGGATCAGCACCATTCAGCTCAACCATTTTGAAGGGAACTTAATGATCCAACACACACGCCACCACCAGCGAGACATTTGAGTGAGCATGACATACTCTCAGTTGCCAGGGCACATTCAAGTCAATGAAAGCTTTATAGTAGGAACATAGTGCTCACACATATGCTATGCAATTATACAATACTAGAAGGACAGTAGCCCATCTGGTTGGCCTGTTCAAAGATAAGCGGTCGGCTAAGCCGTTATAACACTTTTAAACTTACCGGGTGGTAAACCGCTGACAGAGTAATATCCAGCTAATCTGCTAACTTCGTAATTTTGCAAGTAAGCTTCAAGAGCATTAGGGAAACGAATCCCTCACTCATCCTAAATGTGCGACAAATGTTGCTGTGAAATTGCACTAGAATATGTACTGAGAGTAGACTGGCTTTTTGGCTGCTTATTACTGCGTTTATGGCAAACATTTCTTCAAGTTCGAGTGTCATTTTTTCTGGTTAGGTCAAGTTCCTGACAAGAGTAGGATAGAGTACAATATTATTTATAATGTACACCTTATGAATTATAAATGTGAAGCGTGCAATATTTTACAAAGGGTGGCACAATGAGTGATTTTATCACTAAAAGCGATCTTTTAAAGACATCCTTTGAATGAATAGGGTAGCCCATTTATGTGGACTCCTTACCCCTCCTCCACTGCACTTGTGGACAAGAAGTGGGTTCCTTAGTCATGTTTATAGGAACTGAGCTGTGGTTTATCAATAGCCTCTAGCTACCACATTAATTATGGCCAACCAGTAGAGCAACCAGTAGCGGATTTACCAGCAGGCCGAGTAGGCTGGAGCCTAGGGTGGCAAATTTTAGGGCGGCGGCAAATTTGACTATTTTTCGTTGCCTTAAGGAAAAAAAATTACATACGCGGAGAAGTCTCGAAAATTTTACAAAATTACAATATTTTGGTACCTACCTACTATACATACAGTAGGTATACCGAATACTACAATGTCTGTATATGAAAAATTACCAAACGCTGTGTAAAGTAGACTCATTTTAATAGGGGTGGCAAAAATTGAATAGCCTACTAGCGGCAAATGTGTAAATCGGCCACTGAGAGCAACCTGTTTCTATTCATCTTGGTCTGCCCTTCTCAAATACTTTTGAGCTTATGAGCATTCCCTTACAAGGATTGCAAAAAATATATATGGATCACCTAAATTTAACACGCTTTGAACTTGACTCAGGGAACAAAGTCTCTTTTTTTTAATATATTCCTTTCCACCTTGCCTGCACACAGGGTCTTATTATAAGTATCAATGTCCCAAAGAAGCCTTACATGTTCTAACTCGTGATGGAGATTTAGAATTGACTTAGGAAATTAATTTGTCACCTAATCTGTGTTAGGACTTACCATCTCCGAGACAGAAATCGTAAACTGAGTTTTCCTAGTGGGCCACTTCAAAACAACCTGAACTACATTAACAAGAATGCAGATACCACAGGCTCACAAATTCGCTGCCACTCAGTTGGCTGACTGTCCAGAAAACCCAAGAAAAGCCAAAAGGGGTGTGGTGTCAATTACCATATTTTATCTTGGTTCTAAAAGACTCTTTGGAGTAGTTGGTGTAGACTATTTCATGAAAATCTCCCCTTCATTAAGACATCATTGCTTTTGTTTTACTTTTTAGTAATATTGGTGTGTAAAGTATTAAAAACAATAAATACCCATATTTTTTATATTGTGGGTTTAATAGAAATTTGCATTAATTATTTTACTTAAAGATACTTATTACTTATTCTTATACTTATTCCTGTTTTTATCTTCAGTATAAAAACAGAAATGGAACAAAACAGACTTTTTCTGAAGTCTTTACATGGTTCTTTAGGCAGTCTGAATTTTGTCAAAAGTATCTCTGCAATTTTATATTTATCAAGTTTTTTTTTTAATAAAACAAGTAGTATACTTCTAATAAATAGCTTTCAATAATATACCTATTGTCAGTTTTAAATTGTGTGGTGGATGTATTTATTCCCTTTCTTATTTTGATAGATCAATGGTCCTGATCATAAATGATAAATGATAAATGATTTTATTTCTGTAAGTAGGTTTGTACAAACACTTTTACACGTCAATCATATTTTTTTTTAAACTAGATGAAGTCGGCGTTTCCTATCTGACTACTCTGAGAAGAAAGGCCGAAACAAACTCAGAGGTCACAGTCTCTTTTAAAGTCCAGACATAATCTTGGTCAGATTATGTGAAGACCATGTGGATCGGTGTCTGAAATGGTCTTTTGAGGAAAGAACCACACAGATTGAGTGGACCTGTCCATTCAGTGCACGCATTTATCAGTAATCATGCAGCTCAACTCAGAACTTGAGGAGCTCAACGATTTGATGAACAATACCAAAGATAGGACATTTGGGTAGGCCGCATAAAGTACTCAAACTGCCAGATTAATACTAAAAACTAACTGAGAAAGAGATGAAAAAAAAAACACAAAAAAACAATTATTAAAAAAAAATATGACCCACATAGTCCTCACATTCACAATAATTAAAATAATAATAATATTATACTTCTCAAAGTAAATATTCATGTCAATGTGTATATAGTAATTATCAAATGTCAAAGAGTATAAGTTTGCAAAAACAAAAACAACATTTAGTATGCAAAAATTGGAGCAGGTCAAACCCAAGCCTTTGTGTCTTCAATATAATTTTTAACGGTATAAAAGGCTTTCAGGCACAACTTACGTTTAATGAATGATTTAAATTTATTGATACTTAGATCTTGAACATGGCTTGGAAGTTTATTATAAAAGCGTATACATTGACATCTGAATGACCCACCTATTTTCTTGAGCCTTGTTGATGGTACAACAAATTTGTGTTTGTTCCTAGTATTTATACTATGGATATCACTGTATTTTTTAAACAATTTAATATTTTTATGGGCATACAAAAGATTTTCAAAAATATACTGTGAAGGCACAGTCATTACATTAATTTCCTTAAATTTCTCTCTGAGAGAATGTCTCGGACTTAATTTATAAATTGATCTAACAGCTCTTTTCTGCAAGACAAAGATAGTCTGAATGTCGGCGGCATTTCCCCACAACAGAATACCATACGACATTACACTATGAAAATAGCTGAAGTACACTAAACGGGCTGTCTCTATATCAGTTAAATTACGAATTTTTCTAACAGCGTATGCTGCAGAGCTTAGCTTTTTCGACAATTTATCTATATGTGGACCCCACTGAAGCTTGGCATCCAGAGTTAAGCCCAAGAATGCAGTGCTATCTTCAGGATTCAATTCTTCGCCCTTCATCAACACACTAGTTTTCACCTGCCTAACGTGAGGTAGCGTAAACTTAATGCATTTGGTTTTTTTTTTCATTGAGAAGTAAATTATTAACATTGAACCAATGAACTACTTTTGAGATTGCACTATTTACATCGTCACTAACCAGCTGCTGACGTTTAAGTTTAAACAAAAGTGAAGTGTCATCCGCAAACAACACTATTTCATGATTATCCTTTATGAGGTAAGGCAAGTCATTAATATAAATAAGAAACAAGAAAGGACCAAGAATTGAGCCCTGTGGGACTCCCATAGATACTATTGATCCGGGAGATCTTTTCCCATTTACATCAACACACTGAATCCTATTACACAAGTATGAAATAAGAAGATCCAGAGCGGTGTTCCGGATCCCATAATGGCGGAGTTTCCTGATTAAAGTTTCATGAAGCACGCAATCGAAAGCTTTAGATAAATCACAAAAAATCCCTAAGGCATCGTATTTATCTTCCCATGCATTGTAAATATGCCCTAAGAGTTCAACACCGGCATCGGTAGTTGAACGACCCCTTGTAAAACCGAACTGTTTGCTATGTAATAAATTATGTTTATTAAAAAATCTTTGCAATTGGTCTAAAATTAATTTCTCAAAAATTTTACTAAAGGTAGGTAGTGCTGAAATAGGTCTATAATTAGAGGGGTCTGATGTACTACTTGATTTAAACAAAGGTATTATTTTACTATTCTTCATTAGGTCAGACAACACCCCACAGTCGATACAATTATTAAATATAAGAGCTAAAGTAGGTGCTACAATGTCAATAATGGACTTGGCGACTTCTACAGAATTGCCCCACAGATCTGCAGTCTTTTTTACGTTCAGAGTATGAAAGGTTTTAATTATATCTCTACTGCTAACATGTTCAAAATGAAATTCTGAATCACAAACATTAACATTTTCCTTAAGCAAAGACTCAGCAACAGAAGGTGATGAGTTTAGAAATTTTGTAGTTGAAACGGGAATATCTGTAAAGAAATTTTCAAAAGCCGCGGCGACTTGCGATTCTGATGTTATTATGTTGTCATTGATAGACAGGCTGTAGTCAGTATTTCGCTTACTAGACCTTCCCGTTTCATTATTAATAATATTCCAAGTCGTTTTAATTACATTACTACTGTTTTTAATCTTTGAACTCAAATAACGCGACTTGGCCATCCAACAAACTTTTTTAAATAATTTAGAATAATTTTTAACATTTAAATTAAATTCAGCAGTGTTTACATACGTCCTTTCATTGTACAGCTCATAAAGTCGTGTTCTACTTTTATGAATACCAACTATAAGATTTCCTTAATTATTACAAAATACAGCAGTATACCATAGTAAATTAAATGTTGTTCAAATATTTAAAGTAGAAGATACGCACACCGTCAACACTCGCCATAAAAAGAGGTTATGCGCTCCATCCTCAAGAATAAAAATGTTAAGCGATAGCCCATATTATGGCAATAAAAATATATAATAAGTTGCCCAATATGTTTAAAACTGAAAAATCAGTAACAATATTCCAAAAAAGGCTAAAACTACACCTAATACAAAAATGTTTTTACTCAGTCAAAGAATATCTAGAGTCTAGCTAAAATAACGATTTTCTCTCAAGTACAAAAGTGGCGATCTGTCCTATAATACAATAATATTTAGTCTATCTTTTGTAATTTGCACTAAGTACCTGGAAAGGATGACATTAATTTTGCTGAATAATTGTATTAAATTCGTTATTATTGACATTACATTTTGACACACTATAATTTCTCAATTTAATTGCACAATATAAAAATAATAATTAAGTACTAAAATTGTTCCATGCATGCTATTTTAGAATGATAAGGGCAGGCGAATGATATCATTAGTGCAATGCTTGTAAAAGGTTGCTAAGTCATAAGAACTAACACAAGATAACACCAACATTATTGTACACTTAGTTCGCAATAAACGTTTTGACTTTGACATTTTCGCCACATTCGCACTTATGAGAAATCGTCGCTCCAGTTCGCTGCAAACAAACGGTTGCTTTACAAAGGCACAGGCGAATACGTGTATAATTGTATTCTGTGCGCTATGATATGGACTGACAGTTGACGAGTGACAGCTTGCTGCACCATACATCACCGAAAGTGCTGATAAGGAGTGAAGTCACAGGTAATCGAGGAAGGTATGTTTTTCTTTGATAATTGAACGTAAATACGACAAAATCTTAGGTTCCTTTCAAACAGTGCTATGTGGTTAGTAAGAACATAATATTAAATATTTAAATTACCTTTTAAAATGGTCGAGCGTCTCCTTGGCTGTCTTCTCGACACCCTCGTCAGTGCCCAGGTCTGCGACGATCGCCAGCGGCTTCACACCCTTCTGCTTCTCGCACTTGTCGGCGACTGCTCGTAAGTTGGCTTCATTCCTTCCTACCAGTGACAGCTTCGCGCCAAGTTTAGCGAAGAGGATAGCTATAGACTCGCCTATACCAATACTTGCGCCAGTAACAAGCACCACTTTGCCAGTAAAATCGAAATCCATGTTGTTTTTTAGTTAAGCTACTTATTTATTTCGAAATTTTATTTAAATGTTTTTGGTACAATGCTAACGTTGCGTCGTCGTGACTATTCAATCACTTACAGATAGGACTGACTCTTTAAAAACAAAACGACTCGTTTTTATACTATGTACCTACCTACATCAGCAAGTACCTAGATTAATGTAAGGAAATTATCTTTCTTATGTAATTTTTTATAGATTGTAGATTAGGTACTTACTTATCGTGTTTTGACGTTTTTATGTATTAACATGTATTTATTATGTCGAGTAAACAGTTTTTTCGTGTTTTTCAAACGAATTCAAGAAGTAGTTATTTTATGTTTTAACCATAATAAAGGTAAGTACATAAATGTGCCATTTTATGTACTTACACCCAAATGACACCCAAATATCGGGCTTTTCGTATAGGTACCCACACTTTTTCAAATGGGCCAAAACTGTTTTGTGGTCAACCAATAACTCTTCAGCTATGTCATAACTACTATTAGTTACGCCGATCCACTTTTCAAAAATGGCATCGACTTGTTCTGTAACAAGGTCAGCTTTATGTTTGGCATACAAATTCCCGGACTGAAATCGCTTGAACCAACATTGCGCTACTCTTACTGAAACTGCATTAAATACATAAACATCACCGTCTATTCCTAACCTGACCCAAAGTCCTAAACCGGTCGCGGTTTAGGTTAGGAACTTGAAAACAAAGATATTTTTAACCCCCGACGCAAAAAGAGGGGTGTTATAAGTTTGACCGCTATGTGTGTGTGTCAGTCTGTGTGTCTGCCTGTGGCACTGTAGGTAGCGCTTAAACGGGTGAACCGATTTGGGGAGGTATTTTTTATTTAAAAGTAGGTTTTCTAGCGGTGGTTCTTAGAAACACGTCTAAACATGTTTAATCCAAATCGGTTCGGCCATTTGAAGATTGTCAGCTCTTTTCTGATTGATGAAGGGATTTGAGCATCTTCCACGGGTCTGATCGAGTCGAAATTTGGTATTCTATTACTTCCATGATAATAGACGAACAAAGCAACCTAGAACTGATGCTGGAGCATCACCTGGAATTTAAAGAATATCCAACTTCGTCACCAACAAACAGCAGAAGTATTGTGTTTGGGCTAATTAAAAAGGTCTCAATGAATAGGTTACAGATAAATGGTGATCAGGGTCTGATGATGAAGTAGTAACGAGGAATGAGGATAAATTATTAACAAATTTCACTGTGGAAAACTGGGTAAACACACATGGACATGTGTCGATCGTAGCGTGTTTACTATTACCTTCTATATTAAGTTTGAAAAGCAAGAAATAAAAGTTAAATTAAAAATTTAAAAAGCCCCCGACCCAATCAAAAACCTCTAAAAAGTAAACAAATGAAATGTAGGTAGGTAGGCCTTTTAAGATTAATTTAAGAAGTTGTAGGTAGTATTTTGATCAAAGCATTGCCATGTCGGGGGACGTTCAATGAAAACCCCAGACAGACGGATAACATTTTTATTAGCCGGCCCCGAAGTAACAATGCTTTGATCAAAATACTACCTACAACTTCTTATTATACTGAAATGGCGAGTACATTTTATTTGTTTACTTTTTAGAGGTTTTTGATTGGGTCGGGGGCTTTCAGTAGTGCTAGAGTGTGCGCGACCACTGGTGCACTCTCTCTCCCATCCCATCGGACTATCAGAGTGTCTCCAGCCGCAACATCTGGCTCAGATTTATTTATTTATTTATTTATTACATTTGGGAAAACAAACAGTAGTATATTAAGCATAACCAGAAGAATCTTAAAATTAAACTTAACAAATACACTACCCACAACATTTTCCACAGATTAGCATTACATAAAAAAACAAGCTGTCAACAAACGTTAACTGTAGCAGGGCTAACTTAATGCAAAAGAATAGAAAGATAGAGATTGAAATAATTTTTGCGCATCATCATAATGACGCGTCATTTGATGTTACATATTGTTATGAAATAACATGCCCAGGCGCACAATTGCACAACATTAAAAAATACCTACTTACGTTAACTCCTGAGTGAAGCGACAATCTTTTTAAATAATAGTAGTACAAAGAAACAAAATGGACCGCCATGCCAGAAGTGAAAACCTTAAACTATGAACAACAAACACGTCTCCATAGCATGTCGATGACGCGGTCATTATTACCATACCGGTGGCGCGAACCCATAAGCTCTTCGCCTACTAAAAATTGCAATTTTTGGTAGGCGAAAAGCTTAAGGGTTAAAGAAGGTTTCAGCTTTTTTTTTTTTTTTTTGTGGGTGGGAAATCATCAAATGACTTCTCCCGCTCTGGTTGGAGCAGGAGGGCTGTCAGGGAGTGTCAGACTTTTACTGACTAAAACCCACCCATGTTCCTTCAGCTGCCCGTATGCCAGGGACCGCGGTATCTCTTTCGAACAACCCGCACCCCTAGCAGGCATCGGCCCTTGCGGGCCCCACCAGCTGCTGCTGACGTCCTCCTGCTACGGGTCAGTACAGTGGCCCCGCCGCCAACCACTTTTCGGCCGCAGGGGATAGGGAGAGCGGCCAACGCTATACCGACACTCCTCTTCCCCTGCGGCCCCACCGCGTCCGCCATCAAACGGTGGCGGCCCCGTCCAGGCTACGGAAGGGAAGAGCGCTACTCAGAAGTACCGGCACTCCTCCTCCGCAGCAGCCTGTAACCCTCAGCCGCGATGCCTCCCATTCGACATCGCGGCCCGCCTCAGTTGCGATGCACCTCACCGCAACCTACTTTTTGGCCGCTTCGTCGTCGGCTTGGAGGCACAAGCCCTGACGAGCGGCCCCACCTTGGGGCTCCTCTTCGCTTCACCGTGGGAGGGTGACCACGGTTACTGAGCCCCCCCGCAACGACAATGCGGGAACCCCACTGGGGGGGAAGAAGGTTTCTGCTTATGGGTTAAAGAAGTTTTCACTTCAAAAATATGTGGTTTTTGAAGCCAGTCATTTCCGCTTGCCATTGTTCCAAAAATGAAAACAGAATACAAAAAAACAGCTTTTTTTTTCTTTATCTAAAGGGCTTTGCCGCTGAGCGATAACGTCGCCCTGTAATATCAGCAGTATCAACTAAACCTAAAAACAGTTAACACTTACTTTAAAATAAATAAGCCAGTTTGTACAGTATCCTAGCTTGTTCTGATAAAGGACAAGCAAGGATAGCATTACATCCCCCTGAGAGAACCTCTCTCGAGGGGGAAAACTGAATCCTAATGTAAAAAAAAATCCAGAAATCCCCTTTTCATATTGGATTATTCCACTTTCCCCCCTCATTTTTAGTTTTGATTTCTACGCTCAGAAAGTAAATAAAAAAATTGTGATCAGATACAATGTAATTAACAAAAAAAAACGACAGTATGATATACACCGTGACATTTTAGTCGTCTTACAAAGGTGGTTGACTCAATGTATCGACCATAAAATACCTCTCTGTGCGATTAAAACATTGTTACCGTTAATTAAGATAATAGGTACAAAGAAAAATAAATAATGCTTCAGAATTATAAAACACCCTCCCTGTTAATAATGTTTACGTATCAAACGGTAGAAGATATCTACCTACTTATCTACCATTACATTTCATCATTAATTCCATCTCCATAACAGGGTGTTCCAAACTACGTCATGCGCCTTAGTGAATGATATTTGTTTTTTTTTAATTAAAGAAATTTTCAAAAATATTTTTTTTTTAATAAATGATTAGTAGTCATTGGACACATGAAGTGGACTGCCGTTGTAAGACGACTAAAATGTTTTCCCTTAATAACATCACTTTGTTAAATATAAAACAATTATAAAGTTTTTCGGCAATTTGCAGATAGTAAAAATGAAATACAAAGTTAAAGAGATTCTCCTTCCTTTTCCTTTTGATTACAAACAGTAGGCTGGTTGTAATCTATATCTATACTAATATTATAAAGAGGTAAAGTTTGTGAGGTTGTAGGGGGTAATCTCTGGACCTACTGAACCAATAAAAAAAAATATTTTACCAATAGAAAGCCACGTTATTTGTGAGGCTATATGTATATTAACCTGACAACGGTCGAATTAAAAAAAAAATTGGGATCTCACCCGTGCGAAGCCGGGACGGGCAGCTATTTTAAAATAATATGGTATGTTCAATTAGTGATTTTCTTAAAGTCATTAATGTTGATGCTTGTGACTTCGGTTATACTGCGTTCCCTAGGGACTATTCGCTAGGGAATTTTAAAGTATCATAATTATCATACTTTAAAATTTCATAACAAAAAGTGTCCTAGTTATGTGTTTTCTCAATCTCCAAACCAAGTTTCATAACAATCGATTGAGCCGTTGTTGCGGCAGCGTGAAGAGATATTAAATGAAATAAACAAACAAACGCACTTTCGCCTTTGTAATATTATAGTTAGAATCCTTGCTAATATTATAAATGCGAAAGTGAGTTTTTTTGTTACGCCTTCACGCTAAAACGGCTGAATGGACTTGGATGAAATTTAGTACATGGGTAGACCATGACCTGGATTAGGACATAGGATTATTTATCCCGATTTTCCTACGGGATCGTTATGAATAAATAAAAAACAACAACATGTCTGCCTATTTAAAGTATTTAAACTCGAATTACATAAAATAATTCAGTATACATTTTATATTAGATTTATTGACTATGTCGACGAAGGCCCGCTTGGCGGTGCTCCTATTTAGTATGTGAATGGTAAAAAAATATTCCCAAGCTCGGTTCGCCCGCTCCTGCATTCTTGGTTTTCTCAGTATAATATCTGCCGGCGCCCGCGGTAATTATTTTAGCAACCAGCACCGGCGAACAAATCGGTGCCCAGCACCGGTAGCAGAAGCACTCCTTATATTTTTATGACCTCAGTGGGTATTTCTGGACGTTGGTTTTTACAGATTATCAGGGGGGAATTCCAGACATTTTTTTTAGATTCCAGTTTTCTCCCTCAAATGCATTTTCAGGGGGGATTTGTGGAATAAGTATTTTTTTTTTCGATTACAGTTTTCTTCCCTAAGGGGGATTTTCAGGGGAGGTTTGTGGAATAAGCCGCTAGCGCCCGGCCTTTCCTTCTTCTCACTTGGGCCGCCGCGCCGCACCGTCCCTTGCTCTTTGAAGTGCCAGCCCGCGCCGCAGTTGAGCCTGTAGAGTTAAATTCCCGGATTGTTAATTATAATGAAAATCTGATCCAGCCTGTCCCCACTTGCTGTCCACCTGCTGACCAGGGACACCCTGAGCCGAGGCCCGTACCCCACAGGGGGTGCCCGCAGCGTCCAGTCGCTTAGTTTAAGTGATTTTCTTAAGGCAACCACAGGAAAATCCGGTTAAGTAGTTACGGCCTCTCAAGGTCAACTACCTGCGAGACGCTATTTAAAAAAAAGCCGCACTATGGAAAAATCGCCTATGTTTCGTCTCAAAAATCCGTTTAAAAGTTGTTTAAAACAGAAATTGCTGTAATTTTGCACACATACCCATACTTGGACGTATAGGGTTTAATTGGAGTAATTTTAATTTTGAAAATCCTGTTTATTAATTAAATAAATAAAAACATCTTTAAAAAGACATGCGTTCCATAATAAAAAAAAAACAAAATTCGTCTTTTTTGTAATTTACATAAAATGGAATATAAAGAGGAAGAGAAAAAACATGTACAAAATTCAGCAAGCTCCTACATATTTTCGTAGACAGCAAGAAGGGCCTTGGCTTCATTTAAAAGTTCTTTCGATATTGTTTATGTACTTAAGGTTCACTTTCTTCTCGATAGTGGAACGGAGTTTTAGAAAAATAACAAACGTCTTTACTCGATGATGATTTAGTTGCGACTGTTTTACGACTGATCTGACTGCATTCATAAAAAAAAATAAACAACCAACTTCCAAAAAAACACTAAAAAGTGAAAAATAACTTTAATTTCGGAAGTCGGTGACTTTGGATATGTATTTTAATTTTTTGTCACCGCCTTCCGAAATTAAAGTTATTTTTCACTTTTTAGTGTTTTTTTGGAAGTCGGTTGTTTATTTTTTTGAAAAAAGTTTTGTATTTTTCACTTTTTAGTGGTTCACATGTGCTTACCCCTTCACAGCGTACCGGCGTGATGTTATGTTATTAACTGGTGTAAACAATTGACAGACATGAGATTTCAGCAATCCCTGTCCATTTGCTATCATTTATTGAGGAGTTCCGTTGCCTATCTCCGAAGTTCTTCATTAGATCTTCACCAAATTGAAATGGAACCACTCCGAGAAAGTACTCTTCCAAAAACTACACAAATTGCTTCAAGTGTGCCTATAAAATTTGAAGAGTTCTCACTATTTCTCCAGGATCCCATCATCAGATCCTGACTTGATGATCATGGGACCACCTGGGAATACCCTTTCAAACAAAAAAAAATCGGTTAATAAAGGAACTGGACATACCGTCCACCAAAACATTAGTTTTCAAATGTATACATTATATAACACAATATCATGCAAATCGAACAATGGACTGTAAATATTTGTAACCATAATTTGCTATATACATTTTGATTTTATCACTTCACTGCAACACATATCTACTCGTTCTTTAAACCGCCCACCATAGCTAACTGACTTATCGGTTCGTTGGGAAGCCGTATTAATTTGTATAGGGGCCTTTTTAACTCCTTGTTCCCCATAGTCTGGACTGTAACGACTCTTACGACATTGTCCTTTCCAGGATGTATACATATGTTTCACCCGTCCCAATAACCTTTTCGTAGGGAGCAGATTATCTTCCTTAATAATAACACCAATGTTAATGGTGCGAAATCTTCCGGGCTACCAGTTCAATTAGGTGTACCTCAAGGCTCAATACTAGGACCATTCTTATTCTTAGTGTCCCATACAGCGCTTTTCGGTCACAGAATCATTAAAGCAGTAACAAGTTGTCGCAGTTTCGTAACTGCTACGAAACATGGTGACTGTGTGGAGTTTGGTCTCTATGTGTGGTAATAATTCGCACACAATTTGACCGAAAAATATTTCAGTAACTTTATGTAGTCTTTGTGTTGACACGTAACGTAATTATTTGTGTAGACTTATTTTTAAACACTCAGTGTTCAGTTTGTAACATGCGTACAATCGAGTAAAAATGTGTAGTAGCAGTGTGGTCACCATGTTACAAGAATAATAACTTAAAATATATATTTACACGAGGTGTTGCAATGTTACGTCAATATTACTGAACAATATATTGCTAAAATGTGAATAAAAAAGTCACCTTATGGCACTGTTTCTCAAGCTGTTTCGAAAAGTGATCAAATAATTGTAGTTAAAATGAGTAAAAATCGAATCAATTCCGTCTCACATCGACTTCTACAGAAAAGTAAACAAATTATTCGTTCCACGAAATCTATCTCCAAGTAAGTAGGTACATAATTTTTCAGGTAATTAACAGATATTAAATTTATTCAGTATAAATTGTGTTTGTTATACGAAATCTTATAATGTTTACTTGAAATTTTATTAAAATTAACTACCTATTTCCATTATTTTTTCATGTATGAAAGTGCTAAACTGAGTGGTTATCCGCTTGATATTTTTAATCGCAGCCTATATGATCAAATATAGGTCTTTGCTAGAAATCTACGGTCATGACTCAGGAGCATGTGAGCAGTAGATAATATTCATAGTTTTTGTCACATTGTAAATGATGTCTCAATGTTCGGCTCTCTACCTTTTTTAAGTGTATATCCATTTGAAAGTATGTTTTTGGGATACGAAAAGGCGACCAACCCTTAGCGCAAGTAGCGAATCGCTCATAGGAATTCTCAAAGCTAAATATCAAGGACAACAAATCCAAACGGATGTATCCTCTTATCAAATACGAAAATTTGTTGAATAAGGGTGAAAAAGTATTTAGTACTGCAAAAATGACTGAGGATTACCAGCTGTCAAAATATGTTAAAGCCAAATGGTTTTTAACTACCTACCGATAATAATATCGTAGAAATGGAATTCGCAACTTTTGATCAGGGAAACATAAATCGTCGGAGGGAATATAAAAAACAAATGTAATTTTTCTGAGCGACCATTTAATTCTTCCTATATAGATATTCATGCAACATAACTTCCTTACGAACTGGAAGAATAAAAAAAAAATACAATTTTTGGTGATGTCAAAGCTAAACTTACATCTATGGTTTGCAACTCTCAAATTGGTTTTTATTCAAGTATTGACAACTTTAGGAAACAAAATAAACAAATAAAATATTCGATTATTTTTTTAATTCTCAAAGAATCAGTTAAATCTTTTGGTTTTTTTTTTTAAAACATAAATTATCAAAAATAAAATAAAACAAACAAATGTAACCGAAAACCAATTACAAAACTGTCAGATAAATATGTTAATTCCAGCGCATGAAGAAGACAGTCAGCTGCAGCAAACGCTGACGCCATCGCCATAAATGGCCTCGGAGTCCGAACGTTTGAGAATCGCTGGAAACAGTAAACCATTTTGTGAATTCGGTAACTTTATAACTACTTCTGGTTTCACGTCGAAATATGTCAACACAATCTAGTAACTTTCTGACCAGTTGTGACTAAAATATTTTCTCTAATTAAAAAGGCATTTTTTAATTATTTACCAATTGTATGGTTCATTTCTGGTTCCATATCATATAGTTAGTATTAAATCTATTATAGCAAAAGCTTCCAAGCTCTGGGAATGTAATTTTTTTTAAAACTTGTTAGTAAAAACTATTGTTTACATTGTATTACACAGGTTAAATTACAATTAAATGGAGGCGCATTGATAAATTTCAAACTATTTGAACAAATTGCACAGTGAAATTCTTTTCCCATTTACATTTGAACAATAAAAACCAATTAATAAATTAATAAAAATTTACCTTGACAAACAGTGATGGCTGTATGTTATTTTCTGCTTATTATTTTTTAACTTCACGTCGCAAAACTAAAACCGAACGATTGAACGAACGAATGATTTCTGAGAAGTGGTTGCAGACTAAGAACAATGTTACCACACAGCAACCTAACTTTAAAACCAAATGTTACTGTGTCGACTGTTCCCCATTTTTAGTCGTAGCGACGGAACTAAGTCGACCCCCCGACCAGAAAATGTTACTAGAATAAATCAGTGTCGACACTATGATGTCGAACTGTTTCGTAACGGCTACCAAAAAGCGCTATATTAATGACTTACCATTCTATATAAAGGGTATCTGTGACGTTGTACTATTTGCTGATGATACCTCTCTTATCTTTAAAGTAGACAGGAACAGACAAGATTTTGACGACATAAACAGTGCACTCTCAATGGTTACGGAATGGTTTACCACAAATAACCTAGTTCTCAATGCCAAGAAAACGAAATGTATCAAGTTCGCCTTACCGAATGTTAAAATCCAGGACCCAACATCGTCTTAGATAATGAGGTGCTTGAAACTGTAGACTCGGAAGTTTTTCTGGGCATAACAGTAGATGCCAAACTTCAGTGGGGAAGTTCGAACAGGCGCACTATGTGAAGATTGAGTCAGTTTCGGGTCATAAATCCATAATTTCCATGTTTTTATAGATATACACCTGATTATTTTTTTTAGATAATCTAGAATACATGTAGGTACTTTGAAATAATATACAGTTTATGGATATAAATAAATACCTTTTCAATAGTCTAAAAAATACATGATACGAAATATTAAGACTATCTGTGACCGTGACCTAAAATGTTATAATTAACACAAAATAAACTCTAAAAATTACTGTTATTAATTAAATTACTTAAATAAGAAAAAAAAAATGTAAGTGTATTATTGTACTAGCTCCAAAGCTTCAGCTATGAGTACCATAGACTTTTTAATGGAAGGTTTTGTACGGACAATTGACCTATGACGTCCAAACCCTTAAAGCCCCACGCCGCTAGTTATCGAACGAAATATGCCTCGATAGTTATATACATAGCATTATTAATAGTTTAAGAGGCTTATAAACCTTAGAGATTCACTCAATTCACTGTGAAACACTGAAAACAATCAAAATTCACATAACACTGACCACTTTTTACAACGGTTTGATTACGTAACAAGTTTTGTCGAAAAAAAGTTTATAAGATATTATTTGATGCAAATATTACCTAAAACGGTGTAATAAGTAGGTACTTTTAAATAAATATTTATCCACTTAACGTCGAGTATGCACAAAAAATAAGAAAAAGCACTAAAAACTAGAGAGCATTTTTTTTCAAGATTCCCGACGCCCAGAGCGTGAAGAGCGTCTCCTGCGGAGGCTAGGGCCGTGAGGGCGCATATACTGCCTCACCCTCGCGTGCGCCGCCTACCTCTTCGCGAACATCACTGCTTCGCTAAAGGAAGCGACGGCTACCCGTGCACTCTCGCTCCGTACCATGGCCTGGACCTGGGGGCCTACTCCCTAAGCGAAATCCGTGGTATCGGCCATCGTTACGGGCGCTTTGTTCTCCTTCTCACTTACGGATATACCGTAAGTTAGACAGAGAGCGAAGCGCTCGTAGCGACGGCCGATACTATGGATTTTGCTTAGGGAGTAGGCTCCCAGGGCCGGATGAGAGAGATCGCCGCCCCCGATAAGGTAGATTTTTTTTTTTGGGTGGGAAATCATCAAATAACTTCTCCCGCTCTGGGTGGAGCGGGAGGGCGTGTCAGACTTTTACTGACTAAAACCCACCCGTGTTCCTTCAGCTGCCCGTATGCCAGGGGCCACGGTATCTCTTTCGAACAACCCGCACCCCTAGCAGGCATCGGCCCTTGCGGGCCCCACCAGCTGCTGCTAACGTCCTCCTTCGACGGGTCAGTACAGTGGCCCCGCCGCCAACCACTTTTCGGCCGCAGGGGATAGGGAGAGCGGCCAACGCTATACCGACACTCCTCCTCCCCTGCGGCCCCAACGCGTCCGCCATCAAACGGTGGCGGCCCCGTCCAGGCTACGGAAGGGAAGAGCGCTACTCAGAAGTACCGGCACTCCTCCTCCGCCGCAGCCTGTAACCCTCAGCCGCGATGCCTCCCATTCGACATCGCGGCCCGCCTCAGTTGCGATACACCTCACCGCAACCTACTTTTTGGCCGGTACGTCGTCGGCTTGGAGGCACAAGCCCTGACGAGCGGCCCCACCTTGGGGTTCCTCTTCGCTTCACCGTGGGAGGGTGACCACGGTTACTGAGCCCCCCCGCAACGACAATGCGGGAACCCCACTGGGGGGGGCCTGTATGTGGTTAGGTACACTTTTAGTAACGACAATGACGAACGAATAACAGTATGTAATGACTTAGTATGCAGATGCCCGCCCTATTTATAAGTATAAAATAATTGAATTGAAACGTGTGGAAAATGTAGCAGAAAGAACTAATTAACATTATGTGGTTATGCGTTTTCCGATATGTTTTCTTGATTATTTATTGTGTATGTGAACTTAAATATGGTAAGAAATACTCGATATATTATCTAAACATAAACTGCAAGTAATAAAATATCACAAGTATAACCTATATCAACGAATACATCAAATAGCATCACCTACGTATTTGTAAGAATTAATTACTATTTCATGTTATCATAGATTAACATATGTTTTGCAATGAAATTGCGACTTTTTTGTTCTTCCTACAGGATTATACATAATAATATTAAATGTCCTATCAAATAACATCATTTACAGACCTTCGGCAAATTTCGACAACTATCAAAACTCTAATTGAAAGTTTCAGATACGCAACAATGATATGTCATGATATAATTATTTCTAGTAAATATATTAACAATAATATAACATATTTATGCACACCAGGCAATAGTACATATTATAAGCTTTTTGAAATGTTATAATACTTGCACAGTTTTTATTGCTAGCTCATCAGAAAATAATCCTGAAAAAAATTCAAATGAAGATGTTTTTGTGATAATTTTTAAATCATCGTATTAAGATGCTCTTTACTATAAACCAGTACCAACCACATACATTATTTATTAATAATATAGTAGATTAACTTCTTAGCAACAGTTTGAGGTATAATACAAGTACCTGCGCCGATTTTTTTTTTTACAAAATGTATTTATGGCCAAGCTCTCTTACGCACCTCCACATAGTGAGGCGCGGCGACCGTCGCGTCTCGTCATCACCTGTTGTTTTAGTCGTAATAGTAGGTACTTATATGGACTCAAAGAGGATAAACGCAGTAAGTAGTAAGTAGTCACCATTCGGTAACTTGATATGTTCTAGATTATCTATGATGGGGCTTGTCTACGGAGCCTCTCTAGTAATAGAATCATCATGTAAGTTATATTAAACCTTTAATTAACAATGTATCTTTTAATCTTAAAACATGATAATGCAAAACAACTTTCATTAAGTAAAACAAAAATATTTATATATTTCTCATACCCCATACCCTTACTGTATTATTTAATCAAAACATCCACGAATAATAGTAACATTGTTTTTTTTATCAGTACTGATCAGTATGTACAACTCAATATTCCGATTAATCATTTCTTTTTCGCAGTTTCTCTAAGACTTGGAAACGATTATTTTTTCGTTCCAGCGGCAGCGGCGAGAATACCGCTTGAAATGGTGAACTTGAACCCTCCATCCACCTCGACGTTGGTTCCGGTGACCAGCCGGCTGTTGTCACTGGCGATGAACACCACCATCCTCGCGATGTCATCTCCCACGCACTTCTCCCCCATGGGGATAGCCTTGGAGCCCTCTTCCAACCACTCCTGGTACGCTGGTTCCGAGATTCCCGTTATGCGCTTAACGAAGTTTGATTCCTGCGAAACAGCTCAAAATAAGAGCATTTTAAAGGGACACGTGGAAGACAAGGATCGAATTTGCCCTGCAGCGGAATGCTAATGGCTGAATAAAGTCTTGCAGTTCTAGCACAAAGGACTTCGATAACGTAAGCAGGTACTTACAGTGACTCCAGGGCTGACGGTGTTGACTCTGACACCCTTGGGAGCCAGCTCGAGAGCCACCAGGCGAGTGAAGTGGTCCAGGGCAGCCTGCAACACAGAAATAATGTTTAAAACGTGTGTTTGCAAGGGATTATGACACGCAAAAAAGTATCATTCGGTTCCCTACAAATTGTTTGAGCTGGATGGCGCTGGTACATGCGTTATGTTGGTAAACGGACGCCATCGGTTGAGACTGGTCATCTCTTAACTGGGGCTATTTTTTTGTCTTACATTTTGAATTCTTTTTCGTTATTTTTTGTAATTATTCTCACATAATTGTAGGACAACAAGGAACAAGAATAAAGTACCTAGGATTCTGTAATATTGATTTAAAATAGTGTCCTTGGAGTTTCATTACCGTTTTTCTCCACAGAGGCCTACGTTTTAACTAGTGTTGTAACAGAACCTCGCCTCCACCTCCGCAAGTGCGGAACTTCCGCAACCTTACCTGTGCCTCTGCTTCCGCTTCCGTAACTTTTTTGCGGTAACTATCTATATCTATCTATTCTCTCTCTCTGTTCAGTAGCATTAAATGAAACTTTACTAAAGTATCCTATATGTTAATCCAGGTTATGAACTGCCTATGTGCGAAATTTCATCCAAATCCGTTTATCCGTTTTTGCGTGGTTTAGTAACAAACATCCAAACTTTCACATTTATAATATTATTTTTATGATCTTACTAGATCATAACAATGGTCTATATAAATGGATATATATAAAATATATAAATGGTCTGGCAGTTTGAGTAATTTATGCGACCTACCCAAACGTCCTTTCTTTTTAACTGACTTCAAAAAAAGGAGGAGGTTTCTCAATTCGACTGTATGTTTTTTTTTTATGTATGTTACCTCATAACTTTCGACTGGGTGAACCGATTTTGATGATTCTTTTTTTATTTGAAAGCTCTTGCTTCCCGTGTGGTCCCATTTCAATTTCACATAGATCTGATGTGTTTCGGAGACAGACAACGGAACTCTTCAAAAAATAAGAGCAAATCAACCGCGATTGCTGCTATCGCATAAACATGCATTGTTTTGACCCCAAGGATGATGAAATTTCGAATTAGTGGAGTAGGTACTATAACTGAAAAGTGAAAAATAAAAACTTTTTCCAAAAAAACAACAACAAAAATTTTTAATACATATCTAAAGTCACCGCCTTCCGAAATTAAAGTTATTTTTCAATTTATAGTGTTTTTTCGGAAGTCGGTTGTTTTTGTACTCCAAAGAAAGGACATTTGGGTAGGTCGCTTAAATTACTCAAACTGCCAGACTATGATTAAAACGAAATGAAAAAAAAAAACAAAGGTTAGAGGGTGACAATTCCGCAAACATGTTGTTCGTCGAATATAATTTGCCTCTTCTTAATTATGAATACCAGTAAAGTTTACTATCATAATAATACATAGTAAATTTAACTGGTAATAATGTTCTATGATGTCCCCGGGACAGTCGGGTAATATATGAACATTAATCTTTTTCTCTACCTCCGCGTCCGCCTCCGTTAACATCCCATTCCGCGAAGGCCAAACTCTTCTCCTCCGCAGCCACCTCTGCTTCCGTTAAAAAGACCTCCGTTACAACTCTAGTTTAAATTAAATCATTTGGGCACTTACAAACTGTCAAAAAGTCGGTCACTTTTTGACAGTTTGTAAGTGCCCAAATGATTTTATTCAAATAAATGGTTTTGAGTTTGAGTCAACGCCTCAAATCCTTCAATATTGATGGAACCTGTCAAATGGTAACTTATTTTGGGTTGCGTATTTGGTGTAGGTATATAAACGCTGAAACGATGAAAGCATATTTTTTAATCAAGCGCAAAAATGGAGTTTCCGCGCATTCAACACCAAGCCACAGTTCTTACCTTGGCCATGCCGTAGGGCAGGGAGCCTACAGCGACGGCAGTCCCTACTATGCTGGAGATGTTGACGATGTTCCCCTTGGTCTCAACCAGGGCCGGAGCCAGCAACCTGGTAAGGTTGTATACTCCTCTCACGTCGATCCTGAACACGTCGTCAAAGATCTTCATGTCCTGGGTGCTCAGGAGAGTCGTTCGGCAGCCAATGGCGGCATTGTTGACGAGGACATCCAGTCTGGAATGGAAAGAAAGAAGGTAAATTAACATTGCCGTATTTTGGAGTCCCTCCGTTAGCATAGTGTTGTCCTTTTAAACGCGGTTTTATTTTGAATAAGTGTAAAAAACCTTTTCGAAAACACTTCAAGGTTTCTTTTCTTAAAAATTTGAAACCTATTTATTATCACTGATTATCTGATAACAGTATGCAAGTACCTCACATATGCAACAGCGTCCAAAGAAACATTACGATACTTCTTCAACGCGCAGGAAGGTCATACCTGTTACACTCGGCACCTATCGATTGATTATTTTCTGATAAACCGAATCAAGTCAACGTCAGTGTCAATGACATTACAATTTTTGTAACAATGTTTTACTACGCAAGTGCATTTGAAAAATTCTTCGACATGAGATAACCCGCAGCGGCGACTGGGTGCCAATATTATTAATTTGGAGGACCTACCAGACCACAGCCTTCATGCCTGTGTTTGTTTATTAGTAAGTATCTACTTAGGATAAGTCTAAGTATTTATATACTTTATAGCTCATGAAGGCTTAATGGCTCACTTTCATTACCTACCAGTAAGTGACCAAAGCAAAAGAAAACCAGAAAAAAAACATCAAAGCGTAACGTCCAAATTTTTTGCAGCAACAAAAATTCAAGCGTGATGTTTCACTAAATGGGATGGGACTTTTTCCAGTCACATTGACCAAAAAAAAAGAACCTAAGTAGCCTGTGCTCGCCGCACCCTTGACCCGATTTAACTAAGTACTCAAGGAATCGCCTTCACCTTGTGGCGTTTAGTCGTTAGGGGTTTGATAACAATAAAAGGTAGCTAAATTACCTTTTAAAATGATCCAGCGTCTCCTTGGCCGTCTTCTCGACACCCTCGTCAGTGCCCAGATCCGCGACGATCGCCAGCGCCTTCACGCCCTTCTGCTTCTCGCACTTGTCGGCCACTGCTCGCAAGTTGGCTTCATTCCTTCCTACCAGTGACAGCTTCGCGCCAAGTTTAGCGAAGAGGATAGCTATGGACTCGCCTATACCAATACTCGCGCCAGTAACAAGCACCACTTTGCCAGTAAAATCTAGATCCATGTTAATTGTATTTTTTAATGCTATTTATTTAGAAATGTTATATGAAAATTTTTGGCTTAATGCCAATGGTGCGTCGGCGTCGTGAATATTCAATCACTTGGATACGACTGACTCTTTGAGAACAAAACGATTCTTTTTATAAATTATGTACCTACCTACCTACCTCAGCAAGTAGATTGTATATAGAGAGATTTTTTTTTTATTAGATTATAGATTACTTATCGTGTTTTCACGTCCCACAAAACACACTTTAGGTATTATATTAGTTCGATTAAACAGTTTTTTCGTGTTTCTTACAAATTCAAGAACATTTTTTTCATAGTTTATTTACATTTGACTATAATATAGGTACGAGTATATGTGCCATTTTGTTCGATAACTTGTTGCCACTTTATTGGTACCCTGTGAAATAGTCCCATTGCTCTAGAAATCTTGGGACTTCTGATAAAAAAACTGAAACAACTAGTTTTGGCAATCCTATTTGGTGTTAAGCTAACACTACATAAAGAATTATGAATAGGCTAAAACAGGTGGAAAATTTGAGTGTCCCGTACACTCAAATTTTCCCCCCTAGGGCGTTATGGTGGATGCATTAACACTTCCCAACCAAGCTCTCTCTATTTTTGTTGAGTGACTAAAGATGTATGTATGTGGTATGGCATTATTATGAAAGACCACATCCCATGTTGATCAATTCCGGCTACTTTTTATCAATTTCTTGTTTGAGTCTCTTAGGATGATGACAGTAGAGATGAAAATCGATGGTTTTAGCGGTAAAAGCTCGTAATGAAGATGAACGATGCCCTACCAATCCAACAAATCTATTATTTGCGAGCTATTTATTGCGAGGTAATTCGGGTTCCACTTTTTCAAAAATATCATCGACTTATCCGTAACAAAGCAAGCTGCATGTTACGCATCCAAATTCCCGGGCTGAAATTGCTTGAACCAAGTTTGTGCTACTCTTACTGACACTGCGTAGAATCCATGAACGTCACATATATTTTTGCGGCTGTTGTCGCATTTTTCCTTTTTTGTAGAAAAAATTCAAAATGTATCGAATTTCTTCGTTGTGAAAAAATTTGTGAATCTATCACAAATTTTGGCGGACAGAAATTCCATTGAAAAATGGCGGAAAATCGTTTTAAGTTTTCTTTTTTAGTCAAAACCAGCTACATACATACAGAAGAGCCAAACATATTTTAGTAGTGCTAGATTATGCGCAACCACTGGTGCACTTAGACTAGAGCGGGCCGGGGCTGCCTTGAAGCGGCTCCTGCCCAATCTAGGGGGCCAAACGCCTCCTGCCGGAGGCTCTACGCGGGGGTCGTGCGGGCCATGGCCCTATACGGGGCGCCGGTGTGGGCGCCTACATTGAGGCGCCAACCAGCACGCCGGCTGAAGGCGGCCCATAGGGTCATGGCCATCCGGATGATCCGGGGATACCGCACGATCTCCGGTGAGGCGGCGGGCCTCCTTGCCGGATTGCCGCCATGGGATCTGGAGGCAAAGGTCCTCGCGCACACTTGGGAGTGGCGCGAGGAGGCCAAACGTCGGGGCGTAACTCCGCTGCCGCGTGAAATCGCGGCACGGCGGACAGAGCTCCGGCAGGATCTCATGGCGACGTGGAAAGTGCGATTGTCGCAACCCAGTGCTGGGTACGCCACGATTGCGGCGGTAAGTCCCCTCTTTGAGGAGTGGTTTGAGAGGCGGCATGGCGTCCTCACCTTCCGCCTGACACAGGTCCTCACCGGACACGGTTGTTTCGGGAGGTTCCTGTTTCGGATAGGGCGGGAGGAAACGCCCGGGTGTTTCCATTGCGAAGATCGCCCTGAGGACACGGTGGAGCATACGGTGGAGGTCTGCCCGGCTTGGGCGGAGCACCGCCGTGTCCTCGTGGAGGTGATCGGCGGCGGCGATCTCTCGCGTCCAACCCTGGTTTAGGCCATGGTACGGAGCGAGAGTGCATGGCTAGCAGTCGCCTCCTTCAGTGAAGCAGTTATGCTCGCAAAGAGGGAGGCGGCGCACGTGAGGGAGATGCAGTACATGCGCCCTCACAGCCGTGGCCTTCGCAGGAGACGCCCTGGGCGTCGGGAATCCCAGGCTGATTCCCGGCCACCGTAGGCACGGGCTTGCGGACGGCGAGTAATGGGTAGCTCGCTGTCTGGTAAGGACCAAGCCCGGGTCGACGGCGCGTTGTGTTCCACGCGCGCCTCAAAGAGATGTCAGCAGCAACTGATGGGGCCGGCAAGGGCCGATGCCTGCCAGGGGTGCGGGTTGTTCGAAAGAGATACCGCGGCCCCTGGCACACAGGCAACTGAGGGAACACGGGTGGGTTTTAGTCAGTAAAAGTCTGACACGCCCTCCCGCTCCGCCCAGAGCGGGAGAAGTTATTTGATGATTTCCCACCCACAAAAAAAAAACCACTGGTGCACTTCCAGTCCCACCTGACTATCAGAGTGTCCCCAGCCGCGACATCTGGCTCAGATTGAGATACATTTTGCGCATCATAATCATGACGCAACTGTGATGTTACATATTGTTATGAAATAACAACATGCTGAGGCGCATCATTGCACAATATTAGGAAATACCTTCTTGTGTTAGCTCCTGAGCGATGCTTGGATATTTTTAAATAATAGGTAGTAGTGCAAAGGACACAAAAATTGGACCGACAGAAGTGAAAACTTAAAACTTGGAACAAAATTAACCATTTCACAGTAACATGCCCATGACGCGGTCATATTACCATGTCGGTGACGCGGACCCATAAGCTTTGTACCTATAAAAGGTTCCTGGAGAATTTTTGAACAGACTTCATAACTGAGTCGCCCATTGCAAGCAGCTCCTCAGGTAAAGATTCAGAGAGAAATCCTTGCACGCAAATGTGGTGCTGTTTCACAAACGACAGGGCACTGGACATCATGCCCTATGGCAGGACTGCTGCGAGCTCTGGCACTTGCCGAACTTCTACTGACGAACTGGCCTGCCGTTCTAAATCAAAATATCAGAAGTCTAAACCGTAATTACGAAGGGCTTGCTGTTCTCCTTAAGAGACTAGATATTAATTACGATCTTATTATGCTTACAGAATCTTGGTTATCCGAAAATTCGATTATACCTGAAATGGTGAATTACACAATTCACAGTACTAAATCCCACCTTAATCAAAATGACGGTATCGTACTATACCTAAAAGATAGCATACACGCGAATGTCTATGAACCGAACTATTGTCGAGAAGTAAATTGCCTTGTGACAAAAATCAACAACGATTTAGCTGTTGTATCATTGTACAGACCTCCAACCTTCAAAAACCTAGATCCCTTTTTAAAGTCCTTAGATAAAATCTTATCCAATATTAATCATTATAAAAACGTCATTTTAATGGGAGATATAAATATTAATATTAAACTTGAACAACTTAACCCTAAACATACAGAATACTTAAATCTGCTTGCGTCCTACGGCCTTCTTACCACGCATACTCTGCCGACTAGAGAGTCAAATTGTCTTGATCATTGCTTCGTCAAAGCAAAACTAAAACCTTTGACTATAGTTTGTAATTCAACCCTAACTGACCACTTAAGTGTTATGATATCACTACCTCTCCAAATGAAAAATAGACCCAAAAAAAGCCCCTTTCACATAAAAATCGACTACGATGCTGCTGTTAGAGACTTAAAACAAATTAACTGGGAAGAAAGGTTCCATAATGATGACCCAAATGCAATGACGAACATCCTTTTGAATACCATCAGTGACATCCTATCAAATTACACACACACCATCAAACAGCCTAGGCGAAAAATAACCATTAAGCCTTGGATTACACCAGGTCTATGTAGATGTATGAGGAATCGCGATCAACTTCACCAAAAACTAAGAAAGGACCCAGAAAACTCAACCCTTACTATAACTTACAAGCGCTACCGAAATACATGTAACAATCTATTAAAAAGCCTTAAAAACAAATACTTTAAATCAGAATTAGCTAAGTCTAATCATAATATTAAAAAACAATGGGGGTTGGTAAAAGAAATGTGTAATTTAAACAGCTACCCAAAAATGCCACTACAGCTTCTTTCTACTGATTCAACACCTCAAAACGCGTTAAATAACATAAATAGATACTTTGTCAATGTCGGTAGTAATTTGGCAAACACTATCTTGTCCAGGACCCTTACAAATGAGATAGATCTGAGTAAGCAGTGTAGACCAAAACCTAATAGTGGACCCCTAAACTCTTTTATGCTTCTCCCAACAGACCAAGTTGAAATTAAAGAAATTATTGCTAACTTAAAATCTAAGAATTCTTCGGGATGGGACGGTATCTCAACGTTTTTCATTAAGATGTCAGTAGATTCCCTTACTGCACCACTAGCACATATTTGTAATGCCTGCTTTTCAAAAGGAGTCTTTCCAGATGCGCTTAAAAAATCTGTCACTGTTCCTATATATAAAGCAGGAGACAAAACTTTGCTGTCAAATTATAGACCAATCTCTCTACTTCCTAGTTTTTCAAAAATTATAGAAAAACTAGTAAATAAGAGGCTAAAACACTACCTAGAAACTAATAAACTTCTCTCAGGTAATCAGTTTGGGTTCAGAGAAAAAATATCAACCGCCGACGCTCTTCACAGACTAACTTCTTATGTAGTCGACAACATAGATAAGGGAAAGAAATGTCTAGGTATATTCCTAGACCTAGCAAAGGCTTTCGACACCGTCTCTGTACCCATCCTCCTGAACAAACTCGAGACTTTGGGTATTCGAGGAATACCTCTCCAACTTTTCCAAGATTACCTAACAAACCGAAAACAGGTTATAAAAATTGATAACAGTGTAAGCCATGAAGAAAATGTTACCTTCGGAGTGCCCCAAGGCAGTGTTATGGGTCCTACGTTGTTTTTAATATATATTAATGACCTCTGCAATTTGCTTTTACAAAATGGTCAAATAATAACATTCGCAGATGACACAGTATTATTGTTTAGCTCCAACACGTGGAAAGATGTAACTGAAGCAGCAAATGAAGGTTTTGCTTTAGTGACCTCATGGCTGGATAATCATTTGTTGACAATCAATCTTGACAAAACTAAATTTATTACATTCACAATTAACGGCAAAACTCAACCCTGTCCTAACTCAATAATTATACAAACCCATAATTGCAATAATCCAAATACCTGTCATTGTAATCCAATAACCAAAACTAAATCCATAAGGTATCTTGGTGTGATAGTAGACCAAAACTTAAACTGGAAAGAACATGTCATGAAGGCAAGTAATCGCGCAAGAAAGTTAATTTATATTTTTAAATGTATTAGAAATGCATGTGACATTAAGCTACTTATGAAAATCTATTTAGCACTATGTCAGTCTATACTGATATACGGCTTGAATGTATGGGGAGGAACCTCAAAAACCACCATGTTGTTTGTCGAAAGATCCCAACGCATGGTACTTAAAGTTATTTCTCGCAAAAAGTACACTTACCCGACACACCTACTTTACTCAGAACTGGGTGTCCTAACTGTAAGAAAATTATTCATTAAATTAGAGATCATGGCACAACATAAAGTAATACCGCATTTTGCAAAAAGGCGACGGTTAGATATAGTTTATAACGTATCCAAATATAGAACATCGTTTGCACACAGATTTCACAATTATCTCGGCCCTAGCCTTTACAACAAAATAAGTAAAGATCTAGAATTAAAGAATCTTGATAGTCAAACGTGCAAGGAAACTATAGATAAATACTTGAAAACACTAGACTACCACAGCACTGAAAATCTGCTTATAAAATTGGTATGAATAAGGCACAAAAATAATAAAGCACACATAACTATACACCTACGGACCCACACATAAAACACACACATATACCTATACCCATACCCAAACACATAACAACACAGACATTTCCAATCTTGTAACTCAATTAATATAACTGTACTATGATTTACTACCTATACAGTATGTAATCAATCTGCTTAACAACATAAGTATGTGACTTTTTACTGGAACCTTGTGGGAATCTGTTCTAAGGTTGAGGAAGACTATCCACTCGTGATACAGTTATATACTAGTACGAGGGGATAGGGCGAATCAGTCCGAAGACAACCAAGCTATTGTTACAATCTAGCATCTCACATTCTCCAACTGTTGTATAAACTTTATCTTCGAAATAATTTTAAGCGATTCTTGTTTATTTTGTTTTTATTATTATGTTACTCTGTATGGTTGTCTCTTATTCGTGAATAAAGATTATTAAGATTGAACATCTCAGGTTCCTTAAATCTGACTCTTTACATTGTAAATACTCTAACCCTCTTATTAATAAACGTGGTGTAAAGTTGTGCCACACTTCTTGATCCTTGAAAAAGGTATGGTACGTAGGCCTTGGTGCAACTTTTATTCCGCATTTATTAATAAGGGGGCACGGAATGGACGCATGTTCGGGCGGCAAAATAATAATAAGTATTATAAATGAACCTTCGCTTTGGCAGGTTGTACCGAATCGTGGTGCCGATCCGAACAAGTGTGCGACACGCCTTAAAAATACACAACATTTAATAAACCATTGTATCTGGCCTTCGTCGATTATACAAAGGCCTTCAATAGTATTAAGCACTCAGTTATATTCACAATATTCACATCCCTCGAACTCCAAGAAATTGAAAAACAACACATTGATCTCTTAAAACATTTACAACCATTAGAGCTTCGCAAAAATTTCAACTAAATACTGCTGGACCTTCATTTTAACACAAAAAGGTGTTATGCAGGGTGACCCGCTCTCTCCCAAATTGTTTACAAGCACACTTGAGGAGATTTTGTAAGTCACTGGCAGCCTTGTGGAAAACCAAGGGCATTGACATCGGCAAAAGGAGGCTGACAAACCTGCGTTTTGCCGACGATATAGTCTTTTTGCCCCCACAGCTCAAGAACTTCACACCATGCTCCAAGAGCTGAGCACGGCTAGCTGTAGGGCGGAACTTGCGATGAATCGGTCTATAACTCAAGTTATAACTGATATCACTAAACGTAGAGTTAAGGTAGTTGGGCAGAAGATACTTACATTATGTAGACGAGTATGTCTACCTAGGCCAGTTAATTTCTTTCGAAAACCGGCAGGAAAGAGAAATCGATCGCCCAATCGAAAACGCCTGGAAAAGCTACTGGTCCATGAAGACGCTAATGATGAGGGATCTGTGATCTCCCTGAAGCGACATGTGCATCCTTCCTGTCTTAACCGGTGCTCAGACCTGATCGCTCATCGAGTCGCAAAAGTTCCGCCTTGGAGTTTGCCAGAGAGCGATGGAACGCAGCATTCAGGGTGTAAAAAGACAGGACCAAATTCGGAACACTACGCTGCGTTCCAGAACGGGTATAACAGACGTGGGCAAGAAAGCTGCCAGGTTAAAATGGGATTGGGCGGGTCACATCAGCCGCATGCAGGATGATCGGTGGGCAAAGGTCTCTACACAATGGGTGCCTGAAAATAGACGACGCCGCCGCGGTCGGCCCAGAAAGCGGTGGCGAGACGACCTGGACGCTTACCGCGAGGGCTGGTTTGACAAATAATTATCAGTCTGCTGAAGTGTTCTTGTGATAGGTTTTGAGTGGTGATATAATATTAAGTTATTGATAAGTGGTGCAGTTACTGCCTTAGTTTACGATACCTAATAAGGAAGGTTTATATAAATTTAGTAAGTTCTCTACACTATTACACTTCGAACAGACGCGACCATCGCGTCGTCACCTGTTGTTTTGGTTGTAATAGTAGGTATTTTTTAAAACTCAAGGAGGATTCCTTGAGTTTCTTCTCCCAATTTCTCCCAATCCCAGTCAGTAGTCACCATTCGGCAACAGTGTGTTATACACAACCAAAATATAAAAAAGCGTGTTAAAAACACAAAAATTAGGTATTTAAACCATAACATTTATTAAAAACATCCACATTAAATATAATATTGATTTTCATCAGTAGGTACTGATGAGTAAGTGCCTACTACAAATCAATATTTCGAATAAATAATTTAGAAACAATTTAGTTTTTCGCAGCTGCTTTGACCAGTTTTTTGTACGACGATTTCTTCTTAGAAACAATTATTTTTCCTCTCCAGCGGTGAGATTTCCGCCTGAAATGGTGAACTTGAACCCTCCATCTACCTCGACGTTGGTTCCGGTGACCATCCGGCTGTTGTAGCTGGCGATGAACACCACCATCCTTGCGATATCATTTCCCACGCACTTCGCACCCATGGTAAGATGGCCTTGGAGCCGACTTCCAACCACTCCAGGTACGCTGGTTCCGAGATCCCCGTTATGCGCATGAAGAACTTTGATTCCTGCGAAAATTTAAGAAATGTTTCAAACTCGACTCAAAATAAGAGTATTTTCAAAGCGAGACGTGGAATGAAAGAAAAGA
Source organism: Polymixis lichenea (assembly GCA_949091785.1). NCBI lineage: Eukaryota > Metazoa > Arthropoda > Insecta > Lepidoptera > Noctuidae > Polymixis > Polymixis lichenea. The sequence continues at coordinate 24,913,109 of OX420940.1, read as the reverse complement.
TTCCTCTTCCCTGCAGCGAAATGCTATAAGCTTAATAAAGCCTACACGTCTAGCACGAAGAAAGGACTTCCATAACGTAAGCAGGTACTTACAGTGAGTCCAGGGCTGACGGTGTTGACTCTGACACCCTTGGGGGTCAAGAGCCACCAGGCGAGTGAAGTGGTCCAGCGCAGCCTGTAACACAGAAAGAATATTTAAAATGTGTGTCTGCGTATTCTTGAACAACCTTGAGAGCACCGCCATTGACAGCAATCGGTCCCGGAGTAACGTGTTCGTTTAACATAACCTGAGTTTTGTCCGGAGTTCATCCGGAGACCAATGCTTACAGAAGAATCAACTAGGTCGTTCAGAATCTGCTGCAAGTCCTGCAGTGATTTAGCCAGTATGACGATGTCATCTACAAATCTCAAGCGTGAGATGTACTCGTCGTTGACATTAACACCGCGTCCTTCCCAATTTAGCGTTTTGAACACATCCAATGCGTTGGAGAACAATTTTGGGGAAATAACATCCCCTTGTCTCACTCCTAGACGTAGGGGGATATGTTCAGTTTTCTGGTCCTAAGTTTGAACGGTCATTGCCGCGTTTTCATATAGACATCTTTGCACTTGGATGAATCGCCAGTCGACTTGGCATCACTGCAGAAACTCTAAAACAGACCAGGTCTCGATAGAGTCAAAAGCCATCTCATAGTCCACAAACTCAAGACACAGCGGCCGATTATACTCTTGGGACTTCTGTATAATTTGCCACACTGTGTGTACGCGGTCTATGGTGCTGATCCTCCTCGAAACCCGGCCTGTGGCCGAAACTCGTCGAGTCTCAGCGCTAGACGAGTCGTGACGACTCTTGAAAACCACTTATACAGGGTGTTTGGCGCATGGACCTGAATATTTTGGTGTGCGTAGTCTCAGCGGAAAAGTGTCGAATTTCTTCATTTCGGTGTAGCAGATATTTAGTGTATGACGTCGTGTAATTATGTATGGTAAATACAAATTTGTGCATCCAACCATTGGGGAGCTATTCAACAAAAACTGTTTCCGCTGGGACTACGTCATCCTAGCGGCACTTTTTTTTTCCTATGGACGTACAAGAAAAAAATTGCGTTCAATAATTAGTGTGTAACGAGAGATAAATGTGTATGATGAAATGAAATGACATGGCCAGATTTTGCCCTCAGAATCAATTCAGAATAAATAAATGTACAGTAACTATTAATATATGAAAAATACTTCTTAAATATACTAAAATGAATCGCAACAACTACATTTCTCTAGATCAGGCGACAAAAAATACCAAATAAATATGTGTGTTAATTGATTTTGTGTAGATATTTCTCAAACTTCCCATTTATTTTGACGTTTGAACTGTGCGCGCGCCGCGCGCTCACGTTGCTTTGTTTGTTAGAGGTGAGATGTACTAGGTAAAATGCATACTGAGTCTTAGAAGTATGAGTCCGCCTAAATACTTATTCCAAAAACTAGGTTCACGAGTATTTAGGCCATTTCTTTCCAGAGGTACCGAGTCTTCATAAAATCGAGATCGAGTAATCGGAGTAGAGTAATTTTCAGTTTATGGACTATTACCGTATATACTACGCGTTGGTGTTCGTATCTTTTCTACATTTTAAAATATGCACTTAAAATTAAATCTTATTGAAAACTTGCCTTCATACTTTACCAACAGGCTTAGAACTGCCAGCGTATTTCTTATACATGATATTAATAGACACAGAGATTTTGTTTTTTGTTGGTACCTATGGATATTAGATTTAGAAACGCAAAACAAATAATCGGCTCGCAAACTTCGAGTGCTGAACCGAACGTCTTCCAATGCCACCGGAACTGACCGAGGTTGTGGGTCGCAAAACTTGCAACTAGACGCGGGTATGGTCTACTACGTGTCAAACGCCATACGCTTATCTAAATACTCGAGATGCGTTCATGTGGTGCGCTCGGAATGTCCAGCCTAAAACCTATACCAAAAACATATTCCAGTATTACGTCTCACCTCTACTGTCTGTCACCTGTCACTCAATGCCCTGTGATCTGTGCAGTAGACGTGGGTCGTAACGTGTTTTGGGCGTAATCGGTTATACGTAGTTTCGTGGATATGAGTAACTAGTTTCAAAACCGATTATTTTTGTAACTAGTTACTTTTGTAACAGTAGGGCGTTGGTTGGTTTTGCGTTTGTATTACTTATGTTATGATTGCGAAACTGTTACAGGTTATACGTTTTATAATAATGGTTTTACTTGTGTGATAAGTTACCTATAAGAGTAACTAGTTTCAAAACTGATTATTTTTTTATCTGGTTACTTTTGTATACAGTAGGGTGTTGGTTGGTTTTGCGTTTGTATTACTTATGTTATGATTGGAAAACTGTTACAGGTTATACGTAATATAATAATAGCTTTACTAATGTGTGTTACGAATATGTAACAGTTTATAGGTACTATAATATATATGTTACGCATGTTTTATGAGTATATAATTTTATAAATTGAACTTCCCTTCATACTTTTCCAGGCTTAGCACTGGCTGCAAAATTTCATTTTAAAGTTATTTTTGTAATTTTTTCTATAGACAGAACATTTAAATGCCTAAGTATTATTGTCCATCATAATTTTATGATTATCCACGTATTCCACAAAAAATCCATCAAAAACTTAATCTATACCTACTTATATCAAATTATTTATTTACACGACGGAAATGTTTATTTACAGTATTAATGTTAGTTCATAAAGAAAACAGTACCTACATGTAATATTATTAATAAACCGCAAAAAGTTTTTAAGAACACAGTTCACAGGATCAAGATAATAACAATAATAATCGTCAATCATCCCATGGTATAATATAGAACATGAATCATCCCTTGCAATAAATAAAATTCTTAAAAAAAAGACGCGGTCAACAAATAACGGTCGCAATTTCGTAAAAAAAAGCAATACCATAATGAACTTTAACTCTTTCTAATTGCATATAAATTCGCATGGGCTTTAGCAATAAAAAAAGGCGCACCGATTACTATATTGCCGTCTCCTTTTATCTGGCGTATAAGCCATACCTATTCCGAAGGGACTCTTAACTCTCGTTGTGCGAGTCGTAACAATAATCTGTTGAACGAAACGCTTACGCATAGGTACGCCGTTATTGTGGGAGTGTCATGTCAACTGAGAACTACGTACGTAAAATAATCGTTATATTTGTGTGCACGAAACTAGTTACACGATTATCAGCTTCGTAAGCAGTTTCTGAAACCGATTACGTTAAATAACGCACACGTCTACTGTGCAGTCTTGTGTTGGTCATATCTGTGGTCATATCATTTATTACTGTGTTGAAGCTCATCTGATGGATATTTTAAACTTGATCCCAGCTATCGATTACCGGACTTTCGTTTACGCTTCTTCTGTTAATATTCTGCTGTGCATATTGGACTTATTTGTGTTAGGGATAAAAAAACCAATGTCTTTGACGTCTCCGGAATTAAAAAAAAAAAAAAAAAATATATATAATAATTGGTCTATGTAAGAAGCTTCCAAGATGAAGAATCATAATTCGTTTGCAAATAAAATAATATTGTAAAACCAGTGTTAAATTAAAATAAAGTGATTAATAAATAAAACAAATTCGTTCTTTTCGTGAAATATCAATACCCAGAAAAGGTTATGGGCCCAGAGACGCCGTAAAAGAACGAATAAAAACCGGTGGCTTGGTCAAGCCAATACTAAGACAAAGGAAATCTAAAATCAAGAAAAATGGACAAAGCAGATGCTCAGATTGAAAAACTGAAGGATGGGGAGACATTTTTGTTATGGAAATTCGAGTTTAACATCCACATAAAGGCAGCAAATCTGACTACAGCAATTTCGTCAGATGTCAAAGAAGAAGACACGAAATCTGATGCATTCTTAACAAAAGATGCCCAGGTGCAACGAATTATAATAAACAGTATAGACAGAAAATTAAAAGGACACATTTTAAAGTGTAAAAATGCACTAGAAATGTACAATAAGTTATGTGAAATATTTGAAGGCTCAGAACAAAGAAACAAGGCATCACTATTACAAGAGTTTTTCACATATAAGCTACAAGAAGGTCGATCACTTACAGAATTAATAACTGACATAGAAAATCTACAGTTTAGACTAAATCAGTTGGGTGAAAAAATTAATGAAGAAATGGTTATGTCAAAAATATTATCCTGTTTGCCAAGTAACCTAAACTATTTCATCACTGCTTGGGAATCAATGGCAGATGATAAGAAAACCCTGACTAACTTAACAAACAGAATATTAAGTGAGGAAAACCGACTTTTAAAAACCAGTGAAACAGAAAAACAGTTGGCATTTCAGGCTACAAAGAAAAATGCTTCAAGTGCAATAAAATGCTTTAAATGCAATAAAACAGGGCACATGAAGAAAGACTGTAAAGCTTGTAGTATTTGCAAAAAGAATAACCATGAAGAAAAAGACTGTAAGTTAAAGAATAAACAATGTTCATTTTGTAAGAAAACAAATCATAAAGAAGAAAATTGTTTTTTCAAATATAAGAACAAGAAAGGAAAAGAAGAAACAGATAAGGAAAAAACAGAAAAAGCATTTTTTACAAAGTTTGAAAAACAGGGTACACAAAATAAAGAATTCATAGTAGACTCGGGGTGCACTGCACATATGACCAACAGTATCGACATATTGACAAATTATGAAAATAAGCAATCATCGGTCTTGACTGCCAATGAGGAAACGATAAAAGTAAAGGGAATTGGAAAAGTCAAAGGTGAAAAATGTAATTTAAATAATACCCTGTTCGTTCCGGACTTATCACAGAACTTGTTGTCAGTGAATGCTGTCACTAATAATCAAGGAACTGTTGTGTTTACTAAAGATACTGTAAAAATATATAAGGAGTCAGAGTTACTATTGACAGGAAAAAAGGAAAATGGCTTATATAAAATTAATTTAGATGGGAAAAACACAGAAGAAAAGACAATGTTAATGAAAGAAACTGGCACTGCCTTAGAATGGCATCAAAGACTAGGACATCCAGGGAAGAAAATACTAGAAATATTACCAGATGTGGCAGATGGAATAAAAATACAAGGTTTAAAACAATTAGATACATGTGAGATCTGTACACAAGCAAAACAAACAAGACTTCCATTTAAAACAGTAAGAAACAGAGCCAGTAGACCATTACAATTAATACATACAGATGTATGTGGGCCATTTGAAAATAAAACATATGATGGTTATAGTTATGTCTTAACAGTCATGGATGACTACACTCATTTTACAAAGATATACCTGCTGAAGCATAAAAATGAAGTGAAAGAAAATTTAAGACATTACATAGAAGAAACAGAAAGAGAGAGAACAGAAAAGGTGTCTACCATACGATGTGACAATGGTGGTGAATACACAAGTAATGACTTTAGAAAATGGTGCACAGAAAAGGGAATAAAACTAGATTATACAGTACCATACACACCTCAGCTAAATGGTAAGGCAGAAAGATTAAATCGGACATTATTAGATAAAACCAGAGCATTATTATTCGATTCAGAATTAAATAAAGAAATGTGGGGTGAAGCTATATTCTGTGCTACTTATATTATAAATAGACTACAAAGTGAATCTTTGGAAAATAAAACACCTTATGAAATGTGGCATGGTAAAAGACCTAATATATCTAACATACACAAGTTTGGTTCAAAAGTATATGCTAAACAACTACATACAAATATAAAGAAACTAGACCCAAGAAGTAAAAAGTTAATAATGATTGGTTATACTAATAATGGATATAGACTATGGAATGAAGAAGAAGGAAAAATTGAAATAGCAAGGGATATTGTCATACTTAATGATAATAAGAATAATGAGGGAAAAGAAGAAGAAACAAGAAGATTGGTGATAAGGGAAATAATACCAGGTACTAATGAAGAAGAAATAAATCGAGAAGAAGAAAATGATGACATCTACTATGAGATAGAGGAGTTGGAACTACAAAGTAATGAAGAAGAAGACAAGGTCTGGGAACTTGACCCAGAAATAGTAGAAGAAGTTGAAATTAATGAAAATGTAGAAAATAACACTGAAGAGATAGAAACTACAAATACTAGAAGACAACGGAGAAATCCAGCTTACCTGCAAGATTATGTATTACTTACCTATGAAGAAGCCATGAAGTCTGCTGAAAAAAAGAATTGGGAGAAGGCTATAAATTCGGAGAAGGAATCACTGGAAAGTAACAATACATGGGAAATAGTTGATTTAGAAAAGGCAAAGGGATACAAGATACTGTCAAAGAAATGGGTATTTTGTATAAAAGAAAATGGTACATACAAAGCAAGACTTGTAGTGAGAGGTTTTGAGCAACAAGGCATTGACTATCAAGAAATATACAGTCCAGTAGTAAGTCAATCAGCATTAAAATCATTGATAGCAATTGCAGCTTCAAAGGAATATGAAATGATTACTTTTGATGTAAAAACAGCATTTTTATATGGTGAACTAATAGAAGACATCTTTATGAACATCCCAGATGGATATGAAAAACAGCACAATAAAGTTTGTCATTTAAAGAAAGCATTATATGGACTAAAACAGGCACCAATGACCTGGAATAAAAAGTTTACAGAAACTATGAGAAAACTTGGACTAAGAGCTACAAAATCAGATCAGTGTGTTTTTTCTAATGAAGACAAGACCATAATAATAGCTATATACGTTGACGATGGTTTGGCGATATCGAAAGACAAGGAGAAAATATTACAGATTCTATATCATTTAGAAAAAGAATTTATGATAAAGACTTGTAAACAACCACAAAATTATATTGGGTTTGAAATCAGAAGATCAGAAAAAGGAATTTTATTACATCAACAGACCTATACAGAAAAATTACTGAGAAAGTACAATATGTATGATTCAAAACCAGCAGATACACCATGCAATATGGGTAAGGTAACTGAACCTGAGACGGCTACATCAAACTTTCCATACAGAGAACTAGTAGGAGGATTATTGTACTTATCAACTAGATCAAGACCAGACATCAGCCAAGCTGTGAATGAAGCAAGTAAAAAGGCAGAAAATCCATCGAGACAAGACATATTAGCAATAAAGAAGATATTGAAATATTTGAATGGGACAAGAGATAAAGGGATTATGTACAACACAGGACAAGACATATCAAGATTAGATGCATACTGTGACTCAGACTATGCAGGATGTACTGAGACCAGACGCAGCACAACTGGATTTATAATAATGCTATCAGGTGGACCCATATCATGGTGCTCTAAGAGACAGCCAATAGTGAGTCTATCTTCCACTGAAGCTGAATATATAGCAGCTGCAGATTGTGTTAAAGAGTGTTTATATTTAAAGACTTTTATAAGTGAATTAATTGGTAAAAGTGTTAAAATAAGTTTAAATATTGATAACCAGAGTGCTATCCAGTTGATAAAAACAGGTTCATTTAGTAAAAGGTCAAAACACATAGATGTGAGGTTCTATTTCATTCATGAAAATTATAAGAAAGGTTACTTAGATATAAAGTATTGTCCTACTAATTTACAGATTGCTGATATGTTTACAAAATCATTATATAAAGATAAGTTTAAGTTTCATTGTGGAAAAATTGTAAAGTAAAATTATTGAGGTCTGTTACAAAGAAGTAAAAATAAGTTAATATTTAAAAAATTTGATGGTGTCTGAAGTAAAAGTGTATAAGTTTGTATTTTTTTAAAAAGATTTTAAAAAATAGGAGAAGGTGTTAGGGATAAAAAAACCAATGTCTTTGACGTCTCCGGAATTAAAAAAAAAAAAAATATATATATATAATAATTGGTCTATGTAAGAAGCTTCCAAGATGAAGAACCATAATTCGTTTGCAAATAAAATAATATTGTAAAACCAGTGTTAAATTAAAATAAAGTGATTAATAAATAAAACAAATTCGTTCTTTTCGTGAAATATCAATACCCAGAAAAATTTGTTCACGGTTTGGATTCTGTTCTGACGCTCAGGATATAAAGGTGCCTGAATTGTAATGTGGCCACATTGAAAGCTAATTGAAAGCGAAGGCCTATCGTAACAACTTTAACACAGCAGATACAAAAAATATTGACTGAATGGTTATCTGTACAAAAGATATATACCCACTTAGTAATTATTTTCATATTTTAATAACTTCACCTGCCTTATAAACAGTTTAGTTCTATAATCCGCAAGGCTTTACTACGTACCTACGATATCTCATGTTTTTGTCTTCGTTTAGATGAATTGATTTGCAATGCATGTTACGTCAACCAACGCAGTGAAGAAGGTAGACATTGTAGAGTACTGGGCTACCCAATGGTGTGTATTGGTTGTTGATGCTCTGTTATGGCGAGGGGTTACTCAGTGCGACATCACACCCTTGAAGAAAACAGTCCATTAATCGATATTTTCTTCTCATGGAATAACCACAACCAGGTTAGTGTGTGCTGTTGAACTTATTTTTTTGTCTATTATCTTGCCCTGGCTGCTATAAATTGTTATTCTGTTGTTCCCATGATGAAGCAAATTCCTTATAATTAATGAGTTAGGGTGCAGTCTCACTTAGCAAATAGTCCAAACCACTGCACACAGACAAATAGTGTGCGGAGTGAAACCATTCTAATGAAAATAGTATTTTTGGTCGCTAACTCAGACAAACAGTCAGTCGCAAACTATAAACTGAGTGGACTGCGCCCTAATAACTACCGGCTATTATTTATTAATACTAACCACATTTGACTACAGTGACTGTAACATTTCTACCATTTGCTTTAGTTAAAGATGAAGATTTTATGTGTAAAAAAAATGACAAACGTTGTTACAGGATCGGAGGACAAATCTGCAAGTATGGCATCCCTGTTTGATGCGAGCTAAGCGCCACTTAGTATTGAATACATATAGACACCTGTCTATATGAGTCTTCCACCTGGAAGAACTGGAGGAAAATGAACCTGAATTGCCCAAACCACCTCCACTTCCACCAGTTGCTAATCCTACTGTCGGACATGAACCACCTCCATCAGCTGATAATCCTGCTGAAGCACGAAAGATGGACCAAATGAATTATCTGCCTAGTTACAAACGTGCTCCATACTTCTAGCCATTGCATTTTTAGGGAGTGTAATAATCAGTCAGATAATGTTGTTTAAAGAATGCAATTATTATGTTCCCATCAGTTGCCGAATATGCCAGATACATTTATTTGCTAATGTGTGGCATTTGTTACCTAAGGACACAAATATCTCATTTTATTTTACTCTTCAATGGTCAGAAGTATTAATAGGACTTCTAAAAAGAGATCCAGTGACTTTTGACTTTAATAATGTGGATCAAATGCCACATCACATTTGTCACCATTGGACAGGACTTACAGTGATAGAGTAAATATTGCATGTGTCTTGTCTGAGTAATTGCAAATGAATTAGATCCTTAAATAAAAATTCAAGAGCTATTTAGTGTTTTATTGCCTATCCAATTGTCTATATTTTTGCCAAGTCACTATGTGGAATTCATAATATCCAGAAATACCTGTACACGACGAGTTCTTCGCTATCATGGCTAGCCTAAGACGACGATTGAAAGGTCTAGCCAGAGACTATTATCAATATAATTACCAATACGTTTTAGTGGTATTTAGATTTCTGGCTCTTTTCTCACTAGCTGACTTGACGAGTAATTAATTAATTAAACGGACTTTATGTCCATTGATAATATTGTATAACTCGTTTTGCTTCGTCTATATAACTCCGAATTCATATATAACTCAGATATTTTGAATAGTAACAACGTTTTAATGATCGTATCATTGCTATTCAAAATATCTAGGCTCTTTATAAAAAATCCTATTTATAGTATCTCTCGCTTCTTCTCTTATCACAAAACTTAAACGATGTTAAAGACATACCTGCAAACTTTAATATGATGTACTAAATTTAAATGTACATGCATATTTTTTTTAGGGCAAAGCTCTTCTCAAATTCCGGCCATGTCTTTTGTGTGTCATTAAACTGCAGAGATAATCAAGTTTCTGCTGCGCTGACGTTTGGTTATTTGATGAAAATCATATAAAACAGTTTAGTGCAGAATTGTAATTTTTTACGCACGTTGCTTTGAATTTGTGTATAAAGTATGTGAAAACAGAATTTGAAAAAATATACCCTTCAGAAGATATTCACGTAAAAGTAAAATAAGGTTATTAGGTCCAAGTACTTAAAATAGGAAGTCTAGAGCCTAACTTATAACGTTTATTTGTTTCTAGTAAGGGTCTACAATGTCTTGCCAAGTTTCATTTATGTGCTCTTTGTAATTAATGAGAAATGGCATAATTTACTACGACTGGACCACTATATTGTATGACATCCGATTGTAGGATTTTTTAAAGGAAGAGAAGGATAAAATATATTCCAATATTTAGTGTATTAATGCTACTATTCACATGTAAAATTTCAGCTCATTACACTAAATAATTAAAGAGATAGAATAAAAATACCAGAGCAACCGTAATACATGGATAAACAGACCAAGTTGACTGGCTACGAAAAGGCGGCCTTGCAGTATAAAGAGCTACCGTTTTAAAATTTCCAGTGTTATTTCATTATTGGATTGGTACAGGTGGGCACACAATTCTTGAACAAGTAACTAATACCTATATTCGTGATAAAACTAGCAAGTGACAAGTTTTTATCTTAAACTTACGAAATGATTACAATAATAATTGCATGTGTATTAACAAATGCATTTATTTGTCAAAATATTACAAAAAGTTGTAGTAGGTAATTATTGTATGGTGGTATGTGAATGTGAGTACTATGCAGGCTAGATTGAACACATGACTTTATAACTCGTCTGGTGGTTTTGAGCATTTTGTAAATGGCCTACGCAAATGTCCTGCAAATCTGGTAGCGTCTTGTGACGGGACGTTGAGCTCCCTAAAATAGAGTTGAGCTACACGGTGACTGCTACATACATACCGTCTGTTGAAACAGGTCAACTCAAAGCTGCAATGGCTCTTTCTTCAAAAGGGCTTGCTAGACATTGCCCTGCATTGTTAGACTCACATAAAATTCAAATAATATAATGTTTGGACTTTAAAAGAGACCATGACCTCTGTGTTTGTTTCGGCTTTTCTTCTCAGGGAACAGTCAGCTAGGAAATGCCGGCGCCATCTAGTTTTTTAAATATTGACCAACAAAATATGGACGTGTAAAAGTATCTTTTAAGATCTACTTACATAAATAAACATTTCATTTCATTTCATTATGTCCTTAATATTCTGGTACTTCCAGCGTCATTGCATATTTAGAAGCAAAAGACTTTTTAGAATACATTTATGAGAGCTGACATATCCTGCTAATATACATACATTCATCTTATGAGATAAAATACCTTGTGTGAAGAAGATTACAGTATAATATTATTAAAATACTTAAATTTACACAAATATTATGTAAGATAGGCTTTCTCTACATTACACATAGTCATATAAAACATGGCTTTTAGTCATAACAATCAAGTGCGAGAAAAGTTTGAGTATATCTTTAGATCTGTGCATCTACAGAATTGTTGGGTTGCAAGTGTGACGGACATTAAGAATTTATTGTGTAGACTGTGGTCCGGACAGAATGTCCACTGTCCAGAATCCCAAAAATATATATTCTTCTTAAAACAAGACGGGGATTTTGTGGAGGCTTTTTTTTTTTTTTTTTTGTTACGATTTAAACCTGGCAAGTATCACTGTTATTTTCAATTTTATTAATGTGTCAAAATATACATCGTGACATTTTAGTCGTCTTACAAAGGGAGTCCACTCAAAGTATCCGTTATAAAATACCTCTAGAGTTTTTGGCGGGATCGCGTTGGAACATGTCGCGCGAATTTTCATTTTCATGGAATTTAGTGAAATAGCGCATTAAATTGTATAATTTTGATAGTGAATTATTCAATTTAGTTACGTGTGAGTGCACAAGTGTAGTGAAGGTGAAAATAAGTGACTAACGTGGACTTTTTGTGTTCCCCCCAAAAACTCCTATTAGGTTGTTGTAAAGTTACTACCGCTTTACAATAACTTTGATTTGACTTGACTGACTAAAGACGACTATGACTGTTTTATAACTTCGTGCCCGATATCGGACCATTTACTTGATCTAAAATAAAAATTGCGCTGAATGAATGAATGTAATGTAAAAGAGAAATGAATGAATGAAATGAAATGTTTATTTATGTAAGTAGATCTTAAAAGACACTTTTACACGTCAATATTTTGTTGGTCAATATTTTTTTAAACTAGATGGCGCCGGCATTTCCTAGCTGACTGTTCCCTGAGAAGAAAAGCCGAAACAAACTCAGAGGTCATAGTCTCTTTTAAAGTCCAAACATTATATTATTTAAATTTTATGTGAGTCTAACAATGCAGGGTAATGTCTGGAAAGGCCTTTTGAAGAAAGAGCCATTGCAGCTTTGAGCTGACCTGTCTCAACAGACGGCATGTATGTAGCAGTCACCGTGTAGCTCAACCCTATTTTAGGGAGCTCAACGACCCGTCACAAGACGCTACCAGATTTGCAGGAAATTTGCGTAGGCCATTTACAAAATGCTCAAAACCACCAGACGAGTTACAGAGTAATGTGTTCAATCTAGCCTGCATAGTACTCACATTCACAGTTACTTTTTTCTTTAAATGTCATTAAAAATAATGTCACGTAGATCAATACTTAAATATAAAATGTCAACAGTATCTATTAAACACTTAGCTTATATAACAGTTTGTTGCTTGAGGGTACATTGGAGCAACTTAACTAGTCCCAAGCTTTTTTGTCATCCAAGTAATCTTTAACTTTATAGAAACCTTTTTGACAGAGTTTCTGTTTAATAAATGGTTTAAATTTATTGAAGCTTAGTTCCTTAACATGGCTTGGGAGTTTGTTGTAAAAACGAATACTTTGGCACTTAAATGAATTGCTAATTTTTTGGAGCCTAGTCGTGGGCACAATAAGTAAATCTTTATTTCTAGTATTTATGCTATGAACGTCGCTGTGTTTAGAATATAGATTAATGTTCTTTTTAACATAAATTAGGTTCTCATATACATATTGAGATGCGACTGTCATTATATTTATTTCCTTAAATTTATCCCTCAGTGAAAGTCTACAACTTAGGTTATAAATTGCTCGAATGGCTCGTTTCTGCAGCACAAATATAGCTTGAATATCGGCTGCATTTCCCCACAGCAAAATGCCGTACGACATTACACTATGGAAATAACTAAAATATACTAATCGAGCTGTTTCTACATCAGTCAAATGACGGATTTTATAGACCGCGTAGGCTGCAGAGCTTAGCCGCTTCGACAATTTAGTTACGTGTGGGCCCCACTGTAGCTTCGAGTCCAAAGTAATACCTAAGAACACAGTGGTGTCCACAAGATCCAATTCCGCCCCATTTACTAATACATTGGTTTTCACCTGCTTAACGTTAGGTGTCAAAAATCGAATGCATTTAGTCTTTTTCTCGTTTAATAGTAAATTATTAACACTAAACCAATGCACTATTTTAGCAAGAGCATTATTTACATCGTCAGTAACTGTCTGTTGTCGTTTAAGTTTAAATAAAAGTGATGTGTCATCTGCAAATAACACTATTTCATGACTGTTCTTTAAAAGACAAGGTAGGTCGTTTATATATATGAGAAATAAAAAAGGGCCAAGAATTGAGCCCTGCGGAACTCCCATAGTGACAATAGAGCCTGGGGATCGCTTGCCGTTAACGTCCACTCTTTGGATCCTATTATCCAAATAAGAAATAAGAAGATCCAAGGCATTTTTTCTAACACCATAGTGATGCAATTTCCTGACCAACGTTTCATGTGAAACACAATCGAAAGCCTTAGACAAGTCACAAAAAATACCTAGGGCATCGTGTGACTTCTCCCAGGCCTCATAAATATGCGTAAGAAGCTCAACACCAGCGTTGGTAGTCGAGCGACCCCTTGTGAAACCGAATTGTTTACTGTTTAATAACTTATGTTTATTAAAATGTCTTTGCAACTGATCTAGCATCAATTTTTCAAATATTTTACTGAAGGTGGGAAGCACAGAAATTGGTCTAAAATTCGTGGGGTCTGATGTGCTACCCGATTTAAACAAAGGTATTATTTTACTATTTTTCATTAGGTCAGGAATTACACCACAGTCAATACATTTATTAAAAATAATTGCCAATTCAGGCGCTACACTGTTGATTATGCATTTTGTAACCTCTACGGAATTTCCCCATAGATCAGCAGTTTTTTTAACATTAAGCGTATTGAAAGTTTTTATAATATCTCTAGCGCTAACATATTCGAAATTAAATTCATGGTTACAAATATCAACATTTTCCCTCAATAGGGACTCGGCTACAGTGGGTGAAGAATTTAAAGTTTTAGTGGTTGAGACTGGAATATCAGAAAAGAAATTTTCAAAAACTGTGGCAATTATATATATTTATACATAGATGGGCTTTTACAGCAGGAAATATATTTGTTATTTACATTTAACAAAAAACACTTTATATCAATGTTTTGGTTACATGTTTCTTGTGTAAGTATATAAGATTCTTTATATCAATGTTTTTTTGATGTCTAACATATATCTGGACCCTGTGGTCCTAGTCCTTTGGAAGACGTACGAGAGGTCGCATCGAAGCCAACTCGCAGAGGTTACACAATTTGGATGGAATGAGGCACCAACCGACGATTATCCCTGTATGCACTGTACAAATGCATACAATATCAATGGTATTAATACTTTGTTACTAAGACCTTAACTACTTAAGACTACTTACTATACTTTTAAGAATAGGTACCTCGAAAGTTAATGCAGTTGTTGTATTTTCTACTAAACTATTGTGTACGAAACTGTACAAAACTATTAAACCGAATAACGATACTACCTATACTGGAAATTTTAGAACGTTATCTCTATACACCGTGAAATTTAAATGGTTGTTTTCCCGCGGCAGATCAACATGCCTTATGGAGTACTTTCGATGCATAGAGTAAAAGTAAAAAAATAAGCTGTTTTAAAATAATTTAAAAAATATTCATCAACTACTCACTACACAATAGTAACACTAGAGGTAACTGGTGATACTACTCAAATCGCACGCACCGCCGACAAAGGGAACACCGATGCATAAATGTTCAAAGCAAAATAAACTCGCACGTGGTGATTTTTCACAATGGTTAATCTGCCATTTTTTGTTTCTAATATTTTATTTGTTTATAAAACGATTGTATTACCAAGACAAAACCATTTCGCTGCGGGAAAACAACCATAAAAATTTCACGGTGTGTATACTACACAGCCGCTTTTTCGTAGCCACTCAAACTTGGTCGGTTTATCCATGTACCTATTAGGTTGTTCTGGTATTTTTATTATATCTCTTTAATTATTTAGTGTAATGAGCTGAAATTTTACATGTGAACAGTTGCATTAATACACTAAAGATTGGAATATATTATAATATTTTATCCTTCTCTTCCTTTAAAAAATCCTACAATCGGATGTCATACATACAATATAGTGATTATAATATATGATTATTGAATGCAATTTCTTTTTCTTGTACGGCCAAAGGAAAAAAAAGTGCCCCTAGGATGACGTAGTCCCAGCGGAAACAGTTTTTGTTGAATAGCTCCCCAATGGTTGGATGCACAAATTTGTATGTAGGTACCATACACAATTACACGACGTCATACACTAAATATCTGCTAAACTGAAATGAAGAAATTCGACACTTTTCCGTTGGGACTACTCACACAATATTTTGAAGGGTTGGGAGGGTCATTTGCGAGGTTTCACCAAAAGACTCCATGTCCTAAGTGTCAAGGTTATTATGATATGATTTTTTTTAGATTTTTTCTAGATTTTTTCCCAAAATTACCCGGAATCTCGCCTTTAAATCGTCATTACTTTATTGTTTATGGTTGTAATTGCACGAAGTATGCATGCTTTCATTGTATTCTGCAATGTATTGTTATTCTAAATAAAACATTATTTGATGCAATTGATCTGTAAAAAAATACTTATGTACTTCCAAAGTTCATTTAATTTTAAAATGTGTGAAAATTATAACTTCTAAATTCATTATAAAATAAAAACTAAAAGCCATTTTGAACTTAGTTTTATTTTAAAAAGTTCTTTAGCTTATACCCTTTCTAAGGGTATGCTACATTTCATAGAAAACAAGTCATTATGTAGTCAAAATACTAGTTAGAAGAGTCGGGGTTAAGAAAAGACTTATTAAGGTTATTATGTTTTTATTAACTAAAGTTACAAATCTTGTTCGAAAGGAACTCCTACTATTTGGTATGTATGTTCGACATCTGTTTCTTATTTCAACGATCGTTGTACGTAGCCGCATTTCTTCTCTTAGGTATTATTTCAAACGCGCCGGTTATACGTTCAATAAGAACTTCCCTAGTGGGCACCTCTGTCTAGTTAATCAATTCTTTTGCACGTCTCCAAACGTGGAAATCTAGAGGCGTCAGGTCTGGGGACCGTGCGAGCCAGGGAATAGGGCCGCCTCTACCAATCCATAAGTTTGGAAAGGCATTATCTAAATGCTCTCGCACGGCCAGTTGGTAGTGTGCCAGACAGCCGTCATTTTGAAAAACCATCGGTACACCTTCTTCCAAAACTGGTATCACGAGTTCGGGTAACTCATTGATTACCCGAACTCGTGATATAGATATGAACTAGCTTCATTTTTCTAACTCGCCGACCTTGACAATTCAAAAGTGCCTGTAATTGGTTTATTTGAAATAAATGCTTTGAGTTTGAGTTGATTAAAAAATCGAAATAAATCTCTCCATTTGACGTTTCTGGCAAAAAATATAGGCCGATGAGATTGCGTCCAATAACAAACGTTAACATTAATTTTCTTTAACAGGAACTCTGCCTTTTAAGGCGAGGATTTTGATCCTTTTTACTCCAATGATGAAGATTGTGGAGATTCACTATGGCACATGGCTAAAATTGGATTCGTCATTCCACAAAATTCTTTTCAAAAAGTCGCCCTCGTCGACGTCCGTATGTAATATAAATCTGCAGAAATCCAGCCGCCTATCATTATCACAATCTTCTAGACCTAAAATAAAAAAAAATAATCCATGAGATTCTAACAATAGCTCAAAAGATCGTTTTTTTTTCTGAAAACTAAGCTAGAAAGATAGTCAAATATCCTAATTAATATGAAAAAGCGAAATTGAATGTTTTGTTTGTTTTTTTTTTGTTACGCTTTTACGCGAAAACAGCTGATCGGATTTGAATGGAATTTGACACATGGGTAGACCATGACCTAGGTTAGGACAGGAAAATTGAAATCGGTTAAACGCGTTATTCGTTACATTCAAAAGTAAGTAGTGTGTTATTTTATTATTTACCTTGTACACTTGGTATAATGAAATGCATGCCTCCCGTCTGCCCGAAGAACCGCCCAGACTTTCCATACTGTTAAGTAAGTTCTGCAGCAATAACTATGTATGCTTGATGTAGGATTCTCATTAAAAGCTCAAAGTATCATCTCATTTACGGCTACATTATGTTGACTGGTACTCACTCGAGGTTCTTGATATTGTAGGTTTACTGTCTCTCTCAACGTCGATAAGTTGTCGAGGTTTCGTGGTGTGGTACACGTCGATCAGGATAGCGCCCCTGATAAATTCTTCGTGATTCGCGCGCATTGCAGTTAGCGCTGCCATACGCAAGTACCATGTCGGCATACTCTTCGTTACTGAAGTTAGGGATTTTAACATCAGCAGCGAAGACAAACACAACAAGAAAACACAACAGGAAAACACAACAAGAAATAACAATAACAAGATTTAACAAACGAAACTCAACGAAAAGGGGAAATTTGTGAAATTCACGAGCACTTCCAACAGCTGAGATACTCAGAGCTCGACTGAACCTGAACAAACTGGTCACATCCCGAACTTACAATACAACCAATGTTAGACAAAGACAAGAATCATGCGCAAGAAAGAGACTAACATTTTACTTGCTTACGATTCCATTGTTGTGTGCAATTCGGCAGTGGCAAACTAGTATCCCTTAGTTTTACAACATATTGAATGATTTCTATGACATGAAGCATACCGTCAGAAAGGCTATAAGCTAAAGAACTTTTTTAAATAAAACTAAGTTCAAAATGGCTGTTAGTTTTTTTATACTGAATTTAGACGTTGTAATTTTCACACATTTAAAAACAAAATTGACTTTGGAAGTACACAAGTATTTTTTTACAGATCAACTGCATCAAATAATGATTTATTTAGAATAACAATAAATTGCAGAATACAGTAAAAGTTATTTCGTGCAATTACAACCATAAACAATAAAGTAATGACGATTTAAAGGCGAGATTTCGGGTAATTTTGGGTAAAAAACAAAAAAATCATATCTCAATAACCGTGACACTTAGAGGAGACGGGGTCTTTGGGTGAAACTTCTCAAATGACCCTCCCAATCCCCCAAAAATTTTTGTCGGTCCATGCGCCAAACACTCTGTATAGGTACGTGGCTTAGGAGCGAAATGGGTCTGTAGTTCTTTAAAAGAGTTTTATCCCCCTTTTCAACGAAAAGTACGACCACGCTCCTCTGCCACGCTTCTGGAGTTTTCCCAGAGAACAAGACAGAGTTGAAGAGCTCCTGAAGCTCTTTCAGTACAGGACTTCCTCCCGCTTTCAGGAGCTCGGTCGTTATCCCGTCCTCACAAGGGTTTTAAGCTGTTTAAGAGCCACCTCGATTTTGTCCTGGCTGACTTCTGGCAGGTATTCCGTGAAGTGGCGGGTTAAGGTGGCTCTGGCTAGAATCCTCAGTTTCGGGATCAGGTCGAGATGCATGCAATGCGTACAAATTGGTTGTAGAACTTGGGCTCACTTATAATTTTAGTTATATTTGTTTATAATGTTATAATTTTAATATTTGGTAGAGATGCTTCCTTTTTAATTTTTTCTTTCATTACGAGTTTATTTTTATTTGATCAAGTTTTAATAGTTAAAACCTTCAATAGATGTTAATTTCTATTGAAGGATTCAACAATTAAAACCTATCCTGCAATTGATATTATTTTCTTTTTTTCAACTCTCAAATACAGGCAAACTATAGTTTAGTATAATTTAGAAGCATTTTCTCTTCATCCTAATCCGTTCAGCCGTGTTTGCGTGATTGAGTAACAAACATCCATACATCTAAACATACAAACTTTCACATTTATAACATTAATAGGATTTTGATGTTCGCTGACTTGAACATGGCAGTTGAGGGTGAGGGTGTGTCATGCTCAGCTAAATGTTTGAGACCAGGATTCTATTCTATTCTATTCAAGTACCTCAACCTACACAATTACGTATTTATTTATTTATTTTAATTAAAATTGTTTTGTTAGAATATTGTTGTTACAAAGGTGTTACATATAATATGATGTCCATAATATTCTGCTGTTTCCAGCGTACAAATATTTCATAGAATTAAAATTAAATGTACAATATATTATCTATATCAAAATTAGTTGTTGAAACCATACAATGTCAAGGCATATTCATGTACTCTGTACGTCGATGATACAACCCTTAGTATTGAACTCACCGATACCAATATCACCAAATATGAAAAAGAGATTCATGACACGTTAAGCAAAATAAGAGAATGGCTAAAAGACAACAATTTACGTGTCAATATCAGTAAAACTAAACTTTTGCAGTTCCAAGCTTACAATAGCATACGTCACCGATTAGAAATAAGATATGAAAATGACGCTATAGAAGAGGTTGTTAGTGCTACTTTTTTGGGGATACCATTAGATAAATATTGCAACTGGAAGGTACACATTGACAAATTATGCACTAAACTGCGAAGATTTGTATTTGTTTTATACAGAATAACTCGCGTAGCTGGTATCAATGAAGCACTTGTACATGCCAATCATGGTTACGTAGCATCAATTCTCCACCACGGCATTATAATAAGGGGCAATTCTGTTGAAATTATTAAAGAATTCCGAGTCCAAAAAAATGTTGCAATCAATAACTAAAGCACAACGAAAATTGTGTCCCACTCTTTAAAAAATTATCAATATTACCACTCCCATCGTTATATAAATATTCGAACTATGTATCTATGTAGATAAAAACATGGCTCTATTTCAAATTTAAAATAATGTTGTAATAAGAAAAAGTCGAAATATCCACAGAATAAGTGTACCCCAGCAAAGAATGAAACTATTTTCCAATAATGTTTACTGTATGGCAATTCGTGTTTATAAAAGATTACCTAATGTTTTTAAAAATCTTAACTTCATGACATTTAAAAATAAATTATATAACTTCCTATAGTTTAGGTGTTATTACTCAACAAATGAGTTTTTAAATGAAAAACTTTATTCAAAATTTTAATTAGACGACGACTTGCCTTTATGTCCCTGAGGATTGAATAGAATTTAATATGACATTGTATTGAATAACTATTTACATTGTATTTAATAATTCTTGACATTATAATTAATAATAATCCTTGATCCATTGTATTTGATAGTGAAAGAGATGCTAGCACGGTGGGGTCCGCAAGGGCCGATGCCTGCCAAGGGTGCGGATTGTTCGATAGATGCCGTGGCCCCTGGCACACAGGCAACTGAGGGAACACGGGTGGGTTTTAGTCAGTAAAAGTCTGACACGCCCTCCTGCTCCACCCAGAGCGGGAGAAGTTATTTGATAACCCTCAAAAAAAAACCATAACATTATGAACATCGTCAGTTTATAGGTAATCTGTCTTGCGAGAATATAAACTATCGAAAAATAGTGTACTGCAAAAACCATTTGCAATTTAACGCACTATTCCGTTGTTATAAGTATACCTAATGCGAACCACCACTCGGGATATCGGTGATTTTTTTGTGGTGTAGCTTATTGATATTTATTATTCTACTATCTCTTTAATGGTACCCAAAGCTTTAATGTTATAAGTTGTTTTTATCTACTAAAAATAAGCTCAGAAAGTATATTAATTTTAAAATTCATATATATTAAGAAAAACCTTAATTCGGTATAACTACATAGTTATGGATAGATCAGCTAAAAAAGCCTCACTTCTCCTACTCCTTAGCTGTGCCCGATAGGGTCCATAATGAAATCATACAATCTTAAGTTAGATTAAACCACATTACTTACAGTGATACCTGGGCTGATGGCGTTGACCCTGACGCCGAGTGGAGTGATCCAGTGCTGCCTGCAACACGAAAGGTAGTGCATCAGTGACAGGCGCGGTCGCAGCCAAATACCTTGAGGGGGGGGGGGGGATCACAGACAAAGACTACCTACTACATATTAATAAGAAAATGTATTATATTTTCGAATAATTACTATTTTAAGCTTTACGTTTACGGCTTTGGGGGGGGGGGTCTTGACCCCTGGGACAGCGCCCCTCGGACCGCGCCTGATCAGTGTGTTATTTATTATCCACTTCTTTTGCAAAAGCGACTATTCTGGTGTTATGAAAAGAAGGAAGGAAAGGATCCCTTGAATTGATACCAATGATTTTGTATTGTTATCATGAAATCAAAATCATTTAAATCATTTTAAGAGAATCCATGAATTTAAGCAAATTTAACACGCGACTAACGAACTTGTAGGAGCTGTAGGCACCCGGCCCTCTTCTTCTTAGCGTGGCAATATACAATGTTCATTTTTGGTCACCGTTTAAATTTTTCAGAATATTACCCGTGAAATTGAACTACTTTCTGCAAGGAACATGGGTCGAAATATGACAAAAAAAATCGGACCTCCCATGCAAAATCGATCAGAGGACTATTATTAACTTAGAGGGTTGTATTGACGATTACAATTATGTAAAGCCATATTTGTTACGGCCGTTCAACATACAGCTTGACGCTGACCTTAAAATTGCAATAAACGCAAGAAAATTACAATTTCGCGGACTACCCTGGAGCTGACACCACTAATACTCTAATGGAGTATTTAATTTAAAATATTGTTCATTACGCACACATCAAGGTTTCAGAGAATCATAAAATGTCAGGTTCGTTATTCGCGTAATTCTAGTCTAGTAGTGATAGTTCTAGTATAACGATATTTTGATGTAATATTTTAGGTCACGGTTTGACTACTATGTATTTTTCACGAAAAAGCTGTTTCTTATAAACAGCCTTAAAAAAATTAACGCGCCTGGCGCGGCTGGGTAAAAAGTGTGGTATGTTACCTTTCCTCATATAAGTATTCACTTAAATATGCTTTTGATATGGTATTTGACATTAAAACAGAATTTACAGTTAAGATTAACTTTACTATGCAATTTTAAATACATAAAAGCTACAAAATATGATAAAAACTAAATAAAAAGTTCAGTATTACCCTAAATTCAAAAATTTGATAGATATAATATTATGCCAAAGAAAGATAGTTCAGTTCTTACAATTATGAGAAAAGTCACACATGCATATAAGTTCAATATTGTTAATATCGCGTATTCATCTAGATTGTTATATGTGTATAAATATAATTTCTACTATAACCAGCTTCTAATAATAATGAGCATCCAAAATGGATAAAATAATAGTAGTTGTTTGAAAATAATATTCAAACAATAATTTCAAAAATATGTGTGCGTTTCGATGGCGTGGCCACAGCGATATTTTTTTTAAAGTTTGTCATGATTTAGTAAAAAATTGTACTTGATTCCCAAACCCATAAATTTGTCAAAGTTAATTTTAAAAAGTTAGAGGGGTTTGAATGGGGCCGCGAAACGCAGGGAATCGCGCGTCCACGGATATCTGTAAAACTAAGCGTTGCAGAGACCTTTACATCATAAATTACAGACATTATAAATTATATCTCAAGTTACACACGGAAACTCTTATTCCGCGCGGCATAACTGCTTGTTTCAAACAAAAATGTGTAACTTGGTGTGACGCCTACTGTACCTACCTACGATATTGTAAACAATGGGTTATTTAGTCTTAGACATATCTTACAGAAATTACGAATGTTGTGCATATCTGTTGGTTGGTATGGTTCTCGCACGGGTACTGAGAACCACAGTATTTTCAGCTATAGCAATGGTAACTGAACTATCTGTGATTTATATGATTTTTAAAGAAACAAACATATTATGTTTTTGTATCTTAAAATTTCATTTTAATTTAATTTTGAATCCTTGAGATACAATTTCTAATACAATAGATGGAAAGTTTTCTGTGAACCATAAACCATGGTCACCCTATCGAAACATTAAAAACGTATTGCGATACCGTACTACAGCACCTGAAATATAAACCTAGGATTTGTTTATTTTTAAAGTTTTGATCAATTCCTATCTAGGTTTTCCAAAAAACTTCGGACGTCTGCGATTCTTTTTCAGCGAGATATCGGCGATAAAGTGTTTTTCAGCGAGATATCGGCGATAACATGTTTTTCACCGTTTCAACAGCGCGGCCATGGGGTTAGTCTTACAGCTCCTAAAATATAAACCTTGGATTTTTTCTATATTTTTACAAATTCCATCTGTTATTAACCTAAATTTCAGGTCTCTGCAACGCTTACTTTTAAAGATCGCGCGGTTCTCCGCATTACAAAGGCGCGGCCACGTTCAAACCCCTATAACTTTTTAACCATAACTGAAAAATTATATTTAATTATATAGAAAAATTTATGGTTTTGGGAATCAACTTTTACAATTTTTTACAAAATCATGGCATAAGTAGTTTCAAAATAAAATATAGCCGTGGCCGCGCCATCGGAACACACGAAAAAGTTGTCTAATCAATACCTTCGTTATAAATTTAAATTCATATTATTTGTATTTTACATCATTGTAATAAAAGTTAGTATGTACTTCAAATATTGTATGTAACTAATATGTAGGTATGCAAGTTCCCACATTCATTATAGAATGAACTATCTCCACAGTGTGCCAGTCATGGATTAACTTAGATTATATACTTAACATACATTACAATATACAATGGCACTTTATAAAACCAAGATTTCGCACACAAATCTCATTTGTGTTCCAATATTATGTTTTCTAATCAGAAAGCCAATTTAAACACGCGCTAGTTTTATCTTTAAAAAATGGCAGAATTTCGCGCGCTGTTTTTGGCGGGTCTATGCAGGCGGTCGGCAATACGGACCAAAACTGTCGACTATTGTCGGCATGCTAACCACTCTTCGATAATTTAATGCTTGCTATTCGAAGCCAGATCATAGTCCAATTGCAGTCCATCTGCATAGTCACTAACAATTTTTTTTTATTATCATAAATAATAATGGTCTAAAAACATTCATCAATAATGAATTTTAATTTAAAATGACAGCCCAGCTACGTCAGTGTCTCCAATAATAATCATATTATGTATAATGAGAATGCTGAATGCAATATACTACAGTATCATAAGTTAAATACAATTATCTAGATGTTAACATGGACATACAGAGATAATATACAAGGTGCAATAACAATACAGGCACTGAGCAAATTTATGCAATTCTAGTCTTGTCAAGCAATCTATCTCCAACAAGGGCAGAGCAAAGATAATATGTGAGCTTAATGATTAAATTAGAACATCATTTGGTAAACCAAAATCTGCTATCAACTTTTGGGAGGCAATAAGTCATTCAACATTTAAGAATAATTCATTGTAATAACAGCATTATTTGCATTTCATTTGGAATGTGTTTTTATTATTAGTAATGAAATTTTAAATTGATTTCTTTTTATCTAATTAATTTTTATTGTATTTAACAATAAAAATTACATTGATGACAATACATTTAATTACAAAACGAGTTCTAAGTCTGAAATCCACAAACTGGGTCAAGCTTGAACTTAAATCTTGTTTTTTAATGAGACAGAATGTGTCTATCTAATCTAATTGAATCAGTAAGTGAATAAATGTTTCATGTATACTTGTGTTTCCTTTAAACATTCTTTACTCTCTACCCCTGTACATGAAGTGTGTACTTGTGCACATTCACATGTCTAACAATACAACATTAAAAGTAAAATGCAAGGAAGCCTGCAATTAGTCTGTAAATTTTTAAGCACAGAAGAATTTTCTTTGCTTTAATGGTTCACTATCATCATCACTGTCAGAGAAGCAAGCAGCAAAACCACTCTTGTCTCTTAGAGAGTCTCTTTGTAAACTTGTTTGTTTCTCCATGACTTTCTTTGAACGTAAATGCCTGGTGATTCGTTTTTTCTTCTTATCTTTCTGCTCTGTGCCAGGGCTGGCCACATTCAGGCTTGCCATTGAACTGACATGCTCTGTAGAATTGCTTAGAACTAAAACTGAGTTCTCAGGATGCCTTAGCGTTAAGCCTATGTTCCTGCCACTTCTGGTTCTAGACACTGCTACAGCTTCAGGATTCTCCTTCCGATCTGAATTGTTAAAGTCACTTGAATTTTTGCTAATTTTCCTTCTTTTGTCCGCCTGTTTGTCATATCCTGGATTTTGTTCTACAACATCTGGTGTTGTATGATTTCTGCACCGTTTCGGATACCGTGATGTGGTTCTTTGTGTTTGGAATGACACATTTAAGTTGCCCTTTGCTCTTGTCCTGCTGCCATCTAGTTTACTGGTGCCAACAGCCTCTTTTGCACTTTTATTTGTTTTGGCATCTATGAACTTGAGTAAGGATGTGCTCTTGCTTACTTTAGCCGGCTTTTCAATACCCTTTGATATTAAGTTGATCACATTTTCTGACTCTGTGCTGCAGTTCAGAGCAGGAGCCTTCTGTGTACCAGTGTTCATAGACTTGTTGACACAAACAACCACTGTGCTATCTTTTTGCACACTTTGGAGTGATTCTTTCACCAGATTCCTACTGTTTTTACATCTTAATTTTCTAGGAGTTTTAGTTGACTGTAGTTTTGTAGACCTAATATAGTTGGCTGTAAACCCAGACACGTCACTGAGGTCTTCAAATTGTCCATTAAGTACTTCATTGTTAGACTTGTTGAGACAGGTGTTCTTCTTATTGTCCACAGTCTGGTCCCCGCCTGCAAGTAATTCTGGTGAGTTTTTCAGCTTGTCAGGTGATATCTGTTCCATTTTACTATGTTTAATACCATTCAGAAGACTATTATTAAATATATCAAAGGAACTATTAAGTTGGCTGTGGTTGTTGAGTGTCTGCTGTGCTTGCCTCAAGCTCCTCCTCAGGTGCATCACCTTGGGTGTTGATGTGATCACTTTATTTTTCTTGTGCAAAGTTGTTCTGTTGTTTTTCTGATGTTTCGATCTCTTTAATTTGCCTTGAACGGAGGTGTTTTTAATATTGAAATCTAAGTCCGATCCTAGGGCATCAGACTTACAACTACTCATCACAATCTGTTTCTGCTTTTCACATGTGTCAAAATATACATTTTGCTGCTTATCTGCAGAGCCTGAGTCGTCTTCTAGTAGAGACAGCTTCCTCTTTTTCTTCTTCTTAGGTGAAGACACCTCTGCAGCACTGGGAACACTTTTAGGTTTGCTTTTAGAACACTGTGCTTGCTCATTCTGTTTTTTGACACTGTCATAGTTCATCAGGCACGGTGCCCGCTTGGTACAAATCCAATATGATATTTCATCCATATTGCTCATAAAGGGAACATCAGCTGACGGAGCTCGGGCGGCGGCGCAGGCCCGCGCGCGCGCAGCACACGCAGACGCGCGCCGGCGCAGGCGCGCGAGCTGCGCGCGCTGCCGCCCAGCACGAGCTTCCCGTGCTGCCGGCTACAGCTAACTGCTTCCATTTTCCACGTAAGACTCACATTCCATACACCTGAAATATCAACATTTTCCTCATTATTTGTGTCCACGTAACGAACTTCTAACAAACTCCAACATTCAAATAATTGTATACTTACTTTGTAACGCTGTCGTTTGTAAGTCGATATCTTCGATTTCTTCGTTACTTACACCTCTGAGTTATTAAACGTATGGAAAGGAATACCAAGCGGTACGGCGCCCAGTTACATTACACAAGTATTAACGGACATTTCTTGATAAAACACTAGTAGAAATCAACCCCAAAAGTAACAATACAATATTGATGACCGTTTAGTCCAAACTTTGCCCGTTATGCAAGATATTGATACGTAAAAACTTAAATTTTTATTTCTCTTCTCAATTCACCACAACAAAATAGTAAAGCAAAGCAAACGCGCTTGGGATTTTACCACAGACATCTTCCAGAAAATAAGATGTGTCAAAAATTCAACGAATCAGAAAAAGGTAATCGGGAAATCTGAATCTGTTATCAACACTGGATTGGGCACCAAGTAAAAGAAATATAGTAACAGACACAATGCGAACACACTAATAATTGTCTATGATCTTCAGTAGCATAAAATTAGGCTACGTTCCGAGTTACGATGATATCGGTTTGAGCGTGCTCACACCCGTTCCGAATTGGCGTGAGCGTGATAACGATGTCCCGTGAATAAGAAGATGATATTTGTGATGTTATAAAGTTTTATAGTGTAAATAGGATATAACATTGAGTGAGCTCTGGTTAGCGCGTTCACGAGCGTTCCGTATTGATGACAAAAATGACAGTTCTTAGCTGTCCTAATCGTGATATCTAACTCGGAACGTAAGTTATTGATGTGAGCGCTAACAGCGCTATTTTTCTAATTCGGAAAGTAGCCTTAGTAGGACGGTCGGGACTAGCGATGGGCGTTGAATCAACCGTTGATCTCCTGTCAACGTATTGACGTTAACTGCTTATGAATCAACTAGTTGAATTTGTCAACGACGTTTATGAATACGACGGTTAGCGTTACAAGAGACGTTACGTTAACAGAAAAACCGTCAACGACCCATCACTAATTGGAAGGATGGGTCGTTGATGGTTTTTCCGTTAACGCAACGTCAACGTTGATTTACATTCGTCAACTAGTTGATCAACTAGTTAAATTCGTCAACGAGTTAACGTGCAACTAATGTGGACTTACAACGTTAACCGTTCATTCATTGAACGGTTTTTATTCAACACTGCGACGTTCAACGATTCATAAATTGGTATACTATTCTTAAAATAAATATTTCAAAAATGAACTCTTGTGTACGTTACTTAAAGTACAAACTATACATCATGATTCATGATCATGACCGTCGCTCGAAATCTATGATGGTATTTTCGACGTAAGTTTTTTGCTCAGTTCTAACGAACGAAAGTACGTTTGCAAATTTAGTTTAGTTGATTAAACGAGATATATTCATAAACGTCGTTGACAAATTCAACTAGTTGATTCATAAACAGTTGACAGGAGATCAACGGTTACTTCCAATCGCACTAAATCGGATTCAACTGTTCTAACTTCGATTACATCTTCCGATTGCCTAATTAGATTTCCTACAAATTGGATAGTGTAATACGCACTCACTAGCTTCCAATTTCGTAATTAGAGTGTTCCTAGTTACTTTCTACAGATTGGATAGTGTAATACTAATACAAATAAATTCTTTATATTGGATAAACATTTATCGAAAGCAATTTGGAAAAATATGTAATTTTAATATAAATAATAGTAATAAATATATATTCCTAAAAAAAGTAAGCATTGCGTTGAAACAGACAAAGAAATTAATATACAATTTTTTTTTCAAAACGAGCTTTTTCATAAAATGTGCGCAACAAAACGCTTTGTTTTGCATAATTTGACGTTACGTTTCGGTTTCCTCTTTTTCCCCACTTTTTCGCGCCATATCGTGGTGTTTCTTGTTCTTTACTGCAATTCAATTCAACACTGGTTGATTTGTTTTCTGAAATTGATACAAATATCTAGCGTTACTGCAACGATGTTATTGTGATTTTACGGTGCAAGTTGGCAATGCCAGAAAATGAATGATATTCAGTGTTTAATCGATCGTCAGCTTGGCATTTGTAAGTACATTGAAAAATCTTACTCTGGAATCACAAAAAAATGTGCATACTTATATTAATGGGTGGGTTATTGCAGATTGTCGGTTGAACTACGACAACATCTTGAAGCGGCTGGTGGTCGACAGCGAGGAATCATTCTATGGTCTGCAGAATGCGAACATTGCGGCTAGCTTCGACCAGGATCCCCCGATATTTGCTTGCCGGTTCTCGGAGGCTTCCGGTTACGAGCACATTCTTGCTCTTGCGAACGAGGATGGTAGAGTTGCTATTCAGGTATGTACACACTATCTCTGCGTTTTGAGTGACAGTGAATGGGCATGCTCAGTGTGTGGTAACTTGTGATTGCAGGATACATCCAACCTAAAGACTGCTAGCACATTGGAAGGGTTCCAGTGCCACAACAATGCTGTCTTCGACCTGGCATGGATGCCTCAAAACATGAACTTTGTTACTGTGTCAGGTAAGCAAGAAACCAATATACTTAGTTTTGTTACCAATTTATTATGAAATATTTAACATCCTTCTCTGAGAAAAATGCTTGTAGTTTAAGAATTAATTATGTGTTCAATATAACAGCAATATAACATTGTGCAATACCTAACAATGAGATTTATCTCATCACAAAATATTGTTGCAGTCAAAAGACAGCAGGTAAATTTCATAGCATAAACAGTATAGATAAATCATGGCACGTAATTTGAACCAAAATCATAAAAAACAATGGAAGGTAGGCGCGCCTGCACTTGTTGCCGCCTACAGATAAAGAATAACATTATATTCTAGCATAATCATTGAAGTCATTTGTACTGAAGTTTGGAAATAAATTACGGATTGCAGAACATAAGTTGAACCAAATCAATTGTTTTGGTTAAACTTATGTGCTGCAATTTGTACAATGAATTTGAATGGTAACCAGCAATGTTGGCTTATGGCACTCTGGTTTGGTGGACGAGGACCTAACTCTCAACCACCATTACCAGACTACAACGCTTCCAACGACTGGCCTGTTCAGCTACTACTGGCTGCATGACACCACCCCAACAGCAGCCATGGAGATAGCCCTACAATGAACTCCCCTTGACCTGGACATACAGCAGGAGGCGGTGCTAGCTGCCATCAGGCTAATGCATCTGGGCCTATGGAGCAAGAATCTTACCTGTCCACACTCTTAAAACCCTGGAGCGGGCGATTAAGTGCTAGCCTCTCATTGCTGCCCTGTGTGATGGAACACCAAAGCAACCTATGTTCAACAAAAACAAGGTCATACAAACAGTAGAGAAAGAAAGGTATCAGTCAAGAGCCAATGAAGTGTGTATCTACATCTACATAGACAGCTCAAAAACACAAAACAGTTCAGGTGCTGGAGCAGACTCACTTGACCTCAACATTATGTTTCACATACGGCTAGGCACACAATTCGTTCTTTCAATGTGAATGTGTTGCCTTAACACAAGCCGTCCTTTACGGACTCAATTTGGTGTTACATTTCTACTTAGCTAATGTCAACATCCTACCATGGCCTGCTCAATCACACAGACTCGAATCCCATTGAGCAGGCATGGGATATACTTCAAAGAAGAGCTCTGCAGGCTTAGCAAAGGATGATTGGCAAAGATGTTACCAATGATACGACAAATCCTAGTCGGGATTCTCAGTTTGTGCAGCTTTTGACTGAGAACAGGGAGGAGGACCGAATCATATGCAGCTGATATATCCAGGAAATCGGCCACCACAGACTCGGATACCTACACTATCAGCTGTGTCCAGACCTTTCCTGAAGCCGAACTGAGTCATTGGAAGCAGCCTCCTATTCTCTACCAACCATTCTAGATGATTCTTGATTAAATGTTCTAAGAGTTTAATTAGTATGGATGATAAAGCGATGGGTCTATATGAACAGTGATCATTAGGATCTTTGCCAGGTTTTATTATCGGAATGACAACTTGAACCTTCCATTCTGAGGGAATATATCCATATGTAAAGCAAAAATTTGCCAAGTCCAAGTAGTATTGGCGGGTTTTTGGTCCAGCTTTGACAATAAAGGAGTACGGTAAACCATCCACCCAACACGGGATAGTACAGTTTTTAATTCTTCCAAGCTGAATGGTCAGATCACTGGATCCCAAGTGTTGTCTACATCATCGATGTCAACACAGCTGTCCTCTACACCCGGAACATACGCTAGAGCGTTTTTTGAGAAAAACTGGTACTTACCCCAGTTCTTCTGAGATGTTGTTCGAAGAGGCAGGTGCTAAACTATTCCTATAAAGCTTTACTTTCCGCCATACCACCGAAACCGGAGTAGATGGACTCAGCGAAGTGGAAAACCTTGACCAATCTTCTCGTTTTTCTTTTTAAGTACTTTGCTGGACTTAGCCAATATTCGATTGAAAGCCATGAGGTTATCCAGGTTCATATCGCAGTTAACAGTATCTTCAGCCGCATTCCTGGCCCAGACCATGTCAGTACATTCCCTATCCCACCATGGCGGAGAAGGGATGTGGTCGGTTTGGGATTTTTGGAAGGGAAACAGTCTTCCGCTGTAACAGAGACAGTGGAGTCTCCTCCACTGTCTCTGTTACAGCAGACGAAGGACAAAAACATTCCTAGGCATTATCCCCGTCTACTTTTGGAAGGGAAGATACTCTTTAAGTCTAAGATTTTGGAATATAAATCCCAATCTCCTGAGTCAAGTCGGTATTTTAAAAGGGGAGGGGAGACTTTTTTGGGAACATTTTTAGAAGGAAATTTGATCATGATGGGGCAGTGATCACTTCCATAGGTCATATCCAAGCGACGCCAAATGAGGAGGCTAAATATATTGGACGAACAGAACGTCAAGTCAACACAACTATTACTCTGCTCTGGTGCAGCACCAGCGTGTGGCACTGCCGTCGTTGATGTCACAGAGATCTAGGTCATCCAATATATCCAGCAAGCCAATGCTAAAGTTATCGCAAGTATCTGTTCCCCAACGATAATGGTGACAAATAAAATCACCCATAACAAGTATTGGACCGCTAACACTGCATAACAAATTTCTAATTACCGAAAGATATTCGGGTTCTGGGTGCGCAATATAAAAAGAAAAAATATTTATATTCTCAGCCTTAGCAGCAACAACATTTATGTTATCGCCAACAAAGGGTAGAGGAATCGGGAAAATGATACGTTGCTATTAATGAGCAAAGCACATCCCCCATATCCATCAGGTCTGTCATTGCGAACACTAAACACGGCATCCTGAAATTACTTTCAGGAAAAGGCCATGTCTCAGCAATGCCGTAGACTGATGGTTTATACTTATTTATTAGAAATGAAAGATCAGGCTGCCTGGGAGTAATACTCCTCACGTTCCATTGAAGGAATGTCAGTGGATGGAACATTGTGTATATAATTTAAGATTGAGGTCCATTTTAAGGCAACGTGGTCAGGTAATGATTGGGTAGGATTTGTAAGAAAAGTTATTAACATGTTTGTGATTAATTCCAATATATTCTTCGGGCTGTCCTCCCGTCTGTAGTTCGTTGGCTCGGCGGCTTCCGCTGGGAACGCACAGCCATTCATGGAGGGGGAAAATGAGTAAGTTCTTGGTGAGATTGCTTATTATAGCCTGGGGAAAGGGGGGCACGGGGCTTAGGGCTAGGAAATACCGTTTTACGGTATGACCTTTGCTACGAGGGTAATATTTAGATACATCTGAAAACTGGGGGTAACCCCGACTAGCTTCTGCATATGAAATAGATTTTTCCGCCATCAGAGCTTGGATGCTCTTCTGCCGGCCCAATTCAGGACAAGCACTGTCATTTGCAAAATGGTTCCCAAAACATGAAATGCAAAATCCTAACTCAGGGGTGGTTCCATCACCTGGATGATCTTCACCACATTTGAAGCAGCGTGGTTTAGATCTGCAAACCGTACGTGTGTGGCCAAACCGACAGCAATAGTAGCATTGGATTGTTGGGTATGAGTACCTCTCAACTGGAAGAGTTCAGTAGAAACAAAACACTCGTTTAGGTAGAACTTGTCCGTCAAAAGTAATAACAACTGTCTGCGTAGGCTTCGACTCAGCTACACCAGAGGGGGTAACTTTACGGCTCATCCTCCTGGCTTTCACAACAGCACCACATCCTTCAGGAACCTTAATATTTTCAATAATCTCGTCTTCCGACCATTCAACGGGGATATCCCTTTTTTTTTTGATTACGGGGGGAAATCCTCATGGATGTCCTCCGCCCCGGGGAGGGCGGAGGGGTCTGTCAGACTCTTACTGACTAAAACCACCCCGGTGTTCCGTCTCTCACTTGCACCGGGGATCACGGGAACTAGTGTGACATCCGCGATCCCCGGCTAGTGCCGGCCCGCCTCTACGGGCCACCTCGCGATATGGGGGGAGTGAGGTGTTAAACTCCCCCCTTACGTCATAGAGAGGCGCGCGTGGAACACTACGCGCCGCCATCTCGGGTCCTAGAGGGCGACAGATTTCCCCGGATCTGTCGCCCCTGGACCCATTTAGGGGGGCTGGAAGAGGGCGTTGTCCGCCCTCCGCCGTCGCCCGGTGCGTCTGCTGCGGATCGGGTTAGCGGAAGTAATCTCCCGCTCCCTCTCCGCAGCCTCCTTCTGCGACATGACTGTTTCGCAGAAGGATACCACCGCGTCCCAGGACTCCTCGCTGCCGACCATCGAGTCGACAACGGCCGGCAGCGACAGGTCACTGCCGACTCCT
This sequence comes from Polymixis lichenea, assembly GCA_949091785.1. Lineage (NCBI taxonomy): Eukaryota > Metazoa > Arthropoda > Insecta > Lepidoptera > Noctuidae > Polymixis > Polymixis lichenea. The sequence continues at coordinate 24,879,402 of OX420940.1, read as the reverse complement.
GAGATGAGAGCACGGCGCGGCTCCTCCCAAGCGGCACACTCTGCCAGCGTGTGCCACGCCGTGTCCTCCCGACAAACGGGGATATCCCTAACGAGACCTAATCGTGTAATATTGAATTGAGGGATGGAGGCGATATAATTATGTTGGATTAACAAGTTATTAATTAAAAAACTGTTAGCATCTTGATGCAACTTGAATTCAACTGATACTTTATTTCTGCCTATACGTTTGACCCCATCGAGGTGTACATTATTAATGTTATTTTTAGTCAAAAACATACCAACTTGACCGGTTGTAGCACAGTGCACGAAGTCTGACCATCCTTAAGGGAAACATGGACAATATACGGCGGATTATCTCTAGCTGAATATGTAAGTCTGTCGATTACTTTTTTCGGTAACTTGGGTGGAGTAATTGAAGTAGGGGGTGACTCAGCGACCCTCTTCCGATTTGTAGTCTCTGTTTCCATTATGGGATCTTGTATGGGTATTTGGGTGTCATGGGGGAGGGTGACGGACAAGACAGAGGGAAGATCAAAAAATTAATCAGGGTGGTCGGGATCAGGAGGCTTTTTGGAGTTCATAATGGTTCATAATTCTTACACAAACACAAGGAATAGTCTTGATCAAGTTTCACACAAAGATTCACTAAAAATCGATAAAAATTCGTAGAACTGACAAAAGCACGTGTTTAGCCTTCACCACTACCACTACCAAATCCACTTCGGCTCCTAAATAACTTAGTTGGACAACAAAAAATTACAGTGAAAAATCTCCCAAAATGTTATTGCTAAAACAAAAACCTATCTCCAACCGTTTTCAACAAACAATCTTCTGACGATCTTTGTCTAGGTCCTTATATATGTAGACTATTTCAGAAGACTATTTCTTCCCAAACTGTCAAAATCACACTGACAACAAAGTTTCTGCTCGACGGCCACAAAGTATATTGGTAGTACGCTTTGTTTACTTTTTTATTGTTTGTGCTTGACTTAACTTTTCATTTTATCTGTTGGTTTATTGGCATGGCTAGCTGACATGACAAATTAATTATGGTCTGTGTCTTGTAATGTTGATTACTTTGTCTACCAATATATAGAATCAAGTCTATCTAACTAAATAGACAGTTGTGCTACTGGGGAGTTTGTTGGGCCACTTCTTCTTCCCAGCTAAAGCACTAGGAAGTGGTGAAGGACGGGCGTTTTGAGGGACTGTCTTATGTAATTTTGACATCCGAAAAGTCCTGATTCTCAGAAAAAATCAAAAAAAAAAATTTAAAAAAAAAATGACTTGATTTGATTATTTACGATTATCTACAAAATCACAATTAGTTTAGAACGCATAACTAGGAAAATTAATAGAAGAACATAGCTAGCTTCTCCTATTGTACATCATTTAGTTAATAGTCATGTCTGTTCTTCCGTCGACAAATCGGTGCTCGTGCTAAGCCTGCTGCTTAATATTGGTGCCATACAAACACGACAAAATCTTTTTCGCCTGTTACAACGGACGTGGTCGGCCATTCTGAAATGTTATCTGGATGAACTCAGGTTGAAAAAGAAACAGACTAATAATTTTTGATTAAAATCATCGCAATAAAAACTATTTTTTTTTTCTTTTTTATCGCTTATGTCAAATGTCAGGATTAACTAAGCTGATAAATCCAGCATAATCAAAGATTGTGGTTTTTATTAATGCAAAAGCACATTATATTATGTAATCAATTTAAATAGACATTTCATTTTTTTTTTAATGAAATAAAAATGTGTAATAAAAAAAAACCTTATAGTTAAAGTCTAATAATTTATTTCAAATAGGCACATAAAAGGCACTCTTGAACGTCAACATTTTAGAATTGATTCTAGTTGCCCCTCCCAAAAGGTAGAACAAGAAACTCCATACTCTTTTAAAATGTTTCGCAATATTATGTACACATTAATCACATCATTATGTGAAAATGATGCACCTACAATAAAATAACTATATAGGTAAATCGAGTAAAAAAAAGCAATGGCAGGTAAATAAATTATGTGATGGGTAAATACATGGTGCTCACTTGATTCCTTTACAGTTTTGATGTGTAGTGTGGTAATTATTTGTTCTGACTAAAATGATAGACTTAAAAACCATCCAAAACAGTTAGCCATTAATTGATTTGGATGGTTTTTAAGTCTATCCTTGTGTGCATTTTCTACCATCATTATATTCTCCTTTACTGTCCACGAATTAATAATCCACATTTGGATTTCTGTATTAATAATGAGGAAATTGACTTAAAAATGGAGTTTTGCGTCCATATTGGCTTTATCATGGCTTTGTAAACCAGTATACGTACCAGAAACTCGTTCTCGGGTGAGAGTTTAGAATTTTTCCCCCGTAACTTGTCCAGATTCTCAAAAGTAAAATGAGCTTGGTCTCTTTTGACTTTGACGTGGGTTTTCCAAGTTAGTCGCCTGAACAAGTGCATACCCAGGGTCTTCACTACATATTTCCAAGTCATTACTTCCCAGCTTAACAGTAGGAAAGTCACCTTTCCTGACTGAATGTCACTTCCGTGGATTTTTATGTTTGCAGTAATTTTCCACTTCTCATGCCGGGCATCAACTCTAGTGCCTATTGCAGCTTCCTAACTTCGACATCTATTGGATCTTAGTTGCTGGTTATAATGGCTGAGTCATCGGCAAAAGTAAAAATTTTAACATTTGGAAATTGTGGTACATCTGCAGTGAAGATAGTGTAGAGAACGGTGCCCAGAACAGAGCCTTGTGGAACTCCTGCTCTTATTTCGTGAAACTCAGAGCAGCTATCCTTTTCTGTTGCCTACTTAGAACAGGCGATCTGTCAGGTAGGACTCCATAATAATTCTATAGTTACTGTGAGGTAAGTTTGTTTCAACTTTGATTGCCTTATGGCGATACACGGTCACTCCCAAGAATAGATCTTAAAATGAACATTTACAAAACAAAGGTCATCTCAAATTCCCATCTAACACCCAGTCTCATGAAGATCGGAGACGACGCTACATTCGAAGTTGTGGACGAGGACATTTATCTAGGGCAAACGGTCTAGTTAAGTAACTTTGAGAAATAGGTCAATCGTCGAATCCGACTGCGCTGGGCAGCGTTCAGGAAGCTACGCAATATTTTCTAAATAGCGCAGTGTCTCAAGACGACAGTTTTTGACCGGTACGTGTTGCCAGTGATGACCTATAGCACTGGAACGTGATCGCTCACAGTGGGCCTTATTAGAAGGCTAAAAGTCACCCAAAAGCAATGTTGAGGACTATGCTTGGAGTTTCCTTACTTGATCGAATCAGAAATGAAGAGATCCGCAGGCAATTTTTCGGGCTATTTCAGTTGCCTTGGTAGTCACCAAGACAACCGAAATAGCCCGAAAAATTGCCAAACTTAAGTGGCTGTGGGCAAGGCACATTGCTCGCAGACCAGATAGCCGATGGGACCGAAAGGTTCTGGAGTGGCGATCGCATACTGAAAGAAATAGCATTGGTAGGCGTCCCATAACCTACTGAAGGCCGCAGCAATCCGCTGGGTGTGAGAAGTATCGAACCGGCCGAAGTGGCGAAGCTTGGGGGAGGCTTATGTCCAACAGTGGACGTCTTTCAGCTGAAATGATGATGATGACGATAATGATTACTTCCTGACGTGTTACTGATTTGGAGTGCAGCTCCATTCGGAACTCTTGCTTTAGGGTTTCATCTACATATATAGACTCTCTGACGACGTTTGGTACAACGGTTCACTTGGGACAAATACATCAGCCAGATGGTTAGTGAACACGTTTGTTGTTGCTCCCTCGTTCTAGTAGCCCATTGATTGTTGTTCAGTTATAGTGGAGGTTTCACTTGTGTTCAACCTGAACATTTTGTTGTGCCTCATAAACGCCGACACTATGCTAAGTACCCGATACGCTGAGGTTTCTTGTGCCTTGTAAAAGGTAAGATGATAACAGTGAAGAAGTCCATATATTTTCCAGAAATAATATTTCCTTCATGGCCTTGCACGGTGCACTTTAATAATTTGGTAAATAACCATTTGTTATGAAGAAGAAATATCTTAATTTTACAGGATTTTGTCATAATTTATATAAAAGTAGCAAACAAACTGACATGTTTAGTGAGACCTCAAGAATAATTGAAATATTCAGAAACATTATTCGAGCTTTAAAGCCTAATTACGATGGTTACGTATACTCCTTTAAGTATGTGTTAAAATAGCTCATTTACCACAAATGATATATGATGATGATGTATTTGGCATTTTCATTGAGTTAACTATCATAAGTTCGAAAAATATTTGTCCGAATTTCATTTCATCTAAAACTTTTCAACTATTATCGTTTCGTTTTTTTTACTTCATCGAAGTCACGTCTGCCACTGTATCAGTTCACCTATTTTCAACTTTTTTCGTTACTCCGACGTTTCATTTGGTCGAATAACTTTTTATCGAAGTTACACTTAGCCGAAATAACATTTTTTCGAAGTATTATATTTCCGAACATTCATTATTTTAATTACCATATTTTCATTTCACCAAACGCCTAGAAAATTTTGCGCACACTAGTTCATCTCAAATTTTTGCTGTTATTTTTGTATCAGGCGCCATTCTAAGCGTAGGTAGACAAGCAAGCATGCAGCATGCAGGCAGCGTGCAAGCCGCCCCACCCCTCCCTACGCGGGCTTAAATTACGCGGGGCATAGCAGACAAGATCACGTGATTTTTGACTGGTTTTGCAGCGACTCGTTTCTCACTAAATTTTGTAGCACAACAAATATTGACTTTTTATGACACTATTTTAATTTTATATTGAAAATGCTACCACGTAACCGGCTATATATTTGTGACCAAATAATATTCCGTAAAATGTTGTTTCGGTGTGGTGAAAATATGGAAAATAAATCATTTGGCAAATGAAAAAGTTCAAAAGAGGCTTCGGCCAAAAGCAAAAAGTTATTTTTGTAAATCGGCGAACTATAGTTTGGTAAAATAATACCTATGACACATGATACTTCGATGATCTAAAAATATGTCAAATAATGCATACAGCAAAAAAGAACTTGGTCAATAGTTTTCGGTAAAATGAAATTTGAACAAAAAATATTCGGAAAAGTGATAGGTTCCCTTTTCATTGAAATGTGTAATGGAAATGAGTGTTTTGAAAAGTTTTTTTTTATAAATAATGATTTCTTGTTTATCAATAAAATTGCAAATATATTGTTATCCATAGAACAGTAGTAATAATTGTCATGGAATAAATTTTCAGGTGACCACACTGCATGTCTATGGGACGTGGCAGAGGGTGCTCCCAAGAGGGTCCTAGTCTTCTCAAGCCACACAAGATCTGTAAAGACTGCAGTGTTCCGGCCCACCGAGCCCTCGGTTTTCGCCACGGGTGCTCGGGATGGACACATACTGGTGTGGGACATACGTGCCAACAACCAGCCCACTGTGGTCCTCAAGCCAGACAACTGCCTCATGAACTGCCACTCCAGCTTCAACCCCAAAACGCCCGGCTCGCACGGCAAGCGACTGCGTGTGGACGCGCCGCGCGCCACCAGCATCACCGGCCTCGTGTTCCAGGACGACACCACGCTCATGTCGTGCGGCGAGTGCGACGGCAACATCAAGGTGTGGGACCTGCGCAAGAACTACAACATCTACAAGAGGGAGCCGCTTCCCAAGCACTCCATACCTTATTGCGGCAGCTCCACCAAGAACGGATACACCAATTTGATCATAGACGACGCTAGGATGAGGCTGTACGCGAGCTGTATGGACAACGTCATCTACTGTTTCAATATATCGACGTACAACGCGATGCCGGAGCAGAGATACATCGGGCACGAGAACAGCACGTTCTACATCAAGACGTGCCTCAGCCCCGACAGCATGTACCTCGTGAGCGGCAGCAGCGACAAGAACGCGTACGTGTGGAACGTGAAGTACTCGTCGCCCGTCGTGCGACTGGCCGGCCACTGGGCCGAGGTCACGTGCGCGGCCTGGTGCGCGCGCGGCCACACCAAGCTGGTCACGTGCAGCGACGACGCGCGCCACAAGATCTGGCGCGTGGGGGGCGAGCTGCCGGGCCCCGGGGCGGCCGGCGCGCCCGGCCCCGCGGGCCCCGCCGGCCCGGCCCCGCCCGGCCGCGCCGAGCTGGTGCCGCGCGCCGCCGTGGCCAGCCTGCCGCAGTGGGGCGCGCTCGACAAGACGCCCAATTCCCTCAAACGCAAACTGGTCACCACGCCCGGATCCTACGGTGCCAAGCGAATGCGCTCGCAAGGCAGCGCTTCTATCAGAAAAACAAAGCGATGCCTCACAGATCTGATGAATTCCAGAGACTCTGAGGAAGCTGAGATGTCAATAAAAAGACTGAAATTAGACACTGTATCTGAAGAAAACGAACCGAAGCTGCTGCCAGCAGGAGTTAAACGTCACGGAGACTATATCGAACGAAGCCCGCCTAGGAATAGTGGAATGGAAGCTTCCAGCGACTGGTGCTACATGCCTAAAGCGGGTTCCTCCTTCTTGACGCCCACTAAGAATTATGAAAGTAGAAACTGCAAAATGTTATCGCCGAAAGGCATGAAACCACTATCTCCGACCACGTCACACAACAGATCGCCAGCACGGGTGTCGCCCAGAAAGCCGAGGCTCGTATCGTTCAGCCCGCCCACCAAGGACCTGCCCAACTTCGTGTTGCACGGCGAGGCCCCGCACTTGCGCGTGCCGTCGCCGACGCGGCAGAGGGGCGGCGCAGACTGGCTCACGCGCATGGCCCGCGACCGGCGAGGGAAGGCCGACGTCGTCGACAAACTCAATATCACAGCTCCTCTCAGCCCCAAAGAAAATATGCCCACACGGAGAACTTCAGTGTCAGAAAGAACGCCCAAGTCTAATAAGAAAAGTAGAACATTATTGAAATATTTTAATGTTACTGTGAAAGAGAAATAGTCGTAGTGTAAGTAGATTCAAACGGACTGATTTGTTGTATGTTTGAGTGTATTTTAAGTATAAATGATCTTGGAACTCATACTTCTATTATAAGTCATCAATTTTAAGTCATTCTTAAATAATATGTTATTGATTTAATTCAAAATGGTTCGTTAGACTAGTGATAATCATGTTCCTATGATAATATTGTAGACGAGTTAATAATAAATATTGATATTTAGAAAATCTTAGGTGAGCAAGGAAGACACACATCTTTTATTTTTGGATAATGTTTATGACATCAGTACAAATTTATGTTTTTAAACTTTGATTGCAATAGTACTCACTCCATGTGCATGTTTGCTTTTATTTTGATTTAGTTTTGGCTTGGTTGTATTGTATTCAAAATGTTTATGGATCAACAACGCGATTAAGTTACAGACACTACGAAACTCCATTGTATTACTTATAATTTATTACATTTACAATATTATTGATTTCAATAAATAAATCAATTGATATAGAGTTTCTTTTTACTTTCATTTATTTTAGTTTATTAATCTCTAAACAAATAAACAAATCTCCTCTTGTTATGTCTAACTTTTAGATAAAAGGTCACTGCACCTAGGTTTCCCAATTTCAAAATTAGGGCGAGATGACTTAAATATTGAAAAAAAAAAAAATGCTACCTACCGTGTCGCCCGGCAAAGCTGTGCCAACCGACTGAACCGTTTCGGTACTTACTAATATTCGTATTTCATAATTGTAAGTACATAATTACTATTACCTATTAAAATGATTTTTAACAGTGAATAAACTACCTACTAACTATTCTATTCTATTCTAAAAATGTAAATATGAACTAACAAGTAGGTAACAAAACAACTAAAAATGTGAGTGTGCTGAAGCTAAGCTAGGTAGGTATACCTCTGCCTAACCCTCTGGGAATACAGGCGCGAGGCGTGATGTTATGCTTAAATATAAATTAAATACAAAGTAACTGGCAATCCTCAACCAAATCGCGACTTTCATTTTTAAGTTTTCGTGTAAAATATGATACGACGCTTATGAGCCATCTTTAAATATCATTGGCTTCAAGTTAATTCTTATTTCACTTGCTTGCATCGGTCCCAAATTTTGCCCATGACTTGGCCAAAATTTTACAATCCGGTCACTAGATCATGTCACTAGATCGGTCATAGATAGACTAGACTAGATAAGTCATACCATTATTTCAATCAGGTAATAAAAATGACGTTCGTAATGTCAGGCCTATTTCTATCTTACCTGCATTTAGCAAAATATTTGAAAAGTTAATACTCAAGCAGTTGCTAAGACATTTTAATTCAAATAGCCTCCTTCATAATGAGCAATATGGCTTTACAAAAGGTCGTTCGACTACAGATGCGGGTGTTGTTCTATTGAAACACATATTTAAAGCATGAGAGAACTCGCAAAATGCTATTGGAGTTTTCTGTGATCTCTCGAAAGCCTTTGATTGCGTGCACCGTGAAACGCTTTTGCAAAAACTGCGTTATTACGGTGTCCATAACGAAGCTTTAAAAGTAATAAATTTTTATTTACAAAATATGTTCCAATGTGTAGAAATTAATGGTGAAAGATCTTCCAGGCTACCAATTCAGTTAGGTGTGCCTCAAGGCTCAATACTCGGCCCATTCTTGTTTTTAGTGTATATCAATGACTTACCATTCTATTTAAAGGGTATTTGTGATGTTGTACTGTTTGCAGATGATACTTCTCTTATTTTTAAAGTAGACCGGAATAGACTAGATTTTGACGACGTAAACAGTGCTCTCTCAATGGTTACGGATTGGTTTACGGCAAATAACCTAGTTCTCAATGCCAAGAAAACAAAATGTGTAAAATTTGCCTTACCGAATTTTAGAAATCTAGGTCCCAACATCGTCTTAGATAAAAAGGTGCTTGAAACCGTAGACTCGGCAGTTTTTCTGGGCATAACAGTAGATGCCAAACTTCAGTGGGGATCACACATATCAAGCCAAGTGGGGAGCCTCAGTTCAGCCGCCTACGCCGTCAGAAAAGTAAGACAATACACTGACGTCGATACAGCTCGGTTAGTCTACTTTAGTTATTTTCACAGCGTTATGTCCTACGGTATTCTGCTGTGGGACAAAGCTGCTGATATTCAAAATATTTTTGTCCTTCAAAAACGTGCTGTTCGTGCAATTTACCAACTAGGTGTCAAAGTTTCCTTGAGGGACTTTTTTAAAGATGTTGGTATTCTCACGGTGGCATCACAATTAATATTCGCTAACATCTTATATATTAGGCAAAATATACACTTGTACACTAAAAACAGTGATATTCACACCGTTAACACAAGAAATAAGGACAAACTACGTGCTCCCTTTCACCGGCTTCATAAGGTTCATAACTCATTTATTGGGCTTGGTATAACTTTTTATAACAAGCTTCCCTCTTCTTTGCTAGATTTGCCTTTTAATGCGTTTAAAGCTCAAGTAAAATCCATCCTTTGTTTAAAGGCTTACTATTCCATCAACGACTATTTAAATGACCAGAATAGTTGGTCGCTGTGATTAACTCAAGACAATGTTTATCTTCTTTCTCCAAAATTGGCGTATCTAGTGACAGGTTATATAGGTTCATATAATTATTATTTTCTTTTTTATTGCCTGTCTAACAATTTTTTTTATAATTATCTATTAAGTCATTAGTTATTGACATGATCTACTCAAAACAATATTTTCTATGACGAGTTGTTTTAGGCTTTATTTGGCCTCGACAGTATTCCTTTTATTTGTCGGTATATTGGTATGGCTAGCTGACATTTTGACTAATTATTTAATTAATATTTTGTGCCTCGTAATGTTTATTACTTTGCCTATGTATGTATAGAATCAAGTCTATCCGACTAAACAGACAGCTGTGCTGCTGGGGAGTTTGTTCCGCCACTTCTTCTTCCCAGCTAAAGCACTAGGAAGTGGTGAAGGGTGGGCGTTTTGGGGGACTGTCTCATGTACTTTGACGTACGAAAAGTGCTGATTGTCAGCCTAATTTGAATAAATGACTTTTGATTTTGATTGATTTTGAAAGATGTCGCACAAATAATTGATTGATTTGTAATGCTACGGCTACATTGTCGCATTATCGCGAACTTCAAGTAGCGCTCTCTCTCTCGCACATACATTAAAACCATGTTCACACATTTCCGGATTCCCTTGCCTGCCGTGTTCCGTCAGGGACGGCGAAAGAAGCGGTTACATATGATTTATACGAACTTGATAACCTGACAGATCTGGTCAGGTGCATCCGGGCTGTCAGTGTCCCGGAGCAAGCTCTGATGCACGGATGCTCTGACAGTGCTATCCGATTTTTATCCACATGAAAGGCATTTTGTGCAAGTGCAACATTATTACAGAAAGGTTGATAGAACTTCTACGACAGAATAAAATACTTGACGAAATTATCCTGCACATAATCTATCGTCCCAGAGCTCACATACCCATGTAGACTTTGATAGTTTTCTAGGTTAGCTGTTTGTTCTTCTTCTTCATCTAGCGCTATTGCAATCATTGCCAGCTCTGCTGTGCTAAACAAGGACATTGGCTAGTGTGCGTTCAACCACCGAAACAGACTATACTAATTCTGATTTCCCTGATATAGGTGAACACGGGCGACGGGTGGCACTTCCCTGACGGGGACACTGAAACGAACAACTCGGAACTCGAATAGCCCTGACCCGTAAATGTGTGAATAGCGCTTAATACTTCACAAGAAACTATTGCATGCGTTTCCGAATTCATTATAATGTTAAGAAAACTTGTAATCAGTCAAAAGAAAGGTAGGTAGGTAATCACAGAAAAAACGATTCACAGCATTTAATTTCACAGAACTTTTAAAAAAACGAATAAATAAACAAAAAAATGCGCCGGTAACCGCTCAAAACAAATCCTACTACAAAGTGCAAAGTCGACGGCCTGCCGCTGCGCTGCTGTCTAAACGCGACACTGGCAGAATAGTCGACTTCGGCTCAATTGCCAAAGGGGAAAAAAAATCTAAACTAATTTCAAATTGCATCAATCTGTCGAAATTCACGCTTTGCGCAATGTAGTATAATCTACACACACACACTTCGTCTATAATATTATTATACTCTTTGGTCTATTCGTAAAAGTCATAAAACTAAGCTTAAGGCTAGGTCTTCCGGACCTGTAGGCCTCGTCGGCAGCTATACCTACACCGATTCGAAACCGCTATAATTATTATCGGCCCGATGATATTGGTAAATATCGATGACCATCGCGACGCACCAATCGACCACAGTACTAAGTATCGACGTCTCGAAGTCGGCAGCGCAAAAAAGTGTTTTCCAAGTGAAAGAATGCTATTCTCACCCCGCACCAGCGTCGAATTGGGCATATAATCGAGGTGGCCAGCCAGGCCCTAGTGTGTGCGGGCCCCCCACGAGCCAGGCAGTTGGTAGGATAGCCCGCGCAGGCTAGGCCTTTATTACTATACTCGATGGCTAGGCCCCAGCACTTGCGACCAAAATGTTTACTAGATCAGATAGTTCGTTATTCGTTCTTACAATTGGAGAGAAATGAAATAGAAAAATTCGAAAATGGTTAAAAGGCAAAAGCACGCCCATCCCTGTTCCCTGAAATTAGTATTAATTCAGACGTGTAAGATGTGAAAAAAAGGGAAAATCTGTTCAGAAGATTATCAGCTCTTTTCTAGTTGATGAAGTGATTTGAGCACCTTCCACAGGTCTGATCGGGTCGAAATTTGGTATTCTTTGACTTCAATGATTTTAGAAGAACAAAGTAACCTTGAACTGCTGGTGCAGCATACCCTGGATTTTGCAGGATACCTAAACTATCTCACTAGCAAACAGCGTAAGCTGGGCTCATTGGAAATGAATAGGTTATAGATCAGATCAGGGTCTGATGATGGAGTAGCAACGAGGAATGAGGAAAAACTAGTAACTAGCATCACTGTTGGATACACGAACAGTTGCTCAGATTTAAGCGGGGCATACTTTTTAGAGGCATTGTGTCGGGGTTTTTAATATTATAAACCAACTTTTTCGTAAAAATATTTTTTTTTGCGCCTGTTTTGTCGGAAGCACGGGACAATTAATTTTAAACTAGTCGAAAATTGCGATAGACCGTACCTTCACTTGCATAGGTATTTTGTGGAAATGAAATTAAACAAGCAGGTTCCGGTTCTCTGCTTCAGTGTTTTAATACCCATTGGTGTTCTTACCAATAGATTTCATCATAGTGTAAGCTAGCAAAATCCCGAATCTTTGGAACTAGTATCGTAATCTAACTCTAGTATTAGTTCAGCTCGAGCCGAGCTGCGCAATCCTGCCGGCACATCGGGGAACACTCTGCTGCACTCGACTTGTGTGCCGAAGTAGTGGGTTACCAGCGACGTGTCCGAGCGCGACGCTTCCGTGCGCGACTCCGGCGTGTTCACGTGCAGGTGGCCCGGCGGGCACTCGAACTGAGGCGTCGGGCTCACGTACACGCGATCCGGCGAGTTCACTTCCAAGCCAGCCGCTGGGTTTAAGTCCACGTGTGTCGAGTTCACGAGCACGCGTGCCGGCAAGCACATACGCACGCGGGTCGGCGAGCTCGCATGTATTCGGCTAGTCGCACTAATTGAGTTCTCCACACACAAATCCTTGTAAAGCTTCACAAACGATATTGGAGTTTCATTTGGTTTCTCTCCCAAGTCTGGATCGGGAGAAATCGCATCCACTTTGGGCACCGCTTTCTTTGATTTCTTCGGTATTATAAATTTTGGCTCCAATGGAGCCCTTCGCAGAGGTTTCCGCAGAACTATTAGAGAATCCATTATACTTATATGGAATTGTGCGTGAAACTATTTGACAGCAAATTTGGCTAGTGACTTTTCTCAAGAGAAACGTTCAGATTTACGAAACCGTTATTCACAGAGCATCAATTCCGTTATTGCTGTGTGGGTGAGTGGTTACCAAATACTCCATCAACTCTATCAAGAGCCGTCAAACAATGTAATGGTTCTCGCGCTAGCTCAGTTATAATTTTAGCATACCTATGCTAGTATTATAAATGATGCTCTGTACCTATGCTGCCAAAGGAGGCACGCTGCGTCCCCACCTGTAACAAACATGCTAACAATTCTCCCAACGAAGTAACCAACATGTTACGCATAATGTGGACGGAGATTTTAGCATTTCACTCAGCGAATCTCCGAATTAGTCCAAAAAATGCGGCGTTGGTTCGAGACTCAGATCATATTCTTGTATTATTGTCCTTTAGCCGATTGTCGTAGGCGGCGTTAACAGTGGCAAATTAATATTTTTCGTGTATTGCCTAGTATTGCTAGTGCATCGTGTATGTGCCTGTAACTAATGTCAGTTGTCACTAACGGTAGGATTGCCTACTGTTAGGTATTAATCTAAGTGAATGTTTTAATAAAAGCTCGGTGTTGGATTTTCCACGCTCGACGCTCGGCTCAGCGCCAAAAGTTGAAAATCCAACATCGGGCTTTTATACAAGGTTATTAGAAAAACACCAACAACCTCTTATGAGGTCATTGTACTCATAATTATGAACAACTTTTACTATGGGATCAAACCTGAAATCGCAAAAAAAAATCAGCTGTTCCTTACATTTATGTACGTATAACTCATCAAAATGTAGGGAACAGCTGATTTTTTTTTTTGCGATTTCAGGTTTGGTCCCATAAGTAAAAGTTGTTCATAATGATGTGTACAATGACCTCTAAGAGATTGTTGGTGTTTTTCCAATAACCCTGTATAGGTACTTATTCACTTAGGTGTCACTTATTTAGTGTTAGTGTCTTTCGTTCTGCACAAGTACTGAACAGTAGCGTAACAAAAACACAACCCTCCTTCCCGCGCAGTCGCATAAAAAGTACGTACTAAGTTAATTCCATGAATTCTAGGTGGTATTTCAGTGATTAGTTCCCTTTGCCTGCGGCTTCGCCTTCATGGAGGTCAGAAATGACCTAGCTGGAACGGATTTCATTTTGACACAACATTCGTTGCGTTATTTACGTCGTTGAGCAGACATATCAATATTATTGTACTCTGTGAGACAAATAATTCGGACATATGAAGCAACCACGTGTACGTTACTCTGGCAGGAAAGTGACTCCTAGAGTGATATACGTGGAACGTATAATTAGTGCGTAAACCGCTGTGAATGTGCGTAACATTAAAAATAATGTGCGCTTTGTCGTTTTGAAAAAAAAAAAAACGAAAAAACCTATTCCTGCTGCTGTAACGTTGTTCCGGCAGGAAAATTCTAAACGAATGATCGGAGAGATAAATATTGTGCATAGGCAGACAGCTTATATTTGTGCAAAAATGTGCACCGAAAATATTATTTGTGCGTCTCCAGGTTTTGGAGATATTACAAGTCCTGCTGGAATAACGTTTCGCAGAATCGTATGTGCGCCCGTAGAATAAACAGACGAGTTTATTTGTGCGTATTTGTGACACAATTAGATTTAAGAAAATATTTATGATTTTCAAGTAATCGCGCTTTTTTTGAAAACCCAAAATTGTCGCAGCGCGTAGATGAGAAAACGTATAAGCTCGCTGATTTATTTTAGTGTCCGTTTCTAATTATTATGATCGTGTGAGAACCATACAAGGTAATTTTAGAAATGGGGTTTAGCCCATGCTATCACAAATAGACGTTACAAATACAAAGGAATAATAAAACATTGGTATAAGATGTGCTTTTGCTCACTCTTTATTACGCTTGTTAATATATAAAAAACATAATATAAATTATTTTGTAAACATTACCACTGATTGTTGACCGCTAACTCCGCTCGTGTGCCACACACTTTATAATCACGCATCACTCGGAGACTGATTCTAGCAATATAACGACATTGTTCATTTTACATTTCGTACATACACGTTGAATATGTTTATCATAATAATGACTACAGGAACCATGAAATCGCAAGTTTTCTCTTTACTTTTTGCATCATTTAAATTCTAGAATAGAAAGTAAATAAAAATCTGCAATTTCATGTTTCATAGTTCTGCAAAGGTTAGAGCTCTTGTCACCTCTACCAGACTAGTCATAAGCTATATATCCCCTAGAAAAACCCATACAAAAATGTCCTTTATTCACATTATATTACTCTTATGCCACTAGCCAGGAAGCGGTGAGAACTGCTCTTAGGATCAGATCCCGAGTTATTAACATTAGGTAGGCATTTTATATCAGTTCTCGCGCAACCTATTAAAGTAGTGTGACACCAAACTGAAATGAATTTAAAACCATTCATTTAGTCTACAAATTAAACTTGATAATAATCATGTAAAAATAAGTAATTTGTATGTCGAGTGGCGTTATCGAATGTATTAATATTATTGATATATAGTGAGGCTCCATAATCATGAAAATCCGCAAACATCCGAGATCGACATTCGATGCGGCCAGAGCGGAGCGCGGGCTCGCTGGCGGCGCGGGTCGTAACAATGAACTGTCAGTAACGAAACTATAGCAGAAATAAAAAATAACACAATTAATAAAAAAGAAAAGACGTTAACAATAGATCGGGCGACGTCTCCGGCTGGCCGGCGGCGCCGCCATACAATTTGTTATACCTACTACATCTAAGTCTGCACTTATACTACGTCACTTAACATTATGTACATACAATATCTTTATCCAAGCGATTTAAAAAAAGTCTTAGTACTTTTTATCATATTAATTTGAAAATTTGTTAAATGTCTTTATCGTTAAATTCACTGACTCCACTCGCACCACATTAACTTTATTATGTTTCATTTTTTTTTTCGTTTTCGTTCTATAACACAATACAAGTAACAGAATGTTTTAGCCCCGCTAAAAAACTACTAACATAAGTATACAACTAGAGTACAACCGACATAACTTGTACGAACGACGAGATGCGCCCGACACTCGCCGCTGCACGCCCTGCAAGCACTGTGCAGTGCTGTGCAGTGCTGAGCAGTACTGTGCAGTGCTGTGCAGTACTGTGCAGTGCTGTGCAGTGCTGAGCAGTACTGTGCAGTACTGTGCAGTACTATGCAGCACTGTGCAGCACTGTGCAGTACGGTGCTGGGCGTGCGGCCTGGGCGCAGTGCTTGACGGGCGCCTGGTCGGCAGTCGCGACTCACGAGGCGCGCACTCGTCTTCATATCAATTGACATTTTAAACTGGTAAAATATAAACGTTAATCTATGAAGGAATCACGTTTTGTGTCGTGAGCGCGCGTGAGATGCAGGCGTAACGCCACGCGCGACTTTCACGCGCGCTCATCGTGTCAGTCGCAATTCGAGATCAAAAACTCGAGGCGATTTTCGAATTTCACACCTCTAATACCCAAACGTACGCGTCGCCGCCCAACGCGCTGTCACTGTGCTCAGCAGCGATGCTCGGCAATGTCTGGCAGTGCTCGGCAATGTCTGGCAGTGCTCGGCAATGTCTGGCAGTGCTCGGCAATGTCTGGCAGTGCTCGGCAATGTCTGGCAGTGCTCGGCAATGTCTGGCAGTGCTCGGCAATGTCTGGCAGTGCTCGGCAATGTCTGGCAGTGCTCGGCAATGTCTGGCAGTGCTCGGCACTCAGCACACGCACGAGTGAGAGGACGGTGCCGCGCCGCTCGATTTCAGTCCATTGAAATATCATTACAATACCATTTTATCACAATAGACAAATTAAAGTGATTTTGGGCACAGCGTTACCCTAGCGATGGCCTCGTATAAACTTGTAGTTTCGTTGACATAATAAACTAAACATTCTTTGAAAATCCCGCGTTCTGACAATCTGGTCGAGTATCAAACTGATGGATAAAAACACAGTATTCAAAACGAGTAAATTCTTCGAAAACAGTGTCGGCTTGCATCGCCGGGAGGGCCGAGTGCGGAGTGCTCTCGATCCTCTAGTATCATAAGTTTGTACTTTGATCATTATTAGAGTGTAATTTACAAAGGAACTGGGTGTCGCACGTCGCTAGCCGCGTGCCTGTACCGAGAGGCACGAGAGGCACGCGGCCGGGCGCGGCGAGAGTTTGATACGAACGGTTCGCGCAGGACATGTCCCTGTGGACATTAAACAGGACTATCTACTGCACGTGACGTAACGCCGCGCGAGCGCCGCACGCCCTCTCGGTCACTAGTATGCGGTATCGATACAATTATACAGGGAATTTAAATGTTCTTATTGCGCTAACGGGAATTGATTACAGACAGTTATACTAACACATAGACTAATGGGGGCGCGGGCGCTCGCGGTTCGCAGGTACTCGATACGCGCGTGGGGGACGTAAGTACGTGAGGCGGACATGGGCGCGGGACGTGGCGCGGGTAAGGCGCGGGGCGCGGGTACTCGACATGCGCGAGCGGGAAGTAAGTACGTGTGGCGGGCGCGGACGCGGGTCGTGGCGCGGGGAGGGCGCGGGCGTCATGTGCGCGGCCGCACGCCCCGCTGTGTGCGGCGCCCCGCCGACACTCTGCAAGACAGAAACAAGCATATTATTATCCTACTGTCCGACTATAATATTATAAATGTGAAAGTTTGTATGTTTGGATGTTTGTTACTCAATCGCGCAAAAACGACTGAACGTATTTGGATGGATTTGAATGTTGCACACAGATAGTTAAAAACATATAAGATACTTTTTATCCCGGTAGTACGTTCCCGCGGGATAATTCCCGACCTCCACGCCGGCGAAGCCGCTGACAAAAGCTAGTTAAGAATAATTGAACAAGTTGGTTCTAGGGCAAAGTATTTCTGGTTTCAGCGAATAGACTTGTCAAAAAATTCATCCCCGCTTTGCCAGTAAGGGAGGTACAAAAGGTAAAAAAATATTATCATAATATATTTCTACGTTGCCGTCGTGGTAGGGTTGGTGCGCTCCTGGACTTTAGGGTGAGGAGCCAGACCGAAAGAGATACAGAAACCTGCACGGCAGCATGTGGCGAGCTGTTAAATAGTAGCGACCCCACGGGCGCTATCTCCCGTGAGAACTCTTGTTCCCCACTTCTTTTTTGCCTTTATTGGCCGGCTCGAGTGAAGATTCACAAGAGCGAACGTGCTCGGAAGAAGGAAGTATTTCAGTCGTAGGAAGTCAAGGACCTTGGCCGCACTTCCGGGATTGTCATTTAAACTGTGATATTGATTTTTCATTAAATAGTCTTTTCGTCCTGAAGTAAGTAGAAATATGTTGTCCTATTCCTGGTGAGTGTTGCGAATAGTTGAGACTTTTGTGGTCAGAGATACCAGTATTGTCAGTAGTTATTTGTTTTGTCTCTGATTGGTAAATATTAGGTCCATGTAGGATGACGTAGTCAGCGTCAGTCTAGTTGGTTCGTTGACAATTTGATGCAGGTTGTGTTCTATCATTATGTTTTGTAGTCGCTGGTAGTGTTTGTTTTTAGATGATTTGTCAATATTAAAGTCGCCGGTGAAAATTATATGGTTTTTGTAAATGAATATTTCTTTAATAACAGTTAAAAATCCAATGTCGCGATCCGTTCTACAAATATTAATAATAATTGTGTTTTGTGAAATGATTTCTACAGCGCAACATTCAATTACACGTTCTATTGATAAGTTAGTCCAGTCTTCTAGGTGCTCGTATTCTATGCCTAAGAGGCTAGCTAAGCTTCTCCTCCTCCTCGATGGTCACGTGCGTCGGGGGTAGGCAGAAGCAAATGTGTACCCGTTAATGTTGACGCTATCCTTTTTGTCTTCACGTATCCATGTATCTGTCAGACATATTGATTGGTAGCTTTTTTGTTCTATAAAATCCTCGAGTATGTGTGTTTATACTTTGAATGTTTTGTATCAATATCTTAAAGGGATCCGGTCTGGCTTGGTTAATAGTGGGTGATAGGGTGCGTCTCGTTATGTTTGGGTCATCATATTTCTGTGTTGGAGTTTTCTTTGAGCTATAGTTATAAGTAGTATTAGTTTTACCGTTTTGTTGTGTTATAGACCGTCCTTCTCTTTGTTGCCTTCGTCTCTGTAATGATTCTTTATCAAGAAAACCAGATACACATAAACCTAAACTTTTTAAATATCCCGCGTTTTCTAGGATATATTTAGTCATCTTTTAACTAAGTAATTAATTCTACTCGTAGTAGCGGTCTTAGTCCGTTTCGTCGTATCCTATTAAGCTCTTCGATATAGCCAGTGAGGTCGACATTCAATGTATCTTGGAACGCAAATATTACCCTATCTTCGAGGTCTTTTTTGTTCTTTATAATATTAATTCAGGCCGTAGATAAAAACTATTTTACAGGTATCGTTTGTGGAGTTGTCGTTCACGTTTTTTTTTTTGGTTGGGAAATCATCAAATAACTTCTCCCGCTCTGGGTGGAGCAGGAGGGCTTGTCAGACTTTTACTGACTAAAACCCACCCAAGTTCCCTCAGGTGCCTGTGTGCCAGGGGCCGCGGTATCTCTTTCGAACAACCCGCATCCCTGGCAGGCATTGGCCCTTCCGGGCCCCACCTGTTGGTGCTGAAATCTCTTTGAGGCGCGCGTGGAACACAACGCGCCTTCGACCTGGGCTTGGTCCTTACCGGACAGCGAGCTTCCTATTACTCGCCTTCCGCAAGCCCGCGCCTACGGTGGCCGCATGTTTTTATTCTGTAGCTCGGCTATTTCTGTTTTAAGTTTCGCTTTTTTTGTATTGTTTCGTTTATGTGAATAATATTTTGGTATATATTTTTGTTTGTTCACAAGAAAGTTGCTCGGTCTTCTGGCTTATTACTCGTTGCAGTTTTAGTACAACTATATTAATTTCAGATTAAATTGTACTTTCGATTTTCGACAGGATTGATTGTTGTTGCAATTCTAATTTTCTATCTAATAATTGGCTAAATTCCTCTAATGTAACCGGCTCTGTCTCAACTATGATGGGTGATATGATTGTAGCAGCGTCTTTATTTGTTGGTGGTGTGCCATATTTTTCTGTATCTTCCAGTATACTTTGGTCATCTTGTATTAGGTCGTCAATGGACATTATTGTGTAGTTTTTTTCAAGTTTCGGTGGAAATTGTCTCATAACAGGTGTGTCAACATTTCTAATCTGTCTTGTAGTAGTTTTGCACGATGGGCAGCGCCATGAGTTAACTAATTTACTTTTATTTTCTACATAATACGATGAGGTCATTTTAATGCATCGGTAGTGTTAAAGTTTCTGAAAGACATCTTAGCAATTCTCTGCGAGCTATTCGGTGTTTACATCCTTTCACAATAATACATTTTTGCAACAACACACTAAGCACAATTCATTTTTGTGGGTATATTATCAAAATGTTTCGTGCACTGATACTTGAATTCGTCGCAAATTTTGTCCGTTACGTGGTGACTACCTCAGCAGGCTTCGCGCGAGTTGTCGTAGCCCAGGGACACAGTTCGTTAGGTTAATTTTTTTAATGTTTTCAGTTATAACTTTTGTTGGTTTAATACCTACATCATTCTTATTTCTCGCTACTAGTCGGTCTGTCTTTAAATTAAATAAATATTTAAAAAATAGGTATCATCATCTCCGTAGCCTTTCCCAACTAGCTTGGGGTCGGCTTCCAGTTTAACCGGATGCGCCTGAATACTCGTGTTTTGCATGGAGCGACTGCCTTTCAGACCTCCACAACCCAGTTATTGGGCAACACGATACTCTTGGATAGACTGATAGTCAGACTTTCAAGCGTCCTGGACTATCAAAGATCTACGAATGACAACCGGGGACAAAAAATCTTTATGTTAGATTCAGAATTTACCACATCATTAAAAGAAACAATAAATTATTTAAAGAGCGTGTAGGGCGCACAACTCGCCTGCCGCACTCGCGCCCAGCATCACCAACAGAACACCGACTGCTCGCCGCCCTCTACTGACCTGGTGAGGAGCGTGTAGGGCGCACAACTCGCCTGCCGCACTCGCGCACAGCATCACCAACAGAACACGGACAGCTCGCCACCGTGTGCGCCGCCCACCGCGCGCCAGGACCGCACGCCGCCACCTCCCACCTTCAGCTGCGGGGAGACAGATAATCTATATTAAACACTCACTGAAGAGCAATGGGCAAATGGGCATGAGCAATACGACAATTATCATACGGCACCGCGCTCCGTTGCGTAGCGCGAAGCGGCCATATCAAACAATCTGCGTACCGCGCGCAGATAGCACACACCACATCCTGTTTTTCTTGTACATGGGCAAACGAGGTAAACGCGGTCTACGTCAAGGCGGAATGGAGCAGGGTTCCCAGAAAGTATCGTCCAAAGCGCTCCTCAATCGTGCATTACAATAGTAACTCACGGATATAGCCCCGCATCATCCTCTTCACCAACGCGGTCGGGTCGCGGTGAAAAACTGGGTAGAAATTGCAGTTGCACCGCGACCCATGGCGAAACAGGTAAAACATGGCTATTCTAAGTGAATCCATGTGTAGTCGATCAAGTAAGATGTCAACCAGCACATGGTTACGCTGAATGACCTGCACCTGATCCGACAGTCGTTAGTAGGACAACTTAGGACCGTGAAAATACAATGTTTTGCAGTATTCAGGCGCATTTAAACATTGTAATCGCCATAATTAATAACAATTCAAGACAAAAATTTAAGTTAAAATGTCTATAAAACATACTGATTTTTCTTACACGTTTAATTTCAATTGCAAAAAAAAAACTGCTAGTAGTTTATCGAACCCCTTCTCTATTTTCTTACAGTGCCAAATGCACTTATGCTTTTTAAGTTTTAAGTTCTCTAAACTTCGCGCTTCGTCGATAAGCAAGGTGTTTAATTTCACCCCATAAACAAAAACAGAGACATTCACCACTATCGATATACACTCTAACCATTTCAAAGTAGTCTCGGTTACGTTACCGAACATTTGGAAAAATACTTGCATTAATTTTTTCATTTCCTGTCAAAATGTAAAGTCGATTTAGAAGATTATTGATTCATAATTTCTACTTTTCGTAATAAACCAATTTCTTGTGCCTACACGAAAGCAGCGAGGTGTTAGACAGGGAGATGTTATCAAGGATGGAGGATGTCTTCAAGGTTCTGGACTGGAAAGGGGCTGGCAGCAACATCATTAGCGAGTAAATCACTCAATTTACTCACCTTCGGTTTGCCGATGATATAGTTGTCATGGCTGAGACCATGGAGGACCTCAGTACAATGTTCGACGACCTCAGTAGAGCTTCCGAAAGAGTGGGTCTTAAAATGAACATGGACACGACAGATGTCATGTCCAATGCCTAAGTAACAGCCATTTTCTCGTCCCACATACCGTAGTGTCTCAAGACGAAAGTCTTTGACCAGTGCGTGTTGCCACTGATGACAGATGGAACCGGAACGTGGTCGCTGACAATGGGCCTCATAAGAAGGCTTAAAGTCATCCAAAGGGTAATCAATGGAGAGGAATCAGGAATGAAGAGATCCGCAGGAGAACCAAGGTAACCGACATAGCCCGAAGAATTGCCAAACTTAAAAGACAGTGGGCAGGGCATATTGCTCGCAGAAAAGATGGCCGATGGGGCCGAAAAGTTCTGAGTGTTGACCGCCTACCGGAAGTCGTAAAGTTAGAAGGCCTCCCACAAGGTGGACCGGTGACCTTGTGAGGGCCGCAGGAGTCCGCTGGATGCGGGAAGTACATAACAGGTCGAAGTAGCGGAGCTTTTGGGAGGCCTATGTCCAGCAGTGGACGTCTTTCGGCTGAAGTGATGATGATAAATGATGACGCAAAAGCATGCGAGGCTTCGATCCAAGAACCTTCCCCTATACGGCGAGTCGGATGAAACGATCTCTCCACACACAAGTTTGAATGGCAACAGTTTTTATTAATTGGTACGTTGCCGGATAAAAAGTGTAATGCATCGAGTTTTCAATCCTCGCCATATAGGGAGCGGCCGTGTTTAGCCGGTCTGCGCGCGCAAGGAATGTCGTTCATTGATGCAACCAACGGGGAGTCGGGGCTCTCAATGAGCCATGCTCGGCCCTATTTAGTGCTACTGGCCCCACACACTACACTAGACTACCTAAGTAAATATTTTCATCTTATATTTATTCCCAAAGGTTTTCAATTTAAGGCCCTGGTAACTTTAAATATTGTCATTATGAGCGATAATATTTCTTATTGCAATCTGTTACGCATTAAAATCTGTTGTAACAAATTCGAATAACAAATGAGGAAACGTATGTCGTAAAAATGCAAATAAAATCGTATAAATTTAGATATTAACTATTTAATAATAAATAATCCATCACTGGATGCAGTTTGGCATTTAGAATTTTATGGTATATTTTTAATTATGTTTATAACTGTTATTGAAGGGATACACCGATTTTAAAAATAGTTAAGTGGCGACTGATGATTTTTTGATGCATTAAAGTATGTTTAATTATGTTTTGAGTTCCATCACTGTATGCAAAAAAAGCTTGAATATATCATATATTTTTTTGCTTTCAAAATTATTTACGGTTACAGAGATACACAGATTTAAAAAACCACCTTTTTGAGCGTTTTCCAGAAATCTCCGCCTTAATGTGGTAAACCAGCTGTTTAGCTTTGTTCCTTTTGGGCGAATTAAGCGTCCAAAGGACCTATTTATTTCGAGTGCGCATAATGATTAGGTATCGATTGTGCGCGTGTGTTTATGACCACGTAATCCGGCAGTATTTAAAAGATAGAAATTCTAATCGATGTTTCACAATGTTCAATTATAATTTGGCACGCCTTGAATCAATGTGTAATTATATTCCGGATGTGGTTTGACGCGGAACACTTGACGGTCAAGAGCTATCGAATTCGCTGCTGTAATATATTACATGCTACAATAACATTTGGATGTCGTGATTTCAACATTGTTTTGATAGGAATATTATGACGTGTTAAAGGGCCTACAATTACCCACCAAAACGAACTGTTTTGTTTATATTAATATGCCGTTATCTTTTACCTTACGAATGTTGCAAAGTATTTAAAAATATTACGCCGCCACCGCCGGCACCATACAATAAGACAAAAAGGTATCAAATAACAACATAACTAACAAACACATCGTACAAAACATCCGATATAATATAACTTTATGGTGAAAACGAAGAAATTGCGTAGGTGGGCGATGGGATGCGACGCGGTGGGTTGGCGATGGGATGCGACGCGGTGGGTTGGCGATGGGATGCGACGCGGTGGGTTGGCGATGGGATGCGACGCGGTGGGTCGGCGATGGGATGCGACGCGGCGGGTCGGCCATGGGATGCGACGCGGCTTGTCGCCGATGAGATTCGACGCGACGCGCCGGCCCAAAATTTCTCGCGGAAGAAGTGTTAGAATTGGATAATTTGATTAACGGTCCGATAATGTGTTTATAGTTTTGACGTTACATGTTTTGTTTACAATTTTGACGATTATGTATAAAATATGATGTTATTTCTCTCTATTGTGAGAATATCGGTCATCAGCGAACAAATGCCATAACAAACATCTGCTTGATATCTGTGTGCTGTAGCAACGGCCTACAGATGCAAGTGCCCGCATGCACAGGGTCAATGACCCGCTGCCCGATAAGGACCTGATAACGTATCACCAAAGGTGCAACCATGAGACTCACTACATGTAGCAAGCTTATGTAAGGCACATAGGCTGATAACAGCACATCGGAGTAGGAAATGTTCTTATTATCGTAGGTAGGCGAATGACTAACAGATGTTAGCTATACCTATATTTGTTAATGACGATCACCATCAATTGTTAAATGTATCAATTTACAAAAAAATGGCATAGAATTTGATAGAATTGAAGCTATTCTCAATTGAACCGATGCAAAGCAGGGCTATTCCTAAGAACGTGACTAATGATTTTCCACGAATTCATGTCGTGCAGATTTCCGGAATCAAACATATTATTTTGCGAAAGTTACAAAACGTGACAGCGACGTAAAGAACATGCAGACAACAGACAAAACCTAGGGAAGTCCCGACGGGAAATCAATTTTACCCCGCGGTGCAAATCAATAACTGTGGCCTTGGATGAGCCGACCGATCGTTCGTGAATTTAAATTTTACTGGATAACTAAAATAAATCGCCAAGTAATTGGTTGCGTTTAACAAGACCGTGTCCTGGATATTGGTTACGTCCCTAAAGCAGAATCTGCTCTGATCATCCATCTAACGTACTGACATGACATACCAGGATTAGCAAGCAAGAGGCTAGTTACTGAAAAATTGCTGTTTAACGTTTTAATTTTAGAAGTAATCGAAAACGTTGAGAGATAACGTAGGAAATATAAGTACTTATTTTTTTTTATTGGCTGCAGGATATGCTAGATTACTTTTTAACCGACTTCAAAAAGGAGGTTATCAATTCGACATGTTTGTATATTTTTTTTTTTTTAATGTATGTTCGGGCATAACTCCGTCATACGTGGGACACTCAGAAAGTTTTAAAATAAAATAAAATGTTCTATTGGTAAATATTTTTTTATAAATCTTTTCAAAGTACTGTTTAGCCTCTATACAAAGTTTCATGCGTCTGAACCGTGTGTTGCCTGTGCTCCACCCGCCTAGTTCACCTAGGTGGTCTATGGGAAATTATTTTTCCCATTGTTCCCCAGAAAATCCATGTTATGATTTTATCGTAGTATTACGAGAGAATAATAGTGTAATTAAATTGAAAAGCCAGCCTGAAAATGTTGCAATCTATTTATTTGTACCTCATTATATGTTAGAAATTAAAAAAATCTTAACTAAATTAATTATAAAGTGTTGCAACTTGCCGCTTGACGTTTTGCCGCCAAACATTGAAATAAAATTAAAATTGCATAAGTTGTGTCATATTGGCGGAGTTTTTCCAAAGCCTCTATTGCAGTAATTTCCCCGGAAACGAGTTGCATCTGAATACCAGTAATGTAGTCATCATTTTTGATGTCCATTTTTCGTCTTTTTGAATTTAGGTTTTTAATTTCGAACAGGATATTTAATAACCTGAATAGTCGTGTTTTTATTTATGTTTTTGTTCAATTTTGAATGAAACCCCTCCAGTTTGTTTAATGTCTAACATATAATAAGGTACAAATATATAGATTACAACATTTTCGGGCTGGCTTTACGATTTAATATCACTATTATTCTCTCGTAATACTACGATAAGATCATAATATGGATTTTCTGGGGAACACTGGCAAAAATAAATTCCCATAGATCACCTAGAAAACATAATTTGGACTTTCTGGTGGACTATGGGAAAAATAATTTCCCATAGTCCACCTAGGTGTACTAGGCTGCTGGACCATGGGCAACACACGGTCTGAACCAGTTTTTGAAACACTTTTTCCAGTCCGCCGCAGATACCTCGTTTACAGCCCGCTCGAACGCTGACAACGCATCTTCCGGCGACAAAAATTGTATCCCTTTGAGCTGATTTTTTATTTTCGGGAATAAAAAAAAGTCACACGGTGCTAGGTTACGGCTATAAGGAGGGTGACCCAGGAGTTTGATTGGCGTGCTGTCCAGGCAGTCCCTCGTTTTGAACGCGGTGTGCCAAGGCGCGTTGTCGTGGTGGAGCAGTAGCCTGCGGAGCCCTGTGTTTGATCGTTTGTTGCTCACAACAGAGAAAACTTCTGCCAAGCATTTGGTAGTATACCATTCAACGTTGATGCTTCTTTGGTTCCGTAAAGGAATTGACACCAAGTAGCCAGTCAAATTAAAAAAACTCGCGATCAAAATATTCCCCCCGCTTCTAGATCGTTTCACTTTGGTAGGCGTTGATTCGTTTTGAAACACCCAAACTGTCGACTGGCGCTTCGTTTCTGGATCGTATTGATAAATCAAAGACTCATCACCTGTAATGATGTCGAAAACACGCCGAGACGAGCCTGCTTCAAATTTGTTTATCATATCACAGCACCATTCCACCCGGGCCTGCTTCAGAGCATCGGTGAGGTTGTGCGGCATCCAGCGTGAAACTATCCTCCTCACGCGAAGATGCACGTGTAGAATTTCGTGAAGGCTTCCCGATCCAACCTATAGTATGTGCTGAGTCTCTTGATACGTAACTCGCTTATTGTCATGGATTAAATTTTTCACTGCTAGCACGTTTTCTTCCGTAACAGCCCTCAAAAGGCGACAACTTCTTTCTTCATCCCCCAAAGTTAGTCGACCGCGCTTGCGCGCGCGTTATACCAGCGACAAACGATACACGGTTGCCTTAGAAGGGCCTTCATCCATGAATGCCATTTGAACTCTATCGTCCGATTTGTCCGGCTTCAGGCGACACTTGAAATCGTAAAAGATCATAGCGCAAACAAGTTCCCGGCGCAGATCCATATTTTAATGAGACACGATAATTTAAATTAGCCCGCAAACAATGTAGAGGGAAATTTTGAAATTAGAACGTACCTATTTTTACTTACAAATAATTTATCAAAATAGATTAAACTGGCCAGTCTCTCATACATAAAACTTTTTTCCGCAATACTTTCTGAGTGGCCTAGTATATAGACGGATTTGCAAAATTATTTTTTGTTCGAAAGAGGTTTATTTCGAAATGGTCCCATTTACATTTCATATAGGTCTGATGATGAGTTTCGGAGACAGACAACAGAACTCTTCAAAATATGACAGCAAATCAACCGTGATTGCTGCTATCGCATAAATATGCATTGTTTTGATTTGATTAACTTTGAGAATACCCCATGGATGATGAAAATTCAAAAGTAAAAAAAAAACAACTGACTTCCAAAAAACACAACAAAGTGAAAAATAACTTTAATTTCGGAAGGCGGCGGCAAAAAATTAAAATACCTATCCAAAGACACCGACTTCCGAAATTAAAGTTATTTTTCACTTTGTTGTGTTTTTTGGAAATCGGTTGGTCTTTTTTAAGTTTTTATGTACAGACTGGTCCTTAGCAGCTTTAAATGGAGAGTAGAAGGAGGTTTGGGAGGCCTTTCTCGTGCAGTGAGACAATACAATAGGGCTTACAAATTAAATATGGGAATAAGAAAGAAATTGAAGTACTTATGGCACGCACTTACGTACACCGACTACAAAAAAAACACTTGTAACAGGTTCTCGTATCCTCTTACTAATTATTATCTTTATCAATATTGATAATAAACACGTCGTCACCCCATGGCGCGGCGTCAGATATCCACGATTGGTGCACAAGTCGGCCGAGCGTGGGAACGCACACTTCCACATGTGCGTTCATTATGCGTTGCCATGTGTCGCAGACGAATCACGCTATCCTCTCTAAACCGAACAAAGATGGAGGTGCATCTTATGCCGGGATTATTGACTGGAAAAGTAATATTTTATGATCGTTTTCCGTGTTAGATTAAGCTGTGTTGTAGCACAATAATATGTGAATGTACACACTTGTTTGTGCTTGTGTAGCACAATAATAAAATGTAATATGTGTTAGAAGGATGTGGTTGTTATAATTGGGAAATGCGTGACGTTAAGAATCTAATGAAATAAGGATGAAGAAACTATTCACTAGTTTTGTCATTCATTATATCCGGACCTTTGCAATAGTCCATTCTGTCTATTAAATAATCGTTTGATCAGTAAGACTTGTTTCACCCACTTATTTTAGTATACGCCTCAAATAAAATATTTATGTTCTGAACTGTCATCAATTTGCACAAAACCAAGCCGATTTTGTTTCACAACAAATTGAAATAAGATATCACGCGTGAAATCTTAATTATATTCAGTAAGAATAATGAAATCCTATTCCAGTTTCTGCCGAGTTGCCGTAAGTCTTTAATGTTCAGTCTGTAACGCTTCGAACTGTGGCCGTGAAATAGGATACCTACAGGTAGCGTTAGTTACATTTAATAATACCTAACTTCAAAAACACGATCGAATAGACCTCGAAACAACAAATAATAAAAACATTAAACAGGTTACCTACTTTTTTTTTTTTTTTTTTTCTGGGTGGGAAATCATCAAATAACTTCTCCCGCTCTGGGTGGAGCGGGAGGGCGTGTCAGACTTTTACTGACTAAAACCCACCCGTGTTCCCTCAGTTGCCTGTGTGCCAGGGGCGGCGGTATCTCTTTCGAACAACCCGCACCCCCGGCAGGCATCGGCCCTTGCGGGCCCCATCTGTTGCTGCTGACATCTCTTTGAGGCGCGCGTAGAACACAACGCGCCGTCGACCCGGGCTTGGTCGTTACCGGACAGCGAGCTACCCATTACTCGCCGTCCGCAAGCCCGTGCCTACGGTGGCCGGGAATCAGCCTGGGATTCCCGACGCCCAGGGCGTCTCCTGCGAAGGCCACGGCTGTGAGGGCGCATGTACTGCATCTCCCTCACGTGCGCCGCCTCCCTCTTTGCGAGCATGACTGCTTCGCTGAAGGAGGCGACTGCCAGCCATGCCCTCTCGCTCCGTACCATGGCCTGGACCAGGGTCGGATGCGAAAGATCGCCGCCGCCGATCACCTCCACGAGGACACGGCGTTGCTCCGCCCAAGCTGGGCAGACCTCCACCGTATGCTCCACCGTGTCCTCAGGGCGATCTTCGCAATGAAAACACCCAGGCGTTTCCTCCCACCTTATCCAAAACAGGAACCTCCCGAAACAACCGTGTCCGGTGAGGACCTGCATCAGGCGGAAGGTGAGGACGCCGTGCCGCCTCATGTCGTTGACCTTGTTGAGGTTGTGTGTAGCATTTCATCGTCAATATTTAAACACTTCGTTCTATTTCGCAAACCCAACACTAATAAATGGGTTAAAAAAAGAAGTTGTGCTCATCAAAATCGTATAAATACAACTCACAACAAACTCGAACAATCCGCAATCCAGTTATAGTTTTAAAATTATTCATAGCTTTATTCGAATGGGCGTGAGTGACTCTCTAATCACGGTAACCATGACAAAAACAATCTGGAACTACTGTTAACCATCCACTACCAGTTTTTTTGAGCAGAACTAACCATCAGCGCCGAGCTGTGACTAAACGATAACTATCTGCTGTTGGCTTCATCTCACATTTGCGTTCGGAATTAGTCAAGGTAGCGTTTTGGCGAATTTGGGAAGTGCTCGATAGAAGATTTCTATTTTTGATGCGTCAGATGCGTGATAGTTTACTTGAAGCCTGATACGAATGCAGTTAGAGGGCTTTGTCCAGCCGTGAACTTCTATTGTTTTTATGAGCTGTTTCAAGTTTCGATGTGATTATTATGCAAAGTTCATGGAGGATGACTCCGTGAGCATGATTCCGTTTCAAAGGGTGTCAAATAAATGCCATTTTAATTTTATTACTTCAAACGTCGGTCGCAGCGTATATTTTCGGACGTAACGTATA
The DNA here is from genome assembly GCA_949091785.1 of Polymixis lichenea. NCBI lineage: Eukaryota > Metazoa > Arthropoda > Insecta > Lepidoptera > Noctuidae > Polymixis > Polymixis lichenea. The sequence goes on along the minus strand of OX420940.1, from coordinate 24,849,119 downwards.
TTGACTACTATTTGTACAATTCTCGGTGATACACAGTCGGTAGTAAGAGGGCAAAGAGTCGATAATTTGGGTGCCGTCCTGAGCGACACATTAGTATGCCCGCGACGCCGGTGACCCACAGCGGCGAGGTGAGCCCCACTATGACACATAGACGCTACTACGATGCTCTGTTTTCGTAGTAGATTTTAGCGCACGTATTGAATCATAGATGTGGCGTTGCTATCGCTTGGAATGGGGGTAAGTTGGACCTAGATAAATTGGAGTCCTAGAAGAATGGAGATAAGAAGGGTCGTCCTAGAATCAAAGGCCATGGAGCAGCGGCAGCAGCTATTGCCACCCGCAGATGTTCCGACAGGGTGAATTAGTGATGACTCCGGGAAAGTTCGTTGGAGTTCGGCGGGCGGGCCTACCTGTTGCATCTTATCGAAGTCCAGCGCGGGCCGGTGGCGGCGCGGCGGCGGCAGCGGCGTGCGCCGGCGCCGCGGCGACAGCGGCGCGCTACTGCCGGCGCGCGCGCGCGGGGCCGCGGGCCCGGGCGCTAGGGGCCCGCCGGGGGCCGACGGGCCCGGGGCGCCCGCGCACGAGCACACGCCGGCGCGCCGCGGCTTTAGCGCTTCCAGCGGTGGTGATGTACGGAATCTCACTGGAGTCTCCACCTGCAACGCGCACGATACGGAGATATAAGTAGGTAGAGCACATCGGCGTTTACCATTTTTAAGAACTCTGCAATGTGGTTTTACATATTTAACAAAGACACGACCCGAATCGATACGTCCTGAAACTTTTTGTATTATTGCTTCTGGTAAAAATGCTGAAAATTCGATTAGCAGGTTTATCGAGACAGCTTGAAACTATGTTTCTGACACATCGGTTCACCTACATGTAAGAATCTTCAACATGAAGACATCGGACACTTGAATCTTCTTAAGTAATTTCAAATAGAAAAACGTTTCCAGACAAGCTTAAAACAATCTATTAGCGCACACATCACACCGGGGATGTCTCTAATGCAGATGTAGTATTAGTATGGCGTACCTTGGTGTCATCGTCGTCGGAGGAGGCGGGGCGCGGTGCCAGGTCATCGGCGTCGGGGTCGTATGGCTGCGCGGGCCACTTGCGCTTCTCCGCGCCCGCGGGCGGTGGCGACGAGGCCCCGCGGCGCCGTGACTCAGCCGCACCCGCGCACGCCGTGGCGGGTCCCGAGCCCGCGCCCGCCGCGTCCCCGGGGCCACCACGCGGCGCGCCGTTGATCACCTGCACGCCCGCATCCACACGTCACACTCCGCTCTCCAACGATGCGTATGCATCACACGATGGAGACTAGATATCGGCCGAGCGAATTCTGATAGTAACGTGTAACATGAACCCTACAAGGTCAGCTTAACTAACTATACTTGCAACTATTTCATTCCTAAACTGTGCATTAATTTATCAAAAGATCGCATAAGTGCATGTGCACATGTGATCATATTGACAAACAAAAGGACCAGAGCTATACCTTATGCGAAATAAATATGTACGCGCAATCATGCATGCTAGTAGGTATGATACATTTACATAGGAAGTAAACGTCTGGTGGTAGCTTATGCAAAAGGACCAAGAATGGAAAGAAAGAGCTACACTCCCATCTGAGAAGTGCGCGACGGCGTTGAATATTTCAGCGTGTCATTAGAAACGCGTTGAGAAGTCGCGCCGAGTACTGTTAGCTCCGGTGAAAAAGTTCCACCGTCCGGCGTCCGCGGAGCCGGCCACTCGTTTATTATGGATGCTCCCGGACTCCCGGCGAAAAAACCGCGTCGCCTTTGCGCGACCCGTGCAATGACTGTTGGCTAGCGGCGGGACGAGAAATAAACCGAGATTATGGCAAGTCTAGCGGTCCATAGTTCCTGTGTATGAAATGACTGGTTTCTATTTTGAAACTTCAATAGTTTTTGTTATTTCGGAGACAACCCTTCTACCTATGCGTACCCACCCAATTTCTCAAAACTATTTAGGTACTAAGTCAGAACAGAACACCCTCAATATCATCTTTTCATACATATAAGTTATAAAATTATCTTTGCAAAAGAACGATCCTACCGCCGAAAATATATTATTTAGATTTTTTGTGTCTTTATCTGTTTCTGAATGTACGAGTATGTTCCAGCATCACGCAAAAACTACTGGATAGGTTTTGTTCTTTGCATTGATATTCCCTATCTGTCAGCTGTAGGGTATAACTTATAATGCTATTTGCTATGGAGGATGAGCAGTATTGCTGCAATTTATTAGTATTCTTCTAAAGTTTACCGCAAATTGTAAAAAGACGAGCCAAAAGGTTAAAATATAGCATAGTTACAGTACAGACATGCCTAATGTTTTAATAGATTATCATCACGCTATAGGTACCATTATGGAGCAGAGCTAAGCAGACAATCACGGCATATACAGGGTGGATTTTTGAGATGGGGTAATAAGGGCAGGTACGGTAACCGTTCTCGCTACAAGAAAACGGTATCTGCATTCACAGATTTTGAAAACATGTACAGTCAGCAAAAAATGGACAATATTCACAATAAAAATTGTTGATGCCAATCGATCCCCTTTCTGTGTAAAATACTTCTGACCACTGAGAAGAAGAAAAGTCAGAAATTGCAAAAGACTTCCCATACATTTCGTAGGAAATGAGACCGAGATGAGGGAGACCCAGTGTATGACAACAGTCGCACTATTCCAATGCTTCACTGGGCTGAATAGCGAACGAATACAATAGCTAATTACAGATTTAACCATCATTTATCATCCCCCTATACCTTTAAGGAGCTAAGCAGTAAATCCTGACATAATATAGGAACGGCTACTTCAGTAAACTTTCAACAAAGCAATTAGCTTAAAGGTTCGACGACTGGTTTGCAAACCTAAGTTCGATTCCCAGCAATCAATCAATCAATTTGCCTGGCCGTTTGTATGTTGGGTCAGCTTTCGGCCAAACCGGATGAAGCTGATCTTTTTATTACATGATGCGACTGTACATCTGACCAACACAATCTAGTTACCTACTGTGTAATACGATAGGTACCTTTTAGTACGGTGAGACTGGTTATCAGACTTTCGGGCTTCTGACGACCCGTAACGACATCAAAGATCCACGAATGACAGCTGGGACCAACGATTTAACGTGCTTTCCGAAGCACGGCTGTTTTGGCAACAATAAATTGATATTTATTGGGATTTTTTTTTACATTTCTGTACACAATTACCTATAATATGATAAGATAAGAAAGTGTCATTGAAGAGAGCCTGTCACCATGGCGAGCGCAGGTACTGATCACTAAGAATGCCAATCACCGGAAAAGCCTTGTAATCAATCGACTACTCCCGAACTATAAATTGATTCACAGAACTGGACGCCTATCCACTTCCCAGTATAAAGGAACTGATATCAAAAGTGGCAAAATATTCTGTATTTAGCGCCATAGATTTAAAAAGCGCGTATCATCAAGTTCCTATTTTGCCGGAGAAGAGACCATACACTGCGTTCGAAGCAGCTGGAAATCTATACCTAGACCTAAGAATGGAACAAAATGATAAAATATTTATTAACCGGCTCAGAAAACTACTAGTCGATAAATGCTATTATACACTGAACGATTTTTTAAATGATGACGGATGACTTTCACCATTATTTTATTCATATTTAGACATTAATTTAATTATTTTTATTTGACTTTTGTTTTTATTTTATTTTTTTGTACGTTTTATTGTTTGACTTATTCTTTATTTTATTGTTTACATTATTTAATCTGTGACATAATTATAATATTCATTCCTTCTCATGTAATTTCTTTATCTCAATGGATTTGTATTTTACAACCGTTCTATTGTTATGTTACGTATTTACTTCAAATTACTTAATTGAATTTTAATGGTACCCTAAAATGTATAATATTATTTATTTTTAATTGACTAGTTTTTTAATGATATCCGAATCCCTACCTCGTTTTGTAAATTATGACGTTCTATACACTTATTAAATAAAGCATGCTACTATTTATAATTTACTCAATTGTTGTGCCCGACAGGGTCCATGTGAACTTTGTAAATAATATTAAGATGTACGCACATGAGATATGCAATAAATATTTGAATTGAATTGAATTGAATATACCAATTCCGACGTATACCTTTTGGAGTAACCAATTGAGTTTCTAGCTTCCAGAGAACTATAGATTGGCTTATTCTAACGGAAAAATCTAAAGGTCGATATAACCATTTGCGGCAAAACACCAGAAGAACATGACTATAATCTGCAAAATTTTCTTGCGGCAGCTAAGGAGTACAGTCTCACCTCAAATAAAGCAAAATCCATATTTTTTACAAACTTCTATCAACATACTTGGCTACACGATCGCAAATAATAACATCAAACCTGACAATGCTAGATTAAAACCTCTTTTAAACTTAGCTTAGCTAGCTAGCTTAGCTCTTTTAAGCTCTGGGTATGTTCGCCCATTACCTACTCAGTGGATATCAAACTTCTCCGAAAAGGTACATGAGCTATCAAAGACCAAGACATTTCCACTGAGTGACAATATGATTAAAGATTTCCAAGAACTCAAGAACGCCATAGTCAAATCTTGTATTCACGCCATTGACAATAATATACCATTTACTATGGAAACTGATGCCTCGGAGTACTCCATTGCGGCTACCCTTTCGTAGGCAGGCAAGCCTGTAGCATTCTTTTCGAGAACACTTAATCGAAGTGAGTAGAATCATTCACCTATTGAAAAAGAAGCATATATGCGATCGTTGAGTCCTTGAAGAAGTGGCGACATTTTCTTATAGGGAAATCATTTCTGCTCGTCACTGACCAGCGATCAGTTTCTTTCATGTTTTTGTTCTGCTTACAGAACAAAAACGAGTAAGATCAAAATCGAGAAGATATAGCGCTGGAGATTGGAACTGTCTCCATACAAATATGACATCGTATGTAGGCCTGGCACTGGTAGAACCATGTAGCGGACGCCCTCTCCCGTGTCTGCGCTATAGTCGAAACACCTGCAAAGTTACGATCACTTCACGAAGCCCTTTGTCACCCGGGTGTAACCAGAATGGCACACTGGGTGCGTTCCAAAAACTTGGCCTATGCGATTGAAGAGATAAAGCGTATGACGAAAGACTCGCATCTGTTCTGAGGTAAAGCCTAGATTCATTAAAGCTGATTCACAAAATAAACTGATTATAGCAATAGCGCCTTTTGAACGGCTGAGCATGGATTTTAAGGGACCAGTACCATCTAAATCGAGAAATAGATTCATTTTAACAGTAATCGATGAGTACTCCCGCTTTCCGTTAGCCTTTCCGTGCTTTGATATCAGCGCAAAGATGGTAATCAAGCATTTAGACAGTATTTTTAACATGTTCGGCATGACCGCGGGACACCATTTTTATCGGGTGATGTAAAAGATTTTCTACACTCCAGGCAAATAGCGACGAGTCGTACAACGCCATACAACCCTCAAGGTAATGGCCCAGCATTGAAAACTAAGAACCTGCCTATAGAGAGTTGGGAGGATGTCCTACCGCAAGCATTACACTCCATACGTTCGCTTCTTTGTACTGGTACAAATTGTACACCGCATGAAAGGATTTTCAGACACTCTCGGAGATCGCCGAATGGAGATTCAATTCCGACATGGCTAACGGGCTCAAAGTACTTATGCGACGTTTTGACCGGAAAACAAAATATCAACCACTAGCCAAGGAGGTGGAGCTACTGTAGACTAACCCTACCTATTCGTACGTACTAACGATGGATGGTCGCGAAACTACTGTGTCCAACCGCTATTTAGCACCTTTGGGAGGCAACGGAGAGGTTATCCCTGCAAGTCACGGGTTTGTGGACGTCGAACCCCAAAGACCACCATCACCATCATGCTAACCACCGTCGACTCCTCCTTCTTCACCGACAACATACTCGCCACCAGTCTTGCTGCCGGCGACTTCCTCACCACCGCCACCATCGGAAGGTGCAAGGTACCATGTAAGGGGGTACGAGAGCAAATAAGCTCGGACGGGACCGAACCCCCAGTCCCGGAGCCACCCTGGAGGTCGGCCAGATTACGGAACCCGCCGAAGTTTTTACTCGATTACTTCGGGCCGGGGTGAACGTGGTGAACTCTTTAGCACTTTATATTCCGTATCAATAGATACTTCTATTTTTTATTTTGATAACTCATATTGTCAATATGTCACGTTTTGCTAATTAAAACCTACAGAGTACGTTTTGGTTATTATTTCAGATAGTACGTAGAACGTCCACAGAAAAACCAGGTTTAGGCCTCTTTTGTCATATTTCTTTTTTCTTTTGTTAAGTAAATTGAAATTAACTAAGATTTTATTAGAAAACAAATAAAACCGTACTTATCGATGGTACAAAACACCTCCATTTTTATTAAGATTTGTTCTCCTACTATCATTTTTGCACTCCAAAATGGAACAATAGCAATTGCAATACGGAAAAATAAATTTGTCGCGAGACTAGCAACTCGACGCGATGTTAGAACACGACTGGGACCAATTAAGCGTCACAACGCTTATTTGTGGCACGCGTGCCACGCCTACTTTGCATTTCCACCTGTTTTTTCTCTTCCGTGGTGATTATAGTTACTTAGGTGCCTGTGCATGAGAAATCCCGTATGTTTACAATCTGTTTCATTATTTTAGTGGTAGCTGTTCGGAGAACGAAGACAGCATCAGTCGGTGTATATCAGTGTTGTGCCATTATTAGTTTATGCTAAGTAATATATTTATCATATATGGATGCAGGACGAGCTGCTTCTCACGTGGACAACTGTAATCTGTGACTGTACGTCGCTTGCTCCTGCGCAAGCAGTCATGACTCTCTTCATAGTTAGGCTGCTGAGACCAAAACTACAAACGTGGAAAACAGGAAAGTTCTATAAAATGTGGCTGTTTTTAGTACATTGTGGTGTCTTACCACTTCCAAGCGAACTAAGTCGCGGGCGGAAGCTAGTATAAGAATAAACATTTTAATTAAAGAAACATCAAAATGCAAAGGTTATACGAGGGTTGATCACAAAAGAGCCCTTTCAAGCCCACAAAATGCAAAATTCGTACGAATTTTTTCGATGATTTTACAAGTCGTAAAAAGTTAACTTAGGTAACTACGTACAAAAGTAAAGAACAACTTGTAGAAAAATTGTGAACCTTTAATTTGTGTTCTTTTAATTAGAACCAATGTTACAGTTCTTGTTCCCCCCGGAGTCGAGGCGTGTAACACCGACCGGGATGCCCTACAAACTCTCATTCCACTTTTATTTTATACAAAGTGTAACATTCTCAAACTGGTATTTTTCTCCCATTACAGACCGGATGGCAGGAAAACCTACAAATGCTTATTTAATATTATGGGGTCCGTATTACAAAGTCGATCGTCCTGGTACCGTGAGGTATGGAGCAAGTTTTCTGACAGATACATTTGGACCGGCCACTGCCTCGTGTTCACATCTCGCCTCACCACAAAGACCGCACTCGGTTACGCTCATTTTACCGCCAGTAAACTACATTAAGCATGTTTAGTATATTTTGTCGACGACGCTGAAACTTACATGCATCGAGTTATATTTAAACACCAATGGTGTCTCACTATTTCAATTCTTCTTAATATGTTAGATGGGAAACACAAATGTCCCTAAAACGTAAGTGTACGCACCTAAGTGCCCTAACTTAGGGTCACATGATCAACAGTAGATCAGTGGATCAGTGGTACACAAATGATCACACACGCAGCTGCACCGTTTATTAATGTAAGAGTACAACAAATTCGTGATCGTTTCTCGTTTGCTACCCCCAGTCACTCCCGGTCGCCGCGCCGCGCGGACCCGCTCACCAAAAGACACGAGAGCGCGCCATTTTAGTTTTCGGGAGTAAAAACTACCGATAAAGATAAGAGTTAGTTGAATTTCGTTTACATATCATAAACTAAAGCTGACTTCATATTTATTTTATTATAATTGTTTGTATAGATTTATGTAGCATGATTGAGTGCTATTTAATTTACGCAATTATTTGTGGTTGTTGCGAAAAATTTCGAATAGTGTAGTGGGGGTGGGTTAGGTTTTATCTGACACTGTACAAAATATCATTGTGCAGTCAAAGTTGATGTCGACCTCAGCGGAGCTAGTTATACATGGTGTAACATGTAGGAAATCCTATTGCTATCCTTAAGCACTAAAGATAACAGCTGGTATAGAACCAATCACTATACATCAGCTTAAAATAAAATACTCTAAGAATTGATACCAAATTTTCGGTTTCATATGTTTCTTAAATTCAAATCATAACAAACGTGTCACCGCACTACGTAGTTCAATAACTTTCCACGTTAATTGCTAATATCACGATAAATCTCTTCCAAGTGATGTGTTTATTCCAATTTGATGATTTGGTTTCTGGTACCAATGTATTAAAACTTCTCATAACTTCAGCACATGTAGAGATAGGATTCAAAAACCCTTCCAATATCGTTTGATATCATCCAAAGAAGCCGTGCCCTTGGTATGTATATACCATTTCCTTTACACGTTGTATAATTATACGGGATAGTCAGCTTTCTTGAAATGCTGAGAAATGCCTAGTTCTACGCCTGTGTGACAAGGCTTCAAAGGAGCACCACTACCCAGTCCGATCTGCCTATGACTACGGTCGTGCTCCGCGGGCAATGCTGCGTCTACACCCCACGAGTATCACAAACTTACCAAATCTTCTTAGGCGCAGTAGACAAAACAAGAGAAAAGCAAAAGGCGAGTATTCGGCGCCTCAAAACCGAACCACTCGTAAGGCCCCAACAGCCTTGGATTGAACCCCTAAAAAGATTGGTGCAGAAGGCAAGGAGAAACCACTGCAACTATTTTGCCAAGACAGTCAACATGGAAGTACAACGTAACAGAGCACGATCGCCATGAAATCCGCTTAGCAACCGGCGCCGCGCCGTGTCCGGGATACGCGGTAATAAATGGACTAGCGGCCATGGAGGAGTAGGAGACCAGGCTCATCATGGAAACTCTGCTACTGGCATCTGTGTCAAGCTACGCCAAACCCAGAGGCACATGGAATGTGCGAGGCTTGCTTCACCCGGGAAAACTCGACATCCTGGAAAGATACATTTCTAGATGTGTCATAAACATCTGTGGGTTCAGTAAAACACACTGGATGAACAGCGGCCTTTCAATCACCGACAAATACATTACTTACTACTTAGGCAATAACTGCGCCAGTCGAAATGGAGTCGCATTTCTTATACCAGAAGAACTAAGAAATTGAAAGCAATACCAGTGAATCTCAACCTCATACAAATATATGCACCCATCAACTCCTCATGTGAAGAGGCTCTAGAAAACCGAACTTGAGACCGCTATTACGAAAATCCTAAATAGAGAATTGCTAATGATTTTAGATTATTTGAATGCCAAAATCGAACATAATTCTACTCACTTGGGCAGTTGTGTCGGGAGGTTTGGCCTAGGGGTACGGAATGAAAGAGGAGAACGCTTTATACAGTTTGCGATTGAAAACAGCCTTTACAGCAGCAACGGCCAACTCATTGGGCCCATACAGTCTTAACTCCGTTCCATAAAAAGGGCTCCACTAAGATATGTAGCAATTACCGCCTTATTGCACTCATCTCACACGCCAGCAAAATACTGCTTCATATTCTTAACGAACGTCTAAAGGCCTACTTGTCCAAAGAGATTGTACCGGAGCAAGCTGGATTTTTGAAAGGGAAAGGCACCCGGTAACAAATACTAATTGTACGTCAGGATGTTGAGAAAGCCCGAGAATTTAACAAACCGACCTATACCTGCTTTGTGGACTTCTCCAAGGTGTTCGACTCAGTGAAATGGCCAATGTTGTGCAATACTTTACTGGAAACGGGCACGCCGAAACACCTAGTGCATCTGTTAAGATTGTTATACGAGACAGGTATAGCTTCATTTCGAACGATGGAATCTTGTCGAATAATTTCCATCCTAGTGCAGGTGTCTGTCAGGGTTGCATAATATTGCCACTGTTTTTCAATGTTTACACCGAACTCATCATGCGCATTACTCTGCAGGACTAGACAGACGGTGTATCAATCGGTGGCTACAAAATTGCTAATTTGCGACACGCTGATGACACCACACTATTTGCGACTACCGCAAGTCAGCTAGAGGAACTACTTCGTACAATGGAGAGTGTGAGCCTCGAATTCGGACTAAAGACCAACCGCAAGAAAACGAAGGTGATGATCGTGAACCGCGGTAACAACAACTCGTCCGAATTCTCTAAAATTGCGAACTGCGACGTCGTCCAGTGCTACATTCATCTTGGGAGCCTTGATCTCAAACGGAGGTGGGTGCATAGACGAAATTAAGTGACGTATGGCGATAACCAAGTCATCGATAGACACACAGAAAAAGGTTTGGCGGAACAGAGATCTTACAAAAGCCACCAAGATACGGCTGGTACAAACACTGATTTTCCCTATGTTCATGTACGCTGCTGAGACGTCGATGCTTCGCGACGTCGAGAAGAAAAAGACAGATGCTCTGGAAATGTGCTGCTGGAGAAAAATGCTTGGGATATCGTGGAACGAGTTTTGCACCAACACCTCGATACGCCAAGAACTTAACATCAAAAAGCGTCTATCTACTCTGGTCAAACGCACATCTTCAAATACTTCGGACACGTCTCGAGGCGTGACGGTGACTCTACAGAGCGCCTTGTCGTGCAGGGTAGAGTGGAAGTCACTAGATCACGCGGACGCTCACCCGATGCGATGGACTGACCAAATAAAATCCCTAGTGGGCGATCCCTTGTATAAGTGCACATTACATTTAAAAATCGGAGTAGATGGCGAGAAATCGTGAGGCGAATTACATCAGCCCTTATAGTTCGACTTTTAATTGTATTCAGTAAATAGACAGTTGAAGGGTTACCAGATTTTGACAAAAAAAAAAGATAGTGAGGTGGTGTAAGAATGAACGAAATTGAATGAACTTGAAATTAGGTCTCAAAAACATGATATGCACTATAAAAAATTGTAGAATTCGTTATATATTTTGTTTTTCAGTACTAAGGTCATTTATTTAGTTTCCATATATTAGAAGAAATTTCAAAAAGGAAATTACTTTTATTAATAAATTATCAATTATACTTATATTCCACATCTTACAAATGACCTTTTAAACTTGTATCACGAATGATTAAAATGGTTTAATTTAAAATGAAACCATTTTCATCATTCGCTCTTTACGCAAAATCGTTCACTACCTCAACAGTATTCGTTTTAGTATGGTAACATTATTTTTCTTTGAACTGTCAAGTTACTAAATACTATTAAAAGTCGAACTATAGACAAGAAATTTCACGAGGAACACGAACGCTCTGACATGAGTGTTACGAAGAAGAAGAAGTGGGCATCTGGTTAACAGTAGGTTGATTCACTGTTCACGTTCCAGAGTGTACCCTTGCCACAACTTGTAACCTTATTGGATTATCTAACAGAAATGCCGAGGAATAAAGTAGAAGAACGAAAAGTAGGTGCTCATACACATGAGCAAATGCATGAAGCATAACAGGCCATAAAAGATGGATAAAATATTTGACAAGCTGCTGCTGACCTTAACATTCCTTTTACAAAGGAATCCCTTTGGAGCGTTCTAAAAGGAATATTATGAGAAGCAGCTGGTTTTGCGTATTTTTTAGGTTGTTTAAGTTTTTATCAAAACAAAGAAAACAAATGTGCAAAACCAGCTCACAAGGTTGACGCCTAAATACGCGGTGAACCAAGTATTTTCTAGTGACCAAGAGCTAATATAGAAACAATATATTATAATACGCAAGCCTTTTCTATGGCATTTTTCTAGATTTCTAACAGAAGTAAGTACACAAGTGGCGCACGAAATGGACAGACCAAAGACCTGGACAGAAAATCAACTGGCTGGAATAGATTGGCTAAGGGGTTTCCGCCAACGACATAGCTTAGCACGACCATAGGCTTTTAACAGAGACTGTCAATCATTTTTACGATAATTTGGTGGACGTGATCAAGCGCCATCCTGCATTAGACGATGTCATAAGAATTTATAACTTGGATGAGACTTAATGAAAAGATGCTACCACCAATGTGCGTAAGACCAGACGGGTTATAGCGCCAAAAGGTAGACGAAATCTCTGTAAGGTGAGAAGGGAACACTTTTCACTACCTGTAACATCATAAGCGCTGGGGGTCAGGCAGTTCCACCAGTCCTTATCTTCCCAAGAAAAAATTCTAACTCTCGTATGGCTGTTGGTACCCCACCTGGTTCACTTATTCTAGCAAAACCATCTGGATGGATGAATTGTGAGCTGTTCTTGGAAGTCATGAAGCATTTTATACGAAGAACGGGAACTTTGAAAGTGTACCCATCGATTTTGAAAATAGATAACCAATTAACCAAGGGTGTCTGTCACCTTTCCATCGAATGTTTTAGCTATTTAACTAGTGGTTGGTAATCTATACAATGCTTAGAAATAAACATTCAGTAATTTTTTTGCAATAACTTCTATTACTTTAGTGTACAGATATTCTTTGATCCATTGTAAACCAGAGGCTGATCCACTGAGGACCTGGAGGTGAACACAGTGGATCAAAACCCACTATATAAAAATAATAATGTACATTTCATACTGTACACGGATTGTCAGAATGGTCAATAATATTACATAAAGTTAAAAAACCGAAAGATCCTCTGGCAATTTTTCGTACAATTCTAACTATTCGTTTTTATACGATACCTAGCGCGTAAAAAAAAGTGATCCTCTGCTGACCATGGTACTGCATGGAATCTGTTTGAAAGCGGAGAAGGATTTTATTTTCCGGAGTCATTAATTGTTCGAACGGCAACAACAGCACGTTCATTCACCCCCCCAGTGGGGTTCCCGCATTGTCGTTGTGGGGGGGCTCAGTAACCGTGGTCATCTACACGGTGAAGCGAATAGGAACCCCAAGGTCGGGCCGCTCGTCAGGTCTTCTGCCTCCAAGCCGACGACGTAGCGGCCAAAAAGTAGGTTGCGGTGAGGTGCATCGCAACTGAGGCGGGCCGCGATGTCGAATGGGAGGCATCGCGGCTGAGGGTTACAAGCTGCGGCGGAGGAGTGCCGGTACTTCTGAGTAGCGCTCTGCCCTTCCGTGGCCTGGACGGGGCCGCCACCGTTTGATGGCGGACGCGGTGGGGCCGCAGGGGAAGAGGAGTGTCGGTATAGCGTTGGCCGCTCTCCCTATCCCCTGCGGCCGAAAAGTGGTAGGCGGCGGGGCCACTGTGCTGACCCGTCGCAGGAGGACGTCAGCAGCAGCTGGTGGGGCCCGCAAGGGCCGATGCCTGCTAGGGGTGCGGGTTGTTCGAAAGAGATACTGCGGCCCCTGGCATACGGGCAGCTGAGGGAACATGGGTGGGTTTTAGTCAGTAAAGGTCTGACACGCCCTCTTGCTCCATCCAGAGCGGGAGAGGTCGTTTGATGATTTCCCACCCACAAAAAAAAAAATGCACGTTCATTCACGTCGCCAAATAATTGAAACAAGAGAATCCGTGTCCCGACTGCCGCCCGCCGCTCCGTGTGACGCTAATAAGCCCCTCCTCTGCGCGGCCACGCTGAATACATCGCGAGAGCAAACAATGCAGGAATGGCTTAACGCATTTAATATTATCACACGACGTTTTTCTTTCTTTAGAAAGCCATTTCCGTTTCCTTTTTGCAATTAAAAAAGTGCGGACACAAAAGAATTTCTAATTTCAAGCCAAGCGCAAGATAAACAAATGTTATGCAGGCGGCAGACGGGACAAAATGAATAAAAACTCACGGATTGCTTTGTCTTGTTACTGAAAATAAAGAAGTGAGCTTCAACTGAAGACAGAAGCGCGTGCAGCTCGGTAACACGCTTCGAAAAATAATCCAACCGCTACTCGTATCGATCCACTATTTCGAGCGCTCCACATAGGTACTCATTATAATTGAAAATAATTGTATTGACTTGATAACCTAATTTGTTTACGAACCACCGAAGCGGTAAATCTGGTACGCGATTTAATTAGAGGCTGATCGCACTGCCGCTGTTTAATTGTCCACGCACACTGACTACACCTGCAGTTTTGCTGAAATACTGCCGGTTGTCTGAGCAGTCTAAACTGAGGTTGAACACAATGCACTGGCGTTTCGGTCGAGGTCTTCGTCCAATGAACAAACGCAGCTCGTATAGAAATGAGATGCAAAACTTAGCGGACGACAAGTTGATGGTTCCATTATTCCGCGAAGCAGATAAAGGGGCACAGTATAGCTATAGACAGAGACTCTTCAGCAACAATGGAAGAAGATAACCGCTCTGCACAACACGCACACTAGTGGCTACTCTGTACTGCTACTGTTTAGAATATCATCAAGTTGGACGCGAAACAAAAACTATTCAACACTGCTTACACGTGTTATTTGATGGTCCATCTTTGAAACATAAAAACAATTAACAAAAAAAATGGGAATGCAGATCCACAATAGACGAGTCAGGTGGTAGCAAATTACGTAATTTGAACGTATAGAAAAAGTGCAGTAAAAACATTCAAATCAGTAGAGCGTATGACGCTAGGTAGATGAGGTCGGCAGTTTTTTTCCTCGCGTCAATTTTCGCTCGCTCGCCTCGCCAGAGGGCGTTCACCTGCTCTCCTAACTTTTTAATCTCTACACGTCATATAACTGCATCGCTCCTATGTATCTGTCGCGGAATTATTAACTAAGATCCTCAGCCTGGCACGCGATGCTGCTTCACGTCTCATTTACACTGACTGTATCTGACACAATCCGGACGACATCTGTATGAACATTGACTATAGAAATAGCACAAAATATGTTCTAATTTTATTAACCGAACGTGCAGCCTTTTTCTATTCTAAGAATGAGTCCTGTGCCCTTTCGATGAGGGATATGCCATTATTTTCGCCAATACCGCCGACCCGTCTAATAGAACCGTACCTGCCTCCATGGTCGAAAATATTGAGGTATACGTCTGCCTAATAGGCCCCGTGACGGCCACTACGGGGTGCGGACGGGATGCAGGGGGTGAAGGGGCGGTGCGGGACGGGAGAGGTTGTCTACGGCTGTAATTTAGTTGCGGCGTGTCGTTGCGAATTAATGCGGCATGCGGAGTGCCGGACATCGGTGCTGTGAGATACGGCCGGAGTCACCCGCCTCCATTGCGCAACCAACCGCTTTTTATTGACGGCCAATTGCCAAAATAAAAGTTACCAATTAAAGTCCAAAACTTAAATTGGTGAGGCACCTATTTGGACGCAGATATTTGTAACAATAAAAGATTATCATTTAGGCACATTTTAACCTAGAATAACCAATAAATTAAAAAAATTAAAACCTCTACTATTAAAAAAATGAAACCTCTACTCACAAAGCACTTCGGGGGACGGCTAGTGAAAATGTCATCCTTTCTACAATAGCATAGTTACATTCATTATAGCTGGGCCTCTTCTGTTTGGCGTTTTCATTGACCGTCCACCGACGTGACAAAGCTTTGATCAAAATATCAACTACAACTTAAAAGGCCAATATTTTTTTTTTTTACTTTTTAACCCCCGACGCAAACAGAGGGGTGTTATAAGTTTGACCGCTATGTGTATCTGTCTCGTCTGTCTATGGCACTGTAGCTCTTAAACGGGTGAAGCGATTTCGGTGTGGTTTTTTTTTAAAGCAGGTTTTCTAGCGGTGGTTCTTATTAGAGGTTTTTGTTTTGTTCGGGGGTTATTTCCTGCTTTTTAAACGTAATATAGTAATAGTAAACACGCTACTAACGACCCTTATGATGTCTCGCTTAAATCTGCGCAGCTTTACGTATATTTCCGACAGTCAAGCTCGTTACCAACTTATACTCAGTCCTCGTTGCTATTTCATCATCAGACCCAGATCGCCATTTATCTATAACCTATTCATTGAGACCTTTTCAATGAGCCCAAACATGATACTTCAGCTGTTGGTGAGGTAGTTGGGTATCCTGGAAATTTTAAGTGATGCTGCAGTATCAGTTCAAGGTTACTTTGTTCGTCTAATATCATTGAAATACTAGTGTGCTAGTTATTGTAGCTGCAGTATCTGACCAAGAATTCCATAATCGTGCATAGTTAATAGCATACATGGGTGTTTCAAATTGAAGGTAACCCGTATGTTTGAAAGTAAAGTAAATACACATACATAATATGCGTCTAAGAACCCTACCGTAGCTAACAAAACAGATGATGACCTTGAAACGGCTGAAACAATTTCCATAAAACATATCTAAGAACCACCGCTAGAGAACTTAGTTTTAAATTAAAAAACTGAGAAAAGAACCTCAACGGAATAAGTATACCAACAGTGGACGAAGTAAAATACCTAGGTACATACATAACATCCGTATTAGGCAGAAAAAGCACAATCAGAAAACGATGCCAACAGGCCACGAGAAACGCCAAATCATTACTACCATTCATACTAATCTCAAAGATGGACTGGAAGTTAGCTAGACTTTTATATCGAATGCTACCTGGTATGATGATGGTACGATATACGGCTTAAAAGTATCGACCCTCACCAAGGCAAACAGATCAAGACCCAGAAGCCATGAACGAGTTACCATGAGAGACTTGATTAGCCTCGCCAGGAATAAACCAAGAAGTAAGAAAATGCATCTAATCTTGAGGGAAAAACCGTATCAAAACGAATCAAAAATCACAGGAAGTGCTACTTAGCACACGTTTTCAGACGGGATAAACCACACCTATACTGCATGCAGCAATGCAGCATAAGGTTAAATCTAAGAAGGTCGGACGACCTATTTACACATGGAACGACAACCTAAAACAGTACATGAAATATTTCGACATGGGAATCATGTTTTGGAAGGACATGGCTAGGTGACAAAAACAAGATCAAGAAAGCGGCTAGCGATATCTACAAAACACCAGAAACTGATAGCAGCGAGAACTCGACTAAGAAAAGAAAGAAGTCGACTATGAAAACAACGACACAGTACACAGCAAAGCAACGGCATAGAAAAGAACTAAGAAAACAGTTGAACCTACCCAAGAAGCTCGATCTGAATCAACATGCCGGCGACGTCGTAAAAAGATCCCTATAAATAAATAGAACCCACCTCTCCACTAGTCCAATGCTTACTCAAGGATGCATATCCGGTAGGCTCGCAATCCTTTCCTATCCTAAGGGCACGTCTACCTGACCATTACAGCGCCCCCGGTCTACTTCTTGATATGCAATGGCCCCGTAACACCATGAAGCATGAGACTCCAGGGGCTAGTGCGAATCTTGGGGTTCATTCGATTAATCGAGTCTAGTCAAGCCACGCTGGGATCGGCGCATTACATTACATACATTTTATGTATCCCGGCCTTACGTGTTTTTAATTATGAAAGGCGATAGTCTATTTGAAGTTGGCCATCAATGTCACACTGTAAGAATTAATTATACTGAGTCTTGAAACAGAAATTCACAAAAACTGCTCTTATATTCTGTCCTGATCCTAATTGATATAAAGTGATACATATAGTACGTATTCAGGCCGGCCTAGTGTCTGCAAGGTTTTGTTCATCTCGTCCGGCGGGAGTAGTAAGAAGGTCGAAATTGAGATTAATTCCGAGCTAGATTACATTTATAGGCTGTGCGTGAGACCTAGATCTGGGAGACAATTATTAAATTGTTCCGAACAAATTAAAATGTATTGAATGTCACCAGGCCACTTGATTAGTCAGTTTATAGTTTTCACACGATCCCTACGTGTATTCGATATTGTACTTACATTCAGTAGTTTTTCGTTAGAATATTTTACTCGGAGAATTCCTCTCACAGCGAATTTGGTAAACTTTTCGGTGTTCATGACAAAACAAGAGGTAATTTCTAAAAAAAAATGCTCGACCAACATCCAATTAAATGACTGTCCTAGGTATTTATTTACAAAATTAATTTTATTGTTTTGGGATATTAAAAAGTATCGATTCAATTTGATGATGGTTCTAATATTCCAAAACATAAATACCTAGCAGAAAATTACTGAACAATCAGGGAAATTAATTGGAAAGAAATTAGTTGACAAACTGCGTAAATTTCCCATGTTAAAGATAGTTGAAAGTTAAAGAAATAGATCGTCAATTTGCATAGCAATCATATTCCCTGACTGTACATTAAACGTATGGGGTTTTCTACTAGTGAGTGGTGATCATGCAGAGTGGTCGCATGTCGCGGTACCTCCAGTTCCTCCTCGGACGAGTGGTGGTCGTACAGCTGGTCGGGCTCGGGCGCGACCGGCCGGCGCGGGCACGGCGCGCACGCGCAAGCCTCGCCACCCATACCTGCGCGGGGGGGGGGGATAGTTACACATTAATCACAAAGGCACAAAAAATATGTCAACTTAGTGGGAAAATACAGGCTACATAATATCTTAGATGTAAACGAAGTCCATCTATTTAGATGGCGCTTGTTTGGATCAAAGGGTAATCAGTCTCACAGACGCAAATTGAAAACAGATAAGGGCAAATGAGCAGCATTTAATTTTATAGTAATAAGTGTAATAACGCTATATTGCGATCATTAATCTACCAAACAGTGTCTATACAGTACCTACGAGTATCAGTAGCTAACAACCCGGCACTACATGATCGTTTGCGTCTGGAAGTCCGGTTTTTACTTGAATAGTGAAATACGTTACTTAAGATACACATCACATCACATGGCATCCAGAAGTAGTGTTACGGTTCATAAGAGTGTCGTGTTCTTCTTAATTTCAATATTGTTTATAGTGAAGGCGGTCATAAGGCCCCTCGCCCACGGCGACTTGTTTTTTGGGTGGGAAATCATCAAATGACTTCTCCCGCTCTGGGTGGAGCAGGAGAGCGTGTCAGACTTTTACTGACTAAAACCCACCCGTGTTCCCTCAGTTGCCTGTGTGCCAGGGGCCGCTGTATCTCTTTCGAACAACCCGCACCCCTGGCAGGCATCGCCCCTTCCGGGCCCCATCAGTTGGTGCTGACATCTCTTTGAGGCGCGCGTGGAACACAACGCGCCGTCGACCCGGGCTTGGTCTTTACCGGACGACGAGCTACCCATTACTCACCGTCCGCAAGCCCGCGTCTACGGTGGCCGCGAATCAGCCTGAGATTCCCGACGCCCAGGGCGTGTCCTGCGGAGGCTACGGCCGTGAGGGCGCATGTACTGCCTCTCCCTCACGTGCGCTGCCTCCGACTTTGCGAGCATCACTGCTTCGCTGAAGGAAGCGACGGCTACCCATGTACTCTCGCTCCGTACCATGGCCTGGACCAGGGGGCCTACTGTCTAAGCACGAAATCCATAATCTCGGTCGAAGTTACAGGCGTTTCCTACTCCGTCTCACTTACGGCCCTATGATTAGTTTGGGGCCCAAACTTAGAATGAATTACTACACGATTTGAACTATTTTCGGACAGGCCCGTATTTTGGTTGACGGAGTTAGAGAATAGCCCCCCAGGGCCGGACGGGAGAGATCGCCGCCGCCGATCGCGTCCACGAGGACACGGCGGTGCTCCGCCCAAGCCGGGCAGACCTCCACCGTTTGCTCCACCGTGTCTTCAGGGCGATCTTCGCAATGGAAACACCCGGGCGTTTCCTCCCGCCTTATCCGAAACCGGCGACCTGTTGTAGCGATGCTGTCGCGCGTTTTGTAAACGAGTTTCTGCATCGCTACTATCGCGCGTTATCGCGTCACAACGTGCGACAGAAACGATGCAAACGCGCGTCTTCGGTTTCGGTTTTAATTACACCAACATCAGTATATTAAAGCATGTGCTTAGGTAGTTGTTTTATTTTGGAAAAAAAATCTAACAAGTATTAAATCATAAATACAAAGTTTAACATTTGTTTTGTTTTAATAGATCAAACTAGCTTAACTCTTCTCTGTTTCCAAAATTCATTATATCAAATAAATGTGTTTAAAAAAAAAATGTTGCTATATTTCCTTAAATGGCGTAGGTACATTAACATCTAATAAATACACACATCAAAAAAAGTTTGCGATCACTTTGAAAAATCTAAATCTTTTTTGTTACGGTAGGTTATGATTTCTTCTTCTTTTTAGATTCTTTATTTAAAAATATAGATTTAGAATATAAAACAGTTCAATTTTTTTCCATATAAAAAGGCTTTAAGTCCTAGCTTAAGCTCATTCAGAAATCTGATTAAAGGTCGCTGCATACCTACGTAACGTGTTTTTATCCGGACGGAACGGGATGTGAAGTTTTGGAAATATCGTTTCATAGAAAATGTAAACGAAAGAGCATACGTCACGGATGCACGGACGGGACGGGAACGTGGCACGCGTGGGGAGGGAAAAATATCGTCGGCGACGATGTTTAGCACGTCCCACCACGCGCGTGCCCCGTCCCGTCCGTGATTCCGCTGCGTATGCACAGTCGCCTCCGTTCGCTCCAGAGAGCTAAGTAGTGATGCACGTGTATTTATGTACCTACTAAGCGAAAATGGACGACGAAAAACTAATTGATCGTGTACGATCATATCCATCTTATTGCGTATTCTCAGCATATTCTCCTCATCATCATCCTCTCATCATTCAACGTATTCTCCTTCTTGTTCTCTTTTCTGTCATGTAGGATGTACAGAAAATCTCCTTTTCCTCTTGACGGCCGTAGCTTCTTCGTCATCTAAAGCAATAGCAATTAAAGTTTAAATTCTTCAAATGAAAAATCCATCTTTCCTTGTACAACACCAGCACGTTAGTTCCGAGTTACTTTCACGGTGCGTGTGCATTAAAAATCCCGTACACGTTACGTATGCAGCGACCTTTAGTCAATTTTAACGGATTTAAAATACTTTTTCGCGGAAAGTTATGATTGAAAAAATGCCAAAAGGATTATCAGAAGTTTGACGAGCAAGAATAGTAACTTTGAGGGAAGAAGGATACACCACGAGGGAAATAGCACGCAGACTTGATATATTCCAATCCTGTGTCGTGACCACGTTGTAGAGGTACCACGGAATGGGTAATTTTGCTGACTGACCCCGCAGTGGTCGCCCAACTGTTTTGTCTGCTGCCCAAAAGCGCTATATTAGATTGCTGGCAGCCCGTGACCCTGTTGGGCGAACTTCTGCTTTTATTTTAGTAGCGTTGATTGTTATCAACGCTACTAAAATAAAAGCAGAAGTTAGGGCCGCCTCTGGGCTTGAAGTTAGCACTCAGACCATTCAGAATTGCTTGCATTAGGCTGGATTACGAGCACGGAGGTCTTGGCGAGCTCCTCTGATTCCTGGCAACGACAGCGCCGCAGAATGCAGTGGGCTAGGCTTCGGCAAAATGAAGAAGAAAACATTTGGCAAAACTGTCTCCTCGTTGACGAATCACTAATCAGTACTCATCCAGATAACCGACGTGTCCGTGTCTGGAGAAGACCAGGAGACCGTCAAAGGCAAAGAAAAGCCACTGGAACAGTTCAGCAAGGCGGGAAATCGGTGTCCTTTTGGGGTGGTATTATGATTGGAGCTAGAATGCCTTTGATCCCGTATCGAGGATTCATGACAGCAGACATGTATAGAGCAGTTGCTATTGATGTAATTGTCAGACCATTCCGAGTAAACCATGGGCACAAATTTGTACCGGTCGATGATAATGCGCCCGCCCATCGAGCTGAACGAGTCAATGCTGCTCTCCGAGAATACGACATAACAAGGTTATAATGGCCCGCCGGCTCGCCTGACTTAAACCCAATAGAGCACGCTTGGGATGCTCTTAAGCGAGCTGTTTGGAACCGTCAGCCATGTCCCCAGACAATGCCAGAGCTCAGGGAAGCCGCTATTTAAGAATGGGAAAGGTTACCCCACGAAATGCTGGATAACTTGATTCTCAAAATGCCCAGGAGGATCACCGTGTATTCGAGCCAGGGGAGGAGTTATATTATATTGATTATAAACCTTTTGTTAATAAATTGTTGTTTAAGTTTGGTTAAACAGTCTTTTTCTTTCTATTACATTTCTGTTACAATTACATTATGATTAATTACTAATATTTTTTTAATAAATAGTTTTATTTTTCTATTCTATTTAAAGAAAACACCCAACAAGGATTTTTTTCTTGATAAAGTTCAATCTAAAAAATTATATCAGCTTATGCTAGTGATCACAAACTTTTTTTGATGTGTGTAGTTATTTTATTTTTCTTGTTCTATCTATCATTTGAATGTAACGCTCACAATATTACGATGTGTATCTGTCCAGTACCACTATTTATCCTAGCCTATAGTAGCCTACCTTACTAGCTACTAAACAACAAAAACATGCAAGTTTTCCGCCATTAAACCATTACCTGAAAAGTCGCGGTAAAATAGCTTATAATATTATTATAATATACCTATACTCCATAGGTTTAGGTAGTTAAAAAAAGGTAAACAAAAAAACCACGTGACTCATAGACGCGAAACCTTTTATTTCAAATGTTCAGATCATATTATTTATAGTCATATAGGCTCTTTTCGGAATCTGAATCTGATGAACTCTATCTATCACATTAAAATAAATCGTTCCGTTGTATCATCAATTATTTTCCTAGCTATACCTAATAACTCAATTTAACAAAATCGAAACGCACTCGCAAAATCGTAAATGTCGATTGTTGAGAGCACTGTCAAAGTCTGGTTAACCGACTAAACATAATATAGGTACCCGCCACTTCAGTTGCCATACTACATCACATACAGTTTTACTTTTCAATTTAGCAAATTCGTGGTATTTTTTAAAAGGTTTAGGGAACCTGTTATTTTGGGCTCTTTACAATAGGCAGATTACAAAATATTATATTATTGTAATTAATCTAACAAAAAAATTGTGCTCAAGTAGTTACATCTAGGAAAAGTGGATCACGAATAAATGATAAAGTTTAATATTTAATAATAAAAGAGGAAACTATCATATAAATCGAAAATAAATATGATTTTGCTACACCGTATTTTTCAACAAGAAAGTGTCAACTTTAAAGAACCCTTTTTACGATTTGTTTAGCTTTATTTAACTACCTAAACCTATGGAGTATAGTGTAAACCCGAGTTTTGCTAACTTTGTTTATGTAAATAGGTTTCATGATAAATGATTTGAAAACCCAAAGAAAATATATGAAACACTTGTTTTTACACCATTTTCGTTTTGGCCCGATGATAAAACTAGTTCATGAGGAATTTCACCCACTAAAAGATTATCAATAAATGGCAAACTCGGTCAATTTAAAAAAATCTGATGTAGCAGTAGGTATACTCAGCGAGAACTGTCTGCAAAACTTGATCTATACCTAACGTTAGTGTCGATGTTCTGAGGTTACGTACCGTTGGCTTAGGCCACACGATATCGGCTCTATGGCTAATCGTTGTGACAAGTCGCTGCCTGTCTACGGCAGGGATTCGCCAACGACGCGTTTGTCGCCTGTGACTCATGGCTTAGGTACACAAGACTAGGT
The DNA here is from genome assembly GCA_949091785.1 of Polymixis lichenea. NCBI lineage: Eukaryota > Metazoa > Arthropoda > Insecta > Lepidoptera > Noctuidae > Polymixis > Polymixis lichenea. Next base: position 24,825,559 of record OX420940.1, on the reverse strand, counting down.
ACGTTGAAACTTGACATTATCTAACCAAGAAAGTTGATCGATTTGGTACTTTTCGGTGTTTGGTACTATTCTCTGTAAAGTACTAACATCCACCAATGGCTGACTATAACTTAAGTCCATCGTATGAATGAGCTATTGAATTAGTAATAGTATTTTAAAATAATCGTTTACTAACAAGCAGGTACCGAGTCCTTAACTTTTAAATACCGACGCACGTAATGTCAAATACCTAGGGATATAATTTATGGGCACAATTTAAATGCTCACCAAAATAATTTTTAGACCCTGAGACTAAGTAGGTACCAAGTAAAATATGTTGTATGTATATTCTGTTTGCCTACTAAAATGGATAAATGCTCACCAAATCTTGTTTCTCTGAAATAGTAACAAAATGACAGTTCTGAATAGCTTTAGTGTACTTAATCATATTATCCAACCTGAATCAATAAGTTGTGCTACAAAATTTAGTGAGAAACGAATCGCTGCAAAACCGACTTCACGCAGTCTTGTCTGCCCTACCGCTAGAGCAGTGGCGGATTTACACATTTGCCGCCAGTAGGCTATTAAATTATTGCCGCCCCTAATATCCTCTGCAATTTAATACCCAATAGCTTACAATCTTAATAATTACATTTTCTTCGTCAGTAAAATTGCAATTTTGTGATTTGTCGATCGATCGTCATCATCATTACATCAGCTTTTTCCCGTTATTAGTGTGATTGTGAACTAAGGGACTGTTGGTCAGTGCCTAGATTATTCGTACAACTTACGATTTAGTGAAATTTACTCAAGAAATAGTCTTTGGATATATTTCAGAGCTAAGAAAAGCTCCATCATGTACCTAGTACCTATAAGCTGCGGTAAGGCAAGCCTTAAAACTACGTACACAATATGAACACAGCTTATTTAATAAACGTTGTTCAATATTTTTTATTGCACTTATAATATTTCTATCGTATTATCTGTAAACAATCGGTTTTCGGAGGAATGAAGAAATACTTTGTAATGATCCAGAATCTGGTTTTATGATTTTTTTTATATACTACGCATTCCTGATCAAAGTCACTTTCTAAATCATTACGATACATTTTTTCAAGAAAATAGCTTTTTCCGTCAGGGTTGATGGTAACAGCTCACTCATTTTGGTTAGAAATGAAAACTTCTCGTTAAATCCGTTGTAGGCCTTCTACCGTTTTTCTATCTCGGACACGAGTCTATCTATCAGCAGACTTAGCACGAGAACCGTAGACAAGCGTTTTATCGTCGGAAGAGTAGACAAAAATGACCTTACCTTATAGATTGACAGTTTTGTATCGAGAAATGTAAACAAGCGATTTCTATTCTACTGAAAAGTAGAAATATAAAGCGTCATGCTAAGTCTGCCGGACGAGAAACGTATTAACCCTGAAAGTATCATCACTTGCAGTCATTCTAATATTGGGTAATTATTAATAGTTTCATCTGTTAATTACGATACAATATAACGAAACACCGAGATCTTGATTCTTAGGCGCTAATAAAGCATACCTTCGCCTTTTATTGGATTGTAAAAGTGGACCTAATAACATTTAGGTACAGAGAAAACAAATTATGGAAATCATTTTAAAAAATGGCTCAAAATTACTAAATTTATATTGTAAAATTGAAACGCTATTGGAATTTAAAAAAAAATCATATTCACAATTCACAATAGTATACTTTACACAGCGTTTAGTAAATGTTTCATGTATCTACAGACGTTGGAATATTCGGTATACGAGATTCCTTTTCTCCGTGTATAAATTGTTTTTTTCTGTAAGACAAAAAAAAATGAGGGAAATTTGCCGCCGCCCTAAATTTTGCCGCCCTAGGCTCCAGCCTACTCAGCCTGCTGGTAAATCCGCCACTGCCCTAGAGTGTAATTTACGCCGGGTAGGCGCGGAGGGGTGGGGCGGCCCGTGAGCTGAAAAGCACGTGGTTTGAAGGCGCGCCGCCGCGGCTGAGGCTGGCCGGCCAGCAAGCCGAAGCTGTGGTGGTGAGCGTTAAAACCATGTGCGACGATATAAGGTCGCGTGGGGCCGCCCAAACCCCGCAGCGCCGAAGCCGTGACAGAACAATGCTTGCTGCATGTTGCATACCTGCATGCATGTTACATGCCTGCTTGCATGTTGATATTCCAAAACATTGTACGATCGACCGTTAGCTTTTTTGGCTCAGTAAATTTGACTAAATTGAAAGTCGTGAAATAAAATATTGGTAACATTTCTATTTAGCGATAATATGGCATAGAATACAAAGGAAAATAGGTTCATTTCTACAATACTTTATGAAACACAATTTGAAGTTATCCATTCTGGCAGGTATTTCGAATTTTTTGGTAGTAAAATAGGTACTTTTCTGGTAGGCGTTTAAACACAAGCCATAATTTATTAACAGCTCGTTATTGTCGATGGCTCGATTGATTACGTCCAACACAACGAGAGGGGAGCGGAAGCTGGTGGATGCACGAGACACATGAAGGAGGCGGACAGAACCGACGCCGGAAGGGCGCGGAGGGGGGACGGGCGCGGGGTAGCTGTTCTTGAACTTGCGGCGAGCAGGCCGCGCGGCGCCTGGGTGAGACGGTACACAACACGGACGCAACCTGGCGACTTACCAAACACTTGTAACTTTATGTGATCTATTTACATTTGGTACAAACGCCATCATATCTTAAAATTGTACCTGCATTTTTTTATAGGTAATGTGTAAGTACCGCAGTAGTATCGCAGTGAATACTATTATTCACTGCGATACTACTCACTCATTTCAAAGAAAAGAGAATAAGATACGATGAGGGTGACTCCCAGTCCCGACTATTCACAAACAAGAAGCGATAAAATTAAGTAACACAACACATGACATTGGTGCCGATTCTGTTGTACACCGAACTAAACTAACTAAACTATCACTAAAATTCCTTACTTTTGGCTATGAGAATCTTAAAGCTATTCTGGAAAAAAAGATCTCTAAATTTAAAAATAATTTTGACACAACTAAAATCGAATTTGACAAACGCGACTCCACGTTTGACCTACCCCGTGATCTTTTTTAGAGCCGGAATCGCGCAGGGGGGGCAGCCTCAAAGTGTTTTAAATGGATTTTTTTACTTTTTGTATCGAAAACATGAAAAATTATTACCTACATGTTGAGTTTTAGAGGTGTATGGGGTGTTATAAAGGGGGGCCAAATTTTCATTATTTTTACGATAGGACACACCAATTTCGAGATATAAGCAAAAGAAAAGAAAAAAAAGATACAATACTGTATTTGCGCCCGAAGTCGAGGTGTCAGTGTGAATTTTAGTTCTTGACAACTAATTTTATTCCACACCTTTTTAATCGCGATTAAAAATAGTCAGATTTAGTTAGACAATCGAAATTTTATATTGAATAGAATAATGAATTTGACAACAACAGAATAGCAAAATTACCATTTTCACTAAATTAAAAACTCAGTACAATCTTAGTGCTGTCAAACTAAAATATAGATAAGTTGTGTCACTTTAGTCAATTTCAGAATGGGAAATCGTCGTTTGACAGGAATAAACAAAATTTTAGTGATTTTTAGTTTAGTTTAGAGAATTTTGTGACAAGAGAATCGGCACCATTATGTATTTCTGTTCGCGTCCCGTTTCCGAAGAAAGCTGATATTCCGGCAGGCACTAGGTACCTGCACTCCTGTGTTGAGATGTTAAACTGCCCAGATATGCAGATCTCGAACAGTTCACAGTGCAGACACATAGGCACTCATTGAGAAATATATCCGAGAAAATTGTACACATTTTTATGTTTCCGACATAGACTAGCGACTATCGCGATAGCTCTCCGATATAATATCATGAAAACAAACTTCAACAACATTTCTTATTAATTTTTTTTAGTTGAGCTTAATGTTTGTAACCGATACATGATACGATCACAGAATCGAAAAATTACATTGCAGACCCTAGGACCATATCAAACCAGCTGTAAAAAGATTCGACTACGTCAGCATTAATTACATTGCAGACCCTAGGACCATATCAAACCAGCTGTAAAAAGATTCGACTACGTCAGCATTAATTATATTGCAGACCCTAGGACCATATCAAACCAGCTGTAAAAAGATTCGACTACGTCAGCATTAATTATATTGCAGACCCTAGGACCATATCAAACCAGCTGTAAAAAGATTCGACTACGTCAGAATTAATTACATTGCAGACCCTAGGACCATATCAAACCAGCTGTAAAAAGATTCGACTACGTCAGCATTAATTATATTGCAGACCCTAGGACCATATCAAACCAGCTGTAAAAAGATTCGACTACGTCAGCATTAATTATATTGCAGACCCTAGGACCATATCAAACCAGCTGTAAAAAGATTCGACTACGTCAGCATTAATTCGTAGAAAGTATTACAAGAACTTCTATCAACTTATTCAACTAAACTATGCATACAAACCATTCCATTACGACAGACCTCAAGTGCGCGTCCTTGATTGCGCGTCCACACCCTATCGTTAGGCTATTGTTGTTCCAAGGTCTTACTTTTTGCTTGCATTGTAGTCCGACCCTCCAGACCAAGTCTTGTGGTATTGTTTTGCCAGAGGATTCTTGCCCTAAAGTTCGTGAAGCCGGAAGAAACAAGGGAAGCGGATGAGGATCCCGATAAGGATGGGTGTTTGATCCTCTCAGTTAACCTCCAACTAAGATAAATGTGTTTGTTAAGACCACATTCATCACTCTAGTTGATTAGGGTTCGATGGAGGCACGACCTTCCGAATTCCGATAGAGGGCGCCTTAACCTTACGGTATTATAGTTACAGGAACTGATCAATGCGGAAACTTGTTTGAACACAATTATTACGGACCGAATTCTGAATAGTACGCACTATTTATTTGATGCTCCTCTAGGCTTGTGTCAGTTTCATCAACAACATAATAATATCTAACATTTCTTAAAGATATTACAACAAAACCCTGAAATAATTCTTTACACGTTCCCGAGTGTTGAATACAAAATCAAAACTTAAAAGTATTACTAGTTTATACTTATTCTAAAACATCATGCTTCATGTGATCATGTCTGTCGTATCTTCTATACGCGTACGATGCGTAGAAAATGTGTAGATTAAATCACACACACATCAAACAATAAGCCACAATATTATGCCAATTTTTTGTTGATGCCGTCCCAACATAGAGTAAGCGGCAACAATAGTAACGTCGGCAGTTAGCCTCATTAACAAAACAGGTTTGACTTGTCAAAAAACGTGTCAGTTTCGATCAAGTGGCGTGGCGCTCATGTGACTCGCTGGTTCACCTTCAATACACTCTTCTTCTCTTAAGGTCTTCGGTTACTTAGGGTCTTTCTATTCAGTATCCTGAATAGAAAGACCCTAAATTATGTTTGTATGACTTTGAAGGCAATGCGGCAGGCTGTATTGACAGATTAAAATCACAGCTGCATTATCAAGAATCTTTAACCTTTTTACCGCCACGTAAAAAAATCAAAAACATGCCCCAGGCGCCAAGCTAAGAATTCATCCTCTAATACCTACAAAATAGTAGTGAGTTCACACACATGTAAAACGAACAATATTTTTTATAGTACTTAAGTTTTAAGCAAAGTTACTATGCCGGAAATCTATATACCTCCACCGTGACATTTTAGTCGTCTTACAAAGGTGGTCCACTCAATGTATCCGTCATAAACTACCTCGAGGCGTGATTAAAACATTGTTACCATTAATTAAGATAATAGGTACAAAGAATAATAAATAATGCTTTAGAATTATGAAACACCCCCCTTGTTAATAATGTTTACGTCTCAAACGGTAGCACATATCTACCTACCTACCTTTATATTCCATTATTAATTCCATCGCCATAACAGGGTGTTTCAAACGAATGCGTCTTAGTGAATGATATTTTCATTTTTTAAATTATGCATCATATGCAAAAATATCAATTATTTAAAGTAAATGATTAGTAGTCATTCGATACATGAAGTAGGCTGCAGTTGTAAGACGACTAAAATGTCACGGTGTATATAAAAATGAATCCCTATTTCCCTTGGTCACGGCATCACACGTGAACGGCTGGACCTGTTTTACTAATTCTTTTTGTTGTATTTTTTACTGTCAGGAGAATGTTCACACGAAAGAAAAAATAAGAAAGTTACGCGTAACATTTGAATTTTTTTTGAAAACTTAACGACCATATTTACTTTTCTAATATTATTTATACCAATGCGAACAACGTCTGTCGTGTCAGCTAGTATAATACATCATTCAGGAGTTTTATTTCATCCCGCTTTGTCCTTTATGATAGAAATGATAATGATATGTGTCACAGTTTCGGCGTTCTTGATCATTTAAATCCACAATTAAAAACAACAATCGATAAAATCAAGTCAATATTGGTGATATCTCTGTTGAAATAAATAGGTACAATTTACAGTATACCTTTCAGAATCTGACGAAAATATGCGAAAGCAAATTTAAATTGTCAAATTAATTTAATTTTTTATCATTAAACGAAGTTTTTAGATTTCTAAGTTGTACAAATATTATAATACAATTAAACCGGCTTGGTTGCGAAGTTTACTTTGAGTACTGTCTTCCATGAAAAATGAGTGATTGTCGACTCTTTGTAACATATTTGGAGTTCAGAGATCGGCAATCAGGGATGCTTATGAAAAAAAATACTGATAAATAATAACAATGTGACTCAGAAAACCCACATCAAAACACATATACTCTACCATCTTCTGTGCAATCTTCTGCATGTGACCGCACTTAATCCAACTGGCAATCATTTGGCTTAGGCCCGTGTGCGGCAGCGGGGCGGTTCGATCGTAGACGTATCGTTCGCTAGCCCTGCTGTCGCGAGCCGTGTCCGCGACTGGCGTGTCGCCGTGGAGGTGGAGACGTTGTCGGATGCCGCAGTCCATCGGCCCCGCGAACGGACGGCCCGCGCTGGGCGCGTAAGCGCATTGACAGGGAGGTTCTCGAGGAGGCCGCTGTTGTCCAGGCCTGGACCCGGGAGTCGGCGACGATCGGACCCGTCGACGTCGAAGAGGAAGCGCTGTGGTTCCGCGGGGCGATGACGCAAATCAGCGACGCGTCGATGCCCCGCGTCCACACGCATTCAAGAAGGCGCCAGGTGTACTGGTGGTCTGCCGAGATCGCGCGACTACGTGTCGAGTGCGTGGCGGTCAGACGCCAGTACACCCGATACCGGAGGAGACGTCGTCGGGTCCCTGACGAAGAAGCCGCGCGGTATGAGGTGTACCGCGCGGCTAAGGAGGCTCTGTGGCTGGCCATCGGCGAAGCGAGGACGCGAGCCAGGGAGGAGATGTTGGAGACTCTCGAAGGAGATCCGTGGGGGCGCCCGTATCGTGCGGTTCGAGGGAAACTTCGAGCCGCGGCACCTCCACTCACGGAGAGTCTCCAACCTGAGCTGCTGGAGGAGGTCGTCGCAGCCCTTTTCCCGGCAAGAGCGGAGCACACTCCGCCGCCGATGGCATTGCCCACAGCCGCAGAGCCTACCGAAGAGAGCGCCATCAGCGTCCCGGAGGTGACACAGGCAGAGATGAGGGCGGCCGTGATACGGCTCCGGGCCAAGAACGTGGCTCCGGGGCCCGATGGTATTCACGGCATCGTGCTAGCCCTAGCTCTGAAGGAGCTAGAGCCCCAACTGAGAGGACTCTACACCGTGTGCCTTGAGCAGGGCCAGTTTCCCACTTCGGAAATCTGGTCGTCTGGTCCTGCTCAAGAAGGTGGGTCGCCCCGCGGACTCGCCGTCCGCATACAGGCCCATAGTGCTGCTCGACGAGGTGGGTAAGATGTTTGAGCGGATAATCGCTGCCCGCCTCGTCGGCCACTTAAGCAGGGAAGGGCCTGACCTAGCCGAGAGCCAGTTCGGCTTTCGGCACGGGCGCTCCACCATCCACGCGATATCGCGGGTGAGAGTCCTGGCGGAGGAAGCGGTGTCCCGGGGCGGGGTGATGTTGGCGGTGTCCTTGGACATCTCTAACGCCTTCAACACCCTGCCCTGGAGCTGCATTCGGGAGGCACTGCAGTATCATCGGGTGCCTTCCTACCTCCGCCGCATCGTTGGGGCTTATTTGGCGAAAAGGTGTGTCACCTACACGGGACGTGATGGCGGAAACCACCGCCACATGTCGTGCGGTGTTCCACAGGGTTCGGTCGTGGGACCGCTCCTGTGGAACATCGGGTACGACTGGGTGCTGAGGGGCGAGCTCCAGGGAGGCAGCGTTGCTGGCGACGGCTGCGGTGTCACAGGTCGTGACCCGCATACGGTGCCTAGGCCTGGAGGTGGCCCTCAACAAGTCGGAGGCCATGGTCTTTCATGGCCCCCGGTGGGCGCCACCGCTGGGATCACACATCGTGGTCGGGGGGTCCCGAATTGCTGTCGAGTCAACCATGAAGTATCTTGGATTGGTGCTCGACAGCCGGTGGGATTTCGGCCCCCACTTCCAGCGGCTGGTGCCCAAGTTGATGGGCGCGGCTGGGGCGCTGTCAACGCTGCTTCCCAATCTGGGGGGCCCGAGCGCCGCCTGTAGGCGGCTCTACGTGGGGATCGTGCGATCGATGGCCTTGTATGGGGCCCCGATCTGGGTGGCTGACCTGACGGCCGGCAGCATCGCTGTCCTGCGAAGGCCACAGCGAGCGATGGCCGTCAGAGTCATAAGGGGGTATCGCACGATCTCCTACGAGGCGGCTTGTGTACTGGCTGGATCCCCGCCCTGGGACCTCGAGGCGAAGGTACTCGCGTCACTGTATCGGTGGCGCGAGGACTCGAGGGCGCGGGGCGAATGGCTGACGCAGCTGCATTTGGAGTTGCGTCGGTCACAGCTTCGCGCAGCCCTGGTGGCGGAATGGCGGGACAGGCTTTCACGCCCTACCGCCGGCCCCGCTACCATTGGGGCGGTCCGGCCAGTACTCGAGCGCTGGCTCGGGAGGAGGCACGGCTCCCTGTCGTTTCGGGTGACACAGGTGCTCTCGGGGCATGGTTGCTTCGGGAAGTACCTGTGTCGCATAAACAGGGGGCCGGACGCTCGGTGTCACCACTGCGTCGACTGTCGGGAGGATACGGCGTGGCACACGCTGGCAGAGTGTGCCGCTTGGGAGGAGCCGCGCCGTGCCCTCATCTCAGGAGTCGGCAGTGACCTGTCACTGCCGGCCGTTGTTGACTCGATGGTCGGCAGCGAGGAGTCCTGGGACGCGGTGGTTTCCTTCTGCGAAACAGTCATGTCGCAGAAGGAGGCTGCGGAGAGGAAGCGGGAGATTGTTTCCGCTTACCCGATCCGCAGCAGACGCACCGGGCGTCGGCGGAGGGCGGACAACGCCCTCTTCCAGCCCCCCTAAATGGGTCCAGGGGCGACAGATCCGGGGAAATCTGTCGCCCTCTAGGACCCGAGATGGCGGCGCGTAGTGTTCCACGCGCGCCTCTCTATGACGTAAGGGGGGAGTTTAACACCTCACTCCCCCCTATCGCGAGGTGGCCCGCAGAGGTGGGCCGGCACTAGCCGGGGATCGCGGAAGTCACACTAGTTCCCGTGATCCCCGGTGCAAGTGAGAGACGGAACACCGGGGTGGTTTTAGTCAGTAAAAGTCTGACAGACCCCTCCGCCCTCCCCGGGGCGGAGGACATCCATGAGGATTTCCCCCGTAACCAAAAAAAAAAAAAAGGCCCGTGTTTATCAGCTTTTTCCGGTTAGCCGAGAATATAAAATAAATGTCAAACTAATAATAATAAGTAGGTAAATAATGAAGTTTATTGTTGAATTAGGACTAGATTCCATGACAAGGTGAGGAGGTAATATAGAACACAAGCATAGGTTTCCTAATCTAGTTAGTGGGTGCCGTACTGTTCTCCTAGATAGGTTACAAAATAACCTGTGTTTAAGAGAAACAGTTTCGATTCCCGTCATAAATGGTTTACTTATAAATAGCACGTGTAAATATGTATATTAATATGTATATAGTAATCATTACAGGAAGCTACAAGATGAGAGACAACTTAGGGTTATTTTATTAAACAACAAATTAAAAGAAAACTGCAAACACACAATCTAAAAATAAGAATTTCGAAAAAATAGAAACAAAATTACTTATAAGAAAAAAATTAATATGTTTGTGTGGTGAGTACCTACATTGTTACTGTGGTGAGTGTTTCGCTAAATTATAAAGTGTGTGATGCACTTTTCGGTTTCGTCGTAGTTAAAGTTTAGAAAGAAGGAGCGAACAGTCTTTTTCAATGAATTTTTGCTAAGCCGTAAATCGGAATTTAGCATTAATTTTACTGTAAACTGATGGGCCACGGTAGAGATCAAACTTTTTTATAAACGCTGTGCGTGTAGGTGATATTGTGCAGATTAGGTCTTTGCGGCGTTTGGAGATAATTTGAAAGGTTTTCGTCGGAGTTGTAGAAGCACTATTTGTAAAATAGTATATTTCTGCTTTACATTGAGTACGCTACAAGACTGATATAGTTCAAAAGTTGGGGAGAGTATCGGTCGGAACCTAGCCACTTTTAGAATTGCTCTGTGTGTGACCTCCGGAGGCTTAATAAGTATGGTCTTTGCAGCAGCACCCCAGCGTGAGATACAATAGATTAGAATAGACTGACAAAGAGCAAAGAAAACCTTTCGGATAATTAACGGATTGGCTGCATGTCGCAAAGTTTTAAAAATGTAAATTAGTGTGCGGGACAAGCGATAAAACAGTGTACATAATAGAATAGTGTATATAAAGTGATACATAGACGCTCATAAGACAGTACAAAGTGAATAAGTTTACTATAATTTAATAATTCGTATTAGTTGTGTAACTGAGTACTAGGGGTAAGCAGTAGTTCAAGTGTTTATGTTATATTTTATATTGTCTTAGTTGATTTTATATTTTTCTTAGATAGTTCTTATTACATAGAGTCCGATTATATATAGTTTTACCTATGTAAAATTAATAAAGTTAGCAAAAAACGCAAATAATGTAGCGCGGTCCTCGTTACGGTAAAGGGTCGAGGTATTTAAGGTAAAAATGTTCAATATAGTGCCTCGCTCTGATTGGTTGATGCTTTGCGCGCGTTTTTTTATAATATTGTGCCTATCCCTAATTAGCTGACGCCTTTACCCGCGCTTTTTTGTAATTATGATTGGTCAAATCGATATTTTAAATCCTTGCAAAATTGTATAAAAATAGGAACATTTTTGTCATTCGACACATTCAGCGGCGAACTACCTAGAACAAAGTACTCCAAATATAGAAGCAAGAAGTCTCCAGTGGTTTCATTCCCCGCCAACCCAGCACACAAATGCGGCTATAGGCCACATTTAATGGTCCTTCGAACACGGATACTGCGGGGAAGAATTACCTGAAGATTACTACAGCATCACAGAGAAGATTTCTCAAGAGAATAGAAGAGTACTTTCAAGATTCGAAGAAAATCAGCTGACAGCATGCTAGTTACGCGCTCCGTGGGTAGGGGCCGCAAGCCGTCGGGAGAACAGAAGCCGTCGTCGTCCGAGACCACTACCTCGGCGACCGGTACCAGCGCGGAAGCCAGCACGGAATCGACAGTTACAGGGACGACCGCCACGGAAACTTCGGAACAGACAGACAACTCCGCGGCAACCGAGCCAACCACCGTGACTTCCGCGACCGCCAGAACCTCCTCGACCGCCACCGCCTCCGCCACAGCCGCCAGCGCCGCTGCCCCCTCCGTAACCCCGTCCACTGCGACGACACTAACTACGGGTGCGAAGGACAAACAGCTGATGAAGCCGCCCGCTACTGTCATCAATAGTGAAACTCGTCAAGAAACAGAAACCTCTACAGTGAAGCGAGTTATGAAGAACACCGCCGGTCCATCGAAGCCGACTGGACTACAGGATCTCCGCCCTCCTAGCAACAAGGGAGGAGAGGGAGGATCTATCTACAGCAGAACAAAGCAACTCAAGCTTGCGAAGGCGAGAGAAGATTTACTACGCCTTCAAGTGAAACTAGCCGCAGCACGCCTAGCTACATTGGAGAAAGAAGACTCAGAAGAGGAAGAAGATGACGTCTCCCTCTACTCGAAGTCAGAAGTTAACGCAAGAGTGGACAACTGGTTGGAGAATCAAGTGAATCGTCCGGTGTTAGCGATCACCAACGAACCACACTGCCCCCCAGAAGAACCAACGGTCGTCCGCACAGAAGAACCAATGCCAGCGAAGCATGAAGAAACACGTCAGTCACCGGCGGGAGGTCAAACCGACTTAGCCCTCCTAGCTGAAGCCATCACCCGGGCTGTCAGCGCCGCTCAACGACCCAAGTTCGTCGAGTTACCGATCTTCAGTGGGTCCCATCAGGAGTGGCTACCATTCCGCGCCGCCTACTACGAGACAGAAGCAATGTTCAGCACAGTTGAAAATACGAATCGACTCAGAAGAAACCTGAAAGGAAAGGCCAAAGAAGCGGTTGAAGGTCTTCTGATAACCAACGCGCATCCAGCTGAAGTGATGAAGACTTTGGAGTCAAGATTCGGAAGACCAGAAGCAATAGCCATGATGGAGATGGAGACGCTTCGAGGTCTGCCGCGCCTTACTGAGTCACCAAGGGACATCTGCATATTCGCCACGAAGGTCTCCAACGTAGTGGCGACATTGAAGACTATGGGTTGTTTCAACTACATGTACAACCCTGAACTCGCGAAGACAATAGTGGACAAACTGACGCCGACTCTGCGATACAGATACTACGATTTCTCAGCCACGCAACCACGCGAAGATCCTTGCCTCATCAAGATAGAAAAGTTCTTCAAAAGGGAAGCGGAGCTGTGCGGACCTTACGCGCTGCCTGAACAGATGGCAGCACTTACTACGGCCGCTTCACAAAAGAAGACACAAAGGGTCAACAACGTGACTGAGAAGACACAAGCAACGAAGTGCTTCATATGTGAAGATAAGGGGCACACCAATGCAACAGAATGCGAAGAGTTCAAGAAGTTAGATGCAAACGCAAGATGGGACATGGCCAAATCCAAACGTCTCTGCTTCAGATGTCTTCGCTACAGAAACAAGACACACAACTGCAAACCCAAGTCATGTGGTGTCAACGGCTGCAAGTACTCTCATAACAAGATGCTGCACTATGAAAAGAAGACAGAGAAGACAAAAGCAAAAGAAGAGCCCACAGAAGTCATCAACTCAACTTGGACAGTCAAGAAGCAATCGTTCCTGAAGATCCTTCCAATCCAGGTGAAGGGACCGAAAGGAGATGTCAACACCTTCGCATTGATGGACGACGGGTCAACAGTCACTCTCATCGACGACAGCGTGGTAAAGAGCGTCGGAGCAACAGGACCCATAGATCCACTGAAGATTGAAACCATCAATGACATGAAGGCATCAGAGTCAGCATCCAGAAGAGTCACCATCAAGCTGAAGGGGCTCAACGATCACGAAGAGCAAATACAAGCACGTACAGTGAAGAACCTGCAAGTCTCGTCTCAACGGGTTCCACAAGAACTAGTGGAAGGGTGTCAACACCTATCTGACATCCGAGGACATCTCACATATGCTAATGCGAAGCCACGAGTTCTCATCGGTCAAGACAACTGGCATCTTCTGCTGACGTCGGAAGTAAGAAGAGGAGACAAGAACCACCCAGTGGCATCTCTCACGCCGCTAGGTTGGGTACTCCACGGCAGCCAGACACGAACCTTCGGGAAGCAGATCGATTTCGTGTCACACATCACAGAAGATCCAGAAGAGAATTTAGAAAACCTCGTGAAGCAATATTTCGAGATGGACGCGCTCTGCATAAACCCCAAGAAACCGAAGACTGACCCAGAAGAACGAGCACTTCGTATTCTGGAGAAAACCACCACGAAAATAGAAGAAAGAAGATTCCAGACCGGTCTTCTCTGGCGTAAAGAAGATGTCAAATTCCCAGACAACTACGAAAACTCACTGAAGAGGCTCTTCAATATAGAGAAAAAGATTGATCGTGAACCCGCATTGAAGAAGAAGTACGTCGAACAGATGGACGCTCTTATTGCAAAGGGGTACGCTGAACCTGCCCCGAAACAGAAGACAGCTGACAAGACTTGGTACTTACCTCACTTTGCGGTAGTCAACCCAATGAAACCAGAGAAACTCCGGGTAGTACACGATGCCGCGGCCAAGACCAAAGGGGTGGCACTCAATGACATGCTACTCAAAGGCCCTGATCTACTACAGTCACTACCAGGCGTCGTCATGCGGTTTCGACAACACATTGTCGCAGTTACAGCGGACATCAAAGAGATGTTCATGCAAGTCAAGCTGCGAACAGAAGATAGAGTTACACTGCGGTACTTATGGCGCGGGGATCGACGAGACGACCAACCTCCAGAAGAGTACAGAATGACGTCGTTAATCTTCGGAGCATCGAGTTCCCCTTCAACAGCAATCTACGTAAAGAACATGAACGCCAAACAGCACGAGAAAACTCACCCAGAAGCCGCAGCTGCTATCATACAGAAGCATTACGTCGACGACTACTTAGATAGCTTCAGAAACCTCGAAGAAGCCAAACGCATCACGAAGAGTGTGCGAGAGGTACACATGAAGGCCAGCTTCGAGTTGAAACAATGGAAATCGAACTCAACGTCACTCCTAGAATCACTTGGAGAAGACAACCAGACAGAAGACATGGAACTCTACAGAACAGAAGAAAAGACTGAACGAGTCTTGGGTGTCATCTGGAAAATCAACTCAGACGAGCTCACCTTCAACCTCAACTTAGCCAGAATACCTTCCACACTCATAGAAGGTAAACAGCCGACAAAAAGGGAAGCACTAAGAATAGTGATGTCACTCTTCGACCCGCTCGGGTTCGCTTCGCCTGTCACAATCAGGGCGAAACAACTCCTCCAGGAAGTTTGGCGCAGAGGAACAGCTTGGGATGACAAGATCGACGAAGACCTGGCAGAGCAGTGGGAAATGTGGATGGGGCATCTGAAGAACCTCCAAGAAGTAGCAATCCCGCGGCAATATCTCCACTACAGCGACGCCGCCTCCCTAGAACTCCACGTCTTCAGTGATGCCAGCGAGTCAGCCTACTCTGCAGTCCTCTTCTGGAGAGCAGTGAAGACAGACGGTGAGGTCGGCCTATCCCTCATCATAGCCAAAGCAAAGGTGGCACCTTTGAAGTTGACGTCGATCCCAAGATTGGAGCTACAGGCAGCCGTCATGGGAACTAGACTCGCAGAGACAGTGGTCGAAGAGCTCGAGAGGAAGCCTGACCGCAAAGTGTTCTGGACAGACAGCAAGACGGTACTAACCTGGATAAGAACAGGGTCACGTTCATACAAACCCTACGTGGCTCATCGTCTAGCAGCAATAGAAGAGAGTTCCAAGATCAACGACTGGCGCTGGGTTCCGACAAAGCTGAACGTGGCGGACGACGCCACTCGAGACGTACCATCAACATTCGACAGACATCATCGATGGTTCAAAGGGCCGGACTTCTTATACCAAACTGAAGATTCTTGGCCGACAGAGACCGCAAGGACAACACCAGAAGAGCCTTCCGATGAAGAGAAGACGCATTACGTGAGCGACAAGGGAAGACTGAAGCTCGCAGAGGGTCTGCCGGATCCAACTACGTTCTCCAACTGGGATCGACTTCGATACTCAACAGCACGTGTTCTGCAGTTTATTCAACTCTGCAGAGCCACCAAACATAGAGTCAACTACAGAAGAACGAAGAAGAACAAAGAAGCAGATCCCACCTGGAAGAAGAACAAGGCTACAGTTAAACAACAGGCGCCCACGATGGCAAAGTCATCACAAGCAGGAAAGAAGCGGCTACCAGTCACAGCCGATCAGCTCAAGACAGCCGAAGAACTCCTGATGCGGTCCTCTCAAGAAGAATCCTTCGCAGAAGAAATAGATAGTCTGAACAACGGGAAACCGATCAACAAAGAAAGCCGCCTTCACCAGCTCAGCGTCGAATCCATAAACGGCGCACTGAGACTCAGAAGCCGTATTCGAGCGGTCCAGGACGTGAAGGATGAATCCAAGAACCCGCTGGTAATCGACGGTGATCATCCTACAGTCAAGCTCTGGGTACAGGCTGTACATCGACAACTCCATCACGCTGGTGTAGAAGCCACAGTAAACGAGTGCAGGCAACAGTATTGGGCACTACGACTGCGCCCTATCACACGCACAATACTGCGAACATGCCTATTCTGTAGAATGAAGACACAAGTACCGCCGCATCCAAGAACCGGGGACCTACCAGCGTGTCGTTTAGCTCATCACAAGCGACCCTTCACCTTCACTGGGGTCGACTACTTCGGACCTCTCTCAGTGACCGTCGGACGAACTCGACAAAAAAGATATGTGGCCATCTTCACATGTCTCACGATGCGAGCCATACATCTGGAAGTCGCCGGTTCGCTTAGCGCCGACTCCGCGGTGATGGCAGTTAGAAGAATGATCGCACGAAGAGGTTGCCCAACTGAAATATGGTCGGATAACGGCACCAACCTGAAGGCCGCCGACAAGGAACTACGACAGGCGATCGACGCGGCGACTGCAGAAGAAGCAGCGAAAAGGACCATCTCCTGGCGCTACATACCGCCTGGAGCTCCGTTTATGGGCGGAGCCTGGGAGCGAATGGTTCGCTCCGTCAAAACGGCTCTCACCGCGACGTTACATGAGCGTCATCCGACAGAAGAGGTCCTCACGACTCTACTAGCAGAAGTAGAGAATACAGTTAACAGTCGTCCGCTGACTCATGTCTCAGTCAGCCCAGAAGATCCAGAAGCCCTAACTCCCAATCACTTCTTGTTGGGAGGGCCAGGGCGCGTGCCACAACCAGGCACTTTCAACGAACAAGACACCCTTTCACGATCCAGCTGGCGAGCCGCGCAGAGGCTAGCGGACATCTTCTGGCTACGCTGGGTGAAGGAGTACCTACCTGAGCTCCAACACCGGCGGGAGCCCCATGGACGAGGTCAAGCAGTGCAGGTCAACGATCTCGTGCAAATCGTCGACCCGAACCTTCCCCGCAACGTGTGGATCCGTGGAAGAGTCGTCGCTACGTACCCAGGCCCCGACAACGTCGTGCGGACGGTGGACGTGCAGACCAAGGGAGGTGTTCTGCGCCGGCCAGTAAGGAAGCTAGTGATCCTGCCCCTGACTACAAGCAACGAGCCCGCACCGGAAGTTGATACGACGCGGTCGCACGGCGGGAGTGATGTGCGGGACAAGCGATAAAACAGTGTACATAATAGAATAGTGTATATAAAGTGATACATAGACGCTCATAAGACAGTACAAAGTGAATAAGTTTACTATAATTTAATAATTCGTATTAGTTGTGTAACTGAGTACTAGGGGTAAGCAGTAGTTCAAGTGTTTATGTTATATTTTATATTGTCTTAGTTGATTTTATATTTTTCTTAGATAGTTCTTATTACATAGAGTCCGATTATATATAGTTTTACCTATGTAAAATTAATAAAGTTAGCAAAAAACGCAAATAATGTAGCGCGGTCCTCGTTACGGTAAAGGGTCGAGGTATTTAAGGTAAAAATGTTCAATATAGTGCCTCGCTCTGATTGGTTGATGCTTTGCGCGCGTTTTTTTATAATATTGTGCCTATCCCTAATTAGCTGACGCCTTTACCCGCGCTTTTTTGTAATTATGATTGGTCAAATCGATATTTTAAATCCTTGCAAAATTGTATAAAAATAGGAACATTTTTGTCATTCGACACATTCAGCGGCGAACTACCTAGAACAAAGTACTCCAAATATAGAAGCAAGAAGTCTCCAGTGGTTTCATTCCCCGCCAACCCAGCACACAAATGCGGCTATAGGCCACAATTAGTTTTCGTATGCGACCAGAAAGAGTGTTAATGTGGAATTTGAAATTAAGGTTTTTGTCCAGAACTACACCAAGATATTTAACCTGACGAAATTAAGACAAGCTGCATGTAAGGTTTACTCCTTATGAAACAACGCGCACAAAGATTCGAATCATTAAAACTCAGAAAATTACGAATAGGAACATACTGGCAGCGACCAAGTTTAAAAATAACGATAAAAATCGTTACAAAGGGATTATTTTCATCGGCGGGGTAGAACAAATTAAAATAGACGGCGGAGTAAGTTTCTTATTTCGCTGGCGTCCGCCCAGGGGATATACATAAACTTGTTCAGGGTTGTTTTGTGCCTCAGCTAGCTTCCAATACAAAAGCTAGATTTAGAACAATATTGTTTGTTAACGATGCAATCTAAACGATTCCAGTTGATTGCGCATTCTTAAAAATTAACCTCCGATGTAAATACATTCAAATATCGTATTGCAAAAAGAAATTGTGAATTACAAATGACGAGTGGGACCGGTGCGAGGCTAACTGAAAGCCACGTAGCGATGTCAACGTCCCTACTCGTAGGAGCATACAACGTGGAGATAAGGTCTGCTTCGACAGAGGGCAACAACATACGTATGCCACAATACAGTTCCGCGTGTGAATAATTGAAAGGGCTCAGCCCTGCCCCGGCGCACCGATCTCGCTCTCCACTTATCTTACATCTCCAAATGTCAATACTATCCATCAAACACGAATATGGTCCAAAGTCGATGTCGTACGGTTGAAAGTTAGAGGTGAAGTAATGAGAGACAGGCAAAGTTATCGCGGTCGGCCAGATCAAGATTCAATGGGCCGTTGATGCGGGCAAGTCACGAAACGTCAAACTGTCGTTGTGTGTCCATATGTTGGAGTGGCCCGAGACTTTGTTTATACCTGAGTCCTACGCGGCCTGTTTGCGCGCAAATCTAGCATTCTATTCACAGGAATTTACCAGTATCTTATTAGACACGGTGTTCAAACTGATTGGTTTATAACCATGCCGTTGGATAACTTCCCCACTGTTAGTACTCTACTGTTAAAAAAGCTGATGAAATATTTTGATTCGTTTAACAAAAAATGGTGGTAAATCTGGGGGCACGGCCGGCAGTGCCCCGCCAAGTCAAGAAAAAAAGCGGCACGGCCGTACCATCCCTTTCTCGAATCTCGAAGCAGTTCAGGCCATTTTCGACCCCCTATAACTTCGTTGTGGATGAAACTAGAAGCCTGAAAATCAGTAGCCCAGCAGGCATTGTATAAACACGGTATATTTCAAATTTCATTCAATTTGAACCAGTAGTGTAAGAATTATAACTAGTCAGTTTCTTAATTTTGTCACTCACCCACTGACCGATCATCAAAACTCTAAGGCACTTCTAGCAGACATAAAAGCTTCAAATTTAGAATACAATTAAGGTTTAGTGTACAAAATAAAAAATAAAAAACTTAAATATTTTGCAATTTCGGTCCAGTTTTCTAGGTACACAAACTGCATAAATATTTTTTTAATCCCATATAAATGTATAAAGGGTTACAAAAAAATGTTCCAAATTTCGTGTACTTGCTCGGTAGAAAAAACTAACATATTGCAAAAAAAATAATTGCCAATCCAAAGTCTGAGAAATGTGATGGGAAAATTAGGATCAGCTACGTAGGTATTTGACAACGCACTCGTTTTTTTTTGGAATGACATCTCACAGTTGGCCTAGAGAGGCCGTGACCGTGACTGCTCAACCGGGCTTGCCTTTTTTTTTGGGTGGGAAATCATCAAATAACTTCTCCCGCTCTGGGTAGAGCAGAAGGGCGTGTCAGACTTTTACTGACTAAAACCCACCCGTGTTCCCTCAGTTGCCTGTGTGCCAGACGCCGCGGTATCTCTTTCGAACAACCCGCACCCTTGGCAGGCATCGGCCCTTCCGGGCCCCATCAGTTGGTGATGACATCTCTTTGAGGCGCGCGTGGAACACAACGCGCCGTCGACCCGGGATTGGTCCTTACCGGACAGCGAGCTACCGATTACTCGCCGTCCGCAAGCCCGCGCCTACGGTGGCCGGGAATCAGCTTGGGATTCCCGACTGCGACTGCGACTGCGGAGGCTACGGCCGTGAGGGCCCGTGTACTGCCTCTCCCTCATGCGCCGCGCCGCCTCCCTCTTTGCGAGAATCACTGCTTCGCTGAAGGAGGTGACGGCTAACCATGTAATCTCGCTCCGCACCATGGCCTGGACCAGGGCCGGACACGAGAGATTGCCGCCGCCGATTGCCTCCACGAGGACACCCAAGCCGGGCAGACCTCCACCGCATGCTCCACCGTGTCCTCAGGGCGATCTTCGCAGTGGAAACACCCGGGCATTTCCCCCCGCCTTATGCGAAACAGGAACCTCCCGAAACAACCGTGTCCGGTGAGGACCTGTGTCAGGCGGAAGGTGAGGACGCCATGCCGCCTCTCAAGCCACTCCTCAAAGAGGGGACTTACCGCCGCAATCGTGGCGTGCCCAGCACTGGGTTGCGACAATCGCACTCTCCACGTCGCCATGAGATCCCCCCGGAGCTCTGTCCGTGGTGCCACGATTTCCCGCGGCAGCGGAGTTACGCCCAGGCGTTTGGCCTCCTCACGCCACTCCCAAGTGTGTGCGAGGACCTTTGCCTCCAGATTCCATGGCTGCAATCCGGCAAGGACGCCCGCCGCCTCACCGGAGATCGTGCGGTATCCCCGTACCATCCGGATGGCCATGACCCTATGGGCCGCCTTCAACCGGCGTGCTGGTTGGCGCCTCAATGTAGGCGCCCACACCAGTGCCCCATATAGGGACATGGCATACCTTCCTTGTTTTACTATTTCACGAACGTAAGAAGTATCTAATACGAAAGGTCAAAAGGAATCGTATCAAAGACGGACTACACACATACTTTAGTACTTACCTACAAACCTACTAAAACAAATATATATATATATATATATATATATATATATACCTATAATATGCCAGTATACTTCGTTCTGATGGTGCGTTTCGGAGACAGACAACGGAACTGAAAAATGACAGCAAACAAACCGCGATTGCTGCTATTGCATAAATATGCATTGTTTTGACCCCAAGGATGATGAAATTTCGAATTGTGTGGGGTAGGTACTGTAAGTAAAAAGTGAAAAATAAAAAACAGAAAACAACCAACTTCCAAAAAAACGCTACAAAGGGAAAAATAACTTTAATTTCGGAAGGCATAAAATACATGTCTAAAGTCACCGACTTCCGAAATTAAAGTTATTTTTCACTTTGTAGTGTTTTTGTCATGTCATGTTAAATTGTCAACGTTAGCAAAATGGCGGAAGTAAAAATTAGTAACGTAAGTTAACCGCATTCATTCTTTGAATAAAATTAAATGGGTGTCATTTTCTTGATTTCTCGGGGTGATAATTCATGAAAATGGTATCCATTTTGAAATCCAAAATGGCGGACACATTTTTTTAAAATAATATGATGTTGAAGTTGCAAAGTCGAGGTTTCTAGGAGTGCTGATTACGAAATTGACATCCATTTTTAAATCTGTAGAGCAAAAGCCCACCAACAAAATGTCGGACACATTTTATTGGCGGGCTAGTCGCGCGCGGCTTCACCCATTACGAGTCAGAAAACTTTGTCGGCGACATGTCGGTGGCTTCGACTCGAGGAACATATTTGGAAGTGTCATAAAATTTGCCGCCGTCATGCCGCCAACATGTCGGCGGGTAGCACGCGCGGGCGCTTGACGCCGACGCGCGACGTGTTGCCAACATGATTATTTTCATATAGGTTGTGTCGGCGGGTCTGCGGGTTTGGTGTGTAGTGCGCTTAAAACGGAGGGTAACATGACACTTGCGCGATAGACATTTCCCTAAGACCAGCCAAAAAAATCTGACACGAATCATGCCAAGGGGTATGGTGTTTGCGTGTGACTGGGTTTTTATACATTCTACACATTCATTATTATATTAATTAAATATTCTGTTTAAAACTGTTTTTGATGAAACGGTATTTTTGATGATTGTTAATTATTGTTCATAATAATAATAATGTTGATAACGATGTTGATCTAAAATAAATAAATAAATTAATAATTATTGTTTACTTGAGACAACCCTAGCTGTTGCGACAATGCGTACACGTTGTCGGCATTTACCACGAGATCAAAGGTGTCGTCCTACTGTATGTTTTTATACTGTGGTTACTCTGTGGTGACATAGCGGCATGTGCGTGGGCAACCCCGCGCACATAATGGCTAGTATGGCTACATGGGCACTCGGGGTTCAGTATCTACAGAGCGACGCTAAAAAAACATCGCGCTACATTGTTTAGCTGCCCAGTTTGGAGCTAGCAGATGTGCCTTGAATTTTGCCTGAAAATTAATTTGTTCGTTATTTGTTACCATGTCAAATGCCTGCCATAAAGTGAAGGATCTATTAGGTAATGCTTAAATGTCGGCAGATAGACCGGCGCACAGGCGCTAATAAAAAATCTGTGATTTGATACAGACAGACTGCGACACGGTGCGGACTTTATCCACGCGAATATTTACTATATGAAGTAGTTATGGCTATGTCCGCACCACGAATTAACCTTTTCACCGCCACAGATTTTCGTGCCACCAACGCCCCGACTCCTATGATCTTCATTTTAACTATCTTATAAAAATAAATTTACTGTATTTAAAAGCTTTGTTTCATTTTATTAATTTTTATAGCACTGTCTAATACCCTGTTTTATATTTTTCCACACAAAAGAAGCCTTACTTGTCTTTAAATCGGCAAAAACAACAACTCCAAATATTTTTGATGTCCCCGGAACGCCAAGGACTTTGTAAGACGACTAAAATGTCACGGTGTATATAGTCCGCCAGTGATGTGACGCGAAAGTTGTAACTGTTTGACTGCGCCCGTTAAAATATTTATAAATACTACTATCGAAAACAATTTGAGGTGAGTAAAATATGAACTTAGTTAACTAGTTCATAAGAAAGGGAAATTTCGACTTTCAGATGGGTGCCGATCCGGAATTAAATAGTTGTTAGCAATCCTTGTCGATAAACTATATTCCCATCTATACAAAACCATTGGTTGTCAGTGCCCCGGGCGCCACGGACTAGTTTAGAAGTCGTTCTGTGACATCATAAGCATACGGCTGTCAAGGTCACTGCATAGTGCAGCACTAATCGGGTGAGCGCGCATGCATCCTTCTTTTGCTTGTAACAGTACCCGCTCCGATGTCGCGAAATCCGTCTTTTCCTGTGTACCCCTGGTGGTACTACGGAAGAGCAATTTTAACCGATGTACCCTTGGCCGTGAAACCCGACCAAATTAAAGTAACCGGTGTCATTAATTTTTTATACCGATGCCTTCGATTGTATGTGTATATTTTTTTAAATTTAGGTTTAAACTGATCTTCCGTTGTACCACCAAGGAAACAGCCAGGGGTACACAGGAAAAGAAGGGGTCGAAATCTCCTAAAGATCAGTCTAACAATAGAAAAAGTAATTGTGTCTCATTATTGACAGTTGTCTTGAGCTAGTAAACTAAGTATTCTATTTTATAAGTAAGTTCTATTTTATTACTAAGTAAATATAAACGCTACCGTTACGAATTATTATTAAGTACAAACGAAAACAGTCATGGAAGAGCCCTATATTCGATGGCTAGTTTCTACCAACAAGCCAAATTTTCAGAAGAAGAAAATAAGAATTTATAGCTTTAGAACTTGCGGAGACTATAATATAATTTGCATATGACCACTAGTCAAGTCAGAAGAGAGAAGAAATTATATTTTAACTTGTTATAAAATATTTTATGTTGCTATAAATAAATTTCAGGACTGACCATTCAAAGTCAAAGCATTCATTTCAAATAGGCACATAAAAGGCACTTTTGAACGTTAACATTTACATAAAAACAGAATTGATTCTAGTCGCCCCTTCCAAAATGTAGTTTCGTATGAAGAATAATGGGCAAGAAACTCCACCGTTACTCTTTTAAAATGTTTTAAGCACAATATTTTACATACATTCATTATATAATTATGTGTGAAAACGATGAAACCAGAATATAAACATGAAATTACACTAACTGAGGCATTGTGTGGTTTCGAATTTGTTATAAAGCATTTAGATGGCAGGGATTTACTTGTGAGATACACTCCAGGAGAAGTGATCAAACCTGGAGATCTCAAAGGCATACAGGGTGAGGGAATGCCTCAATTTAAGAACCCATTTGAGAAAGGTAATCTTTATATAAAGTTTGATGTGGTTTTCCCTGACAACAACTTTGCTACTGAAGAGCAGTTGAAACAGATAGAAACTGTATTACCGCCACGCCCAGCTTTTGTGATGCCTACTGGAGATTTTGAGGAAGTTAATCTGATGGATTACACAGCCAGTGAACGTGGCAGGGGCCGAGAGGAAGCCTATGCCAGTGATGATGAAGAACACATGCACACTGGGCCTGGTGTTCAGTGTGCACACCAGTAGTTCAATTGTCCACATTTTTGATTTTTACTCAAACCTCACACTGTTTAATTTTATCATAGGTTATTATATAAATTAAACTAAGTAGGTATACACTATACTGTTATACTTAGTTCACAGAATGCTAGAATTATTTGACTATTGCGTGCAGTGTACTGACTTATTTGGAGTAACTGTATTCCTATGCCTGTAGTTAAATTTGTTGCAGAATGTTGTAAGCTTGAGTCACAATATACATTGTGATTCCTGTCTAATATACTGTATAGATGGTGCAGTTAAATTTGTTGTTAAAATTGGCTGTAGGCTTATGATGTCTAAAAAACATAGATATTTAAAAATTTCATTTCATTTCCAAGTAATAACCTGCCTGTGATACCTCATAGGTCTAATTGCTATCATTTCTAGGTGGTGTTAAAATTGTATTGTTTGTTATTTACAAAATGCGCTAGGCAATTTTGAGTTTCAGAGCAGTTTGAGTTGAGAGCTGTCTTTCAACTGCACTAGTTGGCTCAAACTTGGCACTAGATTAGTATTAATCCACTAATGGGTTATTGGATTCCATAATAATATGTATTATATTAAATAAATAAAAATAAAAAAAACATTAAAAAAAAAATTACCATATCAAAGTAAAAAGGTAAAAAGAATGAAAGTGAAGCAATTACAGATAAATTATTTTATTATAGATACATGGTGCTCACATATTTACAAACATAATAAAAGTAAGTATACGATTTTCCTAAAATATTAACAAGTAATAAGTCAGTGTGTGAGTTATAGTAATCACTGAGTGTAAATCAATGTCATAAATATAATTAATTATACATTATTCAATTAGCAACCAGTTTGATTTTGTCTAGGCTCTAGATTGTCCTATGGAGCAGGACCAGCATGTTTCGAAGCATTCTTATCTTGTATCATTGAACTTGGCATGTTTAGATCTCACTTATTTTGTCGTTGAAGTCAACAACCAAGGCATGTATCATAATATTGAATTTGGGTCTCGGTTTAGGTTTTTGATGGGATTCGTTTCACGACTCCCACGGAACGCAAGAGTTGGCCTATTATTAGCTGCAGGCTACACAATTGGTGTGTGATACACACCAATTGTGCGCTAGCATTGCAACGTACGTAAACCATATAGTAACGCCACGGAAGCGGAAAGGAGACAACGATATCACCAACACTTTTACTCAAAATGACATGCCAATCTTCATTAACAAAAAAGACTTGAGCTTCCAAATCTCCCAAGATAATTAATTATACGACGATATTACATAGGTTAGCAAGCAGCACGATGGTTCGCATAGCCAGCCGGTCAAGTTCAAGGCGCACAACTATAAAAACAATATACGTCGGCCATTAGCAAACAAAATGGCGACGATTAATCATCAACGAATACTGATGTTTTAGAAATGTAAATTGTAAGGTCAGAGAGATTAAATATGTGGTTATATAAACGTTTATAATAGGAATTTTAATGTGACCTATGTTTGTAAATACAGTTGGGAATGTGACTGAACATTGGAAAAATTCGACTGAGCAATCGCTCAAAGCATGCTAGCAAGTGGCCTTGAGGATAACTTGGACGAATTGGTCGTAGGTATCGGAATACAGATGTATATGTGTGACTGACTATGCATAGCGGGATGATATATTTGAAGACAAAGACCACATGGGGATTGCTATTCTAGTAATCCCGAGTACCAGAACTTTCAAATCGAATTTCATATTAATAGTGTACAGTCCACGTTTACGTGTATCAACGATTGATCGCCTGTCTCGACACCATACTACAATAGCATGATTTACATAAAAATCTCAATTGATTTGCGTTTTTAATACTGATTGGGCCAATGAGTGCGGATTCCGGCGGCGGCGTTATCATTAGTTTTGGCTTGTTTACCAAAAGTACCGAAAAACAGTGCACTCTCAAGGGTTACGCATTGGTTTACCACGAATAATCTAGTTCTCAATGCCAAGAAAACTAAATGTATAAAATTCGCTTTACCGAATGTAAGAAATCTGGGACCCAACATCGTCTTAGATAATGAGGTGCTTGCAACTGTAGAATCGGCCGTTTTTCTTGGCATAACAGTAGATGCCAAACTTCAGTGGGGATCACATATATCAAGCCTAGCGGGAAGGCTCAGTTCGGCCGCCTACGCCGTCAGAAAAGTAAGACAATACACTGACGTTGATACAGCTCGGTTAGTCTATTTTAGTTATTTTCACAGCGTTATGTCCTACGGCATTTTGCTGTGGGGTAAAGCCGCTGACATTCAAAATATTTTTGTTCTTCAAAAACGAGCTGTTCGTGCAATTTACCAACTAGGTGCTAGAGTTTCTCTGAGACAATTTTTTAAAGATATTGGTATTCTCACGGTGGCATCGCAATTCATCTTCGCTAACATCTTATATATAAGGCAAACTTATACACTAAAAACAGTGATATTCATAATATTAATACTAGAAACAAGGACAAACTACGTGCTCCCTTTCACCGGCTTCATAAAGTTCATAACTCATTTGCTGGGCTTGGTATAACCTTTTATAACAAGCTTCCCTCTTCTTTGCTAGATTTACATTTTAATGCGTTTAAAGCGAAACTAAAATCAAATCTTTGTTCGAAGGCATACATACTATTCTATCAACGACTACTTAAACGATAAGAATTGTTGGTCGCTGTGATTAACTCAAGACAACGTTTGTGTTCTTTCACCAGAATTGGCTTAACTACTGACAGGTCATATGAATGACTTCATATCATTGTTTATTTAACTTGACTGCATAAACCCTTTTTTTTTAATTTTTATCAATTAAATTTTCATTTTTTGTTGAATGTTAATTATATGCTATTATTGTATAGAATCAAGTTCTTCTAACATAACAGACAGCTGTGCTGCTAGGGAGTTTGTTGCGCCACTTCTTCTTCCCAGCTAAAGCACTAGGAAGTGGTGAAGGGCGAGCGTTTTGGGGGACTGTCTTATGTAATTTTGACGTTCAGAAAGTGCTGACTCTCAGCCTAGTTTGAATAAATGACTTTTGATTTTTTGTTTTCAATTCTAATCAAAGTAAGTCTTCTTATCCGTGTCCCACTAAGCGTGGATTTACTTGTTTTCGCTTCTGTTCTTTTTCTTTTCAAGATCAAAATAATGTTCATGTTATTTCTTTTGCCAGTTATCTGTCACTATTTTAGACCGTTTCTCTTCCACCTGCCATCAGTTCTATGAATATTGAAATTGCGCCAATATGAGCCATTTTGTAGTTGGCATAATGCGCGCGACGTGGCATTATTGTGGCTATAACGTCCACCAGTATGGTAATGTGGTGGGGAGCACAGTGCGCACGTGAGCCGCATGCGCCGCCGAACACGTCTCTGTGGTCCTTGCTAAACACCACACGAGAATGTTATCTATTTCATAATGTTATAGCAACTATTTAAAATCCATATTGATGAGCTAAACAATAATTGTTTATGTGCTGAGCAGTTTAGTATTATTTTAGCGTGAGGTTACTCAACAGCCATTAAGTGGAGTTTGTGGTGGTAATCCAAATTGCAATCATGATTTACCTTAATTTCGAAATACGTTGAGCTCAAATCGAGCAAAATGTTCATTGTTCAAAGTGACTACATTATCAGTAAAGGTTATTGTTGTTCTAGTAAATAGTATGGCATTAGCTTGGGACCCGACACTAGAACTTTATCAAAGATCATTGCAAATATATAAGTACTGAATATCTTGCCAGTGTAACCGCATACAATCAAGATTTATGAATCCAAATAAGAATTGATAAATCATTAAAGACAATAATTCAACGCAGTGTTTAAACACACGAACATACATCGTGAGGGATGGCCGCGGAAGACGTGTGCTGATGATGTGAGACAAGCTCAGACGCGGGCGCAGCGCCGGTATTGTGCCTACCTATGGGCTCCCGGAGACACGCATTACTAAACGAAATATCTTATCATAACTCCTACAAGAAATTTCTAATGAATTTGTTGCGTGTGGTGAATATAGTGATAGCCTATAGTCCATTATTTTCACAATCCACGACCATCAGTGTAAAGTTAAAAAATTTAAAGTTGTAAATTATTGGGTATAGACATTTTCTACCCATATCCCAATTGAATTGGGGTCGGCCCAGCATGTAAAGTTATAAACGTTTTCCATACAACTCATGTATCTCAGCATCCATATCCAGCTATTAGATCGCTACAAAGGAAGAGGATGTGTTTCTTTGGTACCTCTGCTCACTACAACAAGACAGTGCGCCTTCTGCTTGCGTGGTGATGGCGGGCGCTCGCTCTAAGCCCAGCACTTGTACGGAGCGACGCGATAACATCTTATTTGTCCTTTTTATTATGCCGTATTAGTGAATGTATGTCATTATTTTATTGATGCATAATGGCCATTCCTTTTTCGTTGGCCACCTACCTATACCCAACGTGTTTGGAATACGTCGGTACTATTAAGTAATTATTTTCGCTCGTTATAGTAGATGACGCTGAGCTCAGTGTCAGCTACATCAAGCGCTTCCATCTTTAAGATTTCCTTAGTGAACTGATCCATATCTGATTGATAGAATTCTGAAACATTTCTCGAACAGTCGTTTCGCCGTTGAACGGATCACCGACAGAACGATTCACTTTTCATTTTTTCACCGATGGAACGTTTCAATGACGAACGATTCGCCGACAGAACGATTCAGTTTTCATTATTTCACCGATAGAACGTATCAACGGCGCACGATTCGCCGACAGAACGATTCACTTTTGAAAGTTTCTTCGATAGAACCTTTCACCAGCGAACAATTCGCCGACACAACTGTTCGTCTGCCCCTGGGGTATAAAACGTAGGTCATCGACATGTAATCGACTGTTTGCGTTTATTATTTACACCTGAATCAAGTTGTGAAGAAGAAACTTACTTGTGGAAAACTAGCCAAAAAAGTGACAAAACCGTATTTAATTCAATGCTAATACCTGTTTCATACATGTTATGATCATGACTTGTTTTTGACAAGTCTTTTCCAAGTTGATTGATAACGTTGACAAAATCAACAA
This sequence comes from Polymixis lichenea, assembly GCA_949091785.1. Lineage (NCBI taxonomy): Eukaryota > Metazoa > Arthropoda > Insecta > Lepidoptera > Noctuidae > Polymixis > Polymixis lichenea. The sequence goes on along the minus strand of OX420940.1, from coordinate 24,796,071 downwards.
AACAAGTGATAGGTATTACACCAAAACAATAAGCAAAATTGATAATAACTGAAACAGTTCGGCAGACGCATGGAATGGTGGAACATCCGCGCTACTACTGCTTGCGTGCGCTATTATTACCTTAGAGTAATAACGAGAATACTTAAATAGATGTGTCATGCTCGCTATTTTGAAAGACTGCGAACTGGGATTACTATGTACGGTCGTTTTTGGATTATTATCACGGAAGAAATTTAGGAGTTTTGGAGTTTGTTTTTGTTTGGAGGGATTGTATTATTATTTTGTATTATTGATTGCATTTTGTGTTTTTTTTTTAAACAATAATTGTCAACAGGTCTACATGTCGAATACCTATGTTTTATACCCCAGGGGCAGACGAACAGTTTGTGTCGGGGAATCGTTCGCCGGTGAAACTTTCAAAAGTGAATCGTTCTGTCGGCGAATCGTTCGCCGTTGAAACGTTCTATCGTTGAAATAATAAAAAGTGAATCGTTCGGTCGGCGAAACGTTCGTCATTGAAACGTTCCATCGGTGAAAAAATAAATTAAAAGTGAATCGTTCTGTCGGTGATCCGTACAATTGCGACACGAATGTCGGAGAAATGCTTCAGAATCGATTGATAGATTCGGTTCACAGAGTATCAAATAAACAATATTTCATGCAAAACAAACAATCTGAAACGCATTAAGATCATTTTGTTTTTAGTCCAGTAGGGATACAATAATTTTTCCACATAACCTTCGATAATTCTAAAGTTTTTTATTTTCTCTGGGTGGATAACTTTAGTGAATCCAGTGCTATGTACAAAAATGCTAACAGTTTAGAGTTATGCAATAGGTATGAAGAAGGTATTTCCTATTATTTCGCGTTAGAACAATAACATAAAACTTAAATTAAAATGCTTTACTGATTCTTTATTAATACTATCTAAACTATATATTAGTGAAAATGCTAACAGATAGGTATTGTGGAACAATGGAAAACTGAAAATGTCCCGTAACTCATTCAATAAAAAATTTAAGTTTTTTAAATCATCTCCTTTACGGGCATAGGTATTAGTTACACCTTACAACAAAAGTTCTAACAACTAAGTAATATGCTGCACAAGCAATTGTATTTTTACTTTACGATATGCGCAATATTGAATTTAAATTGATAATTTTGCGCCTACATATTCGTAATAATAAACTCTACTACCAAACAAAAGTTTCAACAAATACGTGCTATGCCTTTTGTTTAATAAATAAAATACAAATTGGGTATTGCGGGGCGCGGTACAGGTACCTACGATAATGCGTGCGCCGCCGCCGCCGCGCCTTGCGGCGAAGTGTGGTGACACTCCACTGCGGAAATGCAGACGTATTGAATGAGGCACGAAATCATTTCATTATCGTCTCTTCTCAGAAATCACTAGGTACTCTGTTCCGGTCCGTGATTTCGCCCGTGTGTAACAAATTAATCATCAACAATTATCAGAATCCCGTCACTCCCGTCTAAAAAAGACTGTTTTGAAAAATAAGCTGTTGTTCTGTTCTTTATTTCAAACAACTTAATAGGTACCTACCGACCAAGATCGTAATAATTATGTACACTTTCACTATGTAGCTACTTGTTATAGTTATAGGGGAAGGGCACAGAGACAGAAAGTGGAGATTTCGTTACAATTTTTTTTTTCGGGATAGTTTTCCCGGGAAAAATACATTTATATGTATTTAATATATTAAAAAAATATTATTACGTATCATAGTGTGGCATCTGCCAGCCTTCCTACGATATACTCCCAACACTAGTTGACGATAAATTTACTATGTGTAGTAGGAAAGTGTGATAACGGCAATGCTGCTATTACGAATCAAGTTCCTGAATAAGGAGCAATAAAATAATAATGCTATTATATTTTTTTATTATAATTAAAACTATAGAACCAAATCAGTCATACATCAGGCTCGCTTGTAATTATGTGTGCTGTGCTACATGGTTTATCTATGCAGTAGACGCACATAGCAGAACATTTCAATCCAGCCTTCATACACGTACAAGTGCCTTTGCAGGTTAACTTGCACTTGCAAGATATAACTTTCAGTACGATTCAGGTGCGGGTTCGTCGAGTGTTTTGATGGGAACTAAATAAGGTGCATCCTACATAAGGTTTTTTTTATTTTTTCTGGGTGGGAAATCATCAAATAACTTTTCCCGCTGTGGGTGGTGCGGGAGGGCGTGTCAGACTTTTACTGACTAAAACCCACCCGTGTTCCCTCACTTGCCTGTGTGCCAGGGGCCGCGGTATCTCTTTCGAACAACCCGCACCCCTGGCAGGCATCGGCCCTTGCGGGCCCCATCAGTTGCTGATGACATCTCTTTGAGGCGCGCGTGGAACACAACGCGCCGTCGACCCGGGCTTGGTCCTTACCGGACAGCGAGCTACCCATTACTCGCCGTCCGCAAGCCCGCGCCTACGGTGGCCGGGAATCAGCCTGGGATTCCCGACGCCCAGGGCGTCTCCTGCGAAGGCCACGGCTGTGAGGGCGCATGTACTGCATCTCCCTCACGTGCGCCGCCTCCCTCTTTGCGAGCATAACTGCTTCGCTGAAGGAGGCGACTGCCAGCCATGCCCTCTCGCTCCGTACCATGGCCTGGACCAGGGTCGGACGCGAGAGATCGCCGCCGCCGATCACCTCCACGAGGACACGGCGATGCTCCGCCCAAGCCGGGCAGACCTCCACCGTATGCTCCACCGTGTCCTCTGGGCGATCTTCGCAATGGAAACACCCGGGCGTTTCCTCCCGCCCTATCCGAAACAGGAACCTCCCGAAACAACCGTGTCCGGTGAGGACCTGTGTCAGACGGAAGGTGAGGACGCCATGCCGCCTCTCAAGCCACTCCTCAAAGAGGGGACTTACCGCCGCAATCGCGGCGTGCCCAGCACTGGGTTGCGACAATCGCACTTTCCACGTCGCCATGAGATCCTGCCGGAGCTCTGTCCGCCGCGCCGCGATTTCCCGCGGCAGCGGAGTTACGCCCCGGCGTTTGGCCTCCTCGCGCCACTCCCAAGTGAGCGCGAGGACGTTTGCCTCCAGATCCCATGGCGGTAATCCGGCAAGGAGGCCCGCCGCCTCACCGGAGATCGTGCGGTATCCCCGGATCATCCGGATGGCCATGACCCTATGGGCCGCCTTCAACCGGCGTGCTGGTTGGCGCCTCAATATAGGCGCCCACACCAGCGCCCCGTATAGGGCCATCCTACATAAGGTGAGGCGATACTTCACACATGGACAGCTTTTGAACCTGTATAAATCTCAAGTGCGTTCTTGTGTGGAGTATTGCAGCCACTTATGGGATGGCTCAGCAAAATACCAGCTTGCTGCCCTTGACTCGGTGGAACGCAGAGCAAAAAAGGCTCATAGGTGACGAAACGTTGGTGGCTGGGCTTCATGATCCCACTATCGCCCTTTTACTACCGGACTACCAAACAGACTGCAGGGTACCATCCGCACTTGGTTGATATCCCGACCAGTCGTATTCAGCGCTACTTTTTTTTTTTTTTTTTTTTTTTGTTTGGGAAATCATTAAATAACTTCTCCCGCTCTGGGCGGAGTAGGAGGCCGTGTCATACTTTTAATGAATAAAACCCACCCGTGTTCCCTCAGTTGCCTGTGTGCCAGGGGCTGCGGTATCTCTTTCGAACAACCCGCACCCCTGGCATGTATCGGCCCTTGCGGGCCCCATCAGTTGCTGCTGGCATCTCTTTGAGGCGCGCGTGGAACACAACGCGCCGTTGACCCGGGCTTGGTCCTTACCGGACAGCGAGCTACCCATTACTCGGCGTCCGCAAGCCCGTGCCTACGGTGGCCGGGAGTCAGCCTGGGATTCTCGACGCCCAGGGCGTCTCCTGCGAAGGCCACGGCTGTGAGGGCGCATGTACTGCATCTCCCTCACGTGTGCCGCCTCCCTCTTTGCGAGCATAACTGCTTCGCTGAAGGAGGCGACTGCTAGCCATGCACTCTCGCTCCGTACCATGGCTTGAACCAGGATCGGATGCGAGAGATCGCGGCCGCCGATCCCCTCCATGAGGACATGGCGGCGGCATGACATGTGCTCCGCGGAAGCCGGGCAGACCTCCACCGTATGCTCTACCGTGTCCTCAGGGCGATCTTGGCAATGAAAACACCCGGCGTTTCCTCCCACCCTATCAATGATATTAGATGACTAATTTGGACCTCTCCAAATTAGTCATCTAACCAAACGAATGCACTGGGCACGCCACGATTGCGGCGGTAAATTAAAATTAAAATATTTTTTGCTCAACACAGTACATAATCATACATTTTTAGATGTCAAGTGAATACGCAGTCCACTGTGTTGCACCAACTCAGGCATGCAAAATTATATTAAACCAATAAAATTATACTATTTCATAAATTCACCTTAATATGTTTTACAATTTCATTAATAACTCAAAATATAAAATAATAATAGAAAATGTCATAAATTCAAATCAATAAGTATGTAATGTCAGAATATATAATGTCATAATTACTAAGTAATGTCTATTACAAATATGATAATTTTAATAAAAGTAAAAACAAAACGAACTCAGGTATTCTCCCTAATTACACGTATTATTATTAGTATTACACACACAAATTTCTATCAGAGAGGTATTCATTAATTGTGTAGTATGTCTTACTTATCAGTAGATTATTGAGTTGCTTCTTAAATAAATGGGTATCTTTAATACTTAACAAAGCATTAGGTAACTTATCATAAATATGTGGTGCCATTTCTAGGAAGTTTTTACGGAATATTGCTTTTTTGTGTTGCTTACTGCTTATTTTATTTCTATGTCGCGAATTGTGTAGTTTTTCAAAAAGGTGGAAGTTTGTTTTGACAAATTCGGCCACCTCATATATGTATAGGGTACTGTTAATATACGGAAATTCAGAAAGAACGGTTTGCAGCTTTCCGTGCTTTGAATACAGTATATCGCCCTCACACATCTCTTTTGCGCTCTAAATACTGTCTCCTTGTTGGTGGAGTTACCCTAGTATATAATCAAAACTTTTTGATTTACCTCCTTTGAGAGATTACGTAAAGCATAGGAATTCCCCTCTTTGAGGAGTGGCTTGAGAGGCGGCATGGCGTCCTTACCTTCCGCCTGACACAGTTCCTCACCGGACACGGCTGTTTCGGGAGGTTCCTGTTTCTAATAAAGCGGGAGGAAACGCCTGGGTGTTTCCCATTGCGAAGATCGCCCTGAGGATACAGTGGAGCATACGGTCGAGGTCTGTCTGGTTTGGGTGGAGTACTACCGTGTCCTCATGGAGGCGATCGGCGGTGGCAATCTCTCATGTCCGGCCCTTGGCCAGGCCATGGTACGGAGCGAGAGTGCATGGCTAGCAGTCGCTTCCTTCAGCGAAGCAGTGATGCTCGCAAAGAGGGAGGTGGCGCACGTGAGGATGCAATACATGCGCCCTCACGGCCGTGACCTTCGCAGGAGACGCCCTGGGCGTCGGGAATCCCAGGCTGATTCCCGACCACCGTAGGCACGGGCTTGCGGACGACGAGTAATGGGTAGCTCGCTGTCCGGTAAGGACCAAGCCCGGGTCGACGGCGCGCAGTGCAGGAGAAGTCATTTGATGATTTCCCACCCAGAAAAAATAAAAACCAAACGAATGCACATATTATGAAGCGAACTGCAACCTCGGAGAACTGGAATCTTCAACATGAAACACAACGTCTACTAAGAGACGAAAGCTTTTTATAAAGTATATATTGTTTCTCAATAACAAAGAGGTTTATTAAGAAATTATTTGTAGCATTTTTTTTTGGGAATTTCTTGTTTCGGTTTTCGGGACATCACTTAAGGGTACTTTTAAAATGATGGAACAAAAACAGGTACCTACTTATTGAATTCAATTATTTTACCGCTTCAATATAATATTTTTTTTAATATATTAAATACATATAAATGTATTTTTCCCGACAAAACTATCCCGAAAAAAAATTGTAACGAAATCTCCACTTTCTGTCTCTGTGCCCTTCCCCTATAACTATAACAAGTAGCTACATATTGAAAGTGTACATAATTATTACGATCTTGGTCGGTAGGTACCTATTAAGTTGTTTGAAATAAAGAACAGAACAACAGCGTATTTTTCAAAACAGTCTTTTTTAGACGGTAGTGACGGGATTCTGACAATTGTTGATGAATAATTAGTTACACACGGGCGAAATCACGGACCGGAACAGAGTACCTATTCTCTATTTGAAATATAATTAGACATTTAAACAATCCTTTTTACAGTCCGACCAACCGATTTCGTCTTTTATTTCGTATGCATAAGGATGACATTAAAAGTGGTTACAATACCAACTGCTTACTGCAGATGCCATTTATCATGCTACCAAAGCAATAGAAGTCAAAATCAGTTGAATGGACTGTACAAAAGGTTTATTTAAATGTCTAATCTTATTTCGAACGGAGTATAGTGATTTGTGAGAAATGAGAATATTGAAATGATTTCGTGCCTCATTCAATACATCTGCACTTCCGCAGTGGAGTGTCGTCGTACCTCGCCGCACGCATTATCGTACCTACACCGCGCTGACCGCGCCCCGCAATACCCAAGATGTATTTTATTTATTAAACAAAAGGCATAGCACATATTTGTTGAAACTTTTGTGTGGGAGCTGAGTTTATTATTACGAATATGTAGGCGCAAAATTATCAATTTAAATTCAATATTGCGCATATCGCAACGTAAAAAAACGATTACTTTTGCAGCATATTACTTAGTTGTTAGAACTTTTGTTGTAAAGTGTAACTAATACCTATGCCCGTAAAGGAGATGATTTAAAAAACTTAAATTTTTTATTGAATGAGTTACGGGACATTTTCAGTTTTCCATTGTTCCACAATACCTATCTGTTAGCATTTTCACTAATATGTAGTTTAGATAGTATTAATAAACAATCAGTAAAGCATTTTAATTTAAGTTTTATATTCTTGTTATAACACGAAATAATAGGAAATACCTTCTTCATACCTATTGCATAACTCTAAACTGTTAGCATTTTTGTACATAGCATTGAATTCACTAAATTTACCCACCCAGAGAAAATAAAAAACTTTTGAATTATCGAAGGGCATATTTTTCTGGCTACTGGACTATTTGTAGTTATCATGCTTGTGCGTGCTCTTCAGAATCAGATAGCGAAAAGCAGATAAGATATCCGTAGTAAGTTATGTTCTCTCATGGATAAATGCTTAATTTTTTAATCGAATGTATGAATATTAAATCGACAAACATCCGACACTAATGGTATGAACAAGAAAACGTTCTAACAAGTAACATCTGTAAAAGGCAACATGTTCAAGCTTTGGCCGCTACAGCTTAATTATAAACCTGTTAGTGTGTGCCCAACTAATGTCCATGGAGCACGTCGCACCGCACTGTTTGCTCACCCACTTGACGTGAGAGCGTGAACGTAGCCGAGCTAGCCAACACCAGACGAGTTCCAAGTTTAGCTATACCTACACCAAGGTTCCCCGCAAGCCGTTTCGATAACATCCGCCGATTATTGGAGAGAAACCGAGTAATGGAGCGTGCGTTTCTGCATTCGTTGCCCCGGCATAGGCTGGCGAAGGAGCGAGTGGCGTTATATACTAGTGGGCATCCTCTTGGTTATGGTTACGATGGCCTTTGTGGCAACATATTAAGTGTGTGCGTCGGTAGACTGGTGGGCGCATGTATAATTACGGTATAAAGTTGAACGCTCACCTTGGCCGCTGCCCGAGCAAGGCCAAGGTCGTTACAGCGAGCCCCCCCTCCCCTGCTCCTCTGGCGGTTGCACGAGCACGCGATTTTTTTTGCGGAGTGATGTAATCTGCAATTCGGCGCGAGCGCAACATGGCCGACCGTCACGCTCAGATAAACATTTCTTACAGCGAACTTAAAACACCCAATTCAGTTATTTATACACAAATCGTATTTCAGTTAGTGCGAGATGTTATCTTAGGCAACGTTACATATAACTATATAAGTAACCCAGTTTCGACAAAGCCGCTAAACTGAAAGAATGTTGGCACGCACCGGCTCGTAAGAAAGTTGCACCTGAATTAGTAGCGAGCGGATGTCGAATGTGTAAAGTACTTGCAACAACACAGACTCCAAATTAATCTAGAATACGCAAGTCCTGCGCAAGCTGTTTGTTTTCAGATATTTTCTGATTTAAATAATCTCCTACTAGCAGAGTTTACAGAATTAGCAAAATAATTTTTGAGATTAATTGATCGTCCGTTACAAAAAACTGAATGGAAAAATCTGTGTACTTATTAAGGATCCTTTTTGCAGACCTATCAACTATAAGAGCCATTTTTATTATTAGTAAGTATAACAAGCAGCTATCAAGCAACTTCTTACATAAATGTTTACTTCGGATCTCATTCTTTGGCTTTAAAATTTTAGGATGGAAAGCGTTGCTATTTTAAACATTTAAAATAGCAACGCATTCCATCCTGTGTGAATACCTTCCTTCATTGTTTTGTCTAACCGAAAGTTTGTTTTTCTTCCTACTCAGGCAATATTAATTTCAACATACACATAAAAACCATGCTCAAACCATTAGATGGTTGGTCGTGTGCAGTGGAGTTTGTGCGAAATCGCGCGTCGCAGACCGCAAGACGAGGCGCGACCGCAAGCCGCTCAGTGTGCGTTACCTACACACGCAATTAGATCCGAACGCTTCCACCGTGCGATTAGAACACGAACTCACTGTAGGATTGCTGGACAAAGGCCTTTACATCGAATGCGAAGAAGGAATATGAAACCCAAAAAGTACCAATCAAAGAGGTTGGAAACTTTAAAACAGATAGTGTAACGTATTTAATTGACTAGCCAGACTTGGCAGCCGAAGACATTCTGGTGTCATTCTATATTTGGTATCAATATGTACCAGTACACCGAACGAAAAGACGTCACATCAAAAGAAGAAACTGTATAGCAAACATTGTCAATCAGTAGGTTTGCCATTTTGAACATTGCCGATGTCACCCAAACTCAAACGAAAACAATGATCGGCTTGGCCTATTTGTCGGCCAACTAATCAAGTCAGCCATTTTGCAAAGTCTTAGTAAGCCAAAGGCTGGCACTAATCGGCCAAAATCATAGTCAACCGATCTCTAGTATCAATGCATCAGTGCAAGAGCAGGCATCATGATATTCGCTATACGTTCACGAGCATTAATATCACTGAGAGTTGTTATTTAGGCAGATACGAACTCTAATTAAATACAAAGAATTATATGGCTAATATAATTGCTAGAAAGACTTTATTTTAGGAGAAATTTTATTTAAGTGGAGATTTCATGAGGTTTTCAAAAATCTAGAATTTCGAATCACCCAGTTCACCAGAAGCTAAAGGCCACTAGGAAATAAAAATGATTGTCAGTGAATTAGCACCACTTATCAATTTGGCTGTCATCTGTCACCATATATTCTTCATAGAAAACGATCAACACTTTCATGAGTGTTCCTATCTGGCAGCATGGCAAGTGGCAGTGGCAGCCCTAGTTATTTCCGTATGAATGGCAGCCGGGCGCTCGGCTTCTTCCTGCGCGGCCTGCCAAACTACAGGATCGCGTTAGGAGACCCAACCCTACTATATTCAGACGAGCTCGTATCAAACTCTCCCTAAATTGCACTGACTTATCGCGTTTCCGGACGTGCAAATACGCGCGTTGTAGCTACGTACAACGAAAATATGGAAATCGAGTCCAATTAAAGAAAAAATCGAATAGAAATGCTCCCCTAACGCACAGAGAAAAACTGTACACAAATTAGAATACGCGAAATTTTGATATTATTACATTGCTTCATGTTACGTCACCGATCACATTCGTAGGTGACCTAGGACGCTGCGTTAACCCGGCTGCCTCACTAAGCCGAGTTGAGCGCGTTTGAAAAATTTAATGTACAGGTAGTCCTGTTAGGGCATTATCTGGCGTCCACTTCGCTCGATTGAAATCAGATTACTGCAGCCCTAGAAGAGCCGAATGTGCACGACGACCGACGCTCTGCATTATTACATTCCCAATAAGCTTAGTAATGTCTCCTATGCCATTAATATTAACGCAAACGGTCAGTAGACGTAGCCACTATTACACCGAAGTAGACAAAAGTACAAGGTGGTGTTGCGTCATCAGCGATTTCCTTACGAGATTTAATTGAATGTGGGTTTGTGTGTCACTAATTGTTTCGCCTGCCATTAGAATGAATGTCTTTGATACTCCGTATAGAAGACACTTGACGTCTCGGCCCGGGGTGCCCGTGCCTTGCGCACGCCACGTGCGCGGGGCACGGAAGGCCACGACTACTGCGAGTGTCGGGCTGCGTGCCGGCCGTAAATCAAAGCATTTATTTCAAATAGGCACATAAAAGGCACTTTTGAACATCAACATTTTCATTAATAGAATCGATTCTAGTCGCCCCTTCCGAAAGGTAGATTCGTATGGAGAAGAATGGGCAAAAATCTCTACCGTTACTCTGTTAAAATGTTTTACAATATTTTGTTTACACCCGGATCGGATTATGAGAATGAGAGAAGACAGAGTACACCTGAGTCTGCACACACACCTGCACTATAATATCTCCCGCGGCGATGGCTAGTTAGTCTCTGTTGAGATTGGCCGCCAAGGTCGAAATACGCTCTGGATGATAATATTTATATATGTATAGAAATATAACAGAAGACACTAATAAAAATTCAAATGTTTGACACGCTCTGCGGCCTGAACGGCTCGATAGAGTTTAGTTTGCGAGGTGTCGTTAGATTCGTAATTACTGTGAAAGTGATATCGTAATGAAAAAAAAAAACGGTAATTTAAAAAACTAAAAAACCCGACTGCTTTTCTGAGTATTCATGGAAAAACAAGAAAGTCATTATACCCGATTGCACTTAACTTAAGAATCGCCAGTTGCTAAGGCGATGCTTATAAGCAGATAAATTGTCGCAGTCGGGGGGACCCATTCTAGAAATGGAGGCTTAGTGAATTGAGAGCACTTACCTATATTACATTGCAGATTACTCCAATCTATTGACGGGTACAACGACTTTCTTGTTTTAGGGCTTTTCCATGAATAGTCAGAAAAGCAGTCGGGTTTTTAGTTTTTTAAATTACCGTTTTTTTTATTCTTCAAATTGATAGTAAGCACTGTTTTGAATGCGAGAGTAGGACTCCCATATTCGAATTCAACTTAGAACCAGAGCTATAGTATAATTAATATTCTATTCTGGTTATCCATAGAAATATTAAAAAATGTTATAATTTATTATGTATACAACATTTTTGTGTTTAAATTATAGTATGCGATAAAGCCAAATGTCTGCTATTTTTATAAATGCAAGAAAAATTGTAAGTGTAATTTAAAGCAAGTTACATATTTTTTTTCTGTAATTTTGTAATAATTTTTTTGCGCAGTTTCTAGAGGGTAGTAGCATTTTATTTTCATACACATTATTGTTTAGTATTACGTCAACCTGCCTGTAAAATATCAGATGCATAACACGAAGCAATTCGGATTTTTCGAGTTTAGTATATTTTAAAGTCTTAAATTGAAGTAGGTATTACTCTTTAATTATAAACAGTAGGTGTAGAGGTACCCGTAGGTAACGTAATGGGATAAAAAAAATTGGCCAAAATTGCATAATATCGATTAGAAGAATAAAAAAGCGATGTCCGATTTTTGAGGCATTTATACTGTGCGGCGGTACGAGTGGGCACGTCCTCTGTGCTCACATCAATACATTTAACTTGCTGCTACCGCACCGCGAGTTTGTTAACAGGAAAGGTCACATTTTTTGTTTAAAATACCAATTGTTTAATTAAACTGGTAAGTTTTACGATAACAATATATAGCTTATCATTTATGTTGTTCGTATTATTGGCAAAATACTACCTTACTACAAGTTTGGATAAATTAACATTACAAGTGATGGTTGAACTAACTTATTAGTAATGTGCACATATTGACTGCATCATTAGCGGTTATTTAGATAGGTACCTAGTTAATAAATATTGACAATTGTTGTAGTTCGACAGCGAAATAAAATTTGTATGAACTTATCTACCTCAGAAGTTAAGCGGAAGTTATGAGGAGATGGAGATATCCCTACTTAAGGCCATTAACTGATAGAAGTAATTTTGTCGCTGTTTGCACGTGTTCGTTTTCAAAGAAAAGTGTGTTTCCTTGTTCACAAAGATAATGAATCAACTCACTGATATCTGTGACGTCGTTCCACTTCATGATGACGTCAGTGCAGAAATCACCTGGAACAATAAATAACACAAACGTTACAATCAACCACAACAGAACATGGCGTTTTATTTACACACATGTGCATTCATACTGCTACCATCTACAGTTTTAATATACGGAAAATAAAAGTTCAAATAATTGGTAGACCGATTATTTCTGTCTAAGTAGGAGGCTAATCTACTCTTAGCAATATAATATTAACCTAACTTGGTTGGGGAAGTTAACGGGAAAACCAAGATGTATTGGGCAATCCACATTGATCACATTGACAATCTGCTTTATAATATTACCCACAGACTTGGCACTGATTCTTCTGTGCTCACATTGTTAGACCGCGAATAAACCGAACACAGAATACACCAGTCTGCCAAGCCCTTGTCACAGTCCATCAAGCGAGCCCCATTCAGCCAAATCATTTCCAACTTTAATTAATTACTAACTTCTATAAATAACCAACTACCGTTACTTTTTCACTGTGCAATTGTATCTAGAATAACAAAATTTTAAATATAATATATTTTTTTTAATCTATGTGAATGGGAATTTTCACAAAGGCTGCTTCTTTAATTATAATGAAACAAAAAAATGTGTTACACTGCATACAATGAGTGTCGGTCCGCGAGGAGCTCTGTCGGCATTCGGCAAACACGCGAGCGTCGCAGGCGCACGCCGCGCGCACGTAAATGTTCACGCGCTCGAAACGCACACGCATTTACCTGAAATTGTAGAAGACTTGGCAACTGTGTAGTCACTGTGAAGAGTCGACGACACAGCCAGCAATTCCCAGCACCGAAGTTTTCTTCCTCAACTCTACATTTTCCATTCATCGCAAGTAATCGTGAAGTTCTTATCAGGAAAATTCCCCCACGTATGTCTTATGAACCTAAACATTATCTGATTTCTTCAGATTTTAATTTAATCTACGACTGATAAATTGAATCTCGCAGGATAAGATAATGACAAACATAATAACTTTGGTCTAATTTTATCCCATAGATAGTATATGTACTTACACTTTTGATGATTAAATTATATTTAATTTTTTCAAGTACCTAATAAAACATTTTTCCGTGAAATACATTGGTAATAGTGTCTCAATAAGCCGGGGCGTGCCCTTACCCAACGCTGCTCCTTATGTTTCTACGCTCAAGATCTATTTCAATGGTGATGAGCAGTGGATAAATACTCGTTTGTTTATCAAAAATGAGAGGCGGCACCACTGCGTCCTCGCCTTCCGCCTTACGCAGGTCCTCACCGGACACGGTTGCTTCGGGAGGTTCCTGTTCCGGATAAGGTGGGAGGAAACGCCCAGGTGTCACCATTGTGTAGATAGCCTGGCGGACACGGTGAAGGTCTGCCCTGCCTGGGCGGAGCACCACCGTGTCCTCGCGTCCGGCCCTGGTCCAGGCCATGGTACGGACGGAGCGAGAGTGCATTAGAAGCCGTCACCTCTTTCTGCGAAGCAATAATGTTCACGAAGGAGGAGGCGGAGAGCGCGAGGGAGAGGCAATTTTTGCGCCCTCGCGCCCCTAGCTGCCGCACGAGACGCCCTGGGCGTCGGGAGTCCATAACGGACTAGGCCACCCTATGCACGGGCTTGCAAACGGCGAGAAATGGGTAGCTCGCCGCCCGGTATGGACCAGGCCTGGGTGGACGGCGCGCGCGCCTCAGAGAGATGTCAGCAGTAACTGAAGGGGTCCGGTAGGGCGATGCCTTCCAGGGTCCCGGATTTGTCCGCAGGAGTTATCGAAAGAGTTGTTGGTGACAACGCTAGAAACATGCGAAAGGCTTTTCAGGTAGAAACAGATGTTGAGCCTTAAAATTGCGCAGCACACACTATTAATTTGCTGGCTCACGGTGCACTGAAATGAAATGGTTTCAAACGAGGCTTGCGAGGCTCCAGTCCTAGGTGAGCTAGCTAGCGAGTATCTTTAACTCCGTCATCCAAGAGGGTACAACGCCCGACGTGTGGAGCAGAGGTGCGGTAGTTCGCTACTTCAAAAAAGGTGACAAAACCTTGCTCAGGAATTAGACCTATCTCACTTCTAAGCCACGTATATAAGCTGTTCTCGAAAGTCGTCATGCACTGTTTCGCCAGAAGACTTGACGAGTTCCAGCTTCCAGAACAAGCCGATTTTCGAAAATACTTCACTATCGTAGACCACATCCATACTGTAAGGACAATTAAACAGAAGACAAAGGAGTACAACATTTCGAGTGGTATTTGGCGAATAACACGGGTAATGTTGGCTTCCAGTTGCTCAATCGTACACGGCTTATCCTTATAGACTTTTTTTTTTACTTTACTTTGCCCCAAAGGAAAAAGTCTCGGGGTGTGATGTCACAGGATCGAGGCGGTCAATTGACCAGTCCGAAGCGTGAAATTAACTGTTCACTAAAATGTTCTCGCAATAAAGCCATGGTTTCACGTGCAGTAGCGCCGTCTTGTTGGTACCAAATGTCCTGGAGATCACTAGCTTCAATTTCAGGCAGCAAATAGCCCGTTATCATGGCACGATAACAGTCGCCATTGACTGTTACGTTCTGGCCGGGTTAATTTTTGAAGAATTATGGACCAATGATTCCACCGGCCATAAACCACACCAAACCGTTGTTTTTTCTGGATGTAATGGCAGCTCTTGAATCTCTTCAGGTTGCTCTTCAGACAAAATACGGCAATTTTGTTTGTTGACATATCCGTCGGGCCAGAAATGTGCCTCATCACTAAACAAAATTTAGACCTTGGACCTTGTTAACCACAGTTACCGACAACATTTGAAAGAAACAATCTTTAAAAAATGTATGTAAAGTTTGTTTATTTTGTATGATACTAAGAATAACCCGGTAGATTAGTATATATATTGAAAAATTGTTTTGAAAAAAGTACCTACAAATGAATCACCCGTTACAACTAGCATGTTTTACCGAGTTGAATCCGCATCGAAGGGTAGCTTCTCGAAGTTGTAAAGGAGTATGTCTACTTAGGGCAAGTCCGAGGATCCGTCGTGGTAGACACAACTTTGAGAAAGAAGATCACAGAAGGATCCAGTTCGATTGGGCAGCGTTTGGGAAATTTCCGCAAGTCTTCTCATCGCCTATCCTGCAATGTCTGAAGATTTAAGGTCTACAACCAGTGCGTCGGTTGTGCCTTTAATAACATACGGTGCCAAACAAACGTGGACACTGACAGTTGGGCTGTTCCACAAATTCAAGGCCTCTCAGTGTGCTATGGAGCGGCCTATGCTCGTAGTTTCCACGAAGGGTAAAATCAGAACCGAAATTATCCGGAAAAGAACCGGTGTTACCGACATAGGGGGACACTGGGACGGGGTGTTGTGGCGCAGCTTGGGGGAGGCCTATGTCCAACAGTGTACTGCGATAGGCTGAGTTGATTGCACTAAAATTTCTAATCATCATCATCGTCATTTCAGCCAAAAGACGTCCAATGGACCTAGGCCTCACCCAAGCTCAGCAGGAATATGCTGGATGCGGGAAGCACAGAACCGTTCGTAGTGGAAAATTTCTAATATTGATAGTAATTCATGAAAATATTTATAATTGTAGTGAAACCAAATATTATTTTAAGAATTTTTAATGATTGATAGTGAAATGCTCTAATCTATATTTATATGGTACATTGACAGCATTTGACGAAAAAGTTTATGATTGTAATGGTCTATTGTTGTTTTAGCTTTTTCTGTCTTAAACGCACAAATGTATAATTTTATCTAAATTTGACTGTGATTGACGAACTATTGAGTGAAATTATTTTAATATCGGGTTTTGTAATTGTTAAGTAATTCATAAAGTACAGTACTATTCTATATTTTCAGATTTTCATTAATTTCAATCCGATTAATTGTAAAATGACAAAATTTACGTAACGAAAACTTTAGATGGTACTTATCCGCTGTATAAATACTCAAGTAAAAACAGATATTTAGGTAAACACCGGATAAATAATCATATTTATCCATTTTGAGTACTTATCCGGATAAAATCCCAACACTAGTTGCAACACGCAATAATAATGATGGAATCCTTTAAACGTTAAAGCAAAGCGCACAATGTGACACAGTGGTGCGACTCCGCGACACAGCGCGACTTCTGTTCTCATGTTGTCATCATTTTCATTGT
This sequence comes from Polymixis lichenea, assembly GCA_949091785.1. NCBI lineage: Eukaryota > Metazoa > Arthropoda > Insecta > Lepidoptera > Noctuidae > Polymixis > Polymixis lichenea. The sequence goes on along the minus strand of OX420940.1, from coordinate 24,779,617 downwards.
GTGTCTGTTATTTTACACCTACTGGCCTCACTGGCATCTGATTCAGGAGTACTGTTGGAAACTGATACGGCCGTGTAACCGTTGAGACAAAAAAAAACATTTAAAGGGCTCAAAGACAGTTGGTGCCATTAGTTGCATGCGGGGATTGTAAGAGCGGATGTGCAACCGGCCCAGCGGGGAGTTCACGACACGCACCGCGCGCAACTGATGCTTTTACACGTGTTCGAATGACCAACCCAGAAGATTGCAACAGAAGATTCGTTTGGAGTCCAAACTAATCTAATCTGCTGCAATCTTCTTCATTTCTATCTTTTGAGGAAACAGTTAAGTTCACGATACGTTCGCGGTTCATGTGGCATTATCAATGGCCATTAAGTTCTTTTGGCTATAATTGTAGAAAGATTGGAGATTGCCGATCTGGAGTTACATCACAGTTTATTTATCAGAGAACGATCTTACTGATATAGGTAATGTTATTATTACATCATGCTGTTCCTCAATGGGTTAAGTGATGCTACGATAAGAGACAAATTACTTGGAAAGGCATGTCACTGTAAATGTAGGTAATGGATGGATGATTATTTTACTTCATATCAATTCTTCCGAACAATCAACATTAAAAGAGAAATCGGACAGAAATCTGCTGATGACATGTGAGGACAGCCAGTTGGCAGAGTCTCATGCTATCTTTAACATGGCACAACATATATTACAAAGGAAAGGGAGTTATCCGCCACAGAATAAATAAGTTTTAGATATCTTTGCCCTGCATTGGGTCAATACAGGCTGAAAATAATGAATAACCGTGTGTCGTCCCGCGGCTTCGCCCGCGACCTACTTGCACGCGACCAGCGACCGGCGGCCGGCCGACGACCTCGCGATTTCGTACTCCGCTAATTCATTGCGATTTAATGAACTTAGATGCACAATAACATGTGTTCCACGATTAGTTCGTAATGATGAGTAACTGGGGCGGTGCTAATGTACCGCTCCGTTGTGAGGCAGTCGGCTTGAAGTTTGATATGATAACGCCCGCGATGCTCATGCGATCAATAAACATAATATTGTTGACAAATTTATGAGGCAAAGATGCCGTTCACATTATAACTGTTTAATTTGTAATTTTTTATTTGTAGAGCTGATGCAGCTTCAGAATACAGAATATACTTCCCAGTTGAAATATTTATCAACTTGAATTATGACCTTTTTTTTTTTCATTACAATATTATCCTGCAGTAAAAAAATCCTTAGTGCTTAATGATTACGTGATCGCAGCTACAGTGTCGAGATGCTACTCAAACGAAGATTAACGGCAATTTCCCATAATTGCAGCCTAAGATGAATAGGACAATAAAAGCATTTAAACAAAAAAAAATGGTTTCAATGGTCCTGCATCTGCATAAAAGTGGGGAGTTGTTTTATATTCGTGGACGTCACTCGGCTCCGTCAGACTAGTGGGCCATTTGAATGGACGTTCACCTTTGGCTCGGGAAACGTCTAGCTGAGCCACAAACGTGTTCTCCTAATCACGACCACCCCGGAGCGGGCGGCACTGAGCAATCGTTTCATATGCATAGTAAGAATTTTGAAGAACCATGTTCCTCTTTTGTCTACGTGCTCTAAAATACAAGTATTTTTTTTCAAACCGTCAGCCCTTCAGATGTCCTCAAGAAGATATAACAGTTTAATATGATGCGAACGAATTCGCAAAGAACACTTAGTAATTTAGTATTCATTATGTAGTAACAGGTTGACAACTTTTCGTCAAACTGTAGGTAACTGTAACAAGTGCCTGTTCCCTTGGTTGGTACAATTTTCCAAGAAACATATGCTTCGGTTTGTTACTTCTTTAATAATCTAAAATGATTAGAGTTGATATTAAACGAGATATATTTTATAAGACTGCGTGTTTTTCTTGTCCGATAAGTTAGTGTGACATGGTGCAACGTATCAGTCTCAGCGAGGCGCCACAGGCAACTGAACACAGTGAGTCAATTGTGTTTCACACATCATGCATACTAACACTCCACGCTAACTTTTACAGTAATGTAAACAAGAATGTGCAAAAAACATCCAAAACTGGTTCGTGCAGTGTCACTTAAATTTATATATTTTAATTTAATACATCTTATCCTTACTCAAATTATAAACGCGAAAGTTTGTATGTAGGGATGTATGTATGGGTGTTTGTTACTCTTTCAGGCAAAAACTACAGAATGAATTTTAATGCAACTTTACAATAATATAGCTTATACATCAGAATTACACATAGGCTATAATTTGTTGAACCATTTGTGAACCATAAATACAATAAAAAATCATAATTTATTTCTAACTAGGTTTTGCCAGCGGCTTCGCCCTCGTGGAGCTCGTGATTCCACGGCAACATACTACCGCGATAGAACGTACCCTATGTGTTAATCCAGGTTATTATAAACTAAGATGAAAGCTTCCAGGCTTTACTTTTTCCGACATTTTCAACAATTATCGTCATATTTACCAATTTACACAAAACCTTTACAAATTATACACTTAAACCTTCCTCATGAAACACTATTTTTTGAGTTTATCGCGAACAGACAGAAAGACAGAAGCGGCGACTTTGTTTTATAATATGTAGTGAATAGTGATGCACATTTGGTAGAAACAAATTGATCCTTATATTTAAATAAATACTTTTATTGCTTCTGGTATTTAAAGAAGATAACTTTTGTCTTTCATACTACATCATTTGGATAAATATTTTAATAGTAATATTATAAATGTGGAAGTTTGTGCAGATGTTCGGATGTTTGTTACTCAATCACGTAAAAACGACTGAACGGATTTGGATGAAATTTGGCAGACAGATAGTTTGTAACCTGCATTAACATATAGGATACTTTTAATCCCGGTAGTACGTTCCCGTGGGATAATTTTCTACCTCCACGCGGGCGAAGCCGCGGGCAGCAGCTAGTATTATAATATTTTAGAAATTTGTCTTTGTAATGTAGAACGAAGACGCGTAAGTAGCCCCGCATTTATTTACTAAGTGGAGGCGGACCGAAAAACAAAACAGTGGACTGGATTTCAAGAAACTGATGAAGGACGCTAGTGGGGTAGGCAATTCCATAACACAATCCTGGAGGGTTCCTGACTTAAGGCAGAACTTTCAAAAAGTCGAGGCCAATAGAGCAGCTCCCGCATACTGAGTGATCTGGCGGGCCATTCGCAGTTGCGTTACTGTGCGAGCGCACGGCGGCGTGCGTCGCGGTAACCTCCTCGACCCCGTTTCGGTTCAGAGTTGAACGGCCGCGTAGTACCTACACTACTGTGCACCTCCCGCCGCCGCTCGTGCACCGCTCTGCACCCAGATCCCTCCCACCACACACACTAGGCGCCAACACCATGCTAAGCGCGAAACTATTATGTGAGGCTGTTTATAAACTCTGTACAACAACTGTTTGATAGCTCAAAATGACTTTTGGCAGGATTTTAGATATTCTATTTTAGAAATGTATTATCTGAAATTCGTTTAGTTAAGGATTAATTCTGTGTTGTGCTATTCTTTATTCTTTATAAAAGTTTCTAGGTTTCAGTGCAATCATGGCATTTTCTTTACCGAATTACAACTGACAGGTTTATTGTTCAACGAACTACCTTCTCTTTTATTCACCTACTATGGAAGAATAAACATTCCTTCGACAAAACTGTGATAGTTGTAAAAACAAATGGTTTCCTAACAATAAAATGTGTTAATTGCACTCAGCTATTGATTAAAATGGGGTGACGGTAACCAAACCAATTTATCTCAATTGTACGAGAAAGAAGAATTGTAAGGAGATTTGGCACGCGTACAAAAATGTTATACATTTGAATAGGAATCCGTGTTCGAAGACGTTCATTGCGGTGAAACGGTCTGTCTGTCCAAGACTTTAGAATACATTCTTTAGGTTTTTCTGTTACATATTTTAAAGAGAGACATTGGCCTTGACGTCAATTTGAATACTGTAATTACGTTATGAGGTGTTTGTCACAAACTAACAACCAGTGAGGAAATCGGCACATCAAGTAGGTACATCGCGTCGAATATCGGTACGGTATGTAGGTGACCAGTGCCTAAAACAAGCGATGAACAGCTGACCATTTATAATCTACTTCGTGGACACATCCGAGGAGTTGAAATTGTTAAAATTGTACAGAAAACATGGGTTACGACCGCCAACTAGACAAAGAATTGTATGGTCTTTTAAGCATCAGGAGGCAAGCTGAACAAGAGGTTAGATAAGCCTATCGTACGTAGGTACGTTATTAATAATTTGTGTTATCAGGCGATGCAGGAAGCATAACAATAGCTTTTATCTATGACCTAGTAATGGCAGAGGGCAAATTCTGCTATCAGGTACGCAGGTACTATTGACTACCGTACAGCTCCTTAGAACAGCGAGTCACCTCACAATACGTATGTATTCCCATCATAATAGCTCACGGAAAAGGTCACAACTGGATGTCGCCACGTAGGGCTCTCCAATGAACTATGCATAAGAGCACAGGCTATTTGAGGACGTTGCCTCACGCTCGCATGCTAGTCCATTGGCCTGCTCGATCGATGCCTCATACTATGCAAGCGATAAACTAGATTACTAGATAATCGAGCTTATAGTGATACTTGCAACATTATGATGTCAGTGTATTGTTGTGACAGTAACGTGACAGTTCATTCACTGCCACTGAGAGTACTGTAACGCAAGTCAATTTACACTGAATTCACTATCGACTAGAGCAGTGGTCAAACGAAATCACATTTACACTGACATTACGCTGATTGTCAGGTGCGCTCAGAATAGCAGTGCGGCCTGCGGGCAATGTGCGGCATGTCGCACTCACAGCCCGAGTACCTAATGATAGTAAAACATGGAGGCGACACGTACGACTTCATCGTTTTATAGATAATGTCCTGTGCCGCGACCTACCACAACTGTGTGTAGTCGCACATTATGTAACCTTTATAAGGTTACGTAATCACGAGCACAGAGCGACACGAGCACCAGCGCTGCTCCCGTGTGACTCAATCACCACTCAATAGAATTATAATTAAACAGTGGATTTATTACGTTTTCACCACGAACGCTGCAGAAACGAGTTTCTAATCAATTTATATGGAAATAAATAATTGGCCGTTAGTACTTTATATACAGCTTCGAGTGAGCTCTCGGATCAAGTTGCATGGCACGTTATTACTGTCTTTACTCCTCGGTTACCAGCGAACGAACCAAACAACATTCGCGCTGATAAATTTAAACAGGTTTCAAATTTTATGGTTCCACCACTTAAAAATAATATTTAAAACCCCATCGAGTGCCTGTCGCGTCGCGTCGGGCGGAGGCGTAGGGTTGCTCATTACTAGAAGCGGCTGAAGCGGCAGCACCGCAGCGCACTCGCGTCGCTCCCGACCAACGTCTCGTAAAAAACGATATTCGAGTAAAAACAGGCCCCCGAGAGCGCGCCAACCGGTGCCGTGACATAATGTATACTAATAACAACCTTGCTAAGATATGTTGACGGAAATCACGTTATACAGCCTTGGTGAGTGTATGGTTGTTCTTTGTTCGAGCAAAATCACTGGCATTTGCATTGGCAAACTACTATCATTACTGACTTCCCTTCTCCGCGTAACGAAAATATCAAAAGAAATATACCTTGAGTTAGCCATCGCAGCCGTAATGTTGGAAGTTGCGGGGCACTTATTACGGCCACATATCAAATGAGCGGGGCTCATCAAGTTGATGGCAATGTAAAGTTGCGCAATATCGTGCACATCTGTCTCGGCAGTATCTCGTAACTGCACAACATAAGTTACGCGAAAGGGCCAACTTAACTATGAAATACTTCCGCGGTTCATTACAGAGGAGGAGTCTCTGAAAGTAAAATGATAAGCTTTTGTGGACCAACTTGTAGACAAGTGTTACATCAAAAGCATAGGGTTGTTGTAGATTGCAAAACTTGAATCAATTGGAAGACTGATTATCTACTGGAGACTGGGCACCATGAAAATTCCCATCCCTTCCACTTGATACTTTGATATCGATAAAGTCAGTGCTCACGACTATTGCTTACACAAAAACCAACCATCATACTTACATCATCAAAAATTCTGACACATAGCTGATTTATGAAAAAACCTGATTTATGTAGCTATCACAAAAAAAAAACCTGTTAAAGGTACCTATCACCAACAAAAACGACCGGTTATACTATCAGCAACCTTCACCAACAGTCGGCAACCACATATATGTAAAAAGCAGTCAACAAAAGCATACATTTACAATGATATAACCAACCACAAAAAGAGTTACGTTAGCCTCTCATCATCGTAACTAAATAGGAACTTAACTGTAAAAATGGCTCTGGAATTCGTAGGAACACGTATAACTAGGGTACACTGTAGACTGATCGCGCTCGGCTATCGAAGATGACCTATAAGTGCACTGTGGACGTGTGAGTGGTCAGCGTTCGCTAATATGAACAGCTGATTAGCTTCTAACAGCGGCCACATAAGAGCCGAGTGTATTGTTTCCGTGATGTATGCGCTACAGCTATAAGCTAAGAACACTTCAGATAAGGCTCTAACTTGCGGTGCAAGCGGCGCACGGAGCACTGCCAACGTCACGGATAACACACTCAATATTGTTGTAGTTTAGAAAAAAAAAAACTTTATTCTTTCTTTTAATTTCTCAAAACATGGGATGGAATTCTAATGCTTTCCCTACCTTGACGAGAATCAAAGAACAGACGTATTCGTCCAACGCGTCACGTTCATCCACTTGCTCCTCTTCTCGTGTCGTATATTTATCTTCAGTATAAAAAGCAGGTGACACACAAAACACAAGTCCTGGGTAAAGCGTGGACGATATCCTCGAGTCAGAATGCAATATAAAAAGTAGAAATTTCTCTCACCGTGTCGGGCGGTCGGTCACCAACTTACCACGCAATATGGTTATCACTCGTATAAGTTTTGATTATGCGTCGATTACGGCCCAGCTGACCGGCGGCGCGGGGCGCGGGGCGCGGGGCGAGGAGTACGTGGCCGCGGGGAAGGGAGGGGTGTGCGACGCGCGGCGATTGGTCGTCAGCCTCATAATCTTGCGCGAATGGGCTGTTCACGGCGCACGCGACTCTTTATTATTCCTCGTATTTGCTTCTTGGGATTTGAAATGTCCATTTCATGCGTCGGCAAGTGCCCGCGACGCGTAATGTTCCTAGCTCTTGACCGGGTAACTTATAAACTATACCGGGTTTCCACCTAGACGCAGCTTTGCATCAAATATTCCAAATCTGGTCGCGACTCATATAAATTAAACCGATCTGGTACTGATATAGGCTCTGGGCACATTTGACTTAATAACTTCTGTTCAAATTACAGATCATGATATGTTTATCATCGACTGCTTCTAATAAATGAACTAAGGAATCTGACTCGCTCATCTAATGTAGGTACATTTCTGCACGGTTCGTTTTGCTGCTGGGGAGTAGCCGTTGCTTTAACACTAGGAAGCTCCTAACAGTGCATATTTAAGGGTTTGACTTTAACAGATTCGAATTCGAGTAGGTGGTGCTTTGAAAGTACCTGCAGTGCATTGAATAAAAGTAAGATTATTAACAAAAAGGTCAGCTGCTTAATAAAGAGACACGACCTTAACAGTCGTGTAGACAAAAACTAAACAGCACTCAAAGTAATCCCGATAGAGATAATGTGAGGTCGTCCGGCACCGGAGCCCGGCCAGCCGGCACCTAACACACACTAAACATTAAGATAAGGCCCGTCCAGCGGCAGGCACCTAATGCCTGCCTCAGTGTCGATCAGTTAGCCATGTACGGAGGCAGCGGTCATCCTAATGACTACTAAATGCCTTTCTTGTATTCTAAAAACAGGCCACAACTCAACCCTGAATGTTGGCATTTCGACATTTTGGAGATACAATTTTACAAAGTAGCCATTGTCAAACGTTTGATGAAGATTCATCGAAATTAGTTTGTAAACATGGAGATTTTTTTATTAGAACGCACGTATATGGCAAACATTCTAATGAAAAATATTATACCAAGGACAACTGACATTACGAGTATTGCGGCCAAGTTTCAGACCACCGGAGCAAGAACCTCTAAATAGCATTCACGTAATCAAAACGTCGAACAATTTCCTTGGTTTTTAATAATATCGTGAACGACAGACGAGTCGGACCGTTCATCCGGTCACTGTGCTCTGTGCTCCGCACGATTGCCTAAACAACTAAACAAGTCAGTATAAATATTTTATAATACATTTACGAGTTACAATGGAGCAAAACATCAGCTCGCCGGTTGGGTCACCGCATTGTTTGTTAGAATTAGTTATCGCGCTATTGTCACGACCTCGAACCCAAGAATCATCGGCACGCTAATGATACAAGCCGCGCGATTACAAATACATGTAATCTTCCACGATATGTCCAGATTAGCGGCGCGTTGCGAAACTATCGCACACCAGGCGAGCAGCGATCATCTCAAGGAATGCAGTCAATTATAAACTAAACATTAAACACTGTATCTAATGCCAGAGCAATGCAATCCATGAACGGACATTCGGCAAATTACCCGCAATAATAGCGCGTTAGATGAATTTACCAAGCAATTTGGGTAATCATATATCTGAGACTAATTTACATAAATAGATGGAAATAGAATTAGTTTAATGGAGGAAGAATGAGGCTGGTACGTAGATCAAATAATTACTCAAATGAAAGAGAGGGGCAACTTGAAAACGTAACGCAAAATGGGGCTTGACAAATAGTAAACTTGAACTGTTGTATGTTTCAAGGTGTAGGCGGCGTACCCGCAGCCCACAGGATACAGTTAGGTGGCCCGTCTGGCCGGAGAGGCGCGCAGGCGACCGAGGGGCACATCAGTGTTTTTTGCAGCAGTACATGCGACGCGCGCCTTGTTGGGATGTGCGCGCGCAGAGGACCCATTCACCGTGCAATTGTCAATTGATGACGAGAAACACGATTCACGAGCATCAGGGCTACCATCAGCAAGTGCAACAAATTTAAAAAAATAGCAAACTTGGGGAAGCTTTACCAAAGTTATGGAAATGATACCTACATTTCACAAAAATGTTGTCAAAGAGCAGTTGCCGAGGTGTCGGACGACTGCGAGCTCTCGTATGAAGTCGTGACTATACTTAACCCCAAACAACACAAAAGCAACCTTTAGAGAAGTGTGACAAAAGCTATGTGTCGACGTAGTAAATATTTTTGTTTATATTTGACAGTAACATACTTGAGACAAATCGCGGAATTAATATTAATCGCCATGATAAGTATTTGCCAAGTGCGTGTGCCAGCCCTCTTGGTATCGCATCCGGTAGCCATCTCCTCGTGAGCAAGGCTCCGGAGAGATGCCCACCAATTAATTTATCCACTGTTGGAGATATGTTTTATTCATAATAATAACGACGCACGACACGACCCGCACACTGCGATTCAGTGCAATAAGAAGTTGGATTGGATGAGCTCTAAGTTGCGCAAGTTAAGAAGATATTACAGAGAGATTTCATATTTTTTATGCGAACAGGCCTAAATATGATACCTATTAGGTACCAAAACAATTGTAATTGGGGAAAAGTTGAAATTCGGGAACGAAATAATTCAACGTAGGTATACCCCTCATAACACTGAATTAAAACAGAAAGTTTATGGCAGATTGAACAAGATTCTGCTGAAAATCTTTTCTGAAAGCCACAAGATATAGATCATAGCCGTATTATATAAGGCCATTTTATTCCACAAAGTTTCCGGAACATAAAAGCCAAACCAGCTAGAATGTATACTACTTTTAGTTACTAGGTGACCGTCCAAGTAAAATAGAGGTACCTCGACACAATATACGCTCTATGCACGTCTAATAATGAGGCTATTTACAAGCATGATGTCACATAGTTTAAGACAACATAGAGGCTAGCCAACCGCGGCGTACGCGGCTGCGCGCGCGCATTCACCTGAACAAACACGACACAGCACACCCTGATAACTGTCAAGGACAAGCTCAATATTATTACAGAGTACTTGTGGTTTTTACACATTTTGCGTACATAAATATAGGCTGATTAAATATGCGGATGGAACACGACCTTTTGACAAACGTAGTTTTAAAATGTGTGGCTTGACAGACACATATTTAACACCCTAGTATCTAACATCATGCAGAAGTTAACAAAACTGGAAACTTAAAACAAGCCAGTTTTTATTCGTTAGAAGAATCAAGGGCTTGTTTCGATGAGAGAGCCTATGAGAGATCAGTGCTGAATAGACAAGAACATGGGTGCTATCTATGCTTTGTTAAAAGCTCCATGACACAACATAAATTGTATATGAGTACAAAATCAAATAATCTGTTAATTCGCAAATAGCATGACGTAGATGTAGTATTTATTTATTGTTATAGCTTGATACGAGTGTAAGCGGGTATGATCCCACGATTGTTCAGCAGACTGCGTTTTTTGCTCACCATGATCGACGAGCATTTCGCCGAATGCGATTTGTCGATGGAGTAAATCATACGTTTCTTGTGGGACTGTTTCTACTGTTTTGTCGTATATGAGCCTGAACCGATGGATCTACGAGGTTAGTGTGGGCTTAAATATTGTTCAAAGATTTACAAAGAAAGACAATAGTCGTGGCTGATGATTTGACCGTTTTCTGTAGCTATTAGTTAGTCAAATACTGGCCATCACAAAGGAAAAAACTTAGCCCGTACCTTATCATGAAATGTGTTTGGAGCCGAACACCCAACATATTCCTAGAAAATACAACACAACTCTCACCCATGTCCACCATCAGATCCTTGCAAAGAACAGATGAGTCCCTAGCAGCACATATGACAATATTCCAACGTCGTGGTACAGTCGGCTCCGCGACATGCCGGCTACTGGGCACATCGCGAGGCGCTCGATACACCCGATGTGCGGGTTATCGCTGCTCGATAACGAATTAATATCAAAACATAATACATTCACTCGATAACACTTGTTTACCATGCATAATGTTTTAGTTTTGACTACCTGGACTTAGTATTTAAGATGAAGACCATATAACCAACGACGGATGGACTATGTGACGGATGATGTAGCTAGAAAACGAACGACAAACAGAGATGTAAAGAAAAGAAAAGAAGACCGGTTGCACCGGCCACAAGTACCTACATTAGGAAGGATACGGGCAATAAGACGATGATGATACCTGGACCTAATTAGATGTGCCTCTATATCCAGGACGCTCCTCGTCGCAATGAGGCCTATTTTACGAACGATTTCAAGAAAAATAAGTAAACACATTAATAATCAAATATGAATCCAGCAGTGGGCTGCGATAGCCGGTGTTGATTGATTGAATACATAATATCTATCAACGAATACATAATAATTTGCTAGAAGTTTCAGACTATCAGCTCGTTACGTTTGGTGCACAATATATTCATTAGTTATACTCATTCATTCATTCCACACATTTGCAAACCATACTGCGTATAATAGAATGTTACATAAGGGTTAAAGCTAAAGTACAGCTATGGGCCCTGTTAGGGCACAGCAACATAGTATTAACTTACAATTAAAATTTAAAGAAAAAACAAAAAAAGTATTGAAAATTACAGTTCTTCTAATATTCTTATTCTTATGGGAACTTATAAAATACTTATTAATAGTTATAGTTATTCAGAGAAAGTCGATGTTAGTGTTAATAATATAATAAGTATGAACAAGTGTGGGTATACTTTACACTTTGCCGAGATCGGCGGGGAATACAAGCGTGATATTCCGATATTATCCGGCTTTCTGACACTTTATAGGTTTTACAGACTACCTATAATAAGGACAAGCTGTGTAGTTAAGGTGGCTGCGGCATTAACCCTGCTATGGAAGACTATATTGAATGTTTAGTCTGTGGTACCACCATGTTCCCAGTCTCTCTATGTACAGACGCCAGCACATCAAGCTACCCCAACCTGTGAAATTTCTTTGATCATAAGTATAAGGTTCATGTTCAATTGGGAAAATTTGACAGTTTGGGGTAGCTTGATGTGCTGGCGTCTGTACTGGATTTACCTAGGTAAAAGAGCACAAACAACTGGTTCTTAGTGCCGTAACTGGCTTTACCTAGGCTGAACCGGTTACGAAAAGTAAGACCTAGATCTAATCGTCTGAGACCTGTAATACCTAAGTGTAGTAGTTGCTTATAGGATTCATGTAGTTTTACAAACACTGGTGGCTAATCTTACAAAAAACGTTGACTTTGGATTAAAACATTATGTGCTCTGAAATGTAAAAACTGTATTCCTTGAAGCTGAAGATAAAGAAGCAATTAAATAACTCCAATGGCATAGGAATTAATAAATAAAATCCATTTCCAGAACATTTTTGATTGTTGTGTCAAAAACGACCGAGTTTTGCCCAACAGTATTCTTGAGGCTACTACAACACTAACCTACTAAGTCCATCGCAATACTATTTTAGCCAACTATGGCAAAAGAACACAAGGAACTCAGAGTCCACGCGGAGTAAGCAAGAGCAAATTTCTTAAGACATGACTCAAATTGGCGAGTGTTATGTGTCTGAATCGTTTGACCTTCCAGCGTTCAAGATCAAGTGTCGATAAAAGTCAAAGGCAAAGCGTGTGTCATGATAACAGCTATCAAAATGCTGATGTGGGGGCCAGATAACTAGCTATCACTATCAATCAGGTTCTGAACACGATACGTTATTTTATGACCTTATGGTTTAAGGTCAGTTGTGTTACACCATTCATTAACTCTTTGTAATGATATTCAGCACGGCAAGATTAGAAGAAAAGGTAAAATACAAATAAGAAAATGTTTGAAGTAGTGAATGTCACGTTGTATTGAATAAGGAGATACAAGAATTCGTCGAACAGACGGTTTTCCTGTGGATCACGCTTGACTCAAAGCTACAGTGGGGTCCTCATTTAACATCACTTGCAGGGCGGCTAAGTTCTGCCGCTTACGCTATTTGGAAGATCCGTCAATTAACAGACGTGGATACCGCGAGACTGGTCTATTTTAGTTACTTTCATAGCATCATGTCTTACGGTACTTTGCTATGTGGACGGGCTGCGGATATTGAGTCGATCTTTATTCTGCAAAAGAGGGCGGTCATAGCCATCTATAACCTCCGCAGACGCGAATCTCTAAGGGAACTGTTCAAAACAATTAACATCATGACGGTACCTTGTCAATATATCTATGAAAACATTATGTATGTTCGGAAAAATTTACATCTTTTTAGTAAGATAGGTGACAGGCACCATTTTAACACTAGAAATAGGAACAAATTAGATCAATCACGTTTCAGAATGTCTAAAGTACACACTTCTTTCATGGGGTACTGTGTAAAATGTTATAATAAAATACCAATCGATATTCTTGAACTAAATGAAAAGAAATTTAAATCATGCATTAAACGTACACTATGTAGACAAGCATATTACAAGTTAGATGATTATATCGTAGATAAAAATGCTTGGCTTAATGCTGGCCCTGCTCCACAGCCACCTGGGCATAGGTACCTAGTTAAAAAATTTATATTAGAAGCTTCCCCTTTTTATTTTTTTCTGACATTACGAACATTTTTGTTTATAATATTTTTTTTTGTAACATTACGAATATGTTTTATTTTTGCTGAACCAAGTGTTTGTTATTGAATACTTCAATATAAATATATTAAATGTTTTTCTTTCTTTTAAGAAATAAATTTTTATTAATATCTCAAATAGATTGCAAACTATAGTTTTGTGTAATTTAGAAGCATTTTGTTCAAATTTTGTAAATGTGAGTACCATGCATCCGTTTATTGTGTTGTTATGATGTACGTTGACTTGAAAAAGCATGGCAGTTGAGAGTATGTCATGCTCTCACTTAAATGTCTCACTGATGGTGGCGCGTGTGTTGGATCATTCGGTTCCCTACAAAATGGTTGAGCTGGATGATGCTGATCCACGCGTTAAGTTCGTGAACGGGCACTGTAGGTTGAGACTGGTCATCTCCTAACTTCCAGGGCTTATTTTATCTTGTATTTAGAATTGTATATAATTTTTTTTTACATTGTTCTCACATACAGAAGCAACAAGAATAATGTTCCCAAGATTTTGTAATATTCAACTTGATTTTAAAAGAGTGTTCGTGGAGTTCCTTGCCCGTTCTTCTCCATAGAGATCTACGTTTTGGAATGGGCAACTAGCTGCAACTTTCCAACTGATCGACTTTTTGACAGTTCAAAAGTGCCTGTAAATGGTTTAATTGAAATAAATGCTTTGAGTTTGAAAGAACGATGACGACACGACAGCCTCAACCCAACAAGCTAATCGCCAAAAAGAGGGATGCATACGAAGGCTGTTGATGGAATTGCAAAGAACAATTTTGCAAACCGACCAAGAAAAATATCAGGAATGAAAATATAATCCAGCCAAAGTAAGAAAATCGAATAACCATAAAAATATACTAAAGAATCCTTTTAAATGAAGTCAGATAAAATACAAGTCTTTATATATGTACACAAGCGTACCTTTGAGATGGAACGTAAACACTAGTAGACATAGTATGTGCAAGTAATTGTGTAGTTTTATGGCGCTAATCCTGCGAGCCAACAGCTTTATCTTGACCACTGTGTAAAGAGCCGGCTGGGTTTACTCAGTAACACGTGGTCGAAGGATGGAGCATTACTAGCAGCAGTAGCAGCTATTGGTATACATGTAATTGGCAGAATTGCATATACACGTACCTACTGAGTACAATGAGCCTACACTAGTCACGAGATAACTGAATATACTGTTATATGATAGATGTAAGATGGAGATGTCATTTTGTTTTAAACCTCCTAACTCATTATCTAATTGTGAGTGTGGCTGGTGACTCTGTAAATAAAATTAACTCTGATGGTGAATTAAATCGATCAATATGTTGTGGTTACGGGTTTCCTTATAATATCACATTAAAGCTTATTTTAGGCCCTAGAGACGAAACGCAAAACTATAGTGAATCACTTTAAAACTCTTCTTGCTTAGCAGTGGAAAAGAAACGGAATACATGAACGGTTATTCATGAACTTAATTTTGTTAAAAAAATATGGCATTTTCTGTGGCAAATTAGGGTCTGGCTAGGGTCATGTGGCCCAGGTTCAGTTCCTCACAAGAAGCAAAGTTGGAGAACAATGCGAGTCCTCTGTTTTGAAAACCAGTCAACATAATGTTCGGTGGCTTTTGATTATGATCGAGCATTGTGAACCGTTAAAAGTCATGGACAAATAAAACTTTAGAAGGGAATTAAACAGGCGTTTGTGGATATTAAACATTTTTGCTCGTTTCTCACTAGGAAAATATTGAACCCGCTAGGAACTGATTGACTTTTTTTATTTTTCATACTGTCTAAACAGCGATGAAAAACAAAAAAGCTCCATCATCATGGTGCAGGTCCTTCAAGTTAGAAAACGGGCACCATACAGAGGCATTTGGCAGACAACAGCACCGCCTCTTTACTAATGGTTGTTATGAATAGCTGAGGGATAACATCGAAACAAAGGACAACAGCATAACTCTCAGCTTTAATAGCAGCATTTTGTGAGCACATCTAATTAGCAAAACATGGTTATAATGACAATATCCTGAACTATTATAATCATTTAGAAAAAGAACGATTCTCGCCAATCGGCACCAAGTATTAGGGCACTTGACCAGGACATAGTTGATAGCACAGCTAACAATGTTGACACAGCACTTTGAGCTCTTATCAGCCGCGTGGAAAAATTTAATAAACCGAGCAGATACGAGCACCCCACGTGTGTGCCTCAAATGTAATTATGTTATTAGTTGTGTGTTGCGTGCGTTCTCATTCTGTACATCAGTAGGTAGGAGGTAAGCAGAATGTCAACTTTGTGCAGTGCATAGAAACGGCACAAAGCAACAACCAGCCTAGGTCATAGAATATTTATTTAGTGCTGGAATCGATCATGTGACCAGTAAAACAGAAGCCAATTGGTACGGCTAGGTACTAGTAAAACATCCATTCATAAGAAAAGTGTTCATTCGATCATTTCGACGGATTAAAAAGTTCTTTTACAGCAGTTTTGTTAATCCCAAACTAGCAGACGACAAAAAAAAATATATTCATAGTGGTAGGACGATGGGAGAAGCCTAACATATAGGGTACTACCCTATATGTTAGGCTATACGCGGACCATACGCGGACCGCGTATAGGCCTATACGCGGACTAACTTATAAAAAATCCCAGGGCAGATAGGTACCTTGTCTCGCTTGTTGAAAGTATGTGGACCTCATAGATTAGCTGGCTTCGGGTTTACAGACTGATACACGTCATAATGTAATATCATTTATTATACAGATTTATAACTGTATCATCCTGAACTGTATTTTTTTGTGACTGGAAAGCGATGGATGAGGTCTATGATGAAACGAGCTGCCTGAAGATGCCCGTTCACTCTTGCTTTGACGGCAGACGGGTTAAATGTCCAACAAGGGTGACAATGAAGGGAACACAGACGCTGACAATGAACTCCACTCTTTCCTGGAGTGCAAAAGTGATACGCTACCGTCAATAGCATTCATTGTTTTTACATGTATGCAATATTTCTAGCCGGATCTTGATCGTATGGACCAGAAATACATTCAACCAAGTAGGATCGGGAGCCTAGAACTTTTGAACCACGTGCCTGGACGCGGACACAGTTCGCGAGCACCGAACTGTTGTGCAAATAATGTAAACAGACAATAATAATATGATATCAAAGACAACACCGGCACCCATAGCCACTGATTTGATTCACACGTCGGCGCTTTTTTTACAATAACATGGCTTGTCTGGTAGATAAGATAGCCGATGGTTAATGGCTAGGTGGTCCGACGATCGTTGACTCAAAATAGATTTATATCGTTTGTAGAAGCCGTCATAATATGGTGTTCGAGAAAGTATCATACGTTCGCACTGCTGCTACGGGTCCAGATATGAGCCAATTGAGCATTAACCGTAGACAATCCCAATGTAACCCCTGAGTAACTACAGCATTAGCTGAATGAAGCAGGGCCCGAATACCGGTATATTTTTCGAAACGGTTTCGTCTTAAATACCTAAGAAACGATTTGTTTCGGTTACGTTCGAACAGAACGATAAATAAAACGTTATTGAAGAAGGAACAAATTTATTTCGTTTTCGATTAATAAAACGTTTTTAACCGATTTTAACCATTTTTGTCAATTTTTTGGGTTGTACGGTCTTCCATACGCAACTACGAATGTTACAAATTTCATTTAGTAAGTATTTCACGCTCACTCACTTAGAGTTGTCTTTTTTTTCGTTATAGCTTAAAGTACTATTATCTCTGACTATTAAATGTTTAGCCGTGTGGTGCGGGGCTTAAAAAAGTAGCACCATCACATTCCCGTGGGTGTCGTAGGAGGTGATTCTTACTCTGATTCTTACCCGTGAATGGGTAGCAGCGTTCTTTATGCATTTTACCAGCATACTGCGATCGCCAACTCGCATGCTGCGATCGCCAACTCGCCTGCCAAGCGTGGCGAATTTGGCAAACCCCCCCCCCTCCCCCAAAATGACAAGCACTATAGCAAAATGGCTCCTAGTACCCAGCGGCCCGCCTACCCTTCGCTATGGTAGCAGTCAAGACTACGGTGAGGAAACCGGTGCTAAGAATCTTCGGAAGAGATCTGGCTACCAAAGCAACCGAAAACTGCACCGGTCCGGAGTGTACGTGTGTAAAATGTTGCCAACATTTAACACATTTACACTTCGGATCAACGCGCGACGAGAAGATCACCGAACTCGGGGAAGAATTGAGCGGGTTACGATGGGTTATAGTCGGGATATGTGAAGTCCAAAGAACCTGGAGAAGGAGGACTCGATAATCCTCAAATCCGGTAACTTCTTATATTTCCGGGAGGGCCATCAGCAGCCAAGGCGGTGTCGGATTTATTGTCCATAAGTCCCTTGTGAGCAACGTGGTGAAGATCGAGAGTGTGTCGACCAGGGTGACGTATCTTATACTCAGAATATCCGGAAGACATTCATTGAAGGTCATACAGATCTACGAGGTCGGGGAACCTCATCACACCCCAACCATGAGGTGGAGACAATGTATGAGTGTATATAAAAAATCATGGTCTAAAACTCATTTCACCGTTGTCATAGGGGACTTCAACGCGAAACTGGGCAACGAGACGATGATGAGCTGAGAAAAGAAAAAGAGAAGAAATTACCCCAATTTGGAGTTGGACGTCGGAACTACCAGGGTCACTTATTGGCCAGTTTTATGGAAAAGGAAGGCCTCTTTATGAAGATCTACTTCTTCAGAAAGCATGAACACAGAAAGTGGACCTGGTAGAGCCTTGATGGTGCAAATCAAAACGAGTGACTTTATTATTATCTACATACATTTTCAATGATATATCTGTGATAAACGCGGTGAAAACCGGAAGCGATCACCGTATGGTAAGAGGTACATTGAATATCAATATCAAGCTGGAAAGATCTCGGCGAATAATCGAGGACGTACATCATATTATTATCTTGATGGAGTGTGAGCGGGGCGAACGCTTCAGGAGAAGTTTGTTTGATTCCATAAATATGTCTGGAATTGGTACTGTAAATATTGTTATAGCCAAGCCTATGTCGGACGAGGCTAGATCTATGTACAAAATATATTATGATCATATAAACTAAAGTAAAATTCAAAATTTGGATATGATGGAGCGACATAGTCAGTATTTTGACAAAGCTCCTTAATGAAGGATTTAAAAAAAAGATCTCGTCTGATGAAGTCTACGCTCCGTCCAGCACCGATCCAAATCCGAAACCCCGAGAGCTTTTAGCTTGAACTTCAGAATCGTTTCGAGTGCCTAGGGACACCAGTGAATGATTTTCACGATTGGTTCGTCGAAACTGCCCATAAGGTCGAGTCTAAGGTCTTCAAGAGTCGTCGTACAAATGGTAAAAAGAAACTCTTTGATCCTACACGCCACCTCTTGGAAGACAGGCGCAAAATGATCCTGCAGTCTTCACACGATACGCTAAAGTACCGACACCACAACAGACGGATCTCTAAGTCTTTCAAAAGCGACGTTCGCCGCTTAATACAGGCCGCATTAAGGACGCAATAAAGCGGAACAAGGGCTCCAAGGGCTTTGCAAGAAATCTATTTATTGGACAAAGCCAACTTATAATGTATACAATATTAATGAGCTGGGTATGCTGACTCTTCACAAAGGTAAAATTATAACCTTCGCGGACGATACTGCTCTTCTCTTCAGCGCCAGTACTTGGCACGATGTGTACACGCAAGCTCAGTCGGGGTTTGAAGTTGTGACGGAGTGGTTGCGTAATAATGTTCTTACTCTAAATGCGGAAAAAACCGTATACATGCCCTTCTTTTTGAAAAATAATGCGTCAACCACACACATAAACTCGCTGTATTCTATAATAGCCCACACATGTTCCAAACAAAATATAAATAATTGCACCTGCGCTACCCGCATTCAGAAAACAGACAGTGCAAAGTACCTAGGGGTAATAATAGATAGCACCCTAAGCTTCAAAAACCATGTCAATACTATTAGCAGTAGGTTACGTAAACTTATATATGTCTTCAAGACCCTAAGACACGTGGCAGACGAGAAGCTAAGGAAATCGGTTTACTTAGCCCTCGTTCAGTCCTTACTAACCTACTGCATAACGTCCTGGGGTGGTGCTACTAAAAATTGTATGTTAGAGCTTGAAAGAGCGCAGAGAGCCATTTTGAAAGTTTCTTTGTTCCGACCTTTCCGTTATCCAACAGTTGTGCTATATGGGGAAGCAAAGGTGTTAACTGTTCGTCAGCTGTTCATATTGCAAACAGTTATAAAACAGCATAGCCTCACTACATTCAACCGCTCACTCTCCCACAGAAGTAGACGACTCGACCCCATAGTCCGCCATAACTTCCGGCTCTCTACTGTTTCCTCACAACGATTCTTTTGCTACCTTGGTTGTTTTCTTTATAACAAAATAAACAGCTTACTCCCAATTTATAACCTCCCCAAAACCAAATGCAAAATTAAACTAATCAGTTGGCTTCGGGAGTTAAACTATGAAGAAACAGAAAAACTATTTGTTGTCCCAAAATAGCTAATTTAACAAATTCTATTCCCCGCCCCCCCCCCCCCCCCCCAACACATACACCGACACCTACACCTTACTCACTCACAAATACACTATCATACAAATACCTACTAAACATACTAACACCAAACACCAATAACTAAAACTACTTTCGTTTTTATTTTTAATATTTTATACCAATGATTTGTAAATTCTTACCTAATTATTGTACATAACATTAAAATGTAAGCACTACCCAAGGGGAGGAGTCCTGGTGTCCTGAAATACAGACCTCACGTCTAGTTTAGGCACCAGTCTCCCACAATATAATTATTCCTGTTACGTATTTGTATTGATACCTCTCTAATGTACCTATATTGTGGTGAGAAATAAATCATTATTATTATTATTATTATAACTTGTGAAACTAAAGACATGATGGCAGTATCGTATCCGCGTTATACACGTCAATAAGCAACCTCGTTACGAATCTGGCAAAAGACCTAACCAACCAGACCTAGCCAGATTATCCCGACACTATACCGAAGACATCCCGGACGTCAGCTTTTATGAGATTAGGATGGCTCTGAAGCAGCTTAAAAACAAGGCGCGCGGTTAATGACGGAATTACGGCCGAACTCCTGAGTGCGCGCGGATAACCCGTTTTTAGGCCCTCTAGGAGCTGTTTGATTCCGTCATACTTGAGAGCCAAACGCCACAGGGGTGACATTACCTTTCTTAAAAATTATAGACGCATCTCAGTTCTGAGCCACGTCTACCAGCTGTTTTCAAGAGTCATCACGAATCGTCTCGAGCGCAGGTTTGATGACTTCCGGCTTTCCGACCAAGCCGGATTCCAAAAAGGCTTTAGCACCGTAGACCACATACATACGCTGCGGCAGATTATTTAGAAGACCGAAGAGTACAACCTGCCTCGCTTAGAGTTTGTGGTCTACAAAAAAGCCTTCGATTCGATCGAGACATGGGCAGTCTTTTTAATGGTGCCAGATTGACTATCGGTACATCGAGGTGCTGAAGTGTCTGTACGAATACGCCACGTTTCAGTCCGACTCCAGGACCAGACCACGAAACCTAACCTTCTGCAGCGAGGTGTGAGACAGGGATAAGTTATTTCTCCGAAACTGTTCACCGCTGCACGAAAAGAGCTGGCATCAACATTAATGGCGAGTACATCACTCAACGTCAGTTTTCCGATGATATAGTTGTCATGGCAGTGCCTATGGAGGACCTCAGTACAATGCTCGATGACCTTAGTAGAGTTTCCGAAAGAGTGGGTCTTAAAATGAACACGGACAAGACAAAGGTCATATCAAAGCCCATGTAACACCCACTTTTATGTCGATCGGAGACGGTACACTTGAAGTTGTGGTCAAGTACTTTTTACCTAGGACAAACTGTCCAGTAAGGTAGGTCTAACTTCGAGAAAGAGGACAATGGTCGAATCCGACTCAGCTGGTCAGCGTTCGGGAGGCGACGCAATACCTTCTCGTTCCAAATACCGCAGCGTCTCAAGACGAAAGTCTTTGACCAGTGCGTGATGCCAGTGATGACCTATGGCATTGAAACGTGGTCGCTCACAATGGGCCTTATAAAAAGGCTAAGATCTACCAAAGGTGAATGGAGAAGGCTATGCTTGGAGTTTCTCGACGTAAGCGAATCAGGAATTAAGAGATCCGCAGAACAACCAAGGCAACCGACATATCCCTATGATTTGCCAAAAATTGGCAGTGGGCAGAGCATTGTGCTCACAGAACAGATTGCTGATGGGGCCGAAAGGTTCTGGAGTTGCGACAGCGTACCGGAAGACGTAAAGTTGGAAGGCCCCACAAGGTGGACCGATGACCTTGTGAAGACCGCAGGAATCCGCTACATGTGGGAAACAGAACCGGCCGAAGTAGTTGAGCTTGGGGAGTCCTATGTCCAGCTGCGCGTGCGTGGAAGTCTTTCGGCTGAAATTATGATTTAATATAATGTAACTAGCTGACCCAGCAAACGTTGTTTTGCCTAATAAATTATTTAGGGTGAACAACCCTTATCACTTAGGGGTATGAAAAATAGATAGTAGCCGATTCTCAGACCTATTAAATACGCATATAAAATTTGGTAAAAATCGGTAAAGCCGTTTCGGACGAGTACGGTAACTAACATTGTGACATGGAAATTTTATAAATAAGAATGTTTAAAAAATTGTATGAAACGAAAACATACGAGTTAATGCTTGTCGCCGCGCCCTGTGCGCGGCTACGCCCTGCTGAATAAACCGGTTTTTCAAATCGTTCTTATTTTGTTTTCGTTCCGAACAAATATGTACAACATTTTGTTCGAAAACTGTTCGAAACGCTTTAAAAACGTTATTTTTAATAACGTTTTGAGGCCCTGGAATGAAGCCTAAGCAAGAACAGAGAAACACAAGTGATGAAAGTAAATAATACTAATAGGTATGTACTAACAATAATACAGCTAAGATATGATAGATGTAATTAAATGTAGTCAGCCAGTATGTTTACATTGAACGTGGAAACGGATGCAGCCATAAAGATAGCTTGTAAACTGAAACCATGAGTTGAACACTAACAATAATAAAAGCCAGTGACAAAAATAATTTTATTTCAAATATTCAGCGTGTACCTACTTGTAATTGCAGAGTTGCATGACCGTGGCAACCATTAAGGAATTGCATTTAAAGTAGAACAAACATCTGTACTACAGAAATGGAGGCATACCATTTTTGGTAGTAGAAATTGGAAATTGATCTAGTAACGAAGACTTTCTGTCCGTTTGTCTGGATGTATGTTCATTAGGGGCGCAAAAACGGCTCAACGGATTTGGGAGAAATTTACAGATAGTTTATAACCTGGATTATACAGAGGGTACTTTTAATCCTGGTAGTATCTTCCCGTGAGATATTTGCCAACATCCACGCGGGCGAAGCGGCAGGCAAAAGCCAACGATTTAAAAAGAAAAATAATTAGTCATGAATAATTTGTAAATTAACATAGCGTTATGATGTTAGATATGATCGTCGAGGGTAAAAACAATGGTCAATTAGTGAAGAGCTACCCACCAAGACTAGGTGGTAAAACGTGGATCGAATTGTACTGACCAGACAGATTCATATTGCTTGTAGGTTAGAACAACCTGCGTTTGCTAAAGTACAATGTTTATTGAAAATACCATGTATTGAACACACCCCAAACTACCCGCTCTTATTTGTCCATAAACATCACAGAGTACCTACACGTTATCAACGAACCTGCGACCAGCTCGCTAACCGGACGATATCACTTGTGTATTTAATAGCGTCAGACTTTGGCAAATTAAATTATGATGAACTTCCTAACATCTGCACATAAAGCCAGGCACATGTTACGTAACGTGTCAATTCATCAATCACAATTTTGACAAGTCTATGTATTACCGCCTTCTAGTGGAATATGAGCGATTTAAATAATCTGAAGATCCTTGAATTAAGAAGTACCTACAGCACATATAATTATTTAGAAGAAAATGCCTGAGTACCTAAGAATTTGGAAGATAAATAAGGTCCTATGTACCTAATAACTAAAATATGGCAGGACTTCTGTATGTGGAAAAACCGAATACTTCCGCGCAGAGAGGCAGGCCTATATCCAGCAGTGGAATGTGAGTGGCATATGAACCTGTGGTAGATTTAAACCTTGGTCATCAAATTGTGTGCACCAAATCTCCACCAGAAGGAAGAACGTATAGGCCTACATTTCGTATTCTCCGGATCGAGAGAGAGCTTGTAACAACTAATGAAGAAGCCGAAAGGCTATTGATAAAATTAGTTCAGGAATCAGAGACATTAAGGAGGCCTTTGCAGATGTAAACTGAGCTACGGAGCCACCCGTAGCTTTCCCTGAGTGTACAAGTTACTTCTACATAGGTACTCCCTAGGTAGAGAAGCCGAAAAATATCCTTTCACATACTGCGACTACTTCGCAGTATGTGAAATCAAGATAAAATATTAAAGCAAATTAAAACCGCCCTGTTTTATAACGTACCGGGAGGTTCAATATTCAGAGCAGTAATGCAATTCACCTACAAGTGCTGTTAAATAATTATGCCATGCTGCCAATCACTTAAGTTTCTCGTCGAAATTCGCTCAAAATGATTGCTTTATTGTTTATAATTATAGTTTATTAAATTATACAGCAATCGGCTTGTTCATTGCGCCCAGATTAAACAATGTCTTGGCTATTGAAATGTAGTAACATGAACGGCACCCATAAACACTGATGTTTAATTAATATAAAACTGACAAAGGACGTGACACCTTTGCAAAAAAAATTATTATGATTCTAGTATTTTTCGACTATCCCTGTGTGGGAGCGAACGAGTGAAACATAATCATTAGTGAATCAATCAATGAACCGATGATACTACAGCAGAGCGTGCATAGTGGCCATAGACAGGAAACAGGAAATGGAACAGGACTAGGCTAATCTTATTTGCTATTAATTGACCAATGGTAGAGGAAGAGTACAAAACAAAGGACTTTTGGACAGTGGGCCTAATATCACAAAAAAGAAAAAAAAAAACGAAGTTTCCTATCAAATTCGACATAGACCATATCACTTATTTCTGATTAGGCATCAGTTCGACTCATTTCAGTTCTTTTGCCAGACATTTTTTGCCTGGACTACTAATGCATTCAGGAGTGAACACATTTCCGGGTCTTAGCACGGGGTAACATATCCTGAATAAAATTGTTTGGGTTTCCAGCTTTGTTACAATTTAGAAGGTGTGAAGAACCACGCCTTTTAAACTTCCTACAGTGTTTTTGCAGGAACTGGCGTACCTACCTACTTACAATAAACCAGATGGCATTAAAATAATTGTTATATTATGTTCAAGTAATATTCTGTTCTAAATGAGAGTAAGTCAAAGACCCATCTGGGTATTTTGTTGTGTCCGGAGAGCTCATTAATATCTAAAATTATTACAACTCATCAATCTAGCCTATACTATGGTAGGTAATAGGCGTACGCACAAATATAGACTATATCTGTGGGCGTACGGCATGACAGAACATGAAAAAAAAAACGACTGCCCATTGAAACCAATGTTACCAACCATGATGTCATTAGAAAAAAGTAAGCTAGGCCAATCTATCATTTCTATAAACCGGTTCATGAATATCAGGTGTGCATGGTGTTGTATAGACAGTAAGTATTGCTACGTGAGATAAAAGCTTTAACTTGAGGCGTTATTCAGGACTTAGGAAAATCCAAAAGCGGTTCGATATTAGCAACCAAACCACCTCTTATTACATTATCATCGTAATGTTTCAATTTCCCTCGGATAACGTCGATAAAAGTTCAAGGTTGCCCGTCAAGGTCGTCCCAGACATTAACAAAGAAATGGGCCTATATCACACCGAATAGCCGGTGATAAGACTATAGATTTTCCGAACTGAGGTGAACTGCTAACTGGTATTCAATCATCGTACGATCCAGGCGTTTCTGGTAAATTCAATGGAAAATTAACAATACGAGCCACACCTGGGTGGGTCAGTATGCTAATAAGATTCTAATAATACTACCGATTAACATACACACAAGGTAACTACTTACCTACCTACATTGTATATTGTTTTTATTCCATGACATTACCACCTGAGCGTTATCAAATACAGATTCCTATTCGTGTGACGGATTGCAAAATCGATTTTCAATTATTCCGGAGTAACGTGTCAGCCGGCAGTTTGCCGACGTTAAACTGGGTGTTGTTTAGGCATAAATATGAGAGCTTCGCCGGCCGGCGAGTGTCGGCGAGTGTCAGCGAGTGTCAGTGTCTGCAGGTGTGGGTGGTGTGGAGATGAGAGAGTGGAGTGTGTGGAGGTGTCGGAGGACTCACCGGGCTCGGCGCGCTCGGCCTCGTCGTCGGACTCGGTGCCGGAGTCGCGCTCCTCCACCTGCAACAACAAGCAAGCAGCTCAGTGCTCCGCGCCCGGGGGCCAGCCGGGGCCCGCTCGGGCCCGGAACCGGGGCCCAGCGCTGGGCGTGGGGCCCCGACGTGTGGCTCCTTTGTTCTGTGGCGGCCATTTTCTGGTGCCGGAGTGACCTTCGCAGCGCTCGTAGCGCCGACACCCACCTTCTCGGAAACGCTCTCCTCATTCAACGAATGCGTTCGCAGCTTGTGAGTCAGGAACTTGAGCATTATTGAGCGTCGCTCGCTCTCGCCTCGTCGCTCACTGTGGCCGAGCTCACTGCGCACTTGTGTCTGTGTACTCGCGACCCGCACCGCACGAAATCCTACAACCCTCGCACCTATGGGAAACGTTCCAAAAACATTTTAAACCTCAATAACATATCCGCATATTGCACGCACGCGACCGCACCCGACCGTCTCCTTCGAACGCCGGACTACTACTAGTTTAGTTAGAGTAGCCTTGCGTACGACGCAGTCAGCTGAAGTGGGCTCGACCAGTGTTGCCGTTTTAGCCACTTCGTGGCTAGATCTAGCGGATTTTCGACGGTCTTAGCCAAAAAATAATCTGTTTTAGCCACCAAAATTAATCTAGCTACTTCTGGCTACTTTTTAGATTATTACTACCTACTTTTATTATTGTTAGAAGTCTACCGACTAATACTTAATGTATTTTAGAGAAATAATTATGGGACGATCGTCAATAACTGTAAGCAACACCACAGAGGTCCGCGCCGAATCAAGGGATTCCCATTTATGTGAATGTTTATATTTTTAACGTAATTTCAATTCGATTTAATGAAAATGGACGTTATAAATATAGCTATGGGGCCTAGTTTGTTTCAAACAAAGTCAATACTCCTCGTGTCAACATATACCGAAACGATATTATTGTTTGGACGATAAAATTGAGTTTGAATTTTTTACAAAAAAAAAAACAAATTTTAATGTTTTTAGCTATAAACTTGTAACCAGTTTTTAATAAATTTCTATCAACACTATAAAATATTGTGTTATTAAATCCGCTTAGCCGCACCCCTATACAATATTAAAATTATTATCAGTAAAAATTCGTATATATCGGTTAAATTAAACCAAAAATACTTTAGCCACTTTTAGCGGAAATTCGAAAGTCATTTATTTACAAAACTAGCAACTTTTTTCTTTGATGTAGCCACAAACTAGATGGTCCTAACGGCAACACTGGGCTCGACTCATTAATACCGAAAGGGCCTAAGAGCGATTGCGCTAAATACTGCGCCCCGGAACGAAATTCACGATGGAAACGATAGATAGAACCATCGGGCGGATTACTAATAGTTTCATAGCTCATAATCTTGTTTAAATATTGCGTAAAACATTTTCGAGTGGCACTCCAAATGGACTCGCCCGGCAACCCATTGATGACAAAGAACCGGAACACGCAGAGATCGGACGCGATTGGACAAAACATTAGAGAAAAGGATCGAAATTTAATGCAATATGCGGCGTCTCGCTCACACACTCACCGGCGCGCCGGGCGCGTGCGAGGGAGACAAAGCGCACACACACCGACAGTTATATAAGACTGGCCTGATAATAAATCGCTGATAAAAAAGTTGCGCATGTTAGCACACTGTGGACATTCCGGTCACATATTGGCACCGGCAAAATATTGACTCAGGAGTCAGGACTAATATTTTTTTATAATTCAACAACGGGTTTGTTTCATACTATAGAACAATATTCCGGATTTCTAACTAATTCGACTCCTACTTGCGTAAATACTGCTCACCGTTTTTTTGGCGCAAGTATTCAAATGTTTTAGTAGCAATTCATGTTCCTTGCAATAATTGTCTTACCTACTTCATGAACGTTTAGACAATAAACAATGTTGAGTCTATAAAATGTAATCCTCTGTGCCTATAGTATGTTTACTATTTTCAAATGTTTACTCGTTACTCCTGCTTTATAAAGAAAATATACAAGAAATGTATTGATTTCTATGGCCACAAGATCACATTAGTCTGTAGCTATTCCTACTTTCATGTTTGAATACTTACAATGGCGGTCTCATCCGCAATAAGATGTCGGTGGCGCAGTTTCCATCGGTTGGCGTAATGAATAGCGCGACGCCATGTCTGTTACCTGCCACCCGTGCAGTCTCGTTCACCCTCACCTCTTCTCGCTCGCACACCGGTTCCGCGCGCTATTTCAAATTACAAAACTTCGTACTGTGCACTGGTGGTGATTTTTATTTATTTAGTGGATCCCACTTATACTTTTACTACGGAATTCAGACCCTTTAGGAGGGCCTGTTCAATAATCTGCTTGAAAAATTTGAAATTGATGTAAGAAAACGTTACTATATACCATTTTGACTTTATGTCAGAAAATACAAAATACTGCCATTTTGTATTTTCTGACACAATTATCCCAAAACTGTGAAGGAAACCACGTGAGGAAACCGGCATGTCCTTTAACCAAAAATTAAAAGACATGTGACATCAAGCCGCACCGGGTCCGCGTGGTGGATTACGAGTCACACCCTCTCATTGAGAGGATGCCTGCGTCCCAGCAGAGGGAACATTATAGGCTGAATGTGTAACACAATTAGACGGCCTTAACAATAATCACGAAGTGCTCTTGAATAAACGATAAAGTATCTTTATAGCAGCAAATGTTTTTCAATAGCAAAGATGTAATGAATGTATTGGCAAGATAAGTTTGGTACCGTTTTATATTAATTAGGTATCTGTTGACCTTCTGCTTGTGATTGTCACCAAACATTTTGGTCGGGTAACGTGTCGGTATTATGTCGAAGCCCTGCCAAACTAGAAATATGCATTGTAATCTTTAATTTGTTTATTTTTAACACGCTTTTATTGAGGTGCTTTTTACGGAATATTCATAATGACTACTTATGTATTGTTATAACAATTGGCACCCCCCATTTTTAGGGTATTTTTTTATGTATTCTCTCTATTTTTATTTTAAACTCTTTGAAGATTCTTTTCTACTTTTAAATTTGGTTTTAGCGTGTTTTTTAGTTTTTTAAACTACTTACTTTTTTTCATTGTCGCTCATGCTTTTCGTTATAAATAAAAATAAACAAACTTAAGAACGGATCCTGGAGTTTATTCTTATTAACTATCGTAGTAAGACCCAGATAGGTACTTACATAACTACACGATGAAAAAAAAAAACCCATAATAAGACGTAGAAATAAGAAAACTATGCAAAAAGACAACATATTTATTATTATATCCCAAAGTAGTGATGAAATTGACAATATCATAGGTTTCGTTGATTTACAGAATAGGGCCACATCTAGTGGAGACCCGGTAGCATACCTGTAAGGCGAGCCTGGTAGTAGTGCCCCGTAGTGTCAGGGTTAACAAGGGACATACTTCAAGGTAAAACGAGAGGTACAAAGTGGAATAATCACGTGACTGAAATGTAGGGAACAGCAGATACTTTTTACAAAATTGAGACCTTCTTCTTCCTTCCTTTAATGATGTCCCTCGTTTATCACAAACCCTATATTATAGTTTACCACACGTTCCACTACAGGGTGTGGCTGGAGATGTTTGGAAATGGCATTCGGGTCAAATAATATTCGATTCATAACTGCTCCATTTTGCCGCAGTCACGTTTTCTTTGTTTCTTGGCCCAATATAAGTAGGTACGTGTCAGTATAATCTCCGACTAATGTAAGAGGAGATCGCCTCACAGAATTAAAACCAGTTGGGTTTTAATTCTATGTTCACTAAGGTTCTACTGTAACAACAACTAGCAGTATAACACGTACATAAGAACTTACTACAACATTAAATCTAAGTAAAATATTATTACGGTATAATATATACAAATAACAACTATTACAACATTTTTGAACACTGGCTTACTTTACTTAATTATTATAAACAACTCGTCAATTATTCGTGTCACCGTATGGTGGATGCGTTGAGGTCGCCTGCATTATTGAAATTTTCTTACGTTTTTTTGCAATTTACAGTTCAGCGTCAGGTGTGTGTCGACTGAAGTATGATTCGCGACCGTGACAAATATGGCTTTACATAATCATATTAATTACCATCATCAATACAACCCTCTATGAAGAATGAATGAAAAAGTAATTCAATGTGTGTCGAGTGCACGCACCTCCACAGGGCCGCGCCGGCTGCGGGCACTCGGCCCGCGCCACGACAGTTCTAACGTTCATAATATCTTATATACATTATCTTGTTTCCATTTTAAACCGAACATTTTATCGTTTGTAATTTCATCTTAATCATTCAATATTCATGTTATACAGTCCACTCAAGTTTTCATTTTGCTCCACAACGACCTATCGTCGCGATCAATGGGATTGAATGAACCCTGCGTTTTTCATGAAATAGCGCATCCACCTTAAAGAAACAAATGCAACGAAACATTAATAAAAACAATAAGTACGATTTGTTTTCATTCTTTACAGCGAGAAGTATAACTTGATAGGTATTATAAATGTTAGTTTACACTAAATAGGTACGCAATAGATATAACAACATAACGACACAAATAACAACGGATCAACAACGTCTAGCACTTACAACTACAAATTATAAACTTAAATACATATATAACTACATATTTTTAAATTAAGGAGACATCTGTCACATTCAGGTTGTTTCGTTGCTCTTTACAACTTAACCGGCAAGTTCTGTATTATTATAAACAATTATTATCCACCACTTATGAATGTAACTCAGATTGTCCTGAAGGACGCAATATCATAGGAAATAATTATGTTATTAACGCTGTAAAATGCTGATAACGGTACACGCTTGTCATTGATCGCAACTCAACAAGTTCTTTGGAATACTACAAGAGTATAAAACTACTAATACGTACTGCAAATCGACTTACTGAAAATAAACGCGATTTACTTGATTAGAAAGTAGACAAAAATACTTCTCTGGATGTCGAACGATTTAAGAACCATTACTGTAATGGCTAACACTGCAGCCACCCAATTGTTGACAAGTTATTGTAACTTATCTGATGAACGATCTCTGGCGACCTCATCACCACTATTAACCATTTCCTAATGACTAATATCTGGCGGTATATAAGACGTGTCCTATTACCATAGCATTTTACTTTAAAACATGTTGTATTTATAAACTTACTTAGTAGCCGCCATTTTGATATACTGTGTAGTATTACAAGTAGGTCCTAACTGTATGTATTCACATATTTATATCACTGTGTATACTACACATATGTATGCACTCTATTACATAATTACATAAAGAAAACGGTATAATTTTTAGGACGCTTAAATTACGTTACAATACCACGCTATCCTATTCTTTAAGATGTCATGAAGGTGTGGTTAGATGCATTATTTTCAGCGGTAAATATGTACAAACAAACCACGTACATAGGCATAGTATAGAAAATTATTATTTAAATTGCACGGAAATTGTGTATAGTATAAGTATTTAAACATTCCTCGAATGTACATCACTAATATAAATCACTATTAGCTTAGTGTCAGTGTTACATGTAGTTTATTATGTTTACGTGTACTTATAAAACCGGACCGACGGGGTTGGAGTCACGACCGAGACAACTCATTAGTCACAATCAACAGAATCGTCCTTGGATACAAGTTTTATGTGTGTTTAGCATCATTACAACGTATTGTTAGCTAATATGTAGTAAAATATTTAAAAAAACATTAGTTATTTGTACGGATTGGCTGGTAAAGGAAGAAATAGACAGACTGATAACTGCTCTCAAAAATCCCTCCCACTTATGGTCTAATACAAAACTACCTACCGTAAATATGAATAGCAGCCTATCTACAACAGACTCGAAGACTCGCATATAGATAATGGAGACTAGCGAATACTGCGACTATCAATGACAGTAAGTAAAGCATAGCAGGACTAGATGGATTGATGACCTACGGAGTAGTTGTGTATCACACACACAATTGCAATGTCTTTGATTTTGAGACTACGGCAACATTGTTTGCGTTAGTTACGTCGTCGAGCCCACGAATATTCAAACATATTGTTGCGTACCACTACTCATGTCTGGTACATGGTAACATTAGTTACCACTAGCGTCATCTAGTATCGAGTAGCAGAATTAATAGAGTCAAGATCTTTCTAGAAATTTCTATGCTGGAACGTTCTAGAACTATCGACATTTGTTCAGTCGGGGCCGGTATGTACTCGAACATTCTAGATGCTTCTACAGTAGAAGGTTCTGGAATTATCCGAGGGCCCTATAAGAGGCCGGAACGGATCGCAACCCGACCAGTATTGGACAAGCGATATATGCGAGAACATCTAAAGCGATCTTCAAATACAACTTAGAGTGATCTCTAGTGCAATTGTGTTTTGTAATTAGTGTGTTTGAGTTGTTATTAGGTTGTTT
Source organism: Polymixis lichenea (assembly GCA_949091785.1). Lineage (NCBI taxonomy): Eukaryota > Metazoa > Arthropoda > Insecta > Lepidoptera > Noctuidae > Polymixis > Polymixis lichenea. Next base: position 24,747,045 of record OX420940.1, on the reverse strand, counting down.
AATTAAAATTTCATTTTTGGTCATTTATATTGGCAGTTTTTCATTGTCACGAACCCCAAGCTCGTAACAATATACAGCAATGGAAAAATAATTTCTTTCAAAATCCTTCGGTGGTGCTGATACAGGTGCGAGTAGCCAATAGATGACCAGAAATAATAAGATATGTGTTGTTTGATTCATTCAAAACCAGCAAAGGCTTTAAATGCTACCGAAGTGTCTTCCGGTCACAAATTATAAAGGAAGCAAAATATTGTATTTAAGTAGATTCAAGCGAGCTATTCTCTTATTCTCAGCCAAGTCATACATAAGTAAACAAGTTTTTCCAAATACTTTCGATCGGTGTTGTGACATTCTTCATAAACATAATGTCGTAATAAGATGGCGAAGGTTATCGCAGGTCGTTCCGTAATCCGTACAAGCATACCAACGTTCTAAATAGACGTTTTGCTTATAATATAAGAACTTATGTATAAGGAGATTCGACGCACAGCGTCTAAAATTTCGACCTCATTTGTCATGGATGCACTAACAAACTGATTAAAAGTGAAAATATCACCAGATTTTAAAATTTTATAAACGAATATTTAACTTTTATTACGTCTAGGTTACCTATTCCTACCTTTTATGTTAAACGACTAGAACTAAATGTTCTACAAATGCCATGAATGGTTTGAAATCGCGAAATATCTCAACTTTTTAGTCGTTGTCCTAGCTGAACACAGTTCATCGATCGGTATTATCATTATCATAGGAACTTTGTATTTTTTAATAAATTTAAGTCTTGGAAAAGTCAGTTCATATTATAATCCAATCGGACAGCGACGCATCGCAAAACGGAAGAGTCCGTCCATAGCTAGCGTGAGACGGACAGTTGACACAAATTGTGCGAAAGTAAGGTACGAGGATTTTTTAAATGCGTTTCGGTTAATTTTTTTACGGTTATAATAGATACACATGTACAGCAACTCGATCATTACAAAAGCGATCTTTCGCGTGTTTCAGCTAGGACACAGTGTTGCAACAAATTGCTGGTTATTGGGCAGGACCTGTAAGGTACCGCGGCGGAGGTCCCGGCGCATCAATTGACAAAGAGCTCGTCCATGAGGTAGGCCGGGTTCTGCGCCGCGTGCAGGCGCAGCGCCCGCAGCGCGCGCGCCAGCGCGGCCAGGCGCGCCGCGTCGGGCGCGCCGCCCACGTGCTGCGCCAGCACGCGCGCCGCGTCGGGCAGCAGGTAGCGCCGGTACGACACCAGCTGCGGCAGGATGTCCGTCTCCAGCCCCTGGTACCTGTAACGTGATCGTGCACTGCCGTCACCTGCTGCTCGTTGCTCAGCTGTTCGTTTCGTCTATCGACGTGGGACAACTGTCGGCCTGCCCGAAAGGTAGGCGAAAGAGACTGATTAAGAATAGCTGAGAAACGACAACTGTGACGCCACTTTGGAGACATCTCCTGGAAGCCAATTCTCGTATTTAAAAACGTTTAAAAACGACCAACTTTAAAAACTTATCAAAAATGTAGAGATTAGATGGTTTGAGATTTTTGACGGATCGAGCGTGAAATTAGATGCGGATATTTTTGTTTAAATATGAGAACTGTCCTTAAATAAGACGTTTTACTTGAATATAAACAAACGTGTACATGACATAATACGACTTAAAACATTGCAACTCTTATTTATTTTTATTTGCAAGTTAACCTCCTTGTTTTATATGCGTATGTCTAACACAAATATATAAACGAAATAGGGTAAATTACATAACAGTAGATGTAAAACACAAGATTTCTTTACCTTATGTAAGATTCATATTATTTTATAATGCACATAAACCTTCCAGTATAAATTCTCTAAATCATGGTAAAGCCGCACAAATTTGTTGCGTAAGTTAGAGAAGAGAGCGGTCACACCAACAGATACGAAAACTATATGTAAACAATAAGCTCATGCCATGGGTAAAATATTAGTTAGTCATCGAAGAGATAGCAGGGTTAATTAGACAACTACCAAAGTAAAATGGGCTTCGGGAAGTTTGCGAGTTATTTCAGGTAGTCGCGAAGGCTCTTCTCTCACTGACTTGCTCACTTCAAATATATTCATTCGTGCACGAGGCCAGTGAAAAGCCAGTGTCTGAACTGTCACGCGAACTATTTTTTTTGTAAATAATTATTATAAATAAATAATACTTTATTAATAAAAAAGTGTGTAAAATATTTGGTCAGGGGCAAATGGGCTCTTGACTTCCATATTGCTTGGTGGAAAGCGATGGATGACATCTTTGATAGAACGAGCGTTACCAGATAATAGTGATTTTATTCAAAATAGGCTGAAAGTCAGGACTTTTGAAACCGCGGAAAATGACTTAAGCCCTGACCCAAAGGTGTTATATGTTTGACCGCTATGTGTGTGTGTCTGTCTGTCCATTTGTGTAACTGTCTGGGGCATTGTTAGCTTTAAAAAACAGCACCCGAATCGGTTCACTCGTTTACAGAAGGTACTCTGTAAACGAGTGAACCGATTTGGGTGCGGTTTTATTTTAATGCATATAGGTTTTCTAGGGGTGGTTCTTAGATATATTTTATCAAAATCGGTTCAGCCGTGTCAAGGCTATAATCTGTTTTGTTAATTGCGGTAGGGTTCTTAAACGCATAATATGTATGTACTTTACTTTTGTATTTACTTAACTTTCAAACATACGTGTGACCTAAAAATGTAAACACCCATTGTGCCATATAACTATGCGAGATTATGGATTTCTTGGTCTAATGCTGCAGCATCAGCTCATATCCAGCACACTAGTACACACTCGAAAAAATTCGTGGCATTGCATATATGCCGTGTTTGGATTCGATCGTTTCTAACCCCCGACGCAAGAGAGTGGCGCGAGGAGGCCAAACGCCGGGGCGTAACTCCGCTGCCGCGGGAAATCGCGGCACGGCGGACAGAGCTCCGGCAGGATCTCTTGGCGACGTGGAGAGTGCGGTTGTCGCAACCCAGTGCTGGGCACGCCACGATTGCGGCGGTAAGTCCCCTCTTTGAGGAGTGGCTTGAGAGGCGGCATGGCGTCCTCACCTTCCGCCTGACACAGCGGACACCGGACACGGCTGTTTCAGGAGGTTCAAAAATGGATGTCAGCCATCGAACAGCACCTAAATGAAGTTTACTCTATTGCCGTGAATGGCAAACTCAACTCAGAGCAGAAAATGAAAATTTCTACCCTATGCCGCAAAGTAGGATCTGGGACGTCATAAATGGCAGTCCTATATCAGTCGCTCAAGCAGAAGGCCATTCAGGCGTATAACGCGGTTAATGCCCTTCAAGAAAAGCGCGACCTTACGGAACATATTTCAGAGCTCAAGCAGACGATAAAGGACTCTGGTTCTGCAAGAAATGCTTCTTTTGTCAATATTGTGAAAAAGGGATCAAAGGACTTCGTCCGACCCAATAACCTAAGCTCTGTTGCCATTTATCCGAATGATAAATGTAAATCAAGTGACGAAACGAAAGAACTTGTGCAAAAAATCATACAGCCCGAGCAGATGAAGCTGCACGTTCGTCGTGTCCGGAGAACAAAAAATGGAGGCGTAATTGTCAGCACCGAGACGAGACACGACGCTGATAAACTGAAGCATGCAGTCCTGCTCTCAGATTTGCCGAGAGATTGTCATTACGTGTGGTCACTGTGGTGACGCTGGCCATACAATGTCCGAATGCGCGACATTCCAAAATGCGCAACTTGTTCACGCTTTAAAAAGCTCAGTGATCACAAAACGGGAGACGCTGATTGCACTGCTAGGAAAATAGCAGAATAAAGATATATTATCTCCATCGATTATGAGGGCACCAAGCGCGTCATACTCAAGGCCGGACTTCCGTTTCGCTTGTTGCCGACTCAAAAATATACCTGATCACTGCGCTGTTCCACGGTGGACGCAATCATGCGCGTGCGAGTCCTCACGACGGGGGATGCTGTGGCCCGGGGTGGGGTCGTCTTAGCGGTGTCTCTAGACATCTGCCTTCAACACCCTGCCCTGGAGTTGCATCAGGGAGGCACTCCGGTATCACTAGATGCCGACCTACCTCTGTCGAGTGGTCGAGGCCTATTTGACGGACAGGGCCGTCATCAACCCCGTGACCAAAGAGAACGGAACCGGCGAGAGATGTCGTGCAGTGTTCCACAGGGATCGGTCCTGGAGCCGCATCTGTGGAACATCGGGTACGACTGCGTGCTGCGCGCCGACCTCCCTAGCGGCGTCAGCGTGGTTTGCTACGCTGACGACACGCTTGTCCTGGCGCAAGGGAGGTCGTACCAGGCGGCGGCCGACTTAGCGACACACGAGGTAGCGACAATCGTAGAAAGGATCCGGCAGCTGGGACTCGAGGTGGCCTTGCATAAGTTCGAGGCCATGTGGTTTCATGGCGCCACCGACGGATTCCCAGATAACGGCAGGAGGGGTTCATATCGGCGTCGGGTCGACGATGAAGTACCTAGGACTCGTCCTCGACAGCCGGTGGAACTTCGCGGAACATTTCCGACGTTTGGCTCCCAGACTAGAGCGGGCCAGGGGCTACCTTGAAGCGGCTCCTGCCTAATCTTGGGGGGGCCAAATGCCTCCTGCCGCTAAGGCTCTACGCGGAGGTCGTGCGGGTCATGGCCTTATACGGGGCACCGGTGTGGGCGCCTACATTGAGGCGCCAACAGGTCATGGCCATCCGGATGGCACGGGGATACCGCACGATCTCCAGTGAGGCGGCGGGCCTCCTTGCCGGATTGCCGCCTTGGGATCTGGAGGCAAAGGTACTCGCGCACAATTGGGAATGGCGCGAGGAGGCCAAACGCCGGGGCGTAACTCCACTGCTGCGGGAAATCGCGGCACGCCAAGCCTGGGTTGACGGCGCGTTGTGTTCCACGCGCGCACCAAAGAGATGTCAGCACCAACTGGTGGGGCCCGCAAGGGCCGATGCCTGCCAGGGGTGCGGGTTGTTCGAAAGAGATACCGCGGCCCCTGGCACACAGGCAACTGAGGAAACACGGGTGGGTTTTAGGCAGTAAAAGTCTGACACGCCCTCCTGCTCCACCCAGAGCGGGAGAATTTATTTGTTTAATAACAATCCGCATATTCTTTATTTTTCTAGTATGGCCGCCAAGAGGACTGGCATAATGAAAAAAAAATATACCTATGGGTGGCAGGGACATCTTGTATTTTCTCTTCATCTTGTATTTTTTATTTATCTTGGTATCGCAAAACTTATCCATACTAGCGGTACATACACGTCGATACACATGATTGGCTAAAAAGATCTTTAGATCTGAACCTAGTATTACCACTTACTGGCTGGTCACTTCGTAGGGTATTTTACTCTATACGTCGGAAAATGTTAGTTTTAGTTCATGTAACAATAAAATAAATTTTAAAATACAATTTAAAGATTTCAGTATTTTTCATCTGTTTCTGAACACCATGAAATAGTAGCCGCCATGTTATTACGTCATACGGCATATCAACTGAGCAACTTAATACTTTTATTATTTTCGTAAACAAAGTAATTTTTATTTAAATATTTTTTTACATTCAGGAACAGCAAACCAACGATAAGTAGCATAATAACTGTTTTTTTAAATGATAAACAATTGTCTTATAAAATATCAGCGCATTTGTTTATAATAGCAAACTGACGTCATACCCACAAAGCATAGCGTCCATTGCGTCCAGCATTTTCGTCTTATTACGCGCGAAATTTGAAAATGTTAAATTTAAATGCATTTTTATGGCACTAATCCATTAAATATAAATGCTTTTTTTTGTGGTTTATATGAAAAACAATAAGGAAAATTAAAGTTGCGATAAATCTACGAGGGAAGTAATAAACGAACTTCGCGAGAAGAATTGATCGTATAAATAGATAGCCGACCATCTACAATGCTCAAAACCGATGGTTTTTCACGCTGTGAAGCATTTTGCCACGTATCAAATTTCAAACGTTCCTAAACAGAGAAAGTCAACTGGTCGAGATGATCTAAATACCATTCCTTTGGCAAAACAAAATCCTTTTAAAGGGTCTAATGAGTTGAGAAAAGAATATTTTTGTGAAAACAACCCTTCAGCAATCTCGGCACGCACTATTCGAAGGCGTTTGGTAGAAGAAAACTTGAACGGAAGGATAGCAAGGAAGGTGCCCATGTCGAAACGGTGCCGTAGGCAAGTCCGACTTGCATTGCAAAAGGGTATGAAAACTGGACAGTTAGTCAGTGGAAAAATGTTCTTTTTTCTGACGAGACAAAAATAAACAGGGTATGTTCTGGTGGAAAACGGTATGTACGACGTCCTCCGAATAAAGTTTCGACCCTAAGTACACAAAAAGTCATTAAAGCTTGGTGGGGTAACGTGGACATTTGAAGGTGCTTTTCTGAACATGGTGTTGGACCTATTAAGCTGATAGAAGGAAACATGGATCAATTCCAAAACAAGAGTATACTGGAAGAAACAATGTTACCTTATGCTGAAGACGTGCTTCCGGGTATTTGGACATTCCAGCACGACAATGATCCAAAGCATAGCACGCACCGTTAAGGAATTTCTCACATCGAAATCAGTTTCTGTCGTAGATTGGCCACCTAACAGCCCAGATCTAAACCCAATAGAGCATCTATGGTGCGAAGTCAAGAAAAAGGTTTCATATCGACAGTGTGGCAATTTAAAAGAGCTGTACGACGTTTTCTTTGAAGAATAGAACTCCTATCTCTCCTGCGAAATGTAAAAAAATTGATAGGCAATGCCTCGCCGGTGTAAAGCAGTAATGTAAGACCGTGGACATGCTACTTACTATTAGTTTTAGTTTAAAATATATTTAAATTGCTATTTTTCTTCCAGCACTTCACATTCACGTGATTTATCTAGTCTAAGTTTCGTATAAAACAACTCTCGAGCAATTTCATAAATCGTTCTTAATTGTTTGTCCAGCTTCATTACACTAAATATCAGTGTCCGATTACACTCGCTCTGGGTAAGCATCGTGGTTGGGACGGTAAAATGAAATGTTTGGATTATTACTTATATTTTGATTACTGTTAAATGTTTTAATTATTACGTATAAATATTGATATTCGTTGCTTACTAACATAGTTTATAAGCTCCTATTGTTACTAACCATTTTGGATCATGTTATCTGACAAATAAATAAATAATAATAATAATAATTACTATTTGAATTTGTTATTATAAAGAATAAAGAAAATATGTAAGGAAATTATTACCTATTCACTTACCTATCATTTCTCTAATTTGGATTTACCCGCGCTCCCAAGCGCGAGTGATTAATACTGCCGTCCAGAAGCAATAATGCTGTTAACTCGCATATGGTAGACTTTTGTTTTTTTGTTGCCACCATAATCAGAAAAAGAATCGTTATCTTTCTGTTTTAGCAGTATTTTTCTACTATTTATGAATGCTGAGATAAAAACTAAAAACGCCGTTAACTTACCTTGTTTGATGTGTTTACTACGCTAAAACGCAGGTAAGCAACATTACTAAACTAAACAGTGACTAAGGGCTTATAATTTACATTTTTACCATCCGTTGCATAACTAAATAGCATGCATTTCATATTTTTCTGCGCTTTTTTGTCCTTAACTCGAAATATGATATTGTTGGATAACGGCACTATAGCTTGTGGACGGCAGAATAGAATGGCCGTATGAAAGTAGGAATGAGTGACTGAGTGAGAACTGACATTACAGTGTGGTGCATGTCATTCTGATTGTGAGCTTATGAAAAACCTATGATATGAAAATACCTGAAGGATTTAAAGGAGACGATATTCGTAAATTGAATAGCTTTGTATGTTGTTTCTTTATTACAGGTAAAGTAATATTTTGTAAAGCAGTAAGTACTTACCTACTTTATAAAACAACCTTATGTTAAACAATCAAATATCTTTATTACAGAAAAGCAATTTAGTTATTTTACGGACATCAGACCTTAATATATCTTATAAATATGTCAAAATAAATAGCCATTTTATTCTATACTAGCTTACGCCGCGGCTTCGCCCGCGTGGATGTCGGCTATTTCATAACATAACTAGTTACTTCTAAGAAGGAACACATAACTACACATAACATGATTATCATAAAAAAATCTGGAACTTCAAATCTTTCATAATTATATGACCACAACTGTATCCAAAAATTAATCCCTATTTCCCTTGGTCACGGCATCACACGTGAATGGCTGGACCAATTTTGCTAATTCTTTTTTGTTCTATTTGTTATTTAGTCAGGAGAAGTTTCATATGAAAGAAAATAATAATAAAATAGCGAGTGCTCCTCCCGCCCGCAGCGCGCACGGCCCCGCTGTCGCTAGTGCGCGGTGCGTGCCGGCGGCACTCGGGGCGGTTTTAATCAGTAAGAGTCTGACACCCAAACCCCAAGGCAGTGGACATCTATGAATATTTCCAACCCGACAGCAAAATAGGAATAAAAGTTAAGAACTAGCCCACACATACATGCTTACCACCACCGACCACCACCACTTACATATGATGGGTGTTGGATAAATATAATAACCCTACCCCTAAAGCCTGTACTATTTTTAACTTCATGCATACGCTCTGATTCATATGTAGTCACATTCACACACTGTTACATTCACATCTCCTCAGTCGCACTCACCTACTCGCATACGTGCGCGCGTGCTCTACTGCATGTTATAAATATAGGAAAAGGAAAAAGTGTTGCTAAAAAATTAAAAGAGAATTACTAAAGCTAATTAATTCTGTCCTAACACAGACTGCTTAAAAGCAGGCTCCAATAACTAGTTGTTAAGTTTTGCTTGTTATATCAATAAAGCATTTTTCTTTTTTTTATACTATATCGAAATCGGTCCCAGTGTCTTAGCTATTTAGTAGTTTTGGGACACCATTTATTTGAGGTTCACAAAAAGAGGGAGTAATAATTCTATTAGAGTGGTTACTAATATTTTTAGGGAAACAAAATGAGAATTATGTAACATTCGATCAAATCAAAATCAAAATCAAAAGTCATTTATTCAAATTAGGCTGAGAATCAGCACTTTTCGAACGTCAAAGTACATGAGACAGTCCCCCAAAACGCCCACCCTTCACCACTTCCTAGTGCTTTAGCTGGGAAGAAGAAGTGGCGGAACAAACTCCCCAGCAGCACAGCTGTCTGTTTAGTCGGATAGACTTGATTCTATACATACATAGGCAAAGTAATAAACATTACGAGGCACAAAATATTAATTAAATAATTAGTCAAAATGTCAGCTAGCCATACCAATATACCGACAAATAAAATGAATACTGTCGAGGCCAAATAAAGCCTAAAACAACTCGTCATAGAAAATATTGTTATGAGTAGATCATGTCAATAACTAATGACTTAATAGATAATAATAAAAAAATTGTTAGACAGGCAATAAAAATAAAATAATAATTATATGAATCCATATAACCTGTCACTAGATACGCCAATTCTGGAGAAAGAACATAAACATTGTCTTGAGTTAATCACAGCGACCAACTATTCTTGTCATTTAAATAGTCGTTGATGGAATAGTAAGCCTTCAAACAAAGGATGGATTTTACTTGAGCTTTAAACGTATTAAAAGGCAAATCTAGCAAAGAAGAGGGAAGCTTGTTATAAAAAGTTATACCAAGCCCAACAAATGAGTTATGAACCTTATGAAGCCGGTGAAAGGGAGCACGTAGTTTGTCCTTATTTCTTGTGTTAACGGTGTGAATATCACTGTTTTTAGTGTACAAGTGTATATTTTGCCTAATATATAAGATGTTAGCGAATATGAATTGTGATGCCACCGTGAGAATACCAACATCTTTAAAAAAGTCCCTCAAGGAAACTCTGGCACCTAGCTGGTAAATTGCACGAACAGCACGTTTTTGAAGGACAAAAATATTTTGAATATCAGCAGCTTTGCCCCACAGCAGAATACCGTAGGACATAACGCTGTGAAAATAACTAAAGTAGACTAACCGAGCTGTATCGACGTCAGTATACTGTCTTACTTTTCTGACGGCGTAGGCGGCTGAACTGAGCCTCCCTGCTAGGCTTGATATGTGCGATCCCCACTGAAGTTTGGCATCTACTGTTATGCCCAGAAAAACTGCCGAGTCTACGGGTTTCAAGCACCTTTTTATCTAAGACGATGTTAGGACCTAGATTTCTAACATTCGGTAAGGCAATTTTTACACATTTTGTTTTCTTGGCATTGAGAACTAGGTTATTTGCCGTAAACCAATCCGTAACCATTGAGACAGCACTGTTTACGTCGTCAAAATCTTGTCTATTCCGGTCTACTTTAAAAATAAGAGAAGTATCATCTGCAAACAGTACAACATCACAAATACCCTTTAAATAGAATGGTAAGTCATTGATATACACTAAAAACAAGAATGGGCCGAGTATTGAGCCTTGAGGCACACTTAACTGAACTGGTAGCCTGGAAGATTTTTCACCATTAATTTCTACAAATTGAAATCTATTTTGTAAATAAGAATTTATTACTTTTAAAGCTTCGTCATGGACACCGTAATAACGCAGTTTTCGCAAAAGCGTTTCATGGTGCACGCAATCAAAGGCTTTGGAGAGATCACAGAAAACTCCAATAGCATTTTGAGAGTTCTCCCATGCTTTAAATATGTGTTTCAACAGAGCAACACCCGCATCTGTAGTCGAACGACCTTTAGTAAAGCCAGATTGCTCATTATGAAGGAGGCTATTTGAATTAAAATGTCTTAGCAACTGCTTGAGTATTAACTTTTCAAATATTTTGCTAAATGCAGGTAAGATAGAAATAGACCTGATACATGCATTACACGTAGTTAAACGAATACGCAGTGCAGTAGGTACTCACGTGGCGAGGTAGTACTTGTGGTAGTCCTGGTGCGCGGCCGGCGTCTCGGCCAGCTGGCGCAGCGCCATCTGCAGCAGGCGGTCGCCGAAGTGCGGCGCGCGGTAGGCGGCGCCTCGGCCCAGCAGGGGCGCGCGCACTGCGGGCGGGCAGGGGCGCTTGCATTAGGGCTGTCTACTGCCGCGGCACTCACTTTACTAATAAGACCCCGAGCCGCTGGGGTAAATGATATTGTACGTTTTTGCCCGACGTTTGTGCCCGAAATAACCGGTTGAACTTATTAATATGAAAGCCTACGGATATTTGTCCTGGATAAACGGGAGCTCGCTTTTTTCTCCAGATACACAAAGCATTTAGGATGCTCGCTCCTGCAACAGCTAGTACAACATGCCACTCACGTCTCAGGCCGCCCTCGTCCTCGCACAGCTGGTCCTGGTACAGCGCGGCCGTGGCTGGCGACTGCACCAGCAGCACTCTGACGTCATCACTCTGCAGTAGACCTCGCACCCACGTGTGCGGCGCGGGGCCACACAGAGCCATCACTTCGGGGGAGAACAAGTCGTACACCTGGAACCATACACAAAGAACATCAGCCACGGTACATGGAAAGCAAACTTAGTGAACTCCGGCTTTTTAAAATGTGCAAAAGATAAAGCAAAAATGGGCCCTCGATATAGCTTATGGTTTAGTAATGTGGTAATGTGAATTCTAGGTTGAGAGGCCTGCTGCTATTGATGTTATAAATAATTTTTGCGCCTATGTACCTAGATTGCATGGTTTGTTTTAATTATTACTTTAAAATGAAATTATCAAAAACGAAACCCATATAGCATCAGTCGCGCGTGTCTGTACGTATGTGAATTTGCTCCGACTCTAATGGACCGTTAAGTTGAAAGGACATAACACAACTAAATGACTGCCCCAAGCATTTCCATTTTTGCATTTTCTATAGATGCATGATAAATTATTAAACAGAAAATAATTCATGAATTATTTTCTGTTTAACAATTTCCGAGAAATTTCGTGAAATGTTAAACATAAAAAAACGTGATTCCCGGCCACCGTAGGCACGGACTTGCGGCTGGCGAGTAATGGGTAGCTCGCTCTCCGGTAAGTACCAAGCTCAGATCGACTGCACGTTGCGTTCCACGCGCGCCCCACAAAGATGTCAGCACCAACTGGTGGGGTCCGCAAGGGCCTATGCCTTGCCAGGGATGCGGGTTGTTCGAAAGAGATACTGTGGCCCCTGGCACACAGGCAACTGAAGGAACACGGGTGGGTTTTAGTTAGTAAAAGTCTGACACGCCCTCCTGTTTTACCTAGAGCGGGAGAAGTTATTTGATGATTTCCAAACGTCAAAAAAAAAAAATGTTTTAGACAAAAATTACACTCGGCGTCACAAAAATCGCACCTCTTAAAAAATCTCCTTCAAAATAGTTTTGCCATATTTATTCAACGGTAAGATTATGACTATGGTACGGTACACTATTTGAATGGTAATTTATTTAGCTTGCAGAAAAAGTAGAGGGTTGTTGTTTTTATTTACCAAGGCATAAAATAAACTGAGTTAATTGTTAAGAAAGAAAAATAACTTTTATTGCAACATCAAACAATTACAAACACTACGAAAAAAAAAACCATGTAATCGTTAAAAGTAACTTAAAACCTAGTGTTGCCACCCTTGCCCTGATAACAGCTTCCAGGCGGTCCCTCATGGACCTAATTCGTTTTACGACGTTTTCTTGAAGAATGTTGTCCCATTCCTCAATGACCGCAACTTGGAGGTCTTGAAGAGTGGTAGAAGCAGAATCTTGTGCCCGTACTCGCCGTTTCAGGTCGTCCCAAAGGTGCTCCATAGGGTTCAGATCTGGATTTCGAGCTGGCCAGCGCATAACAGAGATCCCAACCTCTTACAAGTAGCACTTACAATTGATGCGGTGTAACAGCGGGCGATATCCTGCATTAACATGAAGTTACTACCAACAAAACTCGCATAAGGGGCCACATGCTCTTCCAGGATCTCTGTTATGTACCGAGGATCAGTCAAAGGCGCTTGCCCGCGAGCACCTCCAGCCCGGGAAATGCACACATGGTTAGTTTTGCCGTCATTTGACATTCCACCCTAGAACATGCACGAGCCAACCTCGTTTTCCACTGTCTCTTCTATACATTGCTTGCGCGAATCATTCCATTCGCGCAAGCCTGCCTCCTGTGCATTCTTCTACGCCTATCGTTGCAGAAAAGACACCTTCATCTGATCTGTGAAGAGCACAGCCCTCTAATGCCCTAATGTCCAATCAACGGCAAATTGTAAACGTTCTCTCCCAAGACGTGCAGTCAATTTTGGGCCTGTAGCAGCTCTGTGGGCAGCAATTTTCTTCTCCATTAACCTTCTCCTAACTGTGGAGACGCTTACAGAGGTTCTGCGCACTGATCGAAGCCGTTGTTGCACTTCAACACCAATGGAGGACTGACTGCGTAAAGTTACGTTGTCTGCCAGATCCACGTCTCCGGATATTGCCACCCAGTCTCTTTAACCGCTGGAACACTTGTCGAACAGAAAAACAGCTTAAATTCAGTTACCGGGCAACATTACACTGCAGCATACCCGATTGCAGTGGAGTAATCACTTGTGTTAGGGACCTAACTAAGGACCAAAACGCAAAGGCAATGATGGACTGTAATATAAAATAGATACAATCCAGATAGGTACAATAATACTGAATATTTGTTCGCGAATGGAGTGCGCGCGCGTGCCGTCGTCGGAGATCGGTAGCGAAGTGGCTCGACGGCCCGCGTGGCTCACGCCGCTCCTCCCGCCGCCACCCGCCACCTTCTGCCGTCTCACGACAGCAGTCGAAGATTGCCGAGTGGTCGGAGGCGCATGAACATCCTCTCTGGGTTGAAGCATTCAAGTGAGAGGAAGTGGGCAGACGTTGTTGCAAGCCCGCACCACCGTTCCTCTCTTCGTCTTCAACTCCACTACCCGTGTCATCAATCCATTTCCTGGCGGCGTCGCATTTAAATAGCGAGTGAAATCGGGGTGGGTCGTTAGTCAAAATTACAATTATCATTAACATCGCAGATGATTATATACATCCAAACACCTAGATAAAAGTTCATAGCATTTGTTAGCAGTTTTTTACACCTATTGACGTAGGCATTACATGATTTTATTTTCAGAATTGTTAAGATATGAAAAGTTCCTGAAACATTTTTTTTAATAAAATAATAATATTCAGCTATTCAGCATTACATATTGCTAGGTACCAAGTTTATGCATTGTTGAAGCAGCATCCATACTTTTATTTAGCCATCTCCTTTGGTTAAAAAATTAACGAATTTTTAATTTGGGAGTCGCTGTTGTTTATAGATTACAGGAAAACCAATAAGAAGTGTAATGAATGTAAAACGCATCAGGTAAAATATACCAAAAACATAACCTCAGTTTACATCAAACTGAAAGAAGATTCGACCCTGCTATTTTTAGAAACAAACACTTTAAAGAGCGACCACATTTACCTAAAACAACTTGAGATGGCAACATAACCTGCTCGTAATAAAAAGCATATTTTTATAGGTTGTGGTGATAGGCGGCGCATATATTATGCCTTTTGCAACGGATAATCGATGTTGCGTTCGTAACGAGCCCGCGACACCGACAGCCAAGCTAAATTAGTTTAGCTCTACCTATTCATTTATATTTAGAAGCGCAACGCATTTTGTTAAGCCGGCGAATGAGATAGCTTAGCTAAAATAGCCTGCAGCTTACATGGCCAGTGGTATCTGCGGTTGCATGCCTAATATAAGGTAGATTTGTACAGTATTCATCTATTTTATTTTATTCAAATTGAACTTATTTAAGAAAAAAAAATCGCTATGAATAAATATGTTTGCAAATGAATAAAGCTAAAATAAGGTAGCTTGACCCCGTGTGGCCTGCGCTTAATAGTACCCGCATGACTGGTTACACCGGGTGTTGAGCAAGTGTACACATTAACAACACTTGCTTGCTGGTATTCACTAGCATTTAACAATTAACTGTGAGGATATATGTATTATCGACAATGTTTTTTACCAACTTCGAAAGGTTTCGGTCATTATGTAGGATAAACCGACGTAAATTTTTCATATTGGCAGTAGAAACCAGTTTACACATTTTTAAGAAATTGCAAGGATAAAATCACTTCACAATTTACATCAATCATACGTAACCATTTTTCCGATCAACCATGCCGGTTCTTCTCTATATAAAACGACATATTGGACCCATGCATCTAGGCTTCTGTCGTGTAAATAAAATATTATGAATTGGGTTGAATCCAACAGATTAAGCATAATTAATTAATTTACATATCGATAGCAATATACATATTATGCTTGCGAGTTGCGATTAATATAACATTTCTGGTATTACTACAACCTGCGCCAGCGCACGGTCGCCGATCATTCAGTACGATGATCGACGGTATATTTCAAAATAACAGGTATCCAACGCTCTCAATACCAGAGTTATACGTTTTACAACCATAGTCGGAACACAGTAAAATTCAAAAGCCAATTTGTCGCAGAAATGTGATACACAATTCTAAAAGTATGTTGCTAAGATGCTGTATTTGCACAACACCTCTTAGTTTTAATCTATACTTTTACTTTTCTTTTGAACTTCACAAAGGATGTATCTGCGGGATGCGATTAGCCGCCAGTTTCCCTCTTCTCCAAATTTAAATGATGTTCGAGTTAATGCAAAAAAACTGGTCACATTTTTAAGGCAGTTAAGGATTTTTATTTTTTGTGGCTACCTTCACCGGATAATCATTTGTATAGTTTTCAAGTTTATTACGTGCTGTCTGCTCAGTGGGATTACCCATCGGCAACTTTAATTGGTGATCTTATGAAGGTTTTGTTTTGTTTAATTTTGGAACCCTAAAAATTAAGATAGTCTATCCACACTTTAATCCCGTCACTGACCCCTTTAGGGGATGAACTTCCAGAATTCCTTCCTTAGAGCTCACCTTCGTTATACAGCATGGATTCTTCAGACGGGGTAATAAAGTACCTTAACAAAACCGTTGTAACCGTTGTCGGTAGAGACTGTCTGACTTTTTGGGTTAGTCTCAGATTTTGTAAAAATGGTAGGCAGCAAGTAGAACGTCACGTTTTATCTATAATTATGATGCCAATCGATGCTGTTTGGTATGAGGATTAAAATATTTTTTGCAATTACTGAAATAAAAGTACACAAGTACAGTGTGAAGGACTAGAAAGTAAAACGCTTTTCCCAAACATCAAGGCTTAAAAATACCTTTTGTGAATTCATCATGATACACGATATCAATAGTCATGACATGGAATATTCCGAATCAATTATTTGATGAATTAGTTGAACAACTGTTTAACCAATTACCTAATTGATATCGATTTTTATCAGTAAAGTGGAGAGTAGGTAATCAATCTTATTTAGATAATTGATACTGACGTTAAGTGAATTCCATTCGATTGCGTATGTGACGAACAGAACAAATTATACTTTGTGTCTCTCTTCTAAGTTTGTTACGGCATTTCTTCTCCGGGGTCAGTCAACTACGAAATCCCGGCGCCATCTTGTTTTGAAATATTGACCAGTAAAAGTGTCTTAAAAGATCTCATAACAGAAATAAACATTATTTTTTTAGAACTTACCGTTCCCCCAGTAGAATGCTGTATAAGGTCCTTGAGCGCCGCCATGGCCTGCTGCCCATGTTCACCCTCTCGAGCGTACAGCAGCAACACATCGCGAGAGTCGCGCGTCACTACCGCTTCGGTGTCCGCCTCACTGAAACTTACATGCACACGTTTTAATAGCTGTCACTGTCGGGCTATACTCCATATGTTTAGGTCGTTAAATAAAGGTAAACAAATCGTAAAAAGGGTTTTTTATAGTTGACACTTTCTTGTTATAAATACGGCGTAACAAAGTCAAATTTATTTTCGATTTATACGATAGTTTCCCCTTTTATTAATGTATATTAAACTTTATCATTTTTTCTTAAACTACTTTTCCCAGATGTAACTACTTGAACACATTTTTTTGTTAGATTTGTTATAATCATATAATATTTTGTAAACTGCCTATTGTAAAAAGCTCAAAAAGACAGATTTCCTAAACCGTTTAGAAAAAAAAACGGTAATTTAAAAAACTAAAAAACCTGACTGCTTTTCTGAGTGTTCATGGAAAAGCCCTAAAACAAGGAAGTCGTTGTACCCGATTGCACTTAACTTAAGAATAGCCACTTGCTAAGGCGATGCTTAAAAGCAGATAACTTGTCGCAGTCGGGACCCATTCTAGAAATGGAGGCTTAGTGAATTGAGAGCACATATCATATTTATATATAGCATATTACATATAATAGGTTGGGGAAAAAGTTTCTTCGCATTTTTTAAGAAAATTCAAAACATTTTTTAATAAAGTTTATTTACATTTAACTAAAGTATGTAGGTACCATTTTGTTCGATAACTTTTTGCCATCTTGTAGGTAGGGACATGATCCCATTGCTATAGAAATTTTGGGACTTCTGGTCAAAATACCGCGACAAGTGGTTTTGGCAGTCCTCTCGTGATGTTAACCTGACACTGCCTAAAGAATTCTGAAGAGACCGAAACAGGTGGAAATCTGAAGGTGCAAGGTCAGGACTATACGGCGGATGCATTAACACCTCCCAGCCAAACTCTCTTAATTTTTGTTGGGTGGCTAAAGATGTGTGAGGTCTAGCGTTATCATGATGAAAAACCACACCCCTTCTGTTGATTAATTCCGGCCGCTTTCTCTCAACTTCTTGCTTTAATCTCATCAGTTGTACGCAGTAGAGTTCAGAATCGATGGTCCTGCCTGGTGGTAACAGCTCATAATGAATAATGCCCTTCCAATCCCACCGCACACACAGCATCACCTTGTTGCGAGTTAACCCGGGTTTCGCCACAGTCTGTGAAGCCTGACCGGCCTTTGACCACGACCTTTTTCGCACGTTCTTGTCATACGTGATCCACTTTTCATCACCAGTTATCAGCTTCTTCAAAAATGGTTCGGTTTCATTACGTCGTAATAAAGAATCACAAATGAGTACACGGTTTATTAGGTTTCTTTCAGTGAGCTCGTGAGGTACCCAAATGTCGAGCTTTTTTGTGTACCCAGTTTTTTTTCAAATGCGCCGAAACTGTTTTGTGGTCAATTTCCAGTTCTTCAGCTACGTCGTAACTACTGGTATGGCGATCTTGCTCCACTTTTTCAAAAATGGCATCCATTTTATCCGTAATAGGGCGACCAGAGCGACGTGCATCTTTGACATCAAAATTTCCGGATTGAAAACGCTTAAACCAAATTTGTGCTACTCTCACAGACACTACACTAGGTCCATAAACATCGCAAATTTTTTTCGCGGCTTGCGTTGCATTTTTACCTTTTTTGTAGTAAAATTTTAAAATGTATCGAATTTCTTCATTAGATTCATTCATCTTGACGGTACGAAAAACAAATGAAAATCACACATTTTCCTAATTTGAATTTGGAATTATGTTCTTTAAAATTTAAACTTTCAATGATACCAAAACCAGCCAGATACAAATAGTATAGCCAAAGAGATTTTATTACAAGTTCATACATACTATAATGCGAAAAGACTTTTTCCCCAACCTAATATATATATAAGTCACCGTATAATTGTGTTGTGAACACCGTTAGTTTATAATCTATCTCGCGAGATTATAAACTGTCGATAAATTGTGAACTGCACCATACAAGGCGCGGTCGCAGCCAAAGACTTTGAGGGGGGTCACAGACAAATATTACGTACATATTACTAAGAAAATGTATTCTATTTTCGAAAAATTACTATTTTAAGCTTTACGTTTACAGCTTTGGATGGGGGTCACGACCCCTAGGACCCCCCTCTCGGACCGCGCCTGCACCATACTGCTTACCGACCGAATAGGTTAGGTTAGGTTAGAATTGCGACCAACCGCGCGCGAGCAGAGCGAGCACTACTTCTAAGTTAGTGGCCGTAGTTCGTAGTTCTAGGTTAGTTACTTGACTATTTAGTAATAGCGCAAGGTACTATCCGTCTTGATACCAAATTCACAATTTATCAGTTTGCCACGGACAGATTATAAACTATCGAAAAATAGTGCGTTTAATTGTAAATGGTTTTTCCAGTTCACAATGTTTCGATACTTTGTAATCTCGCGAGATAGATTATAAACTGACGATGTTCATAATGTTACGGTGACATATACATCAGACTTCGGCCCTGCACTTTCTACGTAAAGGGTTCTTTGACTTAGGCCCGTATTCACTAATTTTGATACAAATAACTTTTTAATTATTTTATCGGCTGTAGGCAAAATACAGGGAAAGCGAAACGTGACTCTAGTACCTACACCAATATCCATTAGGTTTTCATAGAAATTGTTCTATGAAAGCCGTGTTTATGATGGGTAAAAATGGACATCTTATCAAAACAAAGTATATGTGTTATTTCTTGACCCAAAATTTCGAGGTACGAGACTTACAGGTTATCGCGGGGTCAACGCTTGCGGATCACGGTGGGTGCAGTAATCAAAAGAGGTTTAGTCGCCTGGTTTTAGGAGCGTTCTTCATACGTTTTGTTTTTACAGAAATGATAGAAAAGTTCACCAATGAACTTGAAATAGATAGGCCGATTATTTTAATAAGTTTCTTGATAGGTAACATTGCGAATTAAAATCAGTTGATAAACTCAACATTATTTTGATAACGTCGGCGATTCTCTGAATGACGTCGCTCGTCACAAACGTGCCACCTTACAACACATGTGTATGTCATCATCATCATCATTTCAGCCGAAAGACGTCCACTGCTGGACATAGGCCTCCCCAAGCTCCGTCACTACGACCGGTTCTGTGCTTCCCGCATCCAGCGGACTCCTGCAGCCTTCACAAGGTCATCGGTCCACTTTGTGGGAGGCCTTCCAACTTTACGTCTTCCGGTACGCGGTCGCCACTCCAGTACCTTCTGGTCCCATCGGCCATCTGCTCTGCGAGCAATTTGCCCTGCCCACTGCCACTTAAGTTTGCACTTAAAAGCAATTCTTCAGACTATGATGGTTACCTTGGTTCTCCTACGGATCTCCTTATTCCTGATTCGATCATGTAGGGAAACTCCAAGCATAGCCCTCTCCATTGCCCTTTAGGTGATTTTAAGCCTTCTTATGAGGCCCATTGTGAGCGACCACGTTTCGGTTCCATATGTCATCACTGGCAACACGCACTGGTCAAAGACTTTCGTCTTGAGACACTGAGGTATGTAGGACGAGAAGATGCTGCGTAGCATCCCGAACGCTGCCCAACCGAGTCGGATTCGGCGATTGACCTCTTTCTCGAAGTCAATCGAGTCATGTGTTTGTAGGTACTTGATATTCATAGTTACTAATAAAGACTACAATTCATGTTTATTACAATGTCATGGATGCCGATCACGGCCCGCGCGGTGAGTGCAATAATCGATAACGACATGAATAACACAATTAAACGATAATATCGTTCGTGTGCGCGTATGCGCAACTAGACAATAACGTGTTACGAGACAATGGTATACCGTCACTCTTAAAATCAACACGGTAGTTTTCCAGATCAACTTCAACATAAAAACGGAAAGTGCGACCGTACTCGTTTTGTGAAATTTCCGTAATTTTCATTTCCGAACAATACAGAGCATTGCCTCTTATCGTTACTAAGATGGCGAGTGGCGAGAGAGTCAGACAAACATTGTTGGCTTAGAAAGAGGGTACCGTTTGCACCCTTTTGATACGGAACCCTAAAAGATCGCGGTCAGTGCAAACTCAAACTCAAAGCATTTATTTAAAATAAACCAACTAAGGGCACTTTTGAATTGTCATTGTATTGCCCATTCCAAAGCGTAGTAGGTACCTATGGAGAAGTTGGTTAGATCATTTATGTTGTAATGTATGAACGATGCAAAAAGACGTGCACATGAAACGCGTCCGTAATTAAAAACAAAACACAAATGACAATTTAGAAATTAAAATAGGCTATGGCAACTAAGAGATGACCAGTCCCTACAGGCGGCGCCCGTTCACGAATATGACGTATGGATCAGCACCATTCAGCTTAACCATTTTGAAGGGAACTTAATGATCCAACACACACGCCACCACCAGCGAGACGAGAGGATTGAGGATGCATGAAGAAGCCTCCTCGTGTAGCGCAATTTGTTCCACCAGTTACTCAAATGAACCGAGCGCTCGGCGCATCCTGGACAGTCACACCCAATACCTTGATGACTAGCCAATTCTTCCCTTGTGATGGTAGGGCTAACGCCCACCTGGTTTGCGACCACCCTCCCAGCGGAGTCCGGCGTCAAGCAGCTTGCTGTGTTTCGTCGATGCGTGGGAGTACCAGTGCCTTGGGGAATTTTAGAGTTAGCAGTTGCGTTGTCCAAGGCTAGTCTCAGCCCAGGAGTGAACCTCGTCATGGCAACTCACTCTGGAAGGTAGCGGGATCCGAAGCACGGTCTTGCTGTTGGCCGACCGCAGGAAGTTGGGGGCCCAACTAGCACGCCAGCCACGTGCGTAAAGCTGCCCCGCCACCTCATCAAAAATCCCGAAATGTTCCGCCGTGCCAGTCGGCGACTGGAAGGGAGGACCCGGCGGGCATCTTCGGCGGGGTTCGGGCGTCCCCGCAGTCTCTAGTTGAGTTTCTTTTGTGTCCAATTAGGCTCGTGGGAGCTGTTTAAGCAATTGGACTCGCCTCCCTCTCTCTTTGATTCCCTAAAAACTCAAAAAACCCCATGAAGCGCAAGAATAAAAGGAATAAGTATAAACAACGGCGGCACTTCCTCCCACTAAAAGTGCAATTCACTAATATTCGTGGATTGCACTCAAATATCAATCCAGTCCATTACCACCTTGAAACTGAGAAGCCGCACTTGTTCTGTTTGACGGAGTCAAAGATAGCGACTCCGTTAGACGTAGCCGTACCTCAACTACCCAGGTTACTTACTTGAGCATAAGTTTAAGAAGCAGGCTGGGGTCTCTGTGTACGTCCGCGATGGCATATGCTGTCAACGTCTCCGCTGCTATGAGGTTGCGGGTTTTTCCAGTTTGTGGCTGCTGGTGGACACCGGTTCTCGTAAAGCTATTTATGTCGGTATTTACAGGTCTCACAGCGGCGATCTGGAGACGACAAGACTCTTTAACCATCTAACAGAGGCAGCTAAATTGGCCCAACAAAAATATCCGTCAGTGGAGCTTGTTTTTTTGGGGGATTTTAATGCCCATCATAAGGATTTGTTGTTCCCGTACCAGAAGACTGACCATGCTGGAAGAGAGGCGCGCAAGTTTACGATATCGCAAGATTTCCACCAACTGGTTGACCAAGCTACCGGCGTGCTGGATGTTGATGGCCAAACACCCAACTGCTAAGACCTACTGCTGACAACAGATCCGGACAGGTACTCTGTATCGGTCTGGGCTCCGCTCGGATCGTCTGACCTATCTGGTGAAATCCGTGTCTTCCTGTTCTCCTCCAGATTTAAGCACTAGAGGCATGAGGCGAGTATGGAAGTAAGGGTCAGCGGAATAGATGCGCAACTTCTTTGCATCTTACCCATGGCGGCAAATATGCTTCTCATCGTGCAACCCTTCAGATTATGCTGACGCAATTGATGATGTGTATCACATCATCAATTGCGTCAGGGAATGGGATATTTTATCCCATTCTCAGACGTACCACTCGGCTGCGAGGCTCAGCCCTGGTATAACGCGTCTTGTGCGCAAGACGATTCGCTCAAAGAGCAGGCATATCATACGCTTCAGCCAGCAGTACGCAGCGCAATGAAAAGAGCGTACAATTCTGCCACCAAGGATTGCAAACGGCTGTTACGGAAGGCGCGTTTCGACCATGTTGGACGAATTGGGGCCAAGTTGGCGTCCTACCCTTCGGGTAGCAAGGAGTTCTGGTCATTGGCTAAATCAGTCGAAACGAACTTTTGCCGTTCTTCGCTGCCTCCCATGCTGAAATCTGATGGAACGCTGGCTCATACCGCGTATGAAAAGGCAAACCTTTTTGCCTCCATCTTTGCTGAAAATTCACGCCTTGGTACGACCTCTAACACTCCACCTACCATACCTCACTGTGGCTCCACAATGCTGGAGATCTCTATACACATAAAAGAGGTCCGTAAGGCCCTATACTGTCTTGACGTGAATAAAGCCAGTGGACCTGACGGAATACCCGCAAGAGTCCTAAAAAGCTGTGCTCCTGAGTTGTCTCTTGTCTTGACGCGCTTGTATCGCCTCTCGCTTAAAACTGGAGTGGTGCCGAAGTCCTGGAAGCTTGCTAATGTACAGCTAGTGCCCATAAAGGGTAACCGTGCCGATCCTGTCAACTATTGACCAATCGCCATAACCTCCATCCATACTGTATAAAGTAATGGAAAAGGTACTGAATCATAAGCTGCTAGCATACCTAGAAGACTATGAGCTCCTCAGTGACCACCAGTATGGATTCTGTCGTGGTCGGCCTACTGGGGACCTTCATGTGTATGTCACGCATTGCTGGGGTGAGGCCATTGAGAAACACGGCGAAGCCCTTGCTGTGTCGCTTGATATCTCAAAGGCCTTTGTCAGGGTCTGGCATGCTAGTCTGTTGAGTAAACTTCCCGCATTCGGCATCCCTGCTGACTTTTGCAACTGGATTTCGGACTTCCCGAGTGATCGTTCTATCAGAGTGGTCATAGATGGTTGCTCATCGGATCATAAGGCTATTGATGCCGGTGTTCCTCAGGGGTCTGTTTTTTCAGCGACTCTATTTCTGCTGCATATTAACGACCTGCTACAGCTTGGTGCTACCTACGCAGATGACAGCATAGTTTCAGATAGATAACTGTCCAGTGCAAGAGCCAACAGAGATGAAACAACTGGTCTTAGAGAGGCCATGGTGAAGCGATTGAATTTGACCTTAAATCTTGTTTCCCAGTGGAGTGACGATAATCTGGTCAAATTTAATGCTCAGAAAACACAGGCGTGTCTTTTTACTGCCTGACTAACTCTCTGCCCGCGTATGTGTTCCCTTCCACATTAAACCCGTCTACCTTCAAAACAAGAGTGAACAGGCATTTTCTGGGTATGCTGGATCCATCATAGACCTCATCAATCGCTTTCCATCTGGCGTGATCGAGGTCAAGAGCTGGCCCATTTTGAAAAAGAAAAAAAAGACATTTGAGTGAGCATGACAAACTCTCAGTTGCCAGGGCACATTCAAGTCAATGAAAGACGTACCCAGTAAATGGCAATGTAGCAATTTAGTTTTTAACGACCTTGTGGAGCAGGACAAGCAGTGTTCAGCCAGGCATTCTTGTCAGCGATGTAATCGCCCAACTTATAATATGCTTGGCTCCATGCCGTGCGTTTTATACAAGATTTAAATTTTGTTTCATTCAGTTGCAGTATGTGGTGAGGTATTTTATGGTAACATTTTAAACAGTACCCCATGAAGGATGAGTCAACTTTAGCCAGTCTGAAACCTGGTTGAACTAATTGGTCCCTATTTCTAATCCTAATGGTGTGTCTTTCACCTCTTTTACTGAAAAGATTTAAATTTTTCCTGACGTACATAATGTTCTCATAGATATATTGACAAGGTACGGTCATGATATTAATAACTTTGAACAGTTCCCTTAGAGAATCTCGCCTACGAAGGCCATATATTGCTCTGATGGCTCTTTTCTGCAGAATATGCCTTTGTTCTAACTCATGTTGACACTAACTGTTTGCTGAGCCTTGATGACCAATTAACATCTTAACGTTAAATACGAGCATTGAACAGAATATACGAAGTTGTCTATTTGCACATGATCGCGGTTGTCTATTTGTTGTGACCGACGATACTTAGGTATCTAGAAAATAAAATAATCTTTAATTCGGATAACTAACATCCATATGGGTTAGTAAACAAAAAGATAACTTATACCTATGTTAGTAAACTTATTTGGAAACAAGAATGTTGTTCGAAATACATCTTCGAAAAACGTTACCTAATAACTGACTGAAAAAACTTTCGCCTTAAAGGCTTCACGGCAGCAGCATACTATTCGAGGAAAGCATCCAAAGGAGGTGGCGCCACTATTCTTACAAAAAATTGCATTGAATTTAAAGTTATACATAAAACCCTAAAAATAAGTGAAACATGTGTCTTCGAATGCTGTGGTTTGGAACTAACTCAATATGGTATTATATTGATCCGTCTATATAGAACACCTTCGTCGAATGTAGCGACTTTTCTTAATAAACTCGACCCTCTTTTAAGAAGGCTCTGTCGATACAAATATAGATATTTTAAAACAATCTAAGAAAAGTAGAGAATATACTTACTTGTTAAATACGTACAACATAAAACATACTATCTTAATGCCTACTCGAGTAACAGAAAAAACACAAACTTGTATTGATCACATCGCAACTAGTATCGAAAAATGTTGTGCAAAAGTACCACTAAATCAACTTAAACTAAATTCAAACAAACTTAAAACAAAATCAAAAAAAAAACAAACTAAAGTTAGAAAACTAGGTAATACAAAAAATAAGTAATATGTAGCCTAAATTGCGAGTGTGAGATAACGTAGGGCAAAGAAACTGAATATTTGGGGAGATACTTATAAAGGCTCGCATTGTGATATTCAAATAAACTGAATATTTGGGGAGATACTTATAAAGGCTCGATATTCAAATAAACTGAATATTTGGGGAGATACTTATAAAGGCTCGCATTGTGATATTCAAATAAACTGAATATTTGGGGAGATACTTATAAAGGCTCGATATTCAAATAAACTGAATATTTGGGGAGATACTTATAAAGGCTCGATATTCAAATAAACTGAATATTTGGGGAGATACTTATAAAGGCTCGCATTGTGATATTCAAATAAACTGAATATTTGGGGAGATACTTATAAAGGCTCGATATTCAAATAAACTGAATATTTGGGGAGATACTTATAAAGGCTCGCATTGTGATATTCAAATAAACTGAATATTTGGGGAGATACTTATAAAGGCTCGCATTGTGATATTCAAATAAACTGAATATTTGGGGAGATACTTATAAAGGCTCGCATTGTGATATTCAAATAAACTGAATATTTGGGGAGATACTTATAAAGGCTCGATATTCAAATAAACTGAATATTTGGGGAGATACTTATAAAGGCTCGCATTGTGATATTCAAATAAACTGAATATTTGGGGAGATACTTATAAAGGCTCGATATTCAAATAAACTGAATATTTGGGGAGATACTTATAAAGGCTCGCATTGTGATATTCATCTCCGTTTTAGCTAACCTTTCGTTTCTCATTTAAGTATCTAAGTATTTTAGTAATTCTATTATATATTCACATAAAATTATAAATGTGAAAGTTTGTATGTTCGGATGTTTATTACTTAAAACAAGCAAAAACGACTTTACGAATTTGGATGACATTTAGCACACTGCACACAGATAGTTAATAGCCTGAATATATATATTAGATACTTTTTTTCTGACGCTAATACGTTCACGTAAGGTAGGTAAGTTATCGTGGGACTGCTAGTAAATGAAAGTTTTTTTTCTTTCGTAAATTCGTTAAAAATTCGCACACTAATCTACACTTTTACACGTATTTTTTTATTATTATTAAAACTAGCAGATAGGTCACTGTTTGCTAGCCGACGAAAGAAACACCGAAAGAAGCTCAGACAGAGATCACAGTCTCTTTTATTAAGTCCATAATTATGTACACCGTAGAAACACAGAAAGAAACGACAACACACAGACAGAGAGGAAACGACAACTTTAAGTGTTTGTTCAAACAAGAAACAAAATCATGTAGAACACGTATCGTAACTCGTTTGCATAAAACGTTTCATCCCATATTAAACATCCTTAGGTAAGTGGAATTAAAAAAAATCACCTGTCGGCTGATATTTTAACATTCATCGCCATCATTTCAGCCGAAAGACTGCATCCAGCGGATGCCTGCTGCCTTCACAAAGTCATCGCATCACAAATCCACCTTGTGGGAGGCCTTCCAACTCTACGTCTTCCGGTACGCGGTCGCCACTACAGAACCTTTCCATCGGCCATCTGTTCTGCGATTTTAACATTAAATAAATTTAAATGAAAAACTTCACGCTTACGCAAGCTATTATCTCCGAATTTTGGGATAAAATAATGTAAGTGTAATACGCACTTTTACACCAAATATAAAAAATAATTTTCCCTCCTCGAACCGAAAATAAAAATTAAACCTTCACAAAGCCTGCTGCTAAAATTGAACAAAATAAGCTTCATATCCTATAATGTAATTGTCTTGATGTTAAAATTAAACATTACCGGGATTAGAGCGGACGCCGGATGTCCCGGGATCCTTATCCCGGACCAGCAATGACGTTTAAAGTGAATAAATTTAAATTTAAATTAGAACGCGGGACGTCAAAAGGTGGATTTTTCTTTTTTATCCCGTTGTTGGTATCTGCGCTACGAATAATGTTGTTAGGGATGGTAAATGTTTATTATCTGCTACTTTTTGTGAAGAACGAACCGAAATAAGTAATAAATTAATAATGATGATGAAGGATCTTTGTTGCTGTAAGTAGGGGGCAGACGGCCCAGTGGCATCGGACCGACTACGAGTTGTGAATTCGAACCCAAGAAAAGCGCCTCTAGTTTGTGTTTTTAATTTCATCACCACTGCTATCAAAACGGTGAAGGAAAACATTGTGAGGAAACTGGCATGTCCCTGAACCAAAAATACGAAAATATGTGGCAACAACTAACCCGCACTGGGCCCGTGTGGTGCATTATGGCCCTATCCCTCTCATAGAGAGGAGGCCTGTGTCTCAGCAGTGGCGACATACCGCGGCCCCTGGCACATAGGCAACTGAGGGAACACGGGTGGGTTTTAGTCACTAAAAGTCTGACACGCCCTCCTGCTCCACCCAGAGCGGGAGAAGTTATACACGAGTTGGGTTTATCAGATCACTCAGCCCAATCCTTTTCCTGGCCTGTCACACAGGCGCGGTCGGAGGGATTTATTCCCTTTATGTCGAGTCCCGTTATGTCGAGCCGAAAACCTTGTCTCGCTTCTATTACCCTTATGTCGAGCTTAGTTTTCTGTCCCGTTTCTATTCCCTTCATGTCGAGTTTATTTACCACGCTTTTATTACCTTTATGTCGAGTTTAATAATATCATATTTTAGAAGTACAGTCACGTCCAATGAAATGCACATGCACATAATTTAGAATATGTGCATATGTTTGAAATGATAAAAGATAACATTCCAGAATTTCAACCAAAAAAAATTAAAATCGATTTTGAGATTGCAGCAATAAACGCTATTAAAGAAGTTTTTCCATTAGTTGATATAAGCGGATGTTTTTTCCACTTCCATAAGGCGTTGTGGAAAAAAGGAAAACAGACCGGAATAGTAAATGTTCAAAGGTGGAAAAAAATATATTACCATGTGTGCAGCTACAGCACATCTTCCCAAAAATGTCATCCCAGAAGCATGGGTGTTTATTAGAAAGTGCACCTGAAGGCAATGAAGCTAAATCATTTAATGAATACGTAACATCGCAGTGGATTAACAAAAATATTGATTTGTTTTGTTGTTACAACGAACGCCACAGGACCACAAACCCAGTAGAGGGATGGCATAACAGGCTAAATAAAACCTTAGTAAAAGACCTCCGCTATATACTCTCATTAGCACACTTAGAGATGAGGCTAAAGAAGCTAGGTTTAAGATAGAGCAGGCAAATGTCTACAACGACAACAATGAGAACCTAAGAAAAAAAAATGCTTGGCTATTGATATACGTATAAATAAAATAGTTGAAGATTTTACAACTAACAAAATTGATTTAATGATTTGTCTTAAACGCTTATCAACTGTAAGATTTGATAAGTGATTATCTTTTAATTATTTAAAATATACATGTTACCTAGGTTGATACAACGATATAGCGTCAATCAATAACGCTAATTTAAAAGAATTATTTACTTATTATAAAGCT
This sequence comes from Polymixis lichenea, assembly GCA_949091785.1. Taxonomy (NCBI): domain Eukaryota; kingdom Metazoa; phylum Arthropoda; class Insecta; order Lepidoptera; family Noctuidae; genus Polymixis; species Polymixis lichenea. Next base: position 24,718,073 of record OX420940.1, on the reverse strand, counting down.
ATATCTTTTTTTACATTTTCACTAATAGTGGTGATTATACTGTGATTTATTTAGATTAAGAAAGTTACTTTTATAAGAAGAATTATTTTTTACTGTAAAACTATGCTGTTTAACATTTGCAACAATAGTGATGATTATACTGTGATTTATTTAGATTAAGAAAGTTATTTTTTAGAAAAAATATTTATATACGTGATGATTATACTGTATATGTTTAGATTAAGAAAGATTAGATATACGAGGTGCATTCAATAAGTACCTAGCCTCATCGCCAGAGGGCGCTGTAGTTTCAAAAGAGTTTTACCACAGTGTAGCACATTCTTTTTTAATTCTTTTTTCAAATTTTCATTCCAATCCCTTCATTTGTTTTAATTTGACAACTTATGGAAGCGAACGTGTCGATCGGTTTTACAAAAATGGAAAAAGAGCAATATCGTTCGGTGATTCGATTCCTATTTTTGGAAGGGAAAACGCGCATCGAAATCAAAGAACGCTTGGATGCTGTGTACGGTGACTCTTCTCCATCGATGGCCACCGTCAAGAATTGGTTCAACGAGTTTGCACGTGGCTGTACGTCGGTTTTTGATGAACCACGTCCAGGTGCACCGAAAACAGCTGCTACGGAGGAAAACATTTAAAAAATCCATGATCTCGTATTGGCAGATCGCCGATTGAAGGTTCGGGAGCTACCTGAGACTGTAGGCATTTCAGAAGGAACAGTGCATCATATTCTTCACGAGGAACTCGGCATGAGAAAGCTGTCGGCGCGATGGGTGCCGCGTTTACTCACACCAGAAAATAAGCGCAACCGTGAGACCACATCGGAGACGTGTTTGGCGCTGTTTAAGCGGAATCCAGCGGAGTTTTTGCGTCGTTTTGTGACCGTCGATGAAACCTGGATCCACTGGTACACACCAGAGACCAAGGAGCAATCAAAACAATGGATCCAGACCGGGGAACGTGCTCCAAAGAAGGCGAAAACTGTAAAATCGGCCGGAAAAGTTATGGCCACCGTTTTCTGGGATTCACAAGGTGTGATCTACATCGATTACCTCGAGAAGGGTAAAACAATTACAGGGCTTTACTATGCCGATTTATTGGGCCGATTCGACGCCGAATTAAAGAAAAAACGACCCCATCTGGCGAAGAAAAAAGTGCTGTTTCAGCACGACAACGCACCGGTTCACACGTCTGCCGTTGCCATGGCCAAATTGGTCGAATTACGCTACGAATTGCTGCCCCATCCACCGTATTCTCCAGACTTGGCCCCTTGTGACTTCTTTCTGTTTCCTAATCTGAAAAAATCACTCGCCGGGAATAGATATGGATCGAATGAGGAGGTCATCGCCGCCACGGAGGCCTATTTTGCAGAGTTTGAAAAAAACTATTTTTCGGACGGATTAAAAAAGTTGGAGCATCGCTGGGCTAAGTGTATCGAACTAAAAGGAGACTATGTTGAAAAATAAATTCACACTTTTCCAAAATTTTCGTTTACTTTTTGTAGGCTAAGTATTTATTGAATGACCCTCGTATATATGAAAATAAGTAATAGAACAAATAATAAAACAATGTTTCTATGTCATTGGCTTTTAATTTACATCCCTGACTGTACCTGTTCACCAAACTCGACATAAAGGTAATAGAAAGCGTAAAATATCAATACTTTGGAGAACAATAGACTTCCAGGCTCGACATAACGGGACTCGACATAAAGGGAATAAATCGTCCGAGGGGGCGTACTAGGGGCCATGACCAAAGCCGTAAACGTAAAGCTTAAAATAGTACTTTTTAGAAATTATAATACATTTTCTTATTAATATATAGGTAGTCTTTGTCTGTGACACCCCCCAAAGTCTTTGACTGCGACCGCGCCTGCTGTCACAAAGCGGAAGCAGCCGGTTTTGAAATGGTGGTATGAATTCAAACGAGATTATAGTGATGAAAATAAGGATAAGTTTTTGAAATCAATTTTATGTTTATCTTTTAGTGACGTATTTGAAGAAGTCTTAACGAACGAAGCATTCCGTAAATTTTTCGACACATTTTTACTATTTAAACCACTACATAAATTAAATTGGCTTACTGAAGGAATAAAAGTATGTTGTGAAAACAAAAGTCAATTCGACTATAAATTAAAACACAAAAATATTGAACCTCATAAAAAGAGATACAAAAACTATTGTAGTTTATTGAAAAAATGCATTTTGACGTCACGAAAAAAAAATACAAATTTCATAAATAATGCTCAAAATAAGTGTAAAGCAGCGTGGAGTGTGATAAAAACGTATACTGATACAGATTTAAATAATATATGTATATCAAAAATTACTATTAACGACAATGATTATGTAAGTCCTGAGTGTATTGCAAATCATTTTAATATTTTTTTCATTAACACAATTACCAAGAATAGCCCAGACAGTACAAACCATTCTAGTTTAAACCGTATGAGAAATATCAATTCAATCGGCAATTCTATATGTCTGAACCCGTTGGACGGTGTGGATTTAAAAAAAATTGTGATGTCTCTAAATAATTCTAAAGCGAGTGCCTATGATGAAATTCCAGTACGAATTTGTAAGATTATCAGTATATATATGATTCTGGAACCTCTTCTTGTGTTATCAATCTCTCACTAGAACAAGGAATGACGAAACATGGTGTTAGGGCCATTGCATATCAAGAAGTAGACCGGGGAGCGCTGTAATGGTCGGGAGACGTGCGCTTAGGAAAGGAAAGAATTGCGAGCCTACCGGATATGCATCCTTAAGTAAGCATTGGACTAGTGGAGAGACGGGTGGTATTTATTTACAGGAGGAGGACATTTTTGCAACAACATTATTTTGTAATATATATCATAACATGACGCCTGTATTCTCCGAGGGGTTAGTATGAGGTGATTTAAGTAGTAAAACCACATATCGCAACAAAAAAAATATCAGATAATGACATTCACATTGCGTAACACAATGTTGTGTTGCTGGAAATATGGTCCTCACTCAAAATGTATAATGTTGCCAGCAACATGCTACCTTCAACACAATAACTATGATTACCACGCCAATACCCACGCTTAATCACTAATCACAATTGAAAAGTCAGGTCCAGGAAATAACATCATTTAATTTCAATAGTTCTGTCGTGACAGGAATTCGAATAAGTTTTGCAAAGGTGACTCTCCCAATGAATTCATGTCATAGCTACCGTAGACATGCATCGCCATATGCGGGCCAAAAGTATTGATTGTGTACTTTAATTCAACCTAATTATAATGTTATGTTTCATACGCTCAGGTCGTCCGTGGATCTTGTGATAGGAGTCATAATTACTGTAAGAGTAAGGAAGTACGCGCTGTGTTCACGATATTGCCATAAAGTTACAGAACTTGGAGACTTGGTATGATGATGACAAAACATTGATAGTGCGTTGGTACCTATTAGTTTGCCTGAAAATATATTCCTGTACCGGAAAGGTTCTATAGAAAAAATAAATAAAATTCAATACTAAGATATGTGCTAACCGTTCATCATCACGTGCTACTCGTAAATGATCTAGTGAATCAAATCAAGGTTTTTATTTAATTAATACAACGCATGTCGACCACCAAATAGGTAACTAGTAACTTATACCTATGTTAGTAAACTTATTTGGAAACAAGAATGTTGTTCGAAATACATCTTCGAAAAACGTTACCTAATAACTGACTGAAAAAACTTTCGCCTTAAAGGCTTCACGGCAGCAGCATACTATTCGAGGAAAGCATCCAAAGGAGGTGGCGCCACTATTCTTACAAAAAATTGCATTGAATTTAAAGTTATACATAAAACCCTAAAAATAAGTGAAACATGTGTCTTCGAATGCTGTGGTTTGGAACTAACTCAATATGGTATTATATTGATCCGTCTATATAGAACACCTTCGTCGAATGTAGCGACTTTTCTTAATAAACTCGACCCTCTTTTAAGAAGGCTCTGTCGATACAAATATAGATATTTTAAAACAATCTAAGAAAAGTAGAGAATATACTTACTTGTTAAATACGTACAACATAAAACATACTATCTTAATGCCTACTCGAGTAACAGAAAAAACACAAACTTGTATTGATCACATCGCAACTAGTATCGAAAAATGTTGTGCAAAAGTACCACTAAATCAACTTAAACTAAATTCAAACAAACTTAAAACAAAATCAAAAAAAAAACAAACTAAAGTTAGAAAACTAGGTAATACAAAAAATAAGTAATATGTAGCCTAAATTGCGAGTGTGAGATAACGTAGGGCAAAGAAACTGAATATTTGGGGAGATACTTATAAAGGCTCGCATTGTGATATTCAAATAAACTGAATATTTGGGGAGATACTTATAAAGGCTCGATATTCAAATAAACTGAATATTTGGGGAGATACTTATAAAGGCTCGCATTGTGATATTCAAATAAACTGAATATTTGGGGAGATACTTATAAAGGCTCGATATTCAAATAAACTGAATATTTGGGGAGATACTTATAAAGGCTCGATATTCAAATAAACTGAATATTTGGGGAGATACTTATAAAGGCTCGCATTGTGATATTCAAATAAACTGAATATTTGGGGAGATACTTATAAAGGCTCGATATTCAAATAAACTGAATATTTGGGGAGATACTTATAAAGGCTCGCATTGTGATATTCAAATAAACTGAATATTTGGGGAGATACTTATAAAGGCTCGCATTGTGATATTCAAATAAACTGAATATTTGGGGAGATACTTATAAAGGCTCGCATTGTGATATTCAAATAAACTGAATATTTGGGGAGATACTTATAAAGGCTCGATATTCAAATAAACTGAATATTTGGGGAGATACTTATAAAGGCTCGCATTGTGATATTCAAATAAACTGAATATTTGGGGAGATACTTATAAAGGCTCGATATTCAAATAAACTGAATATTTGGGGAGATACTTATAAAGGCTCGCATTGTGATATTCATCTCCGTTTTAGCTAACCTTTCGTTTCTCATTTAAGTATCTAAGTATTTTAGTAATTCTATTATATATTCACATAAAATTATAAATGTGAAAGTTTGTATGTTCGGATGTTTATTACTTAAAACAAGCAAAAACGACTTTACGAATTTGGATGACATTTAGCACACTGCACACAGATAGTTAATAGCCTGAATATATATATTAGATACTTTTTTTCTGACGCTAATACGTTCACGTAAGGTAGGTAAGTTATCGTGGGACTGCTAGTAAATGAAAGTTTTTTTTCTTTCGTAAATTCGTTAAAAATTCGCACACTAATCTACACTTTTACACGTATTTTTTTATTATTATTAAAACTAGCAGATAGGTCACTGTTTGCTAGCCGACGAAAGAAACACCGAAAGAAGCTCAGACAGAGATCACAGTCTCTTTTATTAAGTCCATAATTATGTACACCGTAGAAACACAGAAAGAAACGACAACACACAGACAGAGAGGAAACGACAACTTTAAGTGTTTGTTCAAACAAGAAACAAAATCATGTAGAACACGTATCGTAACTCGTTTGCATAAAACGTTTCATCCCATATTAAACATCCTTAGGTAAGTGGAATTAAAAAAAATCACCTGTCGGCTGATATTTTAACATTCATCGCCATCATTTCAGCCGAAAGACTGCATCCAGCGGATGCCTGCTGCCTTCACAAAGTCATCGCATCACAAATCCACCTTGTGGGAGGCCTTCCAACTCTACGTCTTCCGGTACGCGGTCGCCACTACAGAACCTTTCCATCGGCCATCTGTTCTGCGATTTTAACATTAAATAAATTTAAATGAAAAACTTCACGCTTACGCAAGCTATTATCTCCGAATTTTGGGATAAAATAATGTAAGTGTAATACGCACTTTTACACCAAATATAAAAAATAATTTTCCCTCCTCGAACCGAAAATAAAAATTAAACCTTCACAAAGCCTGCTGCTAAAATTGAACAAAATAAGCTTCATATCCTATAATGTAATTGTCTTGATGTTAAAATTAAACATTACCGGGATTAGAGCGGACGCCGGATGTCCCGGGATCCTTATCCCGGACCAGCAATGACGTTTAAAGTGAATAAATTTAAATTTAAATTAGAACGCGGGACGTCAAAAGGTGGATTTTTCTTTTTTATCCCGTTGTTGGTATCTGCGCTACGAATAATGTTGTTAGGGATGGTAAATGTTTATTATCTGCTACTTTTTGTGAAGAACGAACCGAAATAAGTAATAAATTAATAATGATGATGAAGGATCTTTGTTGCTGTAAGTAGGGGGCAGACGGCCCAGTGGCATCGGACCGACTACGAGTTGTGAATTCGAACCCAAGAAAAGCGCCTCTAGTTTGTGTTTTTAATTTCATCACCACTGCTATCAAAACGGTGAAGGAAAACATTGTGAGGAAACTGGCATGTCCCTGAACCAAAAATACGAAAATATGTGGCAACAACTAACCCGCACTGGGCCCGTGTGGTGCATTATGGCCCTATCCCTCTCATAGAGAGGAGGCCTGTGTCTCAGCAGTGGCGACATACCGCGGCCCCTGGCACATAGGCAACTGAGGGAACACGGGTGGGTTTTAGTCACTAAAAGTCTGACACGCCCTCCTGCTCCACCCAGAGCGGGAGAAGTTATACACGAGTTGGGTTTATCAGATCACTCAGCCCAATCCTTTTCCTGGCCTGTCACACAGGCGCGGTCGGAGGGATTTATTCCCTTTATGTCGAGTCCCGTTATGTCGAGCCGAAAACCTTGTCTCGCTTCTATTACCCTTATGTCGAGCTTAGTTTTCTGTCCCGTTTCTATTCCCTTCATGTCGAGTTTATTTACCACGCTTTTATTACCTTTATGTCGAGTTTAATAATATCATATTTTAGAAGTACAGTCACGTCCAATGAAATGCACATGCACATAATTTAGAATATGTGCATATGTTTGAAATGATAAAAGATAACATTCCAGAATTTCAACCAAAAAAAATTAAAATCGATTTTGAGATTGCAGCAATAAACGCTATTAAAGAAGTTTTTCCATTAGTTGATATAAGCGGATGTTTTTTCCACTTCCATAAGGCGTTGTGGAAAAAAGGAAAACAGACCGGAATAGTAAATGTTCAAAGGTGGAAAAAAATATATTACCATGTGTGCAGCTACAGCACATCTTCCCAAAAATGTCATCCCAGAAGCATGGGTGTTTATTAGAAAGTGCACCTGAAGGCAATGAAGCTAAATCATTTAATGAATACGTAACATCGCAGTGGATTAACAAAAATATTGATTTGTTTTGTTGTTACAACGAACGCCACAGGACCACAAACCCAGTAGAGGGATGGCATAACAGGCTAAATAAAACCTTAGTAAAAGACCTCCGCTATATACTCTCATTAGCACACTTAGAGATGAGGCTAAAGAAGCTAGGTTTAAGATAGAGCAGGCAAATGTCTACAACGACAACAATGAGAACCTAAGAAAAAAAAATGCTTGGCTATTGATATACGTATAAATAAAATAGTTGAAGATTTTACAACTAACAAAATTGATTTAATGATTTGTCTTAAACGCTTATCAACTGTAAGATTTGATAAGTGATTATCTTTTAATTATTTAAAATATACATGTTACCTAGGTTGATACAACGATATAGCGTCAATCAATAACGCTAATTTAAAAGAATTATTTACTTATTATAAAGCTATATCTTTTTTTACATTTTCACTAATAGTGGTGATTATACTGTGATTTATTTAGATTAAGAAAGTTACTTTTATAAGAAGAATTATTTTTTACTGTAAAACTATGCTGTTTAACATTTGCAACAATAGTGATGATTATACTGTGATTTATTTAGATTAAGAAAGTTATTTTTTAGAAAAAATATTTATATACGTGATGATTATACTGTATATGTTTAGATTAAGAAAGATTAGATATACGAGGTGCATTCAATAAGTACCTAGCCTCATCGCCAGAGGGCGCTGTAGTTTCAAAAGAGTTTTACCACAGTGTAGCACATTCTTTTTTAATTCTTTTTTCAAATTTTCATTCCAATCCCTTCATTTGTTTTAATTTGACAACTTATGGAAGCGAACGTGTCGATCGGTTTTACAAAAATGGAAAAAGAGCAATATCGTTCGGTGATTCGATTCCTATTTTTGGAAGGGAAAACGCGCATCGAAATCAAAGAACGCTTGGATGCTGTGTACGGTGACTCTTCTCCATCGATGGCCACCGTCAAGAATTGGTTCAACGAGTTTGCACGTGGCTGTACGTCGGTTTTTGATGAACCACGTCCAGGTGCACCGAAAACAGCTGCTACGGAGGAAAACATTTAAAAAATCCATGATCTCGTATTGGCAGATCGCCGATTGAAGGTTCGGGAGCTACCTGAGACTGTAGGCATTTCAGAAGGAACAGTGCATCATATTCTTCACGAGGAACTCGGCATGAGAAAGCTGTCGGCGCGATGGGTGCCGCGTTTACTCACACCAGAAAATAAGCGCAACCGTGAGACCACATCGGAGACGTGTTTGGCGCTGTTTAAGCGGAATCCAGCGGAGTTTTTGCGTCGTTTTGTGACCGTCGATGAAACCTGGATCCACTGGTACACACCAGAGACCAAGGAGCAATCAAAACAATGGATCCAGACCGGGGAACGTGCTCCAAAGAAGGCGAAAACTGTAAAATCGGCCGGAAAAGTTATGGCCACCGTTTTCTGGGATTCACAAGGTGTGATCTACATCGATTACCTCGAGAAGGGTAAAACAATTACAGGGCTTTACTATGCCGATTTATTGGGCCGATTCGACGCCGAATTAAAGAAAAAACGACCCCATCTGGCGAAGAAAAAAGTGCTGTTTCAGCACGACAACGCACCGGTTCACACGTCTGCCGTTGCCATGGCCAAATTGGTCGAATTACGCTACGAATTGCTGCCCCATCCACCGTATTCTCCAGACTTGGCCCCTTGTGACTTCTTTCTGTTTCCTAATCTGAAAAAATCACTCGCCGGGAATAGATATGGATCGAATGAGGAGGTCATCGCCGCCACGGAGGCCTATTTTGCAGAGTTTGAAAAAAACTATTTTTCGGACGGATTAAAAAAGTTGGAGCATCGCTGGGCTAAGTGTATCGAACTAAAAGGAGACTATGTTGAAAAATAAATTCACACTTTTCCAAAATTTTCGTTTACTTTTTGTAGGCTAAGTATTTATTGAATGACCCTCGTATATATGAAAATAAGTAATAGAACAAATAATAAAACAATGTTTCTATGTCATTGGCTTTTAATTTACATCCCTGACTGTACCTGTTCACCAAACTCGACATAAAGGTAATAGAAAGCGTAAAATATCAATACTTTGGAGAACAATAGACTTCCAGGCTCGACATAACGGGACTCGACATAAAGGGAATAAATCGTCCGAGGGGGCGTACTAGGGGCCATGACCAAAGCCGTAAACGTAAAGCTTAAAATAGTACTTTTTAGAAATTATAATACATTTTCTTATTAATATATAGGTAGTCTTTGTCTGTGACACCCCCCAAAGTCTTTGACTGCGACCGCGCCTGCTGTCACAAAGCGGAAGCAGCCGGTTTTGAAATGGTGGTATGAATTCAAACGAGATTATAGTGATGAAAATAAGGATAAGTTTTTGAAATCAATTTTATGTTTATCTTTTAGTGACGTATTTGAAGAAGTCTTAACGAACGAAGCATTCCGTAAATTTTTCGACACATTTTTACTATTTAAACCACTACATAAATTAAATTGGCTTACTGAAGGAATAAAAGTATGTTGTGAAAACAAAAGTCAATTCGACTATAAATTAAAACACAAAAATATTGAACCTCATAAAAAGAGATACAAAAACTATTGTAGTTTATTGAAAAAATGCATTTTGACGTCACGAAAAAAAAATACAAATTTCATAAATAATGCTCAAAATAAGTGTAAAGCAGCGTGGAGTGTGATAAAAACGTATACTGATACAGATTTAAATAATATATGTATATCAAAAATTACTATTAACGACAATGATTATGTAAGTCCTGAGTGTATTGCAAATCATTTTAATATTTTTTTCATTAACACAATTACCAAGAATAGCCCAGACAGTACAAACCATTCTAGTTTAAACCGTATGAGAAATATCAATTCAATCGGCAATTCTATATGTCTGAACCCGTTGGACGGTGTGGATTTAAAAAAAATTGTGATGTCTCTAAATAATTCTAAAGCGAGTGCCTATGATGAAATTCCAGTACGAATTTGTAAGATTATCAGTATATATATGATTCTGGAACCTCTTCTTGTGTTATCAATCTCTCACTAGAACAAGGAATGACGAAACATGGTGTTAGGGCCATTGCATATCAAGAAGTAGACCGGGGAGCGCTGTAATGGTCGGGAGACGTGCGCTTAGGAAAGGAAAGAATTGCGAGCCTACCGGATATGCATCCTTAAGTAAGCATTGGACTAGTGGAGAGACGGGTGGTATTTATTTACAGGAGGAGGACATTTTTGCAACAACATTATTTTGTAATATATATCATAACATGACGCCTGTATTCTCCGAGGGGTTAGTATGAGGTGATTTAAGTAGTAAAACCACATATCGCAACAAAAAAAATATCAGATAATGACATTCACATTGCGTAACACAATGTTGTGTTGCTGGAAATATGGTCCTCACTCAAAATGTATAATGTTGCCAGCAACATGCTACCTTCAACACAATAACTATGATTACCACGCCAATACCCACGCTTAATCACTAATCACAATTGAAAAGTCAGGTCCAGGAAATAACATCATTTAATTTCAATAGTTCTGTCGTGACAGGAATTCGAATAAGTTTTGCAAAGGTGACTCTCCCAATGAATTCATGTCATAGCTACCGTAGACATGCATCGCCATATGCGGGCCAAAAGTATTGATTGTGTACTTTAATTCAACCTAATTATAATGTTATGTTTCATACGCTCAGGTCGTCCGTGGATCTTGTGATAGGAGTCATAATTACTGTAAGAGTAAGGAAGTACGCGCTGTGTTCACGATATTGCCATAAAGTTACAGAACTTGGAGACTTGGTATGATGATGACAAAACATTGATAGTGCGTTGGTACCTATTAGTTTGCCTGAAAATATATTCCTGTACCGGAAAGGTTCTATAGAAAAAATAAATAAAATTCAATACTAAGATATGTGCTAACCGTTCATCATCACGTGCTACTCGTAAATGATCTAGTGAATCAAATCAAGGTTTTTATTTAATTAATACAACGCATGTCGACCACCAAATAGGTAACTAGTAACCATGCAGTCAGCTCTTAACTTTTTAACAGACTTTTTCCTTGGGTCCTTCCGTCCTTTCTTCTCGATACAAAGTTTCACCCCTCATTACCCAACTGCCAAGATAGGGTTATGTTTTTTTAACCTCCTAGGCTCTTTGTACACACATTTTCTTGACGTTAAAAACCATGGTAATAAACCGCAGTGTAGGCACGATCTTCAGTGTTGTATGGATCACAATAGAAGCACAGTATAAAAATAATAGTTTAAAAAAACACGCTTTAAAAGCCAAACTAAAAAGTAGAAAATAATTTAATTCTATTAAAAAGCGTCGGGTGCTCGATATTAATTGATTATAAAAATATCTCAAAAAGCACCCCACGCTTTTTAATAGAATTAAATTATTTTCTACTTTTTAGTTTGGCTTTTAAAGCGTGTTTTTTTAGTTTTTTTAAACTATTATTTATTTTCTATTTTTTAGTTTTACTAACTACAAAAGCGTGTTTTTTTCTATTTTTTTTTAAATTATTGAATTGTCATAGGTCCTCGATAAGTCTACAAAGTTTAAATGAAATCTGACCGTTTAAAGTGGGTCAAAATAGCGTCCAAAGGAGTCGGTTACATACAAACATACAAACAAACAAACATACAAGTGCAGCTAATATAAAGCGTTTAAAACATACAGTAGGTCGACGCCTTTGATCCTGTGGTAAATGTCGACAACGTGTAGGCAAGCATTGTCGCAACAGCTAGGGTTGTCAATGTCAAAAAAAATATATAATAAATTACCAGAATACTTTAAACAACAAAACAAAACCAGTATATTTTTAAATAAACTAAAGCAATATTTAATTTAAAAAAGCTATTACACAGTAAATGAATATCTAACCGATAATTTAAATAATAATATATAATTATGAGTAAAAGATATTTAATAAGTAAAATAACAATAAATAAATATATAATACTTAGTAATTATGCTATTTATTATAAATAATAAAAATAATAATTAACAAATTTTAAGCGAGTAAACAAATAAACATTATTTAAATATAATAAAATAAATAATGAATTAATAGATAGACTTGCACATATAATATTAATATAATAAGTAAATGAATAGAAATATAAAATACTTATTAGGATATAAAATAATTCAAACGAAAATTAATAAAGCGCTCTTCCTCGCTTTAGTTATTTTAGTTATTTAAAAATTTACTGTGCCCGACAGGGTCCATAATTTTTTTTTTTTTTTTCTGGGTGGGAAATCATCAAATAACTTCTCCCGCTCTGGGTGGAGCGGGAGGGCGTGTCAGACTTTTACTGACTAAAACCCACCCGTGTTCCCTCAGTTGCCTGTGTGCCAGGGGCGGCGGTATCTCTTTCGAACAACCCGCACCCCCGGCAGGCATCGGCCCTTGCGGGCCCCTCTGTTGCTGCTGACATCTCTTTGAGGCGCGCGTGGAACACAACGCGCCGTCGACCCGGGCTTGGTCCTTACCGGACAGCGAGGTACCCATTACTCGCCGTCCGCAAGCCCGTGCCTGCGGTGGCCGGGAATCAGCCTGGGATTCCCGACGCCCAGGGCGTCTCCTGCGAAGGCCACGGCTGTGAGGGCGCATGTATTGCATCTCCCTCACGTGCGCCGCCTCCCTCTTTGCGAGCATAACTGCTTCGCTGAAGGAGGCGACCGCCAGCCATGCCCTCTCGCTCCGTACCATGGCCTGGACCAGGGACGCGAGAGATCGCCGCCGCCGATCACCTCCACGAGGACACGGCGTTGCTCCGCCCAAGCTGGGCAGACCTCCACCGTATGCTCCACCGTGTCCTCTGGGCGATCTTCGCAATGGAAACACCCGGGCGTTTCCTCCCGCCCTATCCGAAACAGGAACCTCCCGAAACAGCCATGTCCGGTGAGGACCTGTGTCAGGCGGAAGGTAAGGACGCCATGCCGCCTCTCAAGCCACTCCTCAAAGAGGGGACTTACCGCCGCAATCGCGGCGTGCCCAACAGGGTCCATAATTGTTTCTATTTTTTGTATTTACCGCCTGTAAGTGTACATTATGGATTGCAATAAACGATTTGATTTGATTTGTCTCAAGTAAACAATATTTATCAATTAATTAATTTATTTATTTTAGATCAACATCGTCATCAACATTATTATTATTATTATGAACAATAATTAACATTTATCAAAAATTTCGTTTTTTAAACAGTTTTAAACAGAATATTTAATTAATATAATAATGAATATGTATAATGTATAAAAACCCAGTCACAGGCAAACACGATAACCCTTGGCATGATTCGTGTCAGATTTTTTTGGCTGGTCTTAGGGAAATGTCTATCGCGCAAGTGTCATATTACCCCCTCCGTCTTAAGCGCACTACACACCAAAGCCGCAGACACAACCTATATGAAAACACTCATGTCGGCAACACGTCGCGCGTCGCCATCAAGCGCCCGCGCGTACTACCCGCCGACATGTTAGCGGCATGACGGTGGCAAATTTTATGACACGTCTTTCGACAAACGGCAATAAAGTTCCAAATAAGTTCCTCAAGTCGAAGCCGCCGACAAAGTTTTCCGACTCGTAAGGAGTGAAGTCGCCGACTACAAAATGTGGCCAACATTTTGTCGGCGGGTCGGCGGCTTTGGTGTGTATTGCTCTTTAGATTTAAAATAAAAATGGATGTCAATTTCGTAATCAGCGCTCCAAGAAACCTCGATTTTGCACCTTCAACATCATATTATTTAAAAAGAAAAATGTGTCCGCCATTTTGGATTTCAAAATGGATAAGTATCATTTTCATGAATGATCACCACGAAAAATCACGAAAATGACACCCATTTAATTTTATTCAAAGAATGAATGCAGATAACTTACGTCACTAATTTTTACTTCCGCCATTTTGCTAACGTTGACAATTTGACATGACAAAATGAAAAATATTTAGACATAATATTAATAACGGTGGGTCAAACTTGCAAAATCGACGAGTACCAGGGCTTCCAAGTACGTTCACCTTTTACGTCGGTTTTTGGCGTCACCAGCGCCAAAAACCAGGGCTCAGGATACTTTCAAGTGTTTCTTTCTATCAAACAAACAATATTTATTTGTTTACCTTTCATCCGTGAGCGGAAATTGATGAAATCGCAGTTCTTTATTAAAGTAAGATGACGATTTGCAATCTTTCAAAATACGTCGTATGCACCATTTTAATTATTTTACATAAATTAAAACAATAATAAATTGACACACGATAGCCCTGAAAGTTGTCTCCCGAACTCCTAACACGGTAGCGTAGGTATGCAGTTCGGGAGTGCCCTTCCCCCGTCTCGCCCTCACGACCCAAACGATTGCCCTGTCTAGACGTCTTTGTTGGACGACTGTGTGATTTAAAGACTGTGATGGAAGCTTGTGACAGAGACGTTTTTCTACGGCGCGGTTTATACGCCCGTACCGCAATGACCGTGCCGTGCACAAAGGGCCTTACAACGATGATTTTTCAAAAACCGTTTCTACCACTTTCGTCACATAAGGAAGTCTTAGTGCAACATTTCATGCTTCTACAAGAGCTAGCGGTTTAGGCTGTGCGTTGTCCATCAGTGAATGAATGAATTTAAGTTTTTTAATAAGTAGAACAAAGTAGATTTATTTACGGTGAGTAGCTTAGTTAACATAGGTATTGACATATTGTGAGTGTCTTGAAACGTCAGTACCCTATTTCAGTGATTGTAGGTTACTACCTTCATATACAATAGAATGAGCAAATCTACAATCTTCGGAAATGTCGCAGGGATCAAGTGATTTTATAAGTACCTGTCGTCCTGATAGGCCATTTTATTGGGGATCAAAGAAAGGCCAATGGCGAAAAATACTTAAGTTATACTAAGAAGTCTTTCAAGCCTGACCAAAATATTCTGCTAATACTTATGTACACTGTTGGCTATTCAAATATTCAGACGCGATTTGAATTCGCCGAAGCACTTTCAACCGTTTATATATCTGGCAGCACTTCAAGTTACTGTAACTAAGACTATTATGGACTCACAATCGCCCTACACTGCTTGGTTGCTCAAACAGACAACATAACTTACATCTACAAATACAACAAACTATTAATATATTCGCTTGCTGTGAAACCTAACTCAACTTGCGAACACATAACTAATTATTATGCAGAAAATCTAAGAAAAGTGTTATTAAACTACGTTTGGCTATTAAGAACTACGACAATCTATGAATACAAGCAATATTTTTTACCTGCTTGGTGGTTATATCCTTATCCTGGTCGGCTTGTGATAGAAAACACTATGATTAGTTCTATGTAATAGCTACTAAATCTAAACCATAGGAGGAAATCATTCAGATTTTCCTTAACCAAACTGTTTTGAGTTTTGACCTTTCGGGTGATAAGAAAATTAATAAACTTGTTTATAACTGGAAATCGTAGATATGTGAGGCGTCTCATGTTACAGTAGTCCACGACAGTCTGCACCGTGGACATTGACGTGTCATCTCGTAGTGGACCTGCTGCACGGTGGGTTAATCCTACATCCATGCATCCCTTACTAACCGTTAGTAGCAAGGCTGGGACTCTTGTTATTAGCTTTGAAACGCTCACGCTAGACACAAAAAAAAGACTAGGTACTCTAAAATATCGAGCATGGTAAGTGCAACACACAATTCTGGACTAAATGGAACGACCTCATATAGTCGCTAAATAGTGATGCGTATTCACAGTACATTTGAAAGCAACCCGTTTTTTATTATAATTATATTATTGTCCTATCAGCACTAGGCGTCGAGATTTGAGGCATAACACGATACGCCCATAAGACGCACACCAGCGCGTGGGCATGCTTCTAGATAATAATGTCAGGCGAGTCAATCAACGACGCACGTCAATAAATTAATATTTTTTTGATAAATATTCCTACATGAACCGAGATTACGGGTAATTGTTTGAAGAAAGCAATTGTCACGTCATCGCTAACAATTTATGGCTGTAAGCTTGAAATATCATAACCCTGCTGGGGCACCCATGCTAAGCTAGCTAGCCTAGCTGAGTGGTCACACATAACATAACCAGCATACAATGTTCCCGCTATTAAAAGTAGGACTCAGGGTCAGGTACCTACAGAACTAGAATGACTCCTTTTTAGCATATGCTGGTTTAAAATATTGTAATTGAATAAATACACGGCGGTATGTTGTAAATCTGAAAATATGACTTGGTGTACAGCGTTCCAAAATAAACATATTTATGCGCTTTGGAAATCGTCGTCTATCTTTGGAACGACGCGCGATTATGAGGTCCAACATAGAGCTGTGCGCCATGGAAATAGGTACTTTCCTATTTTGTATACCATGTTTACACAATCATAGATAAACAACTCTCTCTTCTTCAAAACTTTTGAGCTGGAACCAGACATGGTAACCCAGCGGAGAGAAAACTTAATACAACTCGCAACCATATGATATGTGCACTACCACAAGGCCGCGGTAGTACCAAACTTAGAAGCACGGTCTCTGTGGGCGGGTAGGTACAGTGTGGCGCAACATTCGTGCTACACCGAAAACACGAAGATCAACCTAAGCGAGTCCCTTTTCAGGTTAACCTGTACCCGCATAATCATAGGAGTGTACTCACCGGTTAGTGAACCACAGCTCCAGCACCCGCTTGTGGTAGTCCCGCAGGTGCAGCCGGCGGCGCAGCGCCGCGCCCGCCAGCAGCGCGCCGGCGGCCAGCAGCGCGGCGCCGCAGGCCCACCACACCGGCCTGCGCGCGGTGAGTGTGGGCGGCGCCACGGCCAGGTAGCCTGCGGGGAGAACGCGATGGTTCAGTGGACGAAACGGCAACGGCTGGTGAGCGTTAAACCGATTCCGTACGTCGGGGGTACGTCGGGAGAGCAAGAAGTTAGACGCGGACTATGTTGCAGGCAGAAGCTAGTGACAAATGAACATCAGGTAATTTTAAATTAGAATTGTAATATTATTAGGCCCTAAGAAATTGGCATTTAAAAAACTTTAATTTCGGAAAGCGGTGACAAAAAATTAAAATACATATCCAAAGACACCGCCTTCCGAAATTAAAGAAATTTCATCATCCTTGGGGTATTCTCAAAGTCAATCAAATCAAAACAATGCATATTTATTTATGCGATAGCGGCTATCGCGGTTGATTTGCTGTCATTTTTTGAAGAGTTCCGTTGTCTGTCTCCGAAACTCATCATCAGATGTATATGAAATTCAAATGGGACCCATTTCGGAATAAACCCCTTTCGAACAAAAAAAAAAACATTTTTTGTTCGAATTTGCTAAATTCTTTTTTTGTTTTGATGTCGGTTATTATGATTAAGCAAGCGTTTTTTTGTAATGTATTTTATTTTTAAACAATCAATGTACCTAAAGTGGCGAAAGTGCATAGATAATATACCTTTATTATCTATGTACTTTCGCCATTTTATAGTGTAGTTTATTGATGCTGAAAAAATTGTTGGGGAAATCCTCGCAAGAAATAGTCCAAATTCCGCAAAAAGTGGGAATCTGTTAGAGCAATGTCCGGGGGGTAATGTGAGTGTCGGAGACATTCCAATCGCAGCTCCTCTAATTAATTATGAGGGGTCAGGACTATCACAAGCAGGTATTAATACGCCGATGCAAATTCTAAGACTGTGTCAAAAGACGGCGCCCGAATATTGAAGTTCTTTGGTCATGCCTCGCGGCAGAATAATGACACCATAGAGTGTCTAGTGGTGCAGGGCAGAGTAGAAAGTAATAGGCCACGCACATGTTAAGAAACATTTTTTTTTTTAAATAAAATACCTTTTCTCATACAGTTCAAATGCCCTGTAAGTCAATAAGAAATTAATTACCTTTATATGACCTTTAGTAATAATGAAATCAATTTAATTTTACAGTAGCATAAAAGTGGAAATTACATTACATGGAAACAAGGAATTCAATATGGAATCGGAATGTAATATTTATTGGCCATCAAAGTAATAGTCTAAACAGCTAGACGCCGCATGATTATTAGAATGTGACCTACGACATCGAACTGCGTAGATCACCCTGAGGACAAGATGGAGCATACGGTGGAGGTCTGCCCGGCTTGGGCGGAGCACCACCGTGTCCCTGTGAAGGCGATCGGCGGCATTGATCTCTCGCGTCTGGCCATGGTACGGAGCGAGAGTGCATGGGTGGCCGTCACCTCCTTCTGCAAAGCAGTAATGCTCGCGAAGAGGGAGGCGGCGCACGTGAGGGAAAGGCAGTATATGCGCCCTCACGGCCCTAGTCGCCGCAAGAGACGCCCAAGGTGGGCGTCGGGAATCTCAGGCTGATTCCCGGCCATCGTAGGCGTGGGCTTGCGGACGGCGAGTAATGGGTAACTGGCTGTCCAGTGTTCCACGCGCGCCTCAAAGAGATGTGTCAGCATCAATTGATGGGGTTCGCAAGAGCCAATGCCTGCCAGGGGTGCAGGTTGTTCGAAAGAGATACCGTGGCCTCTGGCACACAGGCAACTAAAGGAACACGGGTGGGTTTTAGTCAGTAAAGGCCTGACACGCCCTCCTGTTCCACCGAGAGAAATTATTTGATGATTTCCCACCCGAAAACAAAAAAACCGATCACATCGTAACATTTGCTGGTTATCATCTGCGATAACATAAGTTATGGAGATAATGGGACGCTTAAGAGAAGGGAAATCCAATCCACGCAGGTACTTCTAATTAAAAAACAAAACAGAACGAACACATTGTTCCAGCAACACCAGGGTGTATTGTTACAACAATGTGGCGCAATATTTGTTTATGATGGAAAATAGGTTTTACTATGCAGGATGGCTTATCTGCGTTATGTGTAAAAAACTCACACAAATGATCAAAAGTGACGTATTTCTTCTCGTAGAAGAAGCCGGATGTCCACAGACCGCCGTGCATCAGCGAGGCCTGGTAGCAGGCGTGGTGCGGCGCTAGCTCACAGTGCAAATGTCCCACGTCGGGCTGCAGCGTGCAGTTCTGCGTCACCTCAAACTCTTCCTGTATATATTGCTGCCCAAACAACACACTTATTATTATATTGCAACCTACAGTAAACCATAAAGACAGTAAGTTGATAAGATATAATGTTATGTAAAGGCCAACAATTCCTAGATCTTACTGGCTCCAAGAGATAAATAAAACTAAATATACTTTACCATTGTATCATTGTTTATCTCGTGCAGCTTAACACTGTAGTCTACTGCCGGTATCCCCAGGTACCAATCCAGTGTAAAGTAATCACTGCAATACAATTAGCTAGTTAATACATCATGGACCACACATAAAAAAAGCTTAACCCTCCTTCTGGGTCATAGTAAATGTGACTCACTCATAGGGAAAGTAGACGACGGATGGTGGCATCTTAATGTAGTCTTCTTTGGTCATGTTGTTGCTAACCAAATAGTATGAGTCATGAGGAGCGGAACTCCCAGGAGGATCACAGAACGTGCTCTTCAGTAGATAGCAGCTGCTGAATATCAAATCAAAGTCCATTGCATAGCATACCTGCAGACAATGGAAGTTACGATCATATAAATTTCATGGCTTACTTTGATTAAACTCATCAGATTCCTTGTGAGCTTTTTGTAACTAAATAATAATTTTCTAAAACATTTAACTTATTTGTCAAAGAACCACAAAAGTTGTGCAACATAAATAGCGTATTTCTGTTAAACGTTACATTATATATAAGTACGATCGACTATGGTATCTTTACCTTCTACTAGCTTTTGCCCGCGACTTCGTTCGCGTGGAAGTCGTAAGTCACCACAATTTACTAAAATGACAGCCGCAATTTATAAAACTGCTGTATACCACGTTTGTGTTTTGGTTACAGTACAGTTGTCCGTGTGAGAAGCAGCTTGTCCTGAGGTTGACAGTCGGCCAATGGTCTTATGGCCACTGGCCATCAATTTGCTAGAGAATATTGTGGTCTTTCGCTGCAGCTTGATCATTTTTGGGCGTTAAAATGGTCCGTTCACACACCTATGAATTCTCTTGGTACGGTATTGGACTGATGTCCTCGTATACCAGACGAATGGGATCTAAAGTTGGAACTACTTACTCTACCAAGAGCCTTTAGAAGGTTCATTTATAACCGCTCTCCTCTGGTAGAGTGTCGTCACTAACTTTAAACCGAACTCTCATGTTGATGGTCAAGCGCAGTCTCAAAACTTGCGATCATAGACCTATTCAACGTAGCATTCACCTCGTCAGTCCTAGTTCCTCGCCTCACCACATGTAGTGCGCCGGAAATCGCTACTGAACCGAACTGTGACACCACCCATTATGTCTTTGTTGCTGCGGATGTCTTGTTCTGGCATGCCGTTTTGCTACCAAGAAGCAGTGTGGTAGCGATTTCGCAAGACACGACCGTGATTGAAATTTTGCCTTGCTAGAAAATATTTTTCTACTTTTTCAAAATGTGTATTAATTTTATCCTTGTTTCAAATCAAATCAAAAGTCATTTATTCAAATTAGGCTGAGAATCAGCACTTTTCGAACGTCAAAGTACATGAGACAGTCCCCCAAAACGCCCACCCTTCACCACTTCCTAGTGCTTTAGCTGGGAAGAAGAAGTGGCGCAACAAACTCCCCAGCAGCACAGCTGTCTGTTTAGTCGGATAGACTTGATTCTATACATACATAGGCAAAGTAATCAACATTACGAGACACAGAACTTAAAAATTTGTCATTTATGTCAGCTAGCCATGCCAATATACCAACAAATAAAATTAAAAATTAACTTAAGCACAAAAAATAAAAAGTAAACAAAGCATATACCAAAATAAAAGTCTCCTGGTATAAATGGCGTGATAGCTTACATAAGCAATGCTGGATTATGTTTACAAATGATAACCTAGGACCATCGACGTAAAATAAATAAACAAGTAGGTAATTATTAGCAATAATAACAAAATCATGGTCAGCAAGACGACCAGTCACCACAAGCAGCACCCGTTCACGAGCATAACGCAAAGATCAGCCATTACCCC
Organism: Polymixis lichenea; assembly: GCA_949091785.1. NCBI lineage: Eukaryota > Metazoa > Arthropoda > Insecta > Lepidoptera > Noctuidae > Polymixis > Polymixis lichenea. The sequence goes on along the minus strand of OX420940.1, from coordinate 24,696,713 downwards.
CTCGCCATATTTGAGGGAAAGAGGTAACCCGATCCCCAACGCTACCGCAAGCAGTGACATCTACGGGAGCATGACGAACTTGCTGCCGGTTACTCAGGCAAGAATAGAATTATCAATTGTCGAGGTCGCTAGCTAACCATAATGCCATAGAACTCTTCACAAAAAAAAAAATGTTATGAGTAGAACATGTCAATAACTAATGAAAAAACAGATTATAATTTAAAAATTACTTAGTCAATAAAAATATATATATATCAATAATTATCTGAACCCATATAACCTGTCTCTAGGTACGATTCTGGAGAAAGAACATAAACATTGTCTTGAGTTAATCACAGCGACCAACTATTTTTGTCATTTAAATAGTCGTTGATGGAATAGTAAGCCTTTAAACACAGGTTGGACTTTATTTGAGCTTTAAACGCATCAAAAGGCAAATCTAGCAAAGCAGAGGGAAGCTTGTTATAAAAGTTTATACCAAGCCCAACAAATGAATTATGAACCTTATGAAGCCGGTGAAACGGAGCACGTAGTTTGTCCTTATTTCTAGTGTTTACGGTGTGAATATCACTGTTTTTAGTGTACAAGTGTATATTTTGTCTAATATATAAGATATTGGCAAAAATGAATTGTGATGCTGCCGTGAGAATACCAATTTCTATAAAAAAATCCCTCAACAAAACTCTGGCACCTAGCTGGTAAATTACTCGAACAGCACTTTTTTGAAGCACAAATATATTTTGAATATCAGCAGCTTTGCCCCACAGCAAAATACCGTAGGACATAACGCTGTGAAAATAACTAAAGTAGACTAACCGAGCTGTATCGACGTCAGTGTATTGTCTTATTTTTCTGACGGCGTAGGCAGCTGAACTGAGCCTTCCTGCTAGGCTTGATATGTGTAATCCCCACTGAAGTTTGGCATCTACTGTTATGCCCAGAAAAACTGCCGAGTCTACAGTCTCAAGCACCTCTTTATTTAAGACAATGTTTCCCAACATTGTCTTAAATAAAGACCTTCCTTAATCATATAAAACACCAACATTTAACATATCTACACGTTATGCAAATCGTAGAAAATAAACTCAAAAAACTGTAGTTAGTACATTTAAGTACCCAAGTACAATTTTTATGTCCACGCAATCACTGTCCATTCCAAGGTTGCCTGGAAGAGATCGCAGAAAGCGATAAGGCCGCCCATTGTATGTTTTTAGTGTTAATTTTGTTTTTGTCATGTATTTTCTGGTGTACAATAAAGCATATATAAATAAATAAATAAATACAAATCTTTTCATAACTTCGAAACCAGTGGTCCGATTTAGAGGATTCCAACTGGAATATCCGTTTTATGCTTAACTCGATTATTTGAACCAGAAAGTATCAAAATGTGTACATTAACAAAAAATCACATTTTCAAGTTACGTAAATAAGACTATCCTTATAGTGCACGATCCCCTGAGGTCACTTCGCTCATAGATACAAGTGGCGCACCGAGCGCCAAAGAATATTAAGAATATTACACGATAAAAATCACACATTTTTGTGCATAACCTATGGTTCTATTGTTATTTTCGTTTTCATATTAATATATTATACGGCTAAATGGGACGTCGCAAAGGGTAGGCACATACGTCAGTAGATAGGTATAAACATTAACTTTAAGATTATAATAGTTTTAATAATGTAAATACATGTTTTGCCAGTTTATTAATAAATATATGGTAGCGAGGGTGAGGAATGGGAAGAGCCGGCAGAGGGGGAAATTTGGTGTATAAAAGACGGGCCATTTTGCGTAGCGAGACGCCTAAAGCCCGGTTAAGCAGTTACGGCCTCTTAAGGTCAAATGTGAGATGCCATACCCAAAAAAAAAACGTAGCGAGACACTTCAGTTCCAGCACTCAAGAAGAACACTACTAATAAGAAGTCTGCCAGATCCTCATTAGTTCCTTGCCGACGTTTGCCTCCAGAAAATCACCTGCTCGTGATTTATTCAACAAAGTTCAAGCTTTCCCGAACATTTTGGTCCTTCGTCGTCGGATTGCAGACCTGAGCCTAGAAGATAGTTTTAACACGAAGTCAGACGGAGAACAAGTGAAACGTCGACAGGAAGAGCTCAACGCGCTTAGAGCCGTACAAGAGGCCCCGTTAGGGAACCCGCCTGCACAGGGCATGTCGGACGCCGCTACCGAGACAACGGGTACTAGCAGCGGAACTAGTGCTTCGACTGCCACAGAAGCAAGCACCTCTACGGGAACTGAAGACACCAGCGCCGCATCCCAGAAGGAGCGGACTTCTCAACGTACATTGAGGCCCGCTGACGCACGGCCACGTCGCTCCGTAGCCTCCCGCAAAAACTCCTCGCGGAGTTGGAAGCGAAAGAGCGGCTAGCCGAGTTGAAGCTTAAGCAAGCACAGATACAAGCTGAAACAGAAAAACAGTAACTACGTGTACAACGTCTTCAAGCAGAAGCAGACACCTCAGAAGAAGAAGAAGAAGAAATAGAAGATGACCTGGCTTCGGTTCGCATTAGCGACTTGTTAAAAGGCACCGAGTCAAACCAACCACAGCCAACACATCAGGAAGAGGACAAGAAGACAGGAAGATCACATAGAAGCAAGAAGATAGTATGAAAACACGCCAGCCGTTGATAGACGTGGCCATCCTAGCCGCCGCACTGTCTCAAGCGGTAAGAAGCACGAGGGAACCACCAAAGTATATTCAAGAGCTTCCGCCTTTCAATGGAAGCAGCACAGACTGGCTCGGCTTCAAGACAGCATACGAAGAAACACTCAAGTACATCACACAAAATGAAAACATAGCACGTATACGTCGGAGGAACTGCGAAAGAAGCTTTTGGCGGTCTCCTAGTGAGCCAACCAGATTCAAGAGTCGTAATACACGCACTTGATAGAAGATTTAGAAGACCAGAAGCACTCATTCACGTCGAAATGGAGAAACTCGAGCCACTAAACCAGGTCAGCGACAATCCTCGAGACTTATGCATCTTCGCCGGGCGAATAGCAAACATAGTAGGCACCATTGAAGCATTGAAGAAGCCACAATACCTGCACAGTCCTGAGATGGCGCGAACGATTACAGAGAAGCTTACTCCTATAATGAAGAACAAGTGGTATGAGTACGCAGCGACGAAGAAAGAAGATACTCCAGAATTAAAGTAGATATCTACCTTCTTGAACGAAGAAGCAGACAAGTATGGCCCTTTTACCTTACCAGAGGCCGAAAGAACAGAAGAGCAAAGCGCACATTCGCTACAGCCAAGAGGACCTCATCAGAAGATCAATACCCTCAGTGCAAGCAAGACCATAAGCTAGCCGACGACGCGACCAGAGATACTCCAGACGACTTCGACACGACACATAGATGGTTCCAAGGACCTTCATTCTTGAAACTGCCGGAGTCACAATGGCCAAAAGATGAGAACGTGATGGAATATGACACAGGAGAAGAAAGAGAGAAGTGTCACTCGTGTCAACAAGAAGACAACCGCAACCAAGATCACCTACCGGAGATCGAGAGGTTCTCGAAGTGGCTTCGACTCATAAGGGCAACGGCATGAGTCTTACAATTTCTAGACCTGTGCAGGATAAATAAGAACAGAGTCGCAACCACCAGGAAAATAACAAAAAAAACCGAAGCAAAAGATCGACCGAAGCAGATTGGCGCACCTATAAGAGGACGCTACCTAAACGAGTGAAAAAGGTCGTACCTCACGACGCTTGCAACTGCCTTGAAATACCTGCGGCGTACCTAATAAGAGCTGAACAGCTGTGGGTACGGGCCAGTCAGCAAGAGAGCTTCAGAGCTGAGATAGAACGAATCAGACGAGAAGGCGCACCTAGCAACAGCGAGCGCTAAGTCATCTCATTACATACCTCGATGCTAAAGGCACCGTACGTCTGCGAGGGAGATTCTGGACGGCAAACAACCATACACACGACTATACATAGCGCATGTCTACGGGAAACTTCATCACGGCGGCGTGGAAACGGTCGTAAATGAATTAAGACAACGACTGTGGATTTCGAACATACGCCCAGCTGTAAGAAATATAATAAAGAGTTGTCTGCCGTGCCGCATAAGGAAAATGAAGACGGCCATCCCTCTCACAGGAGACCTGACGCCTCGCCTTGTTATGTTGTTGTTACTTAAAACTTATGACTTATGACCATGCGCGCCCTTTTTCCTTCACGGGAGTCGATTACTTCGGTCCTATAGAAGTGACAGTCGGCCGTCATCACGAAAAAAGATACGGCGCCCTCTTCACGTGCTTGACGTCACCAGCAATACACATCGAGGTCATAGGTATACTGATTGAGCGCCGACTCCGCTGATCGGCCCTTTACGAGATTCATGGCAAGAAGAGGCTGTCCAAAAGAACTGTGGAGCGACAACGCTACGTGCTTCAAGGCAGCTGATAAGGAGTTCGGCTCAGCGGCGCTCGAAGCGCTGGAACACGAAACCACATGTCACCACATCACCTGGAGGTATATCCCTCCAGTAACCTCATTTATGGGAGGAACGTGGGAACGAATGGTACGGTCGGTAAAAGAAGAACTGAAAATTACTTAAACGAGCGGTACCCTAGCGACGAAACACTGGTGACGTTGCTAAAAGAAGTCGAGAACACCGTAAATTCACGACCTCTCACCCATGTCTCGGTCAATCCCCAAGAACCTGAAGCGCTGACACCAGGTCACTTTGAAGGAAAAGACGTGACAGCCCGCCAGCAATGGAAACGAGCACAAGTCCTGGAGGACGTTTTCTGGAGGAGATGGGTTAAGGAGTACATGCCCCTACTGCAACACCGGCGGGAGCCTATCAGCACCGGAACCCAGCCCAAGATCGGTGACCTCGTCATCATCTGCGACGGCAACCTACCACGCAACACCTGGCCGCGAGGTCGCACACTGGTACCGATTTAATAAAAAAAAAGGACATTGATCCTAGACCGCTGATATTTTTTTCTAATGTTGTGGCAGTGATCACAAATAAGACAAAAAAATATTACTGTCGTACCTCAAATAATGTTTCGTAATTTTTTTTTAAATAGTAGTTTTAATAATGTAAATACATGTTTTGCCAGTTAATTATATGGTAGCGGGGGTGAGGAAGGGGAAGAGCCGGCAGAGGGGGAAATTTGATGTATAAAAGATGGGCCATTTTGCGTAGCGAGACACTTCAGTTCCAGCGCACAAAAATAACACTACTAATAAGAAGAAGGCTACCAGCTCCTCATTAGTTCCTTGCCGTCGTTTGCCTCCAGACAAATACCTGCTTGTGTTTTATTCAACAAGGTTCAAGCTATCCCGAACACTTTTAATATTATAAAAAATACCTTATAAACTTACTTTGATCGCTCTTATTAGATTTTTAAATGAAAACAATTTGCTTATTATGAAAGCTAGATAGACTAATTTAAAGGCATAAACATCTAATATACCAATCTTGCAAATCGACTGACAACTACAAATGAATTTTCCAACTGCTTAGTTATTTTACTTTGTCGAAAGTTAGCTAAATAGCCATTCTTTTACTCTGTCATGATTGACTGAAAGGTATAGCGGGATGTTAATCATACCTGTAACAATCTGCTTTGTTCCCTATATGCCCAGTGAAGTAATGGAATAATTCGACTGTTGTCATACACTGGTATTTGTGTTGGCTCTTATCTAGTCCCATTTCTTACATACATTTTTGGCAAGATTCTTTGCAAATTCCGACTTTTGTAACACTCAAACCTCTATGGTCCCGCCATGGGATCTGGAGGCAAACGTCCTCGCGCTCACTTGGGAGTGGCGCGAGGAGGCCAAACGCCGGGGCGTAACTCCGCTGCCGCGGGAAATCGCGGCACGGCGGACAGAGCTCCGGCAGGATCTCATGGCGACGTGGGAAGTACGATTGTCGCAACCCAGTGCTGGGCACGCCACGATTGCGGCGGTAAGTCCCCTCTTTGAGGCGTGGCTTGAGAGGCGGCATGGCGTCCTCACCTTCCGCCTGACACAGGTCCTCACCGGACATGGCTGTTTCGGGAGGTTCCTGTTTCGGATAGGGCGGGAGGAAACGCCCGGGTGTTTCCATTGCGAAGATCGCCCAGAGGACACGGTGGAGCATACGGTGGAGGTCTGCCCAGCTTGGGCGGAGCAACGCCGTGTCCTCGTGGAGGTGATCGGCGGCGGCGATCTCTCGCGTCCGACCCTGGTCCAGGCCATGGTACGGAGCAAGAGGGCATGGCTGGCAGTCGCCTCCTTCAGCGAAGCAGTTATGCTCGCAAAGAGGGAGGCGGCGCACGTGAGGGAGATGCAGTACATGCGCCCTCACAGCCGTGGCCTTCGCAGGAGACGCCCTGGGCGTCGGGAATCCCAGGCTGATTCCCGGCCACCGTAGGCACGGGCTTGCGGACGGCGAGTAATGGGTAGCTCGCTGTCCGGTAAGGACCAAGACCGGGTCGACGGCGCGTTGTGTTCCACGCGCGCCTCAAAGAGATGTCAGCAGCAACAGATGGGGCCCGCAAGGGCCGATGCCTGCCGGGGGTGCGGGTTGTTCGAAAGAGATACCGCCGCCCCTGGCACACAGGCAACTGAGGGAACACGGGTGGGTTTTAGTCAGTAAAAGTCTGACACGCCCTCCCGCTCCACCCAGAGCGGGAGAAGTTATTTGATGATTTCCCACCCAGAAAAAAAAAAAACCTCTATGGTCCCATAGAAATGTTTGATCTCCATAAGAAACAGGATTTATGGTCATCACACACAAAAAATTGCCCATTTTCTTGCAGACTCTATTTTTTTGTGAATGTGATTAAGAAGGTAAGGTCGTTTTCATGTAGCGACAACAGTTGAGTTACCTACCGTTATTGCCCCATCCAACCTGTTTATGTTGTAATGTCCATCACTGCTGCTTAGGTACATAATGGAAAAGGGTGATGATAATTATTTAAAAGGTTAAATCTGTAACTCTCCGCAATTTTCTAACCTTTTGGCAACTTGCAGTAAAGTATTGAAGAATACGAATAAATTGCAATACTGCTCATCGCCCATTGCAAAAAGCATGATAATTTATACCCTACGGTCGGCGCAGACATATAAGGAATATCTATGCGGAATTTGAACAAAACCTATCCAGCAGTTTTCGCGCGATGCTGGAACATACACTCAGACAAAAATGATTAAAAATATATTTTCGGAATTAGAATTGTTGCCAGACCTTGCAAACATTACAAAAAAAAATCTCAATGTACAGTTTTGACTACGCTATGATCTTATTATATGTATAGAATTAGATATAGGTCGGTTGCCTCCATTTAATATCAAAACAATACAACAGTTGAAAACTCAAAAAATATCTCTCAATTACTATAAAAATCAGATACAAAACAAGATTTTTAAAAGAGAGCTTTCCATATAGGCCATCGCAGATCACGCCCAGGAGGCAAATGTTCCTGGGCTTTAACAAAGTCGGGAGGTGGTGGATACTTCTCTTCCTAGTTTGCTTATTGGGAATATCTAGTCAGTACTCTGCTGTAAGTAATTTTAATGAGCCACCATACAATACTGTAGCTATGATATATTTGGTCTTGAGACTTCTTCCACCTATCACCCACACGAGTCAAACTCAAACCATTTATTACAAATAAACCAATTACAGGTACTTTTGAACTGTCAAGGGGTCAGGTTGTCACGAAAGATGTAGCTTTTTGAAGCCATTTATTCAAAACTAGCATTTGCCAGCGGCTTCACCTGCATTAACCAATTTACCAACAACCTTAACAAATTATGCACCTAAACCTTCCTCATAAATCACTTTATTGGTGAAAACTGCATGAAAAATCGTTCAGTGGTTTTTGATTTTATCGCGAACAGACAGACGCGGGGACTTTGTTTTATAACATTTAGTGATAGGCTGAGAATCAGCACTCCCGCCCTTCCTAGTGCTTTAGTTGGGAAGAAGAAGTGGCACAACAAACTCCCCAGCAGCACAGCTGTCTGTTTAGTTAGATAAGCTTGATTCTATATAATAAAGGTATGCTAAGTAATTAACATTATGAGACACAGAACATTAAAAACATTAAGCCAGAAATAACAATATACCAAAAACTTCAATAAAAACTATGCTAACTCTAGCAAATAATTCAAAATGTTAAAATAATAACCTAAATAAAAGCCTCCAGGCAGTGCATGACGGCTTACACATTAAACATAGCTGTTGATGTAACAAGACGAGTTACAACTTGAGGCCACAAATAATAAACTAGGACCATCCAGTTCCCAAAAGCAGCAACCGTTCACAAGCATAACACAAAGATCAGCCATTACCCCCTTGCCATATTTGAGAGATCTCTTCCCATGACTTCCAGCTCTTGCGATGCAGGGCTAATGCCAAGTGTTTGCCAAAAATAATAATACAGTTCTTAGGACTTTTTTTATAGCCTATACTGTGTCCCACTGCCGGGCAAAGGCCTCCCCTTTTTCCGTCCAAACCAAGCAAACAAAACCTGATGCACCTTCGAATTTTGACAATTCAAAAGTGCCTGTAAATGGTTTAATTGAAATAAATGCTTTGAGTTTGAATTTTGTCTATCTGCATGCATATTTAATTTCTATACGTAACCGTATTCTATACGTACATAACAGTACATGAATAGTTGCATGGGGCCAGATAGTTAGATACTTCTACATGAATACTTACATGGGGGCAGTTCGTTAGACCAGAAATGTTGACAGTGTTGCTGGAGTGCTGGTGACCGGGCTTTAGTACCCCACGAGTTTTACGAAATTCTGAATCACACACTGTCAAGTTTTCGTTGAACGTTAGGTCCATCGTCAAATGTGTCCGATTGGGTTTGTTGAGCGTACACAATTCTGCAGTGTACCGACCCTGCACCCCGTCCAGAGACGGAGTGAATGTCGAGTACGGAACATAAGGATCAATCAAAGAATCTTCACACCTGTACTGAACTCCACTCTGTTCGGCGCTCGTTTGCCACACCAAAAACACAAAAAACACAGCGACACACAACATTGCGGACACTTAAATAATTATTTATGTAAATATATTCATGACGACGGCATTACCACTGAGATATAGTTCGCTTAAAATGCGAATAACTTTGTAAAACTCCAAGAGCTTTTTCTATATCACAATATAGCTAATTACATTAATTGGTTAATAATTAAATTTGTAAATATTAGCAACTGTACACACGAACATCACGAAAGAACTTTAAAATAAAATCGCCATTTTGTTTGGTTACACTTCTCTTGACATGACACTAGTTTGACGTTGACACATGACACTGTAAGTCACAGAACATTTAAACCTCAAGCGGCTAAACTAACAGTTATTCTCAGACGCGGATGTCGATTTGAGACGATTTCAGTTTGGCCCTTCACTTCCTGTAGTAATGCAAATGACATATCGACCGTACGCTGCCAATACCTCCTAAGTGTTTTGAGGACAAGTTTACAGAACATAAACTGAATATTTACAAAAATACAGATAGTATTTATAAACCCAAAATCCAACTTTATTAATTTTACTTAAGCTTTATATTTATAGTAATAATATATTCAAATCATGCTCTTTTGTGGCTTTAGGTAAGCTAGAAGGTATTTCCATAAAAAATATAGCAAAACAATCAGTTAGATGTTGTTTCTTAAAATTAAAGAAAATACATACCACTTTTATAATAATCGAAAAATACAAATGAAAACTTCACAAATTCACAATATTTTGGTCTCACTAGGAACATTATTTCTTTTAAAATTAGAAATAAAAAATAACATAACAAACAGAAAATGATTGCATTCGTTTTACAATCTAATAATTACTACTATTTTGTTAAACAAAATCAGTAATAAACTCTTATTAGTTGTATGCTTATCTACTAAAAATAAAAAAAGTATAAACACAAAATTATAAACTCAGATTACTGGCATCACGCTCTTTAATTCTTGTAAATGCTTGTATTTTGTATCCATATTGGGAATTTTATTTTGACGTGTTAGTGTGTAATTTCGTATGACGTCGATGTTAATGGTTTTTTGTGGCCTTGCCAATTGTCATCAAAATTCATCTTAAATTTGATGACTCTGGCTGGGTCATATCCTTGATATCGGTTAGCTTTGGATCTCCAGGTTTACGGTCAGGTCAAATGGAATTGTAGCGCCAACTAGACGAATCTGCAAAATTCCGAATAAAACGTGTTTAACCAGAACTGCCTCGTAAGGAAAAGGCTTTTGTCTTGCTTCAATCAAAATCAAAATAAGTATTTTATTTCACTTAAACCTGCAAGGGCATTTATGGAACGTCAGAAGCTAGGTGCACGGTTCCAATTTGTCGCTTCCTATGGAGAAGAGCCGCAAGAAACTCCACGGTTACTCTTTTAAAATTAATTGGCTTTTACAGTGTTTTCAAATTACACTGCTATTAGGCATGCGAGGACAGTGCAGGCCTGTCAATAAGTACCAGGTAGGTACTTAGAGGAATTAAAATAAAGAATAGAAAATAGTCTAAAAGTCTGTAGATTTATAGACGTCTGTAAGGCCTACAACGTTCTCTCATTCACAATATGTAAAAGAATCTAGGTAAGTACAATCAGCCTATTTAAACCAAGTCACATGATTTTCATGAGAATCACTAATAAATAGTCGTTATTAGAAGTGATGTATAATGTCAAATAATGACGAGAATATGTCACAAATTGCAAAATTAAAAATAATAAAATTAACATTGTTATTTGGGAGCAGTTAATAGACTTTCACATAGTTATGCTCAGTAATATAATATGTCAATGGTTGTGCTGTTAATGAGGTACCAGGGAAGCCACATGGGCAGAAGGAATTAACGCCAAATTTCCTTGTCTTTAACGTAGACTTTTATCTTATAATATACTTTTTTGATAAGGACACGTTTGATGTGAGTTTCCATCGCTAAGTTCTGTAACCGACTTTGGTAACTTGTTATAGAAGCGGATACTGTTTATTAGAAATGACTTGCTAGTTTTAGTTAATCTAAACTTTGGAATCACAATTTCATCTTTACTACGTGTATTTAGATTATGGAAGTCGCATCTTTTTTTTGAAAAGACCTAAGTTTTTGCGAACATACAAGATATTTTCTAGGATATAAAGAGAAGGCAGAGTTAGTATATCAATTTCATTGAATTTGTTTCTAAGAGACTCGCGAGGCCCAATTTTATAGATTGCGCGGATTGCCCTCTTTTGTAGAATGAAAACTGAATCTACGTCAGCTGCCGACCCCCACAGCCGAACGCCATAAGACATAATACTGTGAAAATAAGCAAAGTATACTAACCTAGCTGTGGCTACATCAGTCAATTTTTCTTACTGCGTAAGCAGCTGAGCTTAATCTACCTGAAAGAGCTTTAATGTGGGCACCCCATTGCAATTTTGAATCTAAAGTAATTCCTAGAAATACAGTTTCCGAAATAGCATCTAGTTTCTTGCCATCAAGTTTTAAATTTGGACCTACTTGGGGTAGGGGAAAAGGGGGTATGGGGGTCACTTAAGCAAGATATACAATAAAACACACAATTTTTACTTTATCTTTATTTTAATTAACTTTTAAAGTATTTTAATCATTAGGTACACTATCAGTCTCGGACAGTTTCATTGCCTATGGAATCATATATTAATTGGCAATAAACTTTAAAAAAAAACATCTTTGACCACCATTGTCCATATCTGAGGGTAATTATAGATACAATGGGGACAATGAGAGTCAGCCTAGTCTAACAATTGTCACATATGTAACCTTTTGGCGAGTCCCATCCTGTGCAGCTAGCGTGTGCCCATTATCCGAACATTTGTATATAGCTCCTGCAGGACCGTCTTTCTCAAGCTGAGGAGACATTATTTTTCTCGGAAAGATTAACATTGGTGGGACAAAACCACCAGCAGCGCTCATGGCACACAAGAGTGTAATATTTTTTCCTCTTTCCCAACTTGTTATGGAGCCAACTCTTTTCATGTCTTTGGGAGCTAATATTTTTCCAGGATCTTGCACTGTGGAAATGCCTGTCTCGTCACAGTTATAAATATTATTAGGAGTAAATTTATATTAGTCCATTAGATCTCCTAATAGTCTGTAGAACAGTTGGACTTCTTCTTTATTGAAAGCCGTTATTCTGTTGACACTGGTAGCTTCAGGTTTGCGAACAGAGATGCTTTTTCTTTTTAAAAAGACATCTAGCCAATCGCATCCAACCATTTTAGTACTCTTGTCAAAATTGTGTGAAATTTTAAGCTCTTCTGCATACTGCTATGCTGCTTTCTTTATTTGAATCGCTGTGACTCCATAAAAAATAGAAGATAAGTATTTTATCCGTTCTGACAAAATCTTTTCTACATCTGCTGTGAATACAGGAAGTCGTCCGAAACGTGGTTCCGATGAATTGTTCTTCTTTAACCGCTTTTGGAGGCTTGAAAAGGGTATATTCATGGCTTTAGCAGCACTTCTCATAGAGTGGCCTTGACTCATGAAAACCTCAGCTTTTGGCAGTGTTTCAGATGGCCACTGAGCTTTATTTGTGGACGTGTGACGTATTTTCGGTATTTCTGGAATAGTAATTAATGGGATTTATTTTTTAGGTATGTTACAATGATTGCGGACAGTGGGAGTCAACTCTCATTGCCCGCACTGCAGTGACTCTTATTACCCGATCGTACGAAATTTGTAAAAAAAAATAATAAAATTTTAATTCGCTATTCAAATACCAGAAATATTTTTTATATCGATAATATAAGCTTAAAGACACACAATAACCTGCTATAAATATTTAAATTTTTTCTATTGATGTACTTACCGCTTATTTTGTGCACACGTAAAATTACATCAAATGGCCGCGAAACTGCGCAGCGGCCTTCCCGTGCAAACGATGGACGCGTGCTGAACGGACGAGCGGGGAGCCGCAAGCTGTCACTTAACGAGTCTTTATGGACGATATTTGTTTGTTTAGCAACTTTCGTATAGGAACTAGAACGCTGACCACCATTGCCTCCTGACTCTCATTGCCCCTTTTCCCCCTACATTTGGTAATGAGAACTTAAGACATTTAGTTTTGTTTGCATTGAGTAAAAGATTATTAGCCGCAAACCATTTCGAGAGAACAGCTAGACTATCGTTGACATGTAAGACATCCGTATCTTTTCTATCTATTCTAAAAATCCCAGTCATCTATATTCTAAGAGTCCCCCAAAACGCCCGCCCTTCACCACTTCCTAGTGCTTTAGCTGGGAAGAAGAAGTGGCGCAACAAATTCCCCAGCAGCTGTCTGTTAAGTTGGAAGAACTTGATTCTATACAATAATAGCATATAATTAACATTCAACAATAGATGAAAATTTAATTAATAAAAAAAAATAAAAAAATGGTTTATGCAGTCAAGTAAAATAAACAATGGTATGAAGTAATTCATATGACCTGTCAGTAGTTAAGCTAATTCTGGTGAAAGAACAAACGTTGTCTTGAGTTAATCACAGCAACCAACAATTCTCATCGTTTAAGTAGTCGTTGATAGAATAGTATGCCTTCGAACAAAGATTTGATTTTACTTTCGCTTTATACGCATTAAAATGTAAATCTAGCAAAGAAGAGGGAAAATTTTAAGAAAAGTTTACACCAAGCCCAACAAATGAGTTATGAACTTTATGAAGCCGGTGAAAGGGAGCACGTAGTTTGTCCTTATTTCTAGTATTAATATTATGAATATCACTGTTTTTAGTGTGCAAGTGTATATTTTACCTAATATATAAGATGTTAGCGAAGATGAATTGCGATGCCACCGTGAGAATACCAATATCTTTAAAAAAATCTCTCAGAGAAACTAGCACCTAGTTGGTAAATTGCACGAACAGCTCGTTTTTGAAGAAAAAAAATATTTTTTATGTCAGCGGCTTTACCCCACAGCAGAATTCTCCCATGCGTTAAATATGTGTTTCAGCAGAGCAACACCCGCGTCTGTAGTTGAACGACCTTTTGTAAAGCCATATTGTTCATCATGAAAGAGTTATGGATAGAGGAATCTAAATTAAAATGTCTTAGTAACTGCTTGAGTATTAACTTTTCAAATATTTTGCTAAATGCCGGTAAGATAGAAATATATATCCCAAATAAGATTTTCCTTCTAACCGTAAACGTTTATTTAATTCTTTTTTCCATCATTTTTTTATTTGCCTTGCGACGCCGTGTTACACCTTCGTTTATATTTACCATAAAAAAACCTCCTGACTAGTAGAGGGTACCGACAATTCACCTAATTGGTTCAATGCTCTCATCAGTATCAGATGAGTCGGTATCAGCTGACGACAAGCTACTAGATTCTGAATCGTCCGATGATGATGAAGACTTAGCCGATGTTGATGGTACCGTTTCGTGATGCGATGATGTTAAAAAAATATTCGACGTCGTTTTCTGATACTCTTTCAGAAATATTTTCATTTTGTTCAGGTTTACTATCACCTTGGCACAATTGTATGATCCTATATATTTGGCTTTTATGAATTTTCCTAAGATTTTTCTTTAAAGAAGAATAAAAAATGAAGGTTGAACCAATAACTCATAAACAGTAATGTTGAAAAAAATATGTGATGGAAATAACTCCCAAGTGAAACGGCATTAAACCAATTTTTTGTTATGAATTAAACTAATATAATACAAATAAATATGAAGTAACGAATATGGTATGCCTAATAATTTGTTACAACTAAGATTTTAACGTAATATACAAAAAAAAAACAATCAAAATACTCACCTTATATTGAAGAGGACACTAGAAAACACGTTACTCCATTCAAAATCAGTTGTCAAACTGTAGATAGTAGATATTACCGCCCAAGATTTTTTCGTCGTGGCTTTACGGTATTTCTGTAGCGGCTTTTTAACCGACTTCCAAAAGGAGGAGGTTCTCAATTCGTCGGAACCTTTTTTTTTTTTTTTATTTTTTTTTATGTATGTTCCCCGATTACTCGAAGATGGCTGGACCGATTTGGATAATTTTTTTTTTGTTTGAAAGGGTATACTTCCCAGGTGGTCCCATGATCATCAAGTCAGGATCTGATGATGGGATCCTGGAGAAATAGAGAGAACTCTTCAAATTTTATAGGCACACTTGAAGCAATTTGTGTAGTTTTTGGAAGAGTACTTTCTCGGAGTGGTTCCATTTCAATTTGGTGAAGATCTGATGAAGAACTTCGGAGATAGGCAACGGAACTCCTCAATAAATGATAGCAAATGGACAGGGATTGCTGAAATCTCATGTCTGTCAATTGTTTACGCCAGTTAATAACATAACATCACGCCGGTACGCTGTGAAGGGGTAAGCACATGTGAACCACTAAAAAGTGAAAAATAAAAAACTTTTTTCAAAAAAATAAACAACCGACTTCCAAAAAAACACTAAAAATTTAAAAATAACTTTAATTTCGGAAGGCGGTGACAAAAAATTAAAATACATATCCAAAGTCACCGACTTCCGAAATTAAAGTTATTTTTAAATTTTTAGTGTTTTTTTGGAAGTCGGTTGTTGTATGTTTAGTGTGTTTTGACAGTTCGGATAAATTGTCACATTTGTCACATCAAAGATTACGATACGAGATAATAGATGGCGCAAAAACAATATTTCGGTAAAAATGTTAGTTTGAAGGTATTGGCAATTTGGCAGCCACCACCGGTTGATATAAATTTTCTAAACGATGCTGATTATGCTTTTGTAACAAAATGCATATTATTAATCACTACAGAATTGGACAGTTTGTCCTAGGTAAACGTACTCATCCACAATTTTAAGTGCAGTGCCTCCGATCGTTACGAGAGTGGGTGTTACACGGCATTGGACATCACCTTTGTCTTGTCCATGTTCATTATAAGACCCACTCTTTCAGAAGCTCCACTGAGGTCATCAAGCATTGTAATGAGATCCTCCATAGTCTCAGCCATGATAACTATATCATCGGCAAACCGAAGGTGAGTGATGTACTCGCCATTGATGTTGGTGCCAGCCCCTTTCCAGTCCAGAACCTTGAAGACATACTCCAGTGCAGCGGTGAAGAGTTTCGGAGAGATAACGTCTCCCTGTCTGACACCTCGCTGCAGAAGGATAGTTTTCAAGGTCTGGTCCTGGAGTCGGACTGACATAGTGGCGTTTTCGTACAGACAATTCAACATCTCGAAGTACCGATAGTCAATCTGGCACCGTTGGAGGTACTGCAGTACAGCCCATGTCTCGATCGAATCGAAGGTTTTTTTCTTAGTTCACAAATGCTAAACAGAGAGGCAGGCGGTCTTCTGTATAACGTACTGCAGCGTATGTACCTATTACTACCTACGTAGTCTACGGTGCTAAAGCCTTTACGGAACCCGGCTTGTTTGCGAGGCTGGATGTCGTCAAATCTGCGCGCTAGACATATCGTAATGACTCCAGAACACAGCTTGTATACATAGTTGACAAGTGATATAATATAATGGCCCATAATTCCTTAAGAAGGGCATTGTCACCCTTCTGTTCCATGCCTGTGTCGTTTTGCCGTCGAGTATGACGGAATCAAACAGCTAGGGCCTTAAGAACGGGTTTCCCACCGGCCTTTAGGAGTTCGCCATAGAGGAGAGTATGGAGTTCGCCTTGTTTTTGAGCTGCTTCAAAGCCATCCTAATCTTGTACAAGCTGACGTCCGGGATGTCTACAGTCATTCGTAACGGGCCCAACAGCAACACCAACCTATACTTACTGTAATTTATATAATACTAGCTTTTGCCAGCGGCTTCGCCCGCGCGGATCTTTCATCCCCTATTTAACTCCCTTAGGGGTTGAATTTCGAAAAATCCTTCCTTATTCCTTGTCTACATTATAAAGCGAACGTCTGTGCAAAATTTCAGCTTTCTACGTCCAAGGGTTTGGGCTGGGCGTTGATGAGTCAGTCGGGACTTTTCATTTATTTACATAGATTAATTACAGTCATACTAGGTATACCGTATAAGGTATCTAACTACTATATAGATAATGTTATTAACTGGAAACTAACCGTATCTGCGTTGTGTTCCACGCGCGCCTCAAAGAGATTTAAGCACCAACAGGTGGGGCCCGCAAGGGCCGATGCCTGCCGGGGGTGCGGGTTGTTCGAAAGAGATACCGCCGCCCCTGGCACACAGGCAACTGAGGGAACACGGGTGGGTTTTAGTCAGTAAAAGTCTGACACGCCCTCCCGCTCCGGAGAAGTTATTTGATGATTTCCCACCCAGAAAAAAAAAAAAAAAAAAAAACCGTATCTGTGGACGTGAACAATACATTTATTGCATAGAAAAAATGTGTCAGTGCTGTGTATGGAGCAGAATATGTAGATCATTGTAAACCATTTTAAAAAGCACTACCTAACAATTCTTCCACTTCCTTGCCTTTACGTTTTTGAAATTTGTGTGTTTATAAAAAGGTATTCATTCGCACATGTTCCCATTGTATGAACACATTTCTAAAAGAGTCAATAGCAGAAGCCCAAATAAATTACTTGCACCTAGCCAGAGACTGCATTTGTATAGCAGGAATTCCAAATGCATGACAATCAAAATTTTCAACAATTTACCTTCACGCATCAGAATGCTGCCTACTAATAAATTTAAGAAAATAATATTTGCCTGGCTTTTAGACAACTGTTTTTATTCAGTTCACGATTTTTTTAATTATACATTTTGACATTACCTACATGTTATCAGTAGGTACGAGGTAGGTACTTGTGTATGTGGATTGACTTTTTAATTTTAATTTTACGGCATTTGACATTTAATTCAAAAATATTTTGTTTTGTTTTCCTAATTAATAAAATTTGACATTGTAAAAAAAATAGTTACCCATTGTAATTTCACACTTAACTTTAATATTGACAGTTTTGTGAAAGAAGGTAGGTACTTCTCTTTTTAAGCGATTCTATTATATTATAGTCTATCTGTTACCTTTTCATGTTATAACAGCTGAACGGAATTGGACGAAAGGCATTCTAATAGGCCATGACTAAGAGTTAGGGCATAGGATAGGTATGTACTTTTTTATCCCGATGTAAATTCATGTGATAATTTCCAACTATCACCAAGCGAAGCCGCGGGCAGTAGCTAGATTTAATATAAATATTTTAGCTGTAAAAGGTGGTAGTTAGACCTTTGCTAAAATCCGGACAAATATCACCTCTATATTTCCAGAAGGAGAACAAGCGGAGGTCACGTACAAAAGAAAAGTGAAGGCCACTGAGGTACTACTAGTAATAATATAGTTCAATGTAAAAAGCACGAGGTGTATGAAATATGAGTTGTTGTAAATAGTTAATGTGCATGTTAACTTGATCATAACTTTATTCTATACATTATTGTAAATTGTAGGTAAATACGAAATAAACGTTAGTATCAAATTAGCACTCTACTTTTTCTTTGTGTTCTTCTTTTATCTACGATCGGCTTTCTGGTCATAATCAAATGGGGTCTTAGTGTGAGACTGTTATTTTTGATGTTCCATTGAAATTATGTTTCAATACTAAGTACCTTTTCACTATCTTTGGTCCATGTTCAGGATTTGCCATCTCTTTAAAAGTGAAAGCCTCCCTTCTACAGAGATGGCAAAACTAAACGGCTTGAATATCAAAAGAGTGAAAAAATTCAAATAACTAGGGCATTTTCTCGCTGACGACAATGTTGATTTTGAAAGGTAGCGTATGGCATTGGCGGTCTGAGGTAACATGTTGGCCTGAAGACTCGCTCGGTGTAGCAATCTAGCAAAAGTAACACTTTTTAAGGCAAACTGCCAGTGCTTTTACACGGGTTATCGCAAGATGATGATGAGAACGCTGGATGACCTATGAGTACAGTATAATAATATTTTAGGATGCTATTGGGACTGCCACGATGGTACTTGTGAGGGATTACTCATCTCTTAGGTAATTCTTAGCCACGGCTTATTTAATTTTCTTTTTTACGGACGCTTTTAATGTGCACGTCTTTCTACTTATGTTAAGGCATGCAGTGTCGCCGTCCGCATAGGTCACCGTTACAACGTCATTAGTATTAGGCAAGTTTGTAGTACAGATCTACGATCAATAAGATTGAGTAGAGTACAGGCCCGAGCACAGAGCCTTGTGGGACTGAGGCCTTCATTTCGTAAAGATTAGACAGTTCTTCGTCATACTTAGCTCTCTTTTTTATCTAAATAAATCAAATCAAATCAAGTAGAACAGTATTCTTTATTTTCCGATGACTGTCTGATTTTGTAGACCACTCTATGCACTTGTTCTACATGCAGCTGCGTGCTTTTCACAAAATCCAAATTGATGGTCTGTTATTATCACATTCTCTTCAAGGTTTTACGTATAATTATTTTCCCAAAGACCGTCGATATGATAGGCTTATGGGTCTATAGCTTGGTTGGGTTGGTGGTTTTCCCGGCTTCGCTATCATACATATTTGCGATTTCTTCCAAAATTTTGGGTAGTATTGTAGCTGAAACTTTGAAAGACAGCATTGAACAGCACTGTTAGAAAAAGGCGATATTTTTTCTGGGTAAATGCTTGAGTGCGATGTGCTCATAACCAGGACTTTTATTATTCTCCAGATTTCTTATTGTTAGTGTCAGTTCCCACGGGGACCAGTTTGAGTAAAGGTATAAAAAATTGTTCTTGGTTACTAAGATATTCACCAATCGCACTGGACCCGCGGGGTAGATTACTGCCCAATTTCTTTCTCAAAGAGAGGAGGCCTCTCTGTCTCAGCAGTGGGAACATTACAGGCTGATTATACTAAAATATTCATCCGAGTCCCTCTTCAAATCAGTAATCGACGACTCATTCGGAGTGATACCTCAGAAAGGTGTTGTGGAATAAGCACAGTCTTGTGGCTCTCTTCTGGGTCCGAAAGAAAATCATATTTATTTTCGATTTATATGATAGTTTCCTCTTTTATTATTAAATATTAAACTTTATCATTTATTCGTGATCCACTTTTCCTAGATGTAACTACTTGAGCACAATTTTTTTGTTAGATTAATTACAATAATATAATATTTTGTAATCTGCCTATTGTAAAGAGCCCAAAATAACAGGTTCCCTAAACCTTTTAGAAAATACAACGAATTTCTCCTGTATTGTGGGTGCGTTTACAAACATTTAAACCCACATACACAAACAACCAGACCCGGAACAACTACTTGTAGGTCATACAAATATTTGTTCCGTGCGGGAATCGATCCCACGACACGCAGCGCAGCAGTCAATCGTATAACCACTGCGCCGACCGTGCCGTCAGATCGTGCGTATTATTAATGTGATAGTTAGTTTATCAGATTCTGATTCAGATTCCGAAAAGAGCCTATGATTATATGACTATAAATAATATGATCTTAACATTTGAAATAAAAGGTTTCGCATCTATGAGTCACGTGGTTTTTTTTGTTTACCTTTTTTTTAACTACCTAAACCTATGGAGTATAGGTAGATTTTCGATTACACAAGATTATTTTTGATTCTCTCTGGATTACTGCAACACTTAAATGTAACAATAACTAGGTCAAATAGCGACGAATGACGACTCCACACAATAGTGTTTATTTGATAGTCCCTTGAAAATAAAGAAATCAAAGTCAGGGCCCTCTACCACAAAACTTTCTTTGTTACTATTTATAAACTGCATTTATTTCTCAATCAGGGAAATTAAAAATGTACAAATTTTACAAGTCTGTGTAGCACAAAACTCTAAGGAAATACTTTACAAATATGTTAATTGAAGTGACAAGTCTACAATTTATACATAGCAATGCTATGCCTATGGTTTGTGTTACTCTTTTAAAAGAACGAAAGAATTATACATTGTTACTAACACATATTTGTAATTTGTGCTACGCAATTTTTCTGCAATTTCGTAGAATTCTAGAGTTGTAAAGTTTTGTGGTAAGTATAAGGCCCAGGTGTTGTATTGATATCAGTCCGCCAGTAACTTTTATTCAGTTCACATCCTCTAGGTGAGTCTAGACCAGTGGGGTGCAGTCCATATGCACAGAAAGACACTGCCTACCCTACTTAAATCAAATAAATATTTAAAACTAACATTATTTCATCGATAAACCAAAAATCTTTATTCATAAATCAGCACCACCTGTCGAGCGTCGGTCGTATCATTAGTATCATCGATACAAAACCCGTTCGTTCGTACAATTTCACGCAACTTTGCATTGCGATGCAATAGGGCCGCTAAGTGCCTCGGGAGAGACACGAACTATTCGCGTCTTCATTTTTTTATGTGTGCTCTCGTGGTCATGCAGATCTATTGGATGTGCGTTCCTATACATACGTGGCACACAATGTTACAATTTACGTACCCAACCGTAGTCACTAGCTTTTTACTCCACGACAAATTACGAAACTTACCGAAGTTTTCCGATCAAAGTTGGTTATGGAACTATTTTTACAAGTAGCATTGTTTCATTGAATTGTCGCTACATAAACTACCATTACTTTTTTGTCGTATTATTTTTATATTCCGATTTCCGACGCCATTGTTTGTTTTGATTTATTTGTTTTGATTGTGAGCTATGGGTAGCATATATTTAAGATTTGAATGTTGATAATAGTGTGAAAAATAGATAATATTCACTGTGAAAGTTGTTCAGCTGGTATGTGTAGTTATAGAGAAAGGAAAAAATATGCTTTTTAAAACTATGTTTCGGTGAAAAAAGAAATCCAGTGGTTGGGAATAGTAGTTGTACACTGGATTTGCAATTAATACAAACTAAAGGTAAATTCAATACACAGCAATATGATTCATTTAACTGCCTTACAAGTTGCATGCTGCGGTGCAGCAATCGTTTATTCTATTTTATTTTTTGCCTTTTTTTAATTTCTGCGTACCCTGTCTAAAAACTGTGCACGCCACTGGTCTAGACGAAGCAAGTATATTTGTAATTTCAGTGTCCTAGCAATCCAGTAATTGTAAATATGTAGATCCTACTAATATTATAAATGTGAAAGTTTGTATGTTTGGATGTTTGTTACTCAAACACGCAACAACGGGTGAACGGATTTGTATGAAATTTGGCACACCGATAGATTATCACCAGGATTAACATAGGATACTTTTATCCCGGTAATACATTCCCGTGGGATAATTTCTGAGCTCCACGCGGGCGAAGCCGCTGGCAAAAGCTAGTAAATAATATTAATTTGTTGATTTATTATGAACAAAAATTAAAAGGAAAGTTTTAAGTTTCATTATACTCAAAATCACACTCGAATAACACTTAAAATGGAAATAACTTAAAACCGTACCGACCACATCACAATTTTAAAGTTAGAACTTGTATCATATTCCGATCTGCTGCGCGAGCACGGCGTACATGCCGAGCGCCGCCAGCGCCACGGCGCCGGCGTGCAGCGCGCGCAGAGCCAACTGCGCCCACAGGCCCAGCGCCAGCGCGCCGGCCGCCGCGCGCTCCAGCAGGCCGCGGTAGGGCGCCAGCAGCAGCAGCGCGCCCAGCGGCGCCGCGTGCGCGCGCGGCAGGTCGCTGCGCGTCCACAGCCACACCAGCGCCGCCGTGGCGCCCGTCTGCAGCAGCGCCACGTTGGACTCCCCGCAGGCGCGCACGTAGCGCCAGTCGAACTCCGACCCGCGCGCGCCCACCCACAGCAGCACCGAGCGCGTTACCAACACCTGCAATGTTTATGCACAAAGTTGCATGAATTCATTCCTGCATGATTATGTTAGACACCAAGGGGCGAGCGCTGAAATGACGACTTATGGAGATTTATAAAAGACTAGCTTTTGCCAGCGGCTTCGCCCGCGTGGAAGTCGATGTATTATACATATAAACCTTCCCCTTGAAGCACTCTATCTATTAAAAAAAACCCGCATCAAAATCCGTTGCGTAGTTTTAAAGATTTAAGCATACATAGGGATATAGGGACAGAGAAAACGACTTTGTTTTATACTATGTAGTGAAGAACACGTCTCGCTGCTTAAACACCACTTACGTTGGGAAAAGAGCAGGAGCCCTCACGGCCCGGGATATAAATGATTTCACTCAATCCTTCTACAGTAAATACATTATTTCAATTTCTAATTTTGAACTCAGTGCAAATGTGACCGAAAGACGACCCAGACGACTGAAAGATGACCCAGATAGAGTGGACCCGATGACTGAGCTCTACTCTGTGTTCTCGTCAAAGGGAATCCAACCTTGAAACTCTCCAACCTGTGGCAACAGAGGACCCATCCCGGTGTGGAGAGGCTCGAGACTGCTTTACCGTTCAAGATACACCACAGGTTGTACAAGATCAAATACAAGGTTCATCTCAAGTAGCACAGTCAGAGACTCGTGGCCTTGCTTGTTCTAGTAAAGTTTGTTATTGTTCTATTATGTTTTCAAATAGTTTAGGGAGAGGATTAGGTTAATTATTGTGTAACAACCTGAGTCAATCGGCTGATAATTATTGTATGCCAGGGAAATCCTACAAAGTGATAATGTCATCAATAATTGGGAATAAATATGATCCAAAGGCCATTATTCCTGTATTAGTAGATAATAATACTAATGTAAAACAAGATGACATCACTGATAGTGTCACTGAAATCTTGAAGATTAATTGTCAAATAATAATATTGTGTGCTTTTCCTTACTTTGAGCAGTTGTCAAGTAGGCAAAACCATAATACACATATGCTAAATAACCATAAGCATTTATTGGCTAATTGCTATAGTGACCAACTTATATTTTTTGATACCAACACTTTTGTTGAGAAATTAAAATCGACTAGGGATACTGCGTATCTGTCTATTAGTTTTAGACGTGAAATAGCATGGCTAATAGCTTTTAATTTAAACTCAGACGTAAGTAGTACCTATGTTGAAGTCTACTGTAATTACCACCACAAAAATTAGTAATAAGTAATACTAATATTAAGGTGGTTAGTGATACTAATTTAGACTAGTCAGTAAGACAACAGAAGGTACCAGTAATGATGTTTTTAATCTCATTATCAACAAGGTACCTTCTAGCTTTCAATTACTTAATTGTAAAAAGGGGCTAAGCAGAATTCCTTGAAATTGTTTCATCAAAACATTCAAGGGTTTTCTTCCAAACAATTGGAAATTGAATTGTTTTTAGAAAAAACAATGTTTGATATTATTTGTATAACTGAACACTGGTTGAGGGACTATGAAATGTTAATTAATTATGAGAATTATAGTGTGGGCAGTTCTTTTAACCGAAAATCCATGCTTCCCGCGGTCTCATTAGCGATAACATCGATGTTGCTCAGGATTTTGCAACTTTCTTTACCAATATTCCTATTAAAACTACAGAAATTTTAAATTCTTCGCCCGCACTTACTATTGATTTATTAAGAGCGAATGTTTCAGCCTGTCCTGTGGAATTTAAATTTAAACATATAAACCCTGTGGTCGTTGTAAAGGCTTTTAGGCAACTTTTTTCAGCAAGGTGTTTGAACAAGTTATGTTACATCAAATGCTCAATCATTTTAATCGTAATAACATCCTACACGATCAACAGTATGGTTTCACCAGAGGACGTTGCACAACCGACGCCGGTGTCACCTTTTTAAAACACATCTTTACCGCATGGGAAGAGGCGCAAGATGCAATAGGTATCTTTTGCGACCTATCCAAGGCGTTTGATTGCGTGAATCACGAAACACTTTTCTTGAAACTTGGGCGTTACAGACTGGGTGCACTTGCGCTTAGCTTGGTAAAATCGTACTTGAATGGTAGACTGCAGCAAGTTCAAATAAACGGTGTGGATTCCTTGGACTTAAAAGTCAAAATGGGTGTACTGCAGGGCTCTATGTTGGGTCCGTTCGTCTTTTTAGTAGATATAAATGATTTACCTCATTTACTAAGAAACCGACCACAAATGGTGTTATTTGCTGATGACATCTCACTGATTTTTAAAGTTAAGAGACATGCACAGGAGCTTGACGACGTAAATAATTTGGTATTAAATGGAAAGAAAACTAAACGCGAATCTTATGCATTTGCATAAGATTCGCGTAACCGAATGTTAGAAGTACTGAATGTCACGTTGAATTGAATAAGGAGATACTAGAATTCGTCGCTAGAATTCGTCGAACAGACGGTTTTTCTGGGAATCACGCTTGACTCAAAGCTACAGTGGGGTGCTCACTGAACATCACTTGCAGGGCGGCTAAGTTCTGCCGCTTACGCTGTTTGGAAGACCCGCCAATTAACAGACGTGGATAGCGCGAGACTGGTCTATTTTAGTTACTTTCATACCATCATGTCTTACGGTATTTTGCTACGTGGACGGGCAGATATTGAGTTGATCTTTAATATGCAAAAGAGGGCTGTCAGAGCCATCTACAACCTCCACAAACGCGAATCTCTAAGGGAACTGTTCAAAACAATTAACAGCATGATGGTACCTTGTCAATATATCTATGAAAACATACATAATGTGTTCGTAAAAATCTACATCTTTTTAGTAAAATGTTATAATAAAATACCTGTCGATATTCTTGAACTAAATTATATGTAGACAAGCATAGTAAAAGTTAGATGATTATATCGTAGATAAAAATGCTTGGTTTAATGCTGGTCCTGCTCCACAGCCACCTGGGCATACTAGTTAAAATCTTAATATTTGGAAGAGCTGCTTCCTTTTTTTATTTTTTCTGGCATTACGAATATGTTTTTATTTTTACTGAACCAAGTGTTATTTATTGAATATGTGGCGGCCATCTACAATGCCACATACGAACTTCAAATCAACAAACTTAAGAAACACAAAAGTGAAGTGGCGCCATCTACAATACCATATTATGCGAACTACACAAGACTTGACGTCACACCGCAACTGCATCGCACAATCAGAGTTTACCGCGCGAATCGCATAGATACAACATCCCGACATCAACCGTCGGGCAGTTGCCCACCAGACACAACACCCGTCTGGTCGGAGGATCCTCCCTTTTCTATAGAGTATGAGTGAACTTTACACCCTAATCCTCATATCTCTTTAAATACTTCAATATGTATTAAATGTTTTTCTTTCTTTAAGGAAATCAAATTTTATTAATATTTCAAATACATTGCAAAGTATAGTTTTGTAAAATTTAGAAGCATTTTGTTTAAATTTTGTAAATGTGAGTACCATGCATCCATTTATTGTGTTGTTTTGATGTACGTTGACTTGAAAAAGCATGGCCAGTTGAGAGTATGTCATGTTCACTTAAATGTCTCACTGATGGTGGCGCGTGTGTTGGATCATTCGGTTTCCTACAAATTTGTTGAGCTGGATGGTGCTGATCCACGCGTCAAGTTCGTGAACGGGCGCTGTAGGTTGAGACTGGTCATCTCGTAACTTCCAGGGTTTATTTTTAATCTTATATTTAGAATCGTATATTAATTTTTACATTGTGCTCACATACAGAAGCAACAAGAATAATGGTAATTTAAAATAGTGTTCATGGAGTTTCTTGCCCATTCTTCTCCATAGAGATCTACGTTTTGGAATGGGCAACTAGCTTCAAATTTCCAACTGATCGACTTTTTGACAATTCAAAAGTGCCTGTAAATGGTTTAATTGAAATAAATACTTTGAGTTTGAGTGTGCATTATATTAACCACTCACCCCACAGGTGATTAAATGTATGTTCCCTTAGAGGAATGTATGTTCAGTTTTTCCCGAATTTGATAATTTTCTGGGAAACTTTATTTATATAGATTAGTGAGTTTACTCTACCTCTGCACTTGCCCATCCAATAGCCGTAGTGAGGATTTTAGCATGACCTTTTCCTGGAACAGAATTCAGTGCGAAGTATATACCCAGAAGATCTGCAAAGTCAACTGTTGCTTTCAGAATTTCCTGAAATCAAGCAAAGAGCATTTTGTTAGTAAATATTGAGAAACACATGCACTAACTGGACTCAAGTCTGTGAGGGTGTTTCCTCCAAAGACCATCTCAGATGCTTATGCTGCTAAAATGATCTTACTAGACATAGCCTGTACTTTAAAAGAGACTGACCTCTTAGTTTGTTTCCTATCTTAGTATTTTGAGAAGCAACAGCTTCTCAGATTAGTAAGATAGGAAACACTTACATCATCTAGTTTTTATAATCCTTACATAGTCTAAAACTAAGTTGCTTTTCGTGTTTGTATGCTTAGATCTTTTAAACTATGCAACGGATTTTAATGCGGTATTCATCGATAAAGTCATTCAAGAGGAAGGTTTATATGTATAATACACCAAACTCTACGTGGGCGAAGCTGCTGGCAAAAGCTAGTTTATCAATAAACTAGTAACATCCAAGATTTCAAATTATACTATTGAGGTAATATTTAGTTTAAATGAGTGGCTTCACTCCAGTTGGACTGGTGTTACAGTATTTTTAAGTGGAGGTATGCCTCTTTTATCTCATTGCCTCTTAGTAGTGAGAATGACCTGGTTTGGTTTCATATAATTAACAAAATGTAACTGATCACTTATTGAAATGAAACAGTAAACATTTGCCTTGCATTACTTTACCACACTAGCGCATGACTTAACAAACACTAAGATTACTGATAACTTAACAAACACTAAGATTACTGATAACTAATTACAATACAAACATAAGTGACCTGCATTTAGCTCACTGAATAAAGGCTTTTACTGACCTTCGGAAAGAGTGAGGTAAGTTATATAAATGACTGAATTGAAGCAAAAATAATTACCAAGAACACATTATATTCTCCTGTAATGTGACTGCTGTCGGAATCAGGAAAGAATGTAGCCAACAAGAGCATTTTGCACAGCTGTGTGAAGATATACAGGCCTCCTGCATACACACATTTGGAGAACGTAGCATATTCCGATCTAAAATATATGTAATTCAATTACAAAACGAAAAATTGCTGCTGGTACCTAACCTAGAAGAAATTTTAACTTACATTCCAGAGAACTTGTATGCCATATGATATGGTGCATACACTAGTGCAAGGCAATTACCAAAATGATATAGCGTCATCGTAGGATAGCTTTATAAATTTAATACTTTTTAAAATGGATTTTAAGGGCAACAAACTCTCAAAAAGTCATTTGTCTTTATGCGTGTCACAGAACACTTAAAATTCAAGAGATGTATGTACTTTCGGTGCAACTGTGCTCATGCTGTGACACTATATTTCTTTCACGGAGTAATACTGCTGTACTTTCTGTAAGTTCTGTAACTGACAGTGATAAGCGTTCTAGGTTTCTTAGATAAAAATGTACTCTGTGGTTCTAGGAGTGAGCGTTGCAGCTAGGGTTCCCAACCATACTGTTTAAACTGTATTATACTTTTTTTCGTTCGTTAATACTTATTTATTTATTTATTTATTTATTTAACCATTTATGTACACACAAATATAAACAGACAAGAAGATTAGAACAGAACTGACCGACTGACCGTCTGACTGACTGTTCTATAAAAAAAAGTATAACAAAATACTGTTTTATGTCCGCTGGTATCCGGAGCCATACGTAAAGTCTGTATAAAATGTAAAGGTCCGTATACAAACTACATTTCAGAACGAAATTGTCAACGTCAAGTGAGTGCCACGCACGCGCAGGCGCAGCGCAGAACGCATGTTTACAAAAAAATTAATGTTTTTTGTTTTGCTCAAAGTTCTTGCTGAAAGTTCAAGAAGCTCCGAAAAATGTGTTTTTAAAACGTCAATAAAATAAAATACTGTTTTCTTTTGTAGAATACTGCTCATTTTATTTCCCCTATCTTATTGTTATTATACTTTATTTCTTGTACGAAAAGTTGCGAACTCTAGTTGCAGCGACGAACCGTTTACAAAGACCGTTTTGTGTTCTGCGACGATGAAACTGTTTTACGTCCTGGATTCAAACAGTCTTCATTGCACAAACCAGTCCTCGAATTACTTCGTGCGATTTTTTATTTTACGCCTATGAAAATACAGTCGAGAACGCAATGGTTGAATTATCTATCACACTCGTCTATCGTGTCGCGAACTTTTCGCGTTCGTTTATAAAACAGTCCTTACAATAAAAAAATAACTTTTCGTCACTGAAATACAGTCGATAATCTATTACCAGTTGCCAATGCTGTCGTTCGTCATGGGACGGTCAAACCCATGCAACCATAATGTTTGTTGACTTAAATTTCAAAGTGGACTCGCATGAACGATGAATTGGGATAATCGCCAAATTTCCTGGAATTCGCGCCGGTAAGCGCGTCGCGTGGTTATTATTTCATAACATTTGTTTACATTTTTTGGGCCAGTTTGTTGATAATGATCACGCGCAGAGAACTATAATAATTGTTTTTTATTGTTGTTTTGTTTGCAAATAGTTGTAAATTTAAATACGCCTGGTAAAAAGTCTGTCCCAGCCAGTCCTAAGCCTGGAAAAGTATGAAAGAAAGTTCATTTCATCGTATACTTAGTAAAGTCGATTGATAAAATGAATTATGTATTTAGTTAACCATTTCATAGATTTTAAATCGTTGATAGTTGTAAGAACTAACAAACTGCAACTATTTCACTCGACGAAAACTTAGAAAACGCAATTCTATTCCATGTTGGATAAGTTTCGTCCGTTTCGAAACCAGTTGCAACGACGACCGTTTTCTGCTACCGTTATCGACTTATTGTCGCCAGGAAAATGGTTGCGTTTCGTTCGTTAAAAATTCGACAACGACCCACCACTAATGCGTTCCGAGTTGAGTCAGTCAATTATCACCAACACATCCTTTTTCGTTCCAACGCATAGAATAATTCCAACGTTTGTAAATTCATTCATTTGTCCTAGTCTTTTCTCGTATGATGTACATTTATGACTGGAACGAGTTACTGCCAGCCATGGACATAAAATACAAAGTCGATGCTGCCAGATACGTGCTAAGAAGCGAACTGTCAGTGTCAACGCCATCAGTCAAATGTCAAGTTCTGGTGCAAAGTTGTAATTCTAAGAAAAAGTGGAATGGAACGAAGATAACGACGTATGATAATAATTTTCATGAGTATTTCTTTGAAAATTATGTAAAATTTTGATTGCTTTAATAAGGATCCTTAAATGTTCAGTGAATTGTATATTTTATGCTTAATAAAAAAATACTGTGTGTTGAGAATCGTATAGAACGTTTCATTTCTCTATAATCTACAAGCTTTCAATTTTTTTTTACCACTACACATTAAGTTGTTAACAGTCTTATTTGTTTAATTAAAATAAAACTAACGCGTATAAATTTTGTTTATATTCAAATGTCCTTGAATTGGAATAGTCGAGTATATCACGCTTTCTTGAAATGAGACGTTACCAACCAGCGCGCCAATTTTTAGACAAGAATAATTTGTTTGTGCTTTGCTGGTTGAGTTTTTATGTTTGAGTAAATAACTATTAATTTTACTTGAAATAGTGTTATATTCATTGCTTCGGCGTTGTTTATTTAAAATCCCTTCTTTACTTTATAGTGGGTAAGCTTTTGGCGCTGCGAATTGCATACAGTACAATTTATATTTTAGTTCAAAAATAAAAGGAAATGTTTTATAGAAATAATGTGATGTTTATCAACTTGATTTTTCAGATAGCGTCGCGTTAATGTGAACCTTCAAATATTTATTCATCCTACAATCACAAGAGTTGTGTCCATAGAAAAAGAAAGGCTATGAGTGTGTAGACAGAGATGCAAAATGAGGGGAGCTTTTAAAAAAGGGTTCGTTTTTTAACCCTTTCATTTTTTAGCACACGCGCAAAAGGGTAAGGGGTTGGTTGTCCAATAGCAAGGCAGAGTTTGGAAGATTTTGAATTTTATTCGTCCGGAGAAGCTCGGTCTGTATTCAGTGGGTGCTCCGGGCACTGTCTCTCACCAGTTCCCTTCAGGAAGAGCTTGTAACAACCTGTTTATTCAAATGAGGGAGGTGTAATGTGAATCTAACGAATATTTCGTTGATTTGGAATGTGATTTTGAATATTTAAAGTGATGTTGTGAAGTTAGTCGGTGAATACTATTTAATCATATTTTTCTGTAATATTTTATAGATGATGGTGCCGTAAAGTTTACTATGCCCGTTGATAAGTTGTTGACTTTATCTCCTATGGGTAAGTTAGTTTATAAATTTAATTTATTTAGTGTCTAATTATAAAATGATTATGATTTTGTCAATCATAATATTGATTTGAATTTCATATATATTTAATGTACATCTTTCATATAGATAAAAGCGGTTTCTCAGTTATTATACTACTTAAAACTAAAAGTTTGAATGTTAAAACATCACCTCAATTAAGTGCAAAAAAGTTTCAGAAGTTGGATGCTGTACCTACTTAAATTTTAATTGAACAATTCTTTTCTTCAATTAAAATTTAGGTTTAAATAAAAAGACAGGCACTACCTTCTTAAAGTGTTCTACACCTATCACCTAGCATTGATATTGAATAAATAGGTACTTTCTGAAGGTGGTCATTACCTACTTACCTGTTATAAGATTTTTTTTTAACCAACTTCTCATAATTAGGTTGTATTGGTTGGTACTTTCATAGTTTCGTCAAACAACTCATTATTATATTTTTATTATATTATAGGTGCGGGACCTTATTCTGTCGTATTATACCTACCTACTTTGATTTTCACATTAGGTACTTAGGTTCTATTTGTATATAATTGGGTCCCATTCTCTAAATTGACGATAGCTTAAATATATCTTCTTAATAACAGTTAATATTAAATACCCATACATTTAATTTCTTTTTAAAAAAAATAAAAGAAAAATGTTTTTTTAATAAAGATTTTTTTCTTTTAATTTAATTTTTAACTTTTTAGTGTTTATGATGCAGGATTTACTACGGTGTAGTTTGTAGCAGCGTTTCCGTTATGTAGTTAGTTCGTAATAATTCGTAGAACCCACACATGTTTTGAGCACTTAAAGTGTTATGTATCTATGTCCACCTTCCAGCTTCAGCATCAGACCTGGTTACCATATAGGATCAAAGTACTCGTCAATACAAATCAAACGAGCCCAAACTAGATGGGGTTGTGTCGTTGTATTGCGGAGTTCCTATGGCCACTTTCCAGCTCTAGAATCAGATCCTGGTTACCATAATAGGATCAAAGTACTCGTCGATACAAATCAGACGAGCCCAAACTCGGTGGGGTTGTGTCCATTTATTGCGGAGTTCCTATGGCCACCTTCCAGCCCCAGCATCAGACCCTGGTTACCATATAGGATCAAAGTACTCGTAAATACGAATCAAGCGAGCCCAAACTCGAAAGGGGTTGTGTCGTTTTATTTGCGGAGCTCCTATAGCCACCTTCCAGCTCCAGCATCAGATCAGCTCCATATCATCATAATATTGCGTTGTCACGCGATGTACATAAATTACAATGTCATGCATGCAAAATTTCATCTCAATCGGTAAAAGATATCTGCTTCAAAATTGGGTTGCAAGATTCCACCCGAACAAACAGTTACATACACAACAAAAACAGTTTGCGATCACTTTGAAAAATCGAAATCTTTTTTGTTACGGTAGATTATATTATGATTTCTTCGTCTTTTTAGTTTCTTTATTTAAAAATGTAGATTTAGAATATAAAACCATAAAACAGTTCAATTGTTTTTCTATTTTTAAAGGCTTTCAGTCCTAGCTTGCGCTCATTCAGAAATCTGATTTAGTCAATTTTAACGGATTTAAAATAATTTTTCGCGGAAAGTTGTGATTGAGAAAATGCTTAGAGGTTTATCAGAAGTTTTACGAGCAAGAATAGTAACTTTGACTGACACCAGCCCGCATTGGGTAGGTACCTACCATACTAGGTACATCTAAACAGGTTATATATCTACGGTATGTATATACCTACCCAATTTAGTAGGTATATAATATACCTGCTGCGGGAAGCCCAGAACCGGTCGACGCCTATGTTCAGCAGTGGTCATGATGATGATACCTAACTAGCTTAAGTATATTATGTTATTATATTATACCTAATATTAAACCCATAGCCAACATCTATGCAGGCGACATATTCAGATATATAGTTTACATAACGCCTAGGTTTCTTTTTGTAAGTAACGAAAGAAAATTACCTACCAAATAAAACGAATTGAAACCATCATAAAATATTTCTTCTTTATCAAGAATGCGCAGGCAGGCTCGTGCCTATTCGATCAAAGACTGTTTGTATAGAAAGGTAATGAATTCCGTAATGCCTCATATTCACAAGTATCGCACGAACATTTCAAATAAAATGAAAAGAGAATAAAAACCCCGGCGTGTCGTGACGACTGAGGAGTCCACTCACGTCATCCCTCCATTACAGCATTGTCCGCGCGACAATGGCGATAGAGAATAAAGAATCGCAGCCATTAGGTAAATTTCCTCATACATTTTTTTGCGTGACACCCTCGACGTGTAAAAAGCGGGGAAACGTACATTTGTCATGTGGGAGAGACTAGTGGCCGCGGCTCTCGAGATCTCAATCTTGGTATGGTGGTGGCGCGGGCGTGAAGAAGTTTTTTCGTCCGCCTTAATCGAGTGAGGTGGTGGTGCAGGTAGCGTGTTAAACGTTTTGGTCACTCGGAATAAGATATATTATTATACAAATGTATATGTTGTTATACGTATGTTAGAGATAAGCGGCTAAGTACAGTCAGCACCGAGAGTCGATTAAAACTTCAGTTTTAAGGACGGACGTTAATGTCAGCGAGCTGTACCTATCTCATGGACCTCGATAGGTAGACAGTTGAAAATTTCACAGAGTGTGTATTACAACTGCCGCTATAAGATCAAATAATAAAAATAAAAATTATCAAAATCGGACTACTCTGTAAACAGTTTTACGTGGTCATACATAAATATAAAAAATAAATACGCGTCGACTTGAGAATCTCCTCCGTTTTTTCGTCGGTTAAAAATAAAGGATTTTATTGGTATAGGTTGTATGTACCTATTTCACATGCCTATGTACTTAGTGTAATATTGTTCGGTGGTACAGAACCCTTCGTGTGCGAGTCTCGCACTTGGCCGGGTTTTTAAATTGCATTATTTTTTAAACATTTTGTGACATTTAAAAAATCTATACTAGGCACTAACGAGCACTATTGTTTATTTTGAATAGAATAAAAACTATTATTCAAGGAGTCAGCTGAAGGGCAGACAAGTGTAGGTATACCTATGTCAAGATGTAAAAAACGTACCTAAATTCGATTCTAGGAAAAATAATTCGGTGAATAATAAACAGTCTTAAAATAATAAATATTAATAATAATTTATTTTACTAAAAGTGTACATTGAGCCCAGTAAAGGGCTATGCCTAAAAATGGTGCCTTTCTTAAACACACTAACGCCGCCTTGTAAGATGTGTAGAGTACTTCCATTCAAACAATATTTACTATGCCAGCTCACCTTTAAAGTACTTCCGTTTCGGGTTATGCGCCCTAATCTATGACGCGATGTCACACTATGCCACTTACGCCAATATGATGCAACTTGAGTCCAATAGAGTTTGTACTATGAAATAAATAGTATAGGACTATTAAAGGTACCTAACTCATTTTCAGTTTTCCTAATTAATACGCGTCATAGATTAGGGCGCATAACTCGAGACGGATGTACTTTAGAGCTGAGCTGCCATAGTTAATATTGTTTGAATAGAAGTACTCTACACATCTAACAAGGTGGCGTAAGTGTGCCATAAAAAAAATGCACCAGTTGCCCGTACATTTCAGACAAAGCCCTTTCCCATACAATAAATTATAGTGCCTAAAAATAAACTAAAATACTTTTATTACAAGTGATCATTTATTAATTACTTGGACATTTAAGGGCGGCAGGGAGGAGGTACTATACGAGTCCGTATAGTAGGTACCCACATTTTTTGGCGATAACGTGACAACGTGATCCATTGTTAGGTGAAACACGTATAGGTATGCAAACCACAGAACCTCTTATCTCATACATTATACGTGACCAATATGATTGTTGTTGTTAATTTTTTACCTGGTCTTAACATTTTTATATTATTTTCTCTTTTTTTGTGCATCTTGTGTACCTGTATACAAACTGTTTTAATTTTTTGTTATTAGCTTGAAACCGTCTTAGTTAAAGAAAGAAAGAAATAAATGTATTATACTCGCAGTTATAGTTCACAGCCGACTATAACCGTACTATGTGTCGCAATCAATAATGTATTATAGGAAAATAATTTCAATTTGGTGTGTGAGTGGTGGACAGACGAATGCATTATTCAGCTCACGTATAGTGCAGGCGAGTGTGCCACGCAGATAAGCGAATATTGAGCCGAAAATGCCGAAAGTCCGAAACACTCCGGTATCGCTGGGGGGCCTTATCGGAAACGGCTTACGGTGACCCCATGCAAACTCCCTAATGCGACATCGCTCACCGGTCCCTCCGCGCGGTGCCCTCCAGCGATCGATCTCGATGCAAAATTGCCGATAGGGGATGCTAGTTTTGTTTCTTGTACGTAATTTTTTTATTGCGCCGTCTCGATACTTGCGATGTAACTAGTTACTTGGAGACAGCAGGTGGGCCTTTGATACGCCTATCTTCGGTTAGAAATTTGTTGCGTGTTGCAACACTCAAAGTTTTGGTAGTAGAAGAACTATTTACGAAAGTTAGTTGAATCTATTACAACGTATCTTTGTGAATACTCTTTCTAGTACCTAGTTTTGATCTTCTCTTCTTAGTACCTAGTTTTAGGTAGCGTTGGGGAAATATAGTGGTTGCCCATAAAGTCAGATATTAAACGATTCATCTATCTGTCTATCTAGATAAGTTTTTATACGCCATTGAATATTGAAAAGTGGTCGGCGGTATACATATTTTGCAATGAAATACACGCAATGGTTTTCGGAAGGGTGAGATGGGGTAGGTAAGCAAGGTGTAGGAACTGTGGGTGGAAACGAAAATGAATAATTCGCTTAATTCGATAGCATTCAGATGAAATTTAGATAAATACAACATTATATGTACAATTCAATCTTATCGTGAGTACAGATCTACCGTTTAATTATTTCACTTGTCGAAAGGCTCCCGCAGACGGGCACGACGCGACTTTGGTGGGTCAATACGAAAACTTTGTGGAAATTGAATAAAATCTCTAGTTTTTTTTCTGTTTTTGTGTGAATATTGTGTGCCTTAACCTGCCCGGCTTGGGCGGAGCACCGCCGCATCCTCGTGGAGAGGATCGGCGGCGGCGATCTCTCGCGTCCGGCTCTGGTCCAGGCTATGGTACGGAGCTAGAGTGCATGGATAGCCGTCATCTCCTTCTGCGAAGCAGTAATGCTCGCGAAGATGGAGGCGGCGCACGTGAGGGAGAGACAGTATATGTGCCCTCGCGGCCCTAGTCGCCGCAGGAGACGCCCTGGGTGGGCGTCGGAAATCCCAGGCTGATTCCCGGCTACCGTAGGCGCGGGCTTGCGGACGGCGAGTAATGGGTAGCTCGCTGTCCGGTAAGGACCAAACCCGGGTCGACGGCGCGTTGTGCTCCACGCGCGCTTCAAAGAGATGTCAGCATCTATTGATGGGGTCCGCAAGGGCCGATGCCTGCCAGGGGTGCGGGTTATTCGAAAGAGATACCGTGGCCCCTGGCACACATGCAACTGAAGGAACACGGGTTGGTTTTAGTCAGTAAAAGGCTGACACGCCCTTCCGCTCCACCCAGAGCGGGAGAAGTTATTTGATGATTTCCCACCCAAAAAAAAACCTGTGGGGTAATTGCTTAAGGTGAATCTAGTCGACATTTTTTGCATACAAACTTCGGGAGTGTATTACTCCACTGTTCGACATTGCATATCAAAAATTAAACATGGTATGGTTTTGTCTCATTACTAATATTGTCTGTGCGGAAACAGAATCCTAAAAAGTTAGGAGCAAACAAAGATTAGTTTTTCTTGCAAATTTTACCTGTCTTTGGGCGTGTTGGTAATAAAAGAAGTAGTAGTAATAAAAGAAGTAGTAGTAATAAAAGAAGTGTAAAATCTCCAAAACCAAGTCGGTACCGACAACGCTCAATTATCGAAAAGTTCAATGAACTTTATTGATCATGAATTTATGCAGTGATTTTTTCATAAAACCCGAACCTCCGAAGGACTTTTCTTAATTTTTCACGCGCCTGTTTGACTATAAATGATCGTGTATCTCACTCAATAACGTTTTGCGTGTAGTTTAGCGCCTAACTGCTCTTCACTGATACTACCTCCGTCGGACGCGATGCCTGGTAAGACAGCGTGCTTTTTACTCCGTGCACCAGTGAGTTCAAGCCCGCGGCTAGATTCCCCTTAATACACTAACAGTAGGAATTACTTTCATTTTGATGGTTCAACAACATTCATTGCGTTATTTACGTTGTTGAGCACACAAATTCGAACATATGAAGCAGTATTAGCGAAACCTTCGAAATGATTTCGATTCGATTCAGCTTAATATGTAGTGTGCCCTACCTACCTACTTACACACAGGGTGATGGGTCCAAAAAATTTTTCTCTCTTTCTACCGGAGTCGCGTCGCACCTGTCTGCTGGAGCGTGGGTACCATCTACGCAAATTGATATGGTGGTGACATACATAACATAACATAACTAGGTAGGTATATACCTATGTTTGCCAGTGGTGGTTACCGAATGCGATAGTGAATGTATTTAGTGTCGCATCTAGTCAGATGCGACACTAATTACATAGGCAATAATTTAATTAATAGGCACATATTTTAGAATATTGAATATGTAGTCACATATTCAATATTCTAAAATATGTGCCTATTGAACACACATGAAGAGGGAACGTTCGATTTATATGTGGGTAGGTAAGTTCGGTGTAATGTGCAAATCGGTTTTACTTCCTGAGTTATTTACTCTACCCCCGCACTGGCCAGTGAGGCCAGCGCCGACGCTTCTCGCATATTTATTCATAGGCCTGCGCGTATTTTTTACTTGGTCATAAATATTTAAGGCGGTTCGTGCCACTAGGATTTTCAATTCGACAGCGACGTCGGATCCCCTTAGATTTTAGGCTTTCTCTCTTTCCGCGGATTAGAGCGATTTGATGTATGGCCGCGGGTGGCGGTAAATCAAATTTTGATTGCTATTTTCTTTGTGGAAAGTCGGAATCCTCCGCCTGGGACGAGCGTCGTGTAACGTGGGTTAACCGATCCCCAGGCGCGCTCCGTCCGACTTATGTGGATTGTATATACAACACGTATATTTCGTATATTCTTACTCAGGCATTGACGTAAGAGCGATTTCTTTTTTTAGCACTATCAACTGAACATTTCACGTTTTGTAGTTTTTATAAGTGAATTATTCGTCTTAAAATTCAGATATACGATCGCGCTCAGTTAAAAAATGTCTATTTTAGAGAACTTTATTTTCACACAAATTGAAATCATTTATCATTGCATGACGGATGCTCAATTGACTACACGTTCCTCTAGACGACCGTTGGGACGAATTGAAACTTTAAGTTTACTTAGGGCCTTTGAAATTAAATTTATTTGGATAAGTTGATTTTAGCGAAGTAACTCCAAGTTCGGGGAGACGGGCCGTAGTAACCGCGGGTGTGATCCAATTGCGGACCGCTATAGCGGCGATCCAAACGGATGGAATCAAATTCAGCCGCCCTTTAAATATTTGAACTGATGCTAGAGGCTGGCGAGGGACGGCCCGCGTAGGGGGACGGTGCATGTAGGTAGGGGGATACACAAATCACAAATTGCTGATGTTGAATTTATTGCTTCTAGAACGTGCGTCTTACTAATGATCAAAGCAGTTTAACCGAAACTAAGATAATAATTTTTGTTTAAACCAATAAATAGGTTGATACATTCACATAATATAAGTAGATTCTCCATACTTAAGTTGAACGAGCGACCGGCGCGGGTCGGTTGCGAAGGGTGGGCGCCCACCTTCGGATAAAAAAGGATCTCGAAAAATTCTCGACCCTTTTTATACTAAATAGATAGCTAACACGGCCTGAGTGGAGTTTCAATAGATGCTTTCTCGACGGAAGAAGCGACCTGTAAGGAATCGAGGGGCCCAGTGAAAACCGTGTTATATATCTACCGTCTTGTGTAGTGCGTGTCACACAGTTTTTCCTTTTATTTTTTACGCGTGCCCTCCTCAGAGGGATAAGAGAAATTCTTTTTAAATTGGAAATGTTTTCTAAGAGGATTACGATTTGCGGAGGTGTGCGCCGATGTTGGGCGTTGGGAATAAGGGATCGCATTACTCTGTTTTGTGTTTAACATTCTTAAAATTTTCTTTATTATGTGTTCGTATCAAGTGGGATTTGTGTTGTGATTGAAAGAGATTGCATTTTTATTCCACATTTTGTGATTTCATTCTTGTCGGATTTGCTACTATTCCATTAGAACGCCCTATCCTGTAGGTACTTTATTTAAGCCTGCTCAGCAAAAATCCCACGTTAGTATAAAAATATCGTGTAATGAACAATGGGGCCGATATTCCAAGTGACCATTACTCGTGTGAAGTTGATGTAAGCACAGAGCTCGGGACGATTGCCGAATAAGGAATGTTTTTTCAATGGCTATTTTAAACGTGCTGTTGAGGAAATCTTTATTGTGTTCCTGTTAAAGGCTACGTTTCTGTAATTTTGTGCATTTAGTGTGACGCTGGGAACGGACGCGATTATCCCCTGCAGTTGCAACGTTAGCGATGGGGATTTAGTTTAAATTTTCAAATCGCCCCCGCCCTTGTTCTTGTTCGTAGAATTTGGACGCTTTTGTTGAGTGCGATAAGCTTCCGAGTAAAATTATTGGTCAATTTACATTAAGTAATTGTAAAACATTTTTGGTCGATTTTTATTGAACTGTAGGTAAGCCAATAAGTACCTAATCTAAGTATTTTGATTTGATGAATATAAAATTGTAGGAATTGTAACGTGAGTAGGTAGGCGTTCAAATCCACATCATGACTGTTTTCGAACCTACCTTAGTTATTCGTGTTAATAATTATATAATACTAGCTGACCCAGCAAACGTTGTTTTGCCTTATAAATTATTTAGGGGTGGACTACCCCTAACATTTAGGGGGATGAAAAATAGATGTTGGCCGATTCTCATAGATACCGGATAAGCACAAAAAATTTCATCAAAATCGGTCAAGCCGTTTCGGAGGAGTATGGCAACGAAAACTGTGACACGAGAATTTTATATATTAAATTTGCACGTGAAACTACACGTGAATAAAGATATCTACTTAATTATTTATACGTGAATCTATCAATGAATAACCTACTAAGTTTGCGCCACTAGTTCCGTAATGCAAATCCGGCTTTAGTGTTATTAAAGGAACTTCGGCCTACGCTCAACATCAATATATTTAGAATTACCTACTAAAATAAAGAGTCGAATATCAATCTCACCAGTAGGTAACGTAACGTCGCACTTCTCATAACGCGTAATCTATATTGTTTCACAAATGGAATCAAATTCACTTCAATCACAAATGCTATAATAGGGACGCGAATATCCTTGCTAAATTGCAACACAAAACTTAAATAAACTGACTGAATAGCTAGCTAGGGTGCGCAGTGCGTAGCTGGCTTATTTAAAAATATTATTTTTTGCAATAACGTGGGGAAAGGGATAGCACGCTTTAAACCGTGTCCGCCCTTGATAATTGAGTTCTATACACCCACACATTCGTGCTACGGTGGTACGATAACTATTGTGGGTTTGCGACAGGTGGTCAGTACTACAAATATTCGGCAGGAGGCTTTATTTACAATAAAGGATAAAACGGAAATGTCAATCGAATTGCTAAAAATAAGTTGCACGTAATGCCGTTACCGTAGATACCTATAATATTGTGTAATTTTTTCTAGCGATTAGATACTTTCAGCCTTTGCAAGTTCAAATAGGTACAAAGTTGATTTAGGTATGATTACAAATTTTGAAACCAGTCGGTTACTTAATGAGAAATTGGGACTTTTATGGACTAAAATATACTGAACTTATTCATTTGTAATTCAGTTCTAGCAGGACTAAGTACCAGCTACTGACCTACCTACACCAGTTAATGGCCGTCGTATTGCTCAAACAAGGTCTTAGTCATCATTATAGAGTTTGGGTAAAGACCAGACCAAAATGGCGGCAGTTAAAATGTTTTAGTAAGTGCAATATCATGTCGAATTATCGCCACCGGACGTCGCTAACAAAAGTAATGTGAGGTTTATGCTATATTAAGATCATTTTACTATTACTGCTACATCTTGGTAGCACATAAACCGGCTGTAATACCTACTACACCACACCGGTCATTACGCGAAATGTCACCAAACACTATTCTTTTACATGCTGTTGCCCAATGACAACTTGCGCAAATCGAAACTTAATCATTTACTACTTACTTGATGTCCTTTCATAACATTGATATGTTCTTACAGGGTTTAACTTTTTGGACCTTTGAATACCTACCCGAAATCTGTAGCAATATATGAGATTCAATACGATTTTAAAACAATGTTAATATTTACCATAATCATAATTATTTATATTGCAGTAGAACAGACACCATGCAACTTATTTCATATCTATTTTCTCTAAAGAGATCCCAACACAGTCTTGCGTTTATTTCTACGATTGACCAGATATTACGGACAAATATTGGAATATATCTCGATATACCTAATACTTAGGTTTCTATTTACCTAAATCAAACAAGACGTTAACTTACAAGTAATAAAACATCGCTCGGCTGGTTACATCAGTCCTCCTCCTTATGGTAATAAAAAAGATACATTATAAATGGTATGGGATATTGTCCACCGTTGTTTTATAGTCAGCGCGGCCGCCACGCGTGTCGTAGTTAAATCGTTTTATTGTTTTTTCACGGCGACGTATCGCAGCATTAGTACTGCGTTATAATATTTTGCTTAGTACACAATAACCTGCGGACATAAACGATGTTATGTCGGACCGTGTCCACGGAAATTAGGCTTCGTAAAATGTTTATAATATCTTTTTCCACGTAGAGGATGGCACACGCGGGGAAAGGGCTATAAGATTGTCTGTGTTCGGTTTTTAATGATCTGTTGCCAGCAAGACTCGACGATGACGTTTCATTCAAAACTTATTTCCTGATGAATCTTCCTAATCAATTGGAAGTGGAATGCTGCAATGAAGAAAACGTTCGGCCAAAATCGTAGCCCCATTTTGGGATGGTCGCACGTTTATGGCAACAAAATTACCTACCAAGAATTACATTCTCCCCAAGTTTGATTAGCAGTTGATTTAATAATTTTGGTCGTAATTATGTATTATTTATTGGTAGTTGAACCTGGAGTGAGCTTTAGTATTGAATGCATTTTCAAATGTAGATAGAACTAGGTACTTACACATAATAGTACTCTTTTGAAGTCATATCCAATATTGGACTTCGCAATGTTTGTTTTCGTAAATGGTTTATCTGATACTACATTCAGTTAATGATGAATGACTGATGGAGATGACTGATCTATGTATTGACATGCGCCCGAAGTGATCTCCAGTAAAAGGGTTGCGGAATCTCTTCGACGCATTAGCCGTAAATGATGGATGAGTCTCTTTGTCTCCTGGTGACTTGATATCGCCATTAGGTACCATATCTATGTTTTATTTACTAATCTTTGCTTTGCTTGCTGCGTACTCTATATTTAATAGATATACATTGCTCTTCTAAGTTCTTGCCGGAAATTGGCCAAGGGCCATGCCTTACCTTTTTGTTTGTTACGAGTTGATAAAGGTATCACCAATTAAACTTTTCACAAAAGAGTACAAACCTCCAATAGCTTACTTTGTTAATGCATGTACCTATAGTGAAATCCTACCCATGAAACTATTTTTGGTAAGTAAGGGATGCTTTAGGTAAATTACCGAACGTTAGGAGGCACTAAACTTGGATAAATTTGGAACGACATATTTAGGGTAGGTATAGTCTGATTTTACAGCACTAGTTTTTACCCGCGGCTTCACCCGTGTTGTTATCAGAAAGTATCCCACAATAACGTAATACTGGGATTAAAAGTACCCTATGTGTCAATCCCTGTTATAAACTAACTGTGTGCCAAATTTCATCCAGACCCGTTCAGCCGTTTTTTCTACAACCCGGAAGATACATCCAATTTCATTGTACAGTTTGGACTTCGCTACTATTTTATTATTTTATGTGGGCTGATATAATTTACGCACAAGTTAATGTTGTAACGCTCTAATACAAATAGCTACATTTTTATCCACTTATCACAGTTTGACGTGGAGCCACCGACTATCTGACTCGACATGACTGTGCACCCAGCCAATCAATTTATTCCATTAACATATAGTTTCTTTGTGAAATTTCCCGAGGCCTGAAACGGCCTCATGATTAATATTTGAACCATGACTGGCTGGGCTTAACCGAGCGGAATATAGCGCTTATCTCATACATACATAAAGCTGTGTATCTATGTTACAGTTGGACACTGTCCTACATATTATATGAAAATTTTCAAGCATTGATTTATAAAGGAAGATATTGTTATCAGTTGTCAGGTCGTCGCGATTTGTTTTGGCAGTCAGATATTTTATTCATAAATAATATGCGCATAACAAATAATGGTATAAAATATTTTAACCGTAGCTTTGCCGAATATCTTTTTTTACTTGAACAATTTCAATAAATTGTATGTGTAATGGCTACAAAGATCTTCAAAATATATCATTACAAAACACTTGAATCAATTAAACGTTTTTGTCTTACCAAAAGTAAATACATATAAAGGTTTTTTGGGCGATCATTTTTTATGTGGTCCAGCTAGGGGTGGACACGGCACGCAATCCATTAAAGCTGAAAAAACACTTGAAATTCAGCGACTCATACAATAAACATCGTTTGGTAAGTCGAGCGACGTTTTTGTCGCTGCGACACAACCCCGCTTTTTTGCTGAAGCTTCTTCTGTACAGTTTTTGTGCAACCGGGAGCCGATTGCGATACCGCATTTCTTTTGCTATTGACGTACATAATTGTATGATTTTTGCTTTATATTTACACAATATTTCAAATGTGCGTATAAAAATAGTTTTTGCGAAGGATTCGCCTTGGCATCTACACGTACGTAGGTGCTGTCTTGATGGGAGATGGCTTAAGCTGTTTTCTAGGAGTTTCCATTGTTAGGGTTCGAGTTGTCAGGAAATATACTTGCTTAGGCGAAAGTAACACGCAAAAGTAAGTTGGATGATAGTTGTAATTATAATCACTCCTTAACCACAGTTTCGTAAAACTTCTCATCAACATAA
Organism: Polymixis lichenea; assembly: GCA_949091785.1. Lineage (NCBI taxonomy): Eukaryota > Metazoa > Arthropoda > Insecta > Lepidoptera > Noctuidae > Polymixis > Polymixis lichenea. The sequence goes on along the minus strand of OX420940.1, from coordinate 24,652,412 downwards.
TAACTCTAGCTGATCATCACTGACAGCCTTGTTCAATGCAAAAGTGTGTACTTACCTATTCTTAGTCGCACTCCATGTGTCGAATAATCCCATGTCTTTGAAGAATCGTAAAACCCGCTGTGTAGGTGCACTATAGGTAACTATTAGTAGACAAAAAATACAGATATTGACTAGAATTGTCTTCTTGCATATGATTCGAAGTATACCAATCAAAAACTGACTGTAAGTAATTCGATTTTATTTGGATCAAATCCACGCTCATTTTTCGTCTAAAACATCTTTCAAAGCATTCAAGCTTGAAATCGTTGGTATAATGTTCATATGTTATTCCAGTATCCAGCTCCTGCGGTAAGGGTCTTATTATTCAGCGCATAAACCGGGGAATATTTTAGCGGCCAGCCGACGACGCCGAGGGATTTTGAACGGCGGCCGAAAAAATTGATGCGACTTATCTCACACGCGTGTTCCCGCCATGATAAACGTATGACATGTTTTATGTATGTTTGGATTTAAGTTTTCCACTATTGACTATGCGTAGATATGAGAGGGGAGCAGCAAGAACTGGGTACTTTTGGAAAAGTTACTGTAGATAAAGATATGAATCTTTCTTTATTATTTTGCCCAATTTTGCCCCTCATTATTAAACATCATAGTTATTGTAAGTAGTGAATGAAGATAGGCGGGCGGTCTTTTATGATTTGTCAACGTTCTCACAAGTATCACCTTGGCTCTAAATCTGCACTAAACTAATGCGCACAGTATCATAAAATCATAGCCTACAAATAGGTACCTAGTTAATAAGTTTTCGTTTTATTTTCTTAATAGGTGTGTTCTCTGTACTGAGTATCTTGCATAATTATTTAAGGATCTAAGTATACGTGTCTTCTTTTCGTCTGTCGTCAAGGTGAGTTGTTATGATTTAATAATATTATTCTTAGCTATGTTGTTCATAACATGTATGTATAGAAAAAAACATTATATTTTCTCTCTTTGAAATAAATAATAACAGTATTTATTACGGGCTGTGTTAAGATATTCAAACTGGAGATTTTGTTTGAGTCGAGGGTCAGTTCATAGTCGTGAGTTGTCTCGTCACCCTCCGAGTCGGTCCGAGTCCTCTTGACCTCGCATCTCGATGCGGAGTGCAGACTCGGGGAGTCGGGGGTAACTTAGCATTCACGGCATTGTTCTGTTATTGCACGTCCGATCAGCTTCTGTCGCAAGGGGGAACTTTGCCTATTGATGACGTACGGGATACAAACTATTTATGCGGTTCTTTTATACATATTTTCCATTTTGCTTGTTGTGACTGCCGACTTCGGGACCACAATGTTTGTGTGTGTTGAAAGCGATGTCTTAATAACGGCAGGTGTAGTGTTCGTTCATAGGTATTCTGTAGGTGCTTCGATCTTGCTTAAGCTAAGTTCAAATGTGCAGAAAATGTTTACCTATGTGTACACCTGAATGTCAGACAAAATTCAAAGAATGTTACCGACCAGATGTTACACCTAACGCTAAACGCTTGTCTCCTATAATTCGTTCATGATCTGATCTTTAATCTATTTCTGTGCTGTATTACAACTTGTAACTGCTTTGCACTCCATAACTTTTTCGTCTTGCTCTCTACTACAAGTTTCAATCTCTGCCTTATGAATTTATGGACTTGCCCAGCTCAGAATAAAGGCTTCTTCAAACAGCCGCAACGCGACTGCGCGACGCGACACTTGTAGAACAATTTCCATTAAGTTTTCATAGAAATTGTTCTACGAGTGTCGCGACGCGACCGTCGCGTCGCGCTAGTCTGCACGAGCCTACTCTGCGACACGAACGTATAATCACTACCTATAGCTTATTACTACTTACCTTTACCATATTTGTATGAAGCGTTTCAAGTGAAATATCAGCAGTTTTTATGGGGCAATTATTAGCATATTGTGTGTCGGCAGGGGTCCGCGGGCAAGCTCCGCGGTGGTCCGCTGGGGACCCCGCTGGGCTCATAGATAAACATGTCTGGGCTTCCGAATACTTGCGCTGTGCACCGATATTGATTTTGTTTTTGTTACAACAATGTATGTAATGCGAGATACAGCTAATTTGTTCGTTGTCTTCTTTCGTTCTTAAATCAAAACTTGTTTTGTTTTTGTGCCGTTTAACTGTATCATTTGTGTGTTTAAGCGTTTTTATTGTAAATGTAGGTATGTGTGAAGGTAAGTTATTGCTTTAGGTCGTTTGTTCCATCCTAACAATCCACGTTAAGTGCTGGAGACTTCTCAAAAAAGTCTTGAGTGGTAAGTATTTGTCATACGACTACAGTTACCAATAGTGGCAATATTAATAGTAGGTAATCTATCTAAAATAATAAGGTTACACATCAACATTAACTAGTTCTCTGCGATGAGCTGGAACATATTTGCAGCATGCATAGTTGGGTTACGTGCGCGTTGTGTCGTGCCGATGCCGCGCTGGTGCCGCGCCACGGATAAACTATAGCTTTAATTCCTATTAAACACAATTAAACGCTGTGCATGCTCGCGAACTGATATAAAGCGTAACTGATACGTTTCGGCGGATTGCATTGGAGATTTTAAAGTATCCAGATGTTGATGATGATTTCAGCGTTTTGATGTTATTCCTCAGGCCATCACCCGCAGAGCAAATTAAGTTAATACTTAATCTTCTCTCATGTACTTATGAATAAAATGAATACCCGTTAGTGAATAGTCAGTATCTCAGTGAAAGATCATGATCTAGCCATAGTATCATGTACTTACTTATCATCATCATCCTCTGGCTAGCCGTTTCCCAATTATGTTGGGGTCGGCCCAGTTACTGGGTAACACGATACCCCTTCGTAAGACTGGTTGTGAGGCTTTAAAATAATGTATTTAAGATTTGTCACGCGTAAAGGCTTTTTGACCACCTTGAGTGATACCGTAGGTAATTAGCAGGCCTACAAGTCATAGTTACCAATTCCTTTGAAAACTCTCATTACATATTTCGCCCCAGCCAAGTTACATTCTGGTGCTATCTATATCCAAATTCCTCTCAGCGATTTATGATCGTTGAGAGGCGCACGCGCAATTTCTCAGAATACTCTAACCCCTCCGTCCCTCGCCCCCTTCGCCCGACCGATCCACGGGCGGCACGGCTACGCTAGTTTATTTCATGTCCTTACGAGTATAATTCCTTACTTTTTAATTATAGGCACATTACATGGTTCTGACGCCGATACTCTGGTTTTAGTAACTCAATCATATTTATAAAGGAACTTTTGTGTAGATTAGTAGGTGTTCTAACTTCTAGCAGAAATAATATGATCTTTTCAACGCTCTTAAGAAAATGATTGCTTCGGATAATTTTGAGGTCCTCTTGCTTCTTCTCCATTTATTTGGGCCACTTAACTAAGTAACAAAGCGTCAATGTTAAACTTTTAACTAACGATAATTACCTACTTGATACCCCCAAAGCTGTTTTGCTTTCGGAAATACTTGTCTGTTTTTTTTTAAAGTTCATTTTATAACTTTTTTGTCGTACCTAACTGCGCTACGTGCCTAGACATTTAAAAGGGCTACTGTAATGTAACAATTTATTATATCATGTAATGCTTACCATACTAATGATTTATCATTTGGTATCGGCGTATTACGCTACACTCGGTATTACGCTAAATGTGGCGGTGTGTAAGATGCGGTGGATGCGGGCGGCAGCTTTGTGTGCACCGCAAGATCTGACGAGACCCGGCCGGCCAGCCCGCGAATGTCTAATGAGTTTCGAACAGGGCTACCGCACGATTCTAGGAACGTAGTTTTTGGTCATCGCTTCCTCAACACTCATGATCGTAAAAGTCGATTAATGCGATTATTTGGTGTTCAAATTGGAAATGGCGCCTAGTTTTGTGGTCAGGAAACGTTTATTTTAAAACTAGCAATAAATATGCTAAGTATCGACTACAAGATAAAATGCAGAGTGGTCGACTAAACTATGATATCAATTACAATGTTTTTTTTTTTACACAACCACTTATATCCTAGAATCATTGATATAAGAAAGAAGTATGTCGGTTTTTTGTATTTTTATGCCTAGAACAGACAATTTGTGATCACCCATTAACTGTCGCAATACTTCTTTGAAGTAGACTAATTAAAGTCATGTAACATTCCTGGTCTGTTTCTAGATTATATTTATTTGAGCCGGCCCTGGCCCTTTGCGGCGCCGACGTCACCTGTCATCCATCAGTCGGGGACAACGCGCATGCGCATACCGGCCGGCGCAGATTGCCCCGCGCGCGCGCTCAGTCGCCTCGCGAATTCAAATTTAACGGTACAAAGATGGAACGCAACAAAACAGTAGCAGCATTCCGACTTGGAGCGGTTCGACTAGTTTAGATGATGGCCGTGACAAAAAAGGGATGCACCACTTAGGAATTCTCTTGATCATTGCCAAACGGGATGAATGTTTATAGTAATTTAGCATACGAATGTTTTAGCTCGATAGCTGAGTAGACTTTTGACAATATTTGATGGATTCTTTCCAGACCTTCGATAGTCCATAGTTGCCCACTTTTGACATCCACTTTTACTTAATCGTTCAAAAAGTGCTGGTTCAATAAAGCCAAGGCTTGGGTAAAATGGAAGATGTATCAAAACATTTCAGACTACGAGCAGTTTTCCATTTACCGCTCTAGATTCCATGTTGAGTGCAAAAACTGTTACAGAAAGTACATTGCTTCTGTAGAAGATGGTATCCGGACTAATGTTAAGCATTTTTGGACGTTCATTTCTTCCCGCAAATCTTCTACAAGCTTCCCTTCTATCATGCATTATAATAACCATTCAGCCAATAACCCTGAAGACATCTGTAATCTGTTCTCAAGCTTTTTTAACTCGGTATACGAGCCTTCCACTTCAAATGACAATGTCTCATCGCAGTGCGGAGGTTACTCTGAAACTTGTTCTCTCCTTAGTAGCATTCAGTTTACTGCCGATGAAATATTAAGTGCACTAAAAGCATTAGATCCATCTAAAGGCCCGGGACCAGATGGTCTACCAGTTGTGTTCCTTAAACAGACCGCCGTTAATCTGTGTGTGCCATTACAAATTATTTATAATTTATCCATTTCACTAGGAGAATTTCCCCTAGCATGGAAACTTGCAAATGTAACTCCTGTTCACAAGTCGGGACCTAAACAGGATATCGAGAATTATCGTCCTATATCGATATTATCGGTTTTGTCAAAGCTATTCGAGAGACTGGTTCATAATAAAGTTTATCCTCTGCTACATAATATCATAATTCCACAACAACATGGATTCGTCAAAGAAAGATCAACTACCACTAACCTGATAACTTTTGTTGACTATTTATTTAACAGTATGGACTCTCGTATTCAAGTTGATACTATATATACGGATTTCCAAAAAGCCTTTGACAAAGTGGACCATCAATTGCTCTTGAGTAAAATTGCCTTTAATGGCATACGTGGCGACCTATTGAGATGGTTCTCTTCTTACGTTTTTAACAGAACTCAGAGAGTTGTGATAAACGGTTTTAATTCTGCGACCCTAAATGTTACTTCCGGGGTTCCCCAGGGCTCTATACTGGGTCCTCTTTTGTTTATTATATTCATTAATGATATAGGAACGTGTTTTTATAATTGTAAATTATTACTATACGCAGATGATTTAAAAATTTTTAGACCGATTACTCATTTACGTGACTGTTTACTTTTTCAGGAAGACTTAAATAGATTTTCTGCATATTGTGTAAAAAATAAACTTAAATTGAGCATATCCAAATGCTATTGCATTAGTTTTACTAAAAATAAAAACGTAATAAAACACGCATATTCATTGAACAATATAGATCTGGCAAGAGAAACAGTGGTTCGTGATCTTGGTGTCATGTTAGATGACAAACTCCACCTTGATGCTCATGTTCAAAAAATTGTGAACAATGCTTTTCGTATGTACGGTTTTGTTATGAGATCGACTCAGGAATTTAAGCGCCCAGGTACTTATTTATACCTATATAAAACGTTGGTCAGGTCTCAGTTGGAGTACGCGGTCCCGGTGTGGAATCCCTTCTATGAAAAATATTCTGATATGATAGAAAAAGTACAACGCAAATTTTTAAAGGCCATGCATTACCGTTGTTGCCGTACGTATGCATCTTATAGCAACTTACTAAATCAGTATAAACTTCAAAACCTTAAATATAGACGTATACTCTTGGAATCGACGTTTCTGTTTGATTTATGTAATAATTCATATGATTGCATAGATATAAGCAATAGAATAAGCTATGTAGTACCTAGAACAACTATATGTCGAGGTGTGCGTGCGCGACCGCTATTTGCTGTAACCTCTTGTCGATCAAACGCAGGCTCGCGAGCACCCCTACGGCGTCTTACCACGCAGTTCAATAAGATTTTCCGTGATATTGAGTTTTTTGCTGTTTCTGCTGGCAAATTTCGAAGTATTGCGCTTCAAATTATAGCAGAATTAGCTAGCTAAATAAAAATCCTAAATTCATCATTTCTATTTTATTATGTTCTTTCTGTTTTATTATTTTTACTTGTATTCGTTTCAGATTGGTTTTATTTTATATTTAATCATACTCTGTATGTATTCAATATTATTTAATATCGCACGCCGTTCATGTTTGTTTAACTTTTTATATTATGTGGAAAATGTTGTTGGTTATACATTTGTACTCCCTTTTTAGTTTTAAGTTCTATACCTTATACTGTAATGTGTAACCGTTTATTTTCCCAAATAAAATAAAATAAAATAAAATAAAAATTCTCAGCCTGATTTGAATAAATGACTTTTATTTGATTTACGGGATTGTATGTGACGTTTAAGTATAAAAAAATCAATTGATCCATTCGTAGTCCTTACCTTACGAGTCCTAGTTGGGATTTTCTGCAAGTCTGGAACTTGATGTGGTCAAATCTTAATGTTTGGAGGGTAATTTCAACATGTGTGTACCATCGCATCCCACTTTATAAGCAACTCGATTGCCGAGGAGTAAAAGTCTAAACAAGGAATACGGTAACGAGGTTGCATGCATCAACTCTGGTAATCTTCGCCATCTATCTTAATGTCACAATTAACACAACGGTTTATGGACTAGCAAAACAAGTATCGTTGAGAAAATTACTGTCATAAAAAGTATCGGCTGCCTTTTTGAATACTACACCATTCAAGTAATGTATTTGGTGGATACCTACGGGCGGGCTCATGTGAATAAAGATGATTTAAGTTTGAGTTTTGAATACGGCATATCAGTGCGCCGCTTTCAACCTGTGGTCGTTTGAAAACTACAGATTATAGTGACTGCAATGAGGATTACTTGAAGTAGAGTATGTCTGAGTAAATGGCACGGCTCACTTCGATATTCAATAAACAATTTAAATCCATGACCTCATGTGCCGATAAACCCCACACCCAGCAGCGTACCTCTAGGTACAGGCTGATGACCAACACGTGGCTGCACATTTAGACCAGAATGGTCTTTTAATGCAGCCACGTATTGATCGCAGCCTAAAGGTCATTTATATTCTTTGATAAAACGATTTCGAGTCATCATCTGCCTAGTCTTTTTCCGAATTACGTTGGGGTCGGCTTCCACCTTAACCGGATGCAGCTAAATACCTATCAGACCTACACAACACAGGTACTGGGTAGCACAGTGCCCCTTGATAAGACTGGTCGCTAGACTTTTGGGCTTCTGTCGACCCGTGACGACCGTTAAAGATCCACAAATGACTGCCAGGAGCCGGCTAAACGTGCTTTTCGAAACACGGAGGGGTCTTGGCATGAAAAGATGGTCACTCATCCACGGACTAACTGTGGCAAACGTGGCTTCAGACCTGATCGATCGACCCGTGCCGCTGTTATTGCTCAGCCACAAGCCTAGATCTCGTATTGACTAACCAATTGACACGAATACGCGAATCGTATCTATCTAATTCATGACATATTGTTTGTGCAATGCGTCGTCATAGACTCATAGCTAATCGAGAAAACGGATACAATTGAATCATGACATTGAGCGCCTAAACCGTCGCGTGTGACCCTCCCAGCGCGCCGCAGGTCGAGGCTGTCTTATCCTCTAACATCATCAGTATGCCGCCGACCAAGCGAGCTCCCAATTGCCTGAATTAGCATACTTATGGCCGAGGCGCCGCCGAATTCGCCTTGTATCACTACTATCAAAGAAAACACCGACTTTAAAGTATTTTCAGCCTTAACTGCTTCTCTATAAAATTCGTATTTCTTTAGCTTGTAGTTGAGTTTTATTTATGTGAGTACTGGCCGATAATCTGCATTATCAATCTTATAGACTCTAGCAAAAGGCCGGTTTCGGACTGTTCGGTGAAGTTTAAAAGTGTACATATTACGATCGTCAGGCGTCGAACTCTGACCTGCTGGTAATGGGCGCAAATTGATCGCAGAGGCAAATTTTTCAAGTAATTATGCGGCGCGATCACAAGACGACCGGCCGGTAGATGGCGGCAGCTACTAGCTTCGGGAATGTTTAATGTTTAGTTAATGTAAAATTGCTTCTTTTAAACGGTTAACTTTAGCATATTTTAGATTTTATTAAAAACTTATCTGACGATAATGAAGAATTTTTTTGCCAGGATTTAGTTAGAATTGACATGCTATCCGGAATGCAAAGTAGTTATGGCGGAGTAGGAATTATTCCTTTTAGCTAATTAGTGTTTTTCAAACATTTCTAGAGAAACGGAATGTTAACCACAAGGATCGTAAAGAATTTGTTGGAAAAGGAAATATCCGTGAATAAGAACTTTTAATTATAACGTCAGTTGAAATTGAAACGACCTCGTCGCAGGGAAAAACACCACCGCTTTATCTAATTAGAAGTCCGATTGTGATGTTTCCATTAATTACCAGTTAACGAGGTTTAATTATGACCACAAATGCAACCATGACACGGATTTATATAATCAATAGTTTTATTCGTATTTTTTGTAACGATGTTAAAGTACATTATGATATAAGTGCGGGAAGTTGAAAATTACAGCCGAGGCGATATTGCTAGCCCGAGCCGTAGGCGAGGGCTACATGAAATCAGAGGCAGTAATTATCAAAGCGCACGTATGTCATACGACGTTTTATAACATATTTGCGAGGAAATAAATAAAACTCGGACTTTCTTAAACGAATAAATCTTTAATCACTTGTTAAAGCAGTTAAATTAAAGAATTAAATGTTTATTTTTTAAATTTTATCTCTCAAAGTCAATTTTATTCATAAAATGTTGACCACTTTTCTGACATAAAAAGTCTTTGCTAAGATTTAAAAAAGTGCCGTTCGTTTTAGACGGAGCATTTTGATAAACCGTGCGTTATACCTTATTAAAAAGAAACTCGTGCGTTTTACATTACAATAACGCACAAGTACGTAATGACATACATTACGATATTTAAATTGGTGACCCTTTACGAGCAAATGTGTTATAAAATAATTTACAAGTTTCAGTGTAGGTGGTAGGTACGTTTACTGCTTATAAACTATTATTACTATTATACGTCAACAGCTTATTGCTATTACCTGAATTTAAGATTTCAACAGCTACAATAATTTTACTGCACCTCAATGTAACTAGGTATAGGTACTATTAGGTACCTCCGGCAACATGCTTTGTGCGTCCATTGTAGGAGTTCCATTCTCTGAATTCTGATTAGACTGCAAGATGAATAGATAGCATGAAAATGCACTCGTGTTTAAATTCAAACTGTTTGATAGTTATTGGTGTAAAATGGCTAAAGGCGTCGGAGCAGGCGTGGCCTGAGCGGTGAAGCTGTCAGTGTACGGAGACGCGCTCCCACACGCGAGCGTCGATCAAACTGCGAAGAATGTTTTCAGAATTATTTGCAGTTTAATGGCCACCTAAACATTAAAACGCACGCTAATGTGCAACGTACGTATAAAATATGATCATTGTCTGAAATGAGTCCTTAACGCTTAATTAATTATACGGGCAGAGGAAAGTCGCAGCGTGACAAGCTTGTCAGTCTCACAAGCCCAGTGCCCTTTACGTGCTAACAATGAACACATTTTACCTTTACACTTTTTTGCGTGGGCTGAACACTCCATTGCCTACCAACTACTTTCTCCTAATTAATGATAATTTACCCAGCTAACTGTACTATAGTTTTATGAGCGATAATGGACCTTGAAGTTGAGAACGTCCGAGTGGCAGCTTGTGAACTGCAACCTTTTGAGTTCAAGGACAAAGAAAGGATGCACTCAATTTCTTGCCATTCAGAACTATTAATAAACAATGTTCTTGCAGTCGCTCGTGTGATGATAAAAAAAGATGTAATTATATTGGTAAATGTTCTAACCGTTGCACCTGAAACATGTATTTAGAGCAAATAAAAAATCTATTTTATGATATTGGTCCAAATGTAAAAGTTTTAGCGCAACCTTCACCTGAGATAGCAAACCTACTTACTGATTTGTTTAGAAATTAATAATGTATATTGTATTGGTAGGTGTAGCTTAGAACAAAGTTATGATGAGGCTGACATGCCATTGTGGATAAAAGCCTCCTTCAAAAGTTTAGAATTAAAAAAGTTGTTTAGTATTTCATCTCATTAACTTTGTCAGAGAGGGAGCAATAATTATGTCTCTTTAGTTTCAGCTGTTGTCGGTCAATATTTTACAATAGGTAGTTTAGTTACTTCGCGTAGTTGTAATTTGCAAATGCCAAGAGCGTATTTTAGGCCATCTGTTAAATTAGTATAATCGACTCCGATGAATATAACATTGACCTTTACGTTTGATGGATCGGAAGCAAATGGGACACCATCACACTCTACACACCATCTACTTTAATTTAAATAGCACCTGTTATCATGTACATGAATGTTGCCTATTGAGAACTCAGCGCATTGTATTGTACATATTAATCTTTTCGGGAAATGGCTCTGGTGGGTCTGGCCCGTATAATGTGCACAACGTGGGCAAACAAAAGGGGCACCTTTTGTGACTGCTATGATGTGACTGCGCGAATAGTTATGAGGTTTCAACAAAAGGCAAGATAAAATCAAACTTATTAAGAAAATATAATACGAAATTAGTAGCTCTACCTACTGCTAGCTAATTATTTAACTAGCTAGCTGATAGCTCAACCCTTGTATTCCTAACCTCTTACTAAGAAGATAGATTAGGTCCCTAGGTAACTACACGATTTTTAATTTATAAATAAATTGGCATGATTTAAAAAACGCCATTTAACTCTAAAACTCTTCTATCATCTATTATTTATGTGAATTGCAGAACGGTGTGTTTAGTTCCATGTGCGCTGTGACGACAAATAGGCCTGTCAGTGTGCCCTGCCATTGTGCGCACCCCAGCCTGGACGGCTCATAATAACGGGAATTCTGTTTAATTTTACTCGCGATTCATGTTGGACGCGACGTCTTTACAAAATATATGGATTTTGTTAAGACTTTCGAATAACTTTCTTCTCTTAAAAATTGCGAATAGATGATAGATGTACTACTTACGTTCTTATATGTATTCTATTTTATTTTGTAATACTGCATGGGCCTGCTCTTGACCTCGATAAATTAAATAAATTTTATAAAGTTATGTTTTATACTCAAGTTTAAATATTTTGTTTAATATAAAAACAATTATTGATGACAATGCCAATCAAAATTAGCAGAAATTTGATCTCTGTACCAAAGCATTTGAGGAGAATCGTTTTTCAGATGGCACTTAATCCGGGGTTAATAATTACTACTACTACCTACCATTTCGTTTTAGCGATGACGAAAAACAATAATGTCACATTAACCATACAAAATTTCCCCGTTTAACTGTAACAATAGCCATCTAGCTAGATCAACAATGTGGGCCACAACGGATGAGCAATTTGATAGAGTAGCAACATTTGATAGGAGCGGGCGCTGTTTGCTCTTAAAGTTTGCGGTACCTTGTACCTTGCCTCGGGGCACAATTTAATTACCAAATGGTCCGTTTTTTGTGATCTTTGGGCCGTGTAAACAGGCCGTAACGATGTGTGTGGAGGGCTCCTTTATGTTGGAACTACTCTGTTCTTCCTGTAGGCACATGTTCACCTGTCCACTGGATCGTTAGAACTCTGATTCGGAATTTAATTGGAATTGAAGTGGGCATCATGTGCCGTAGAGGTTTTGTTTTGTTTTCGGTATTAAAAATGGAAGAGGGTTTGGTTGGACTGGGTTACAATCTCACCTTTCAACATTTTATGGCACCAAGCTATGTTAACTGGCTGGTTTCTTCTCTAAACAAAGGTAAAGTATTACGTACCTCGTTTTCTCTTAGTCTGAGTTCATTTAGTCCTTTGTGCAGTATTCGCCTTTCTTCCGATCTTGTAAGTTCTTATTCCGTAGCGTTGGTCATTCATTTTCTCATTCGTTTCTACATCATTCAGATGAATTTTCTCTGTCTTATGAGTTGCTCTCCAAAATATTCGACTATTTTCTATATCTCTGAGATAAACATAAAAATGTCCTATCGTAATATATGTACGCGCACGACTAACTGGCAACACAAACGACTGGTCCCTCGTTATTTTAAACAATTCGATAATGGCGCCCCCTGGCGGGCCCTGATTGTGCTACAAAGGGCGCTGTCCCCTCTAATGAGTCTCATAGTCCTGCTACATGAAGTTGTGATGTTTGCCCAGGGCCAGTGTTTGTTGCTAACTGCCTACGTACCTGCCTCACGTAGCTCCAATGAAAATTGTCCATTTTATACGAGTAGCCGGTACATGTTCCTATTAAAAGTTCCGTTGTCAGTGTCTTGATAATGTCTGGAGGGGAACGAGGATTTTATTAATATTTTTCCAAGAAAGTAAAATGGTAAAGCTTAATGTCGCGAATGTCGCTTAATGTTACTTTCCTCGGTATTATACGATATTTATGAAGAGTTTGTTTAGCTGAATCATCAGTTATCTATACTTTATATTATAATAATATTATAAAGCTGAAGAGTTTGTTTGTTTGTTTGCTTGAACGCGCTAATCTCAGGAACTACTGGTTCGAATTGGAATATTCTTTTAGTGTTGGATAGCCCATTTATCGAGGAAGGCTATATAATATCACGCTAAGACCCTTAGGAGCCGAGCAAAGAGATAAAGTCACAAATACGAAGTACTCGCACGGGCAGGCGAGGCGAGCAACGGGGTGGGTCGGGGAGCAAAAAATTTGACGCGAACGAAGTCGCGGACAGAAGCTAGTACCTAATACATTAGCAACTGACTTTTTGACTTGTATCTTATTACCCGAAGAAGCCAAACAATTACCCACCTACTTACTACCAATTTTACATCATCGTTCTTGGTTGGTAAAGAAAAACTATCAAACGTTTAAAATGTTAGAACTGATTCATACATTAGTAGACTACCTGCAACACAAAGATCGCCATGCAAAACATTAACTAGAGTCTCCTCCTCATCCCATTAGCATTTATTATAACCCTTGTAGAATGTCCGCACAATGGCACACAGCGAGACAATATGCACACTAATCTACATACCTATAAATATGTACGACATAGCATCATATCGCGACAGCGAATCAAATGCCACGCTCCTAAAAATGACACTTTAAAAAACCTGCGTAGTATCGCATTGCGCAAGACCGTACGCAAATCACCGGCCAATGGGAGCTCTCCGCACTGGCTATGTAAATGTTCTGTATTCAAATCAGTTTAAAATCAGAACGCGCATGCACGCGCCGGGGCTTTTTATTGGCGCTTTGCATATAAAGGGTTCTTATAATGTCTCGATTTGACAGGCGCGTGTTGCTAAAAAATAAGGGTTGTTTTCACCGTGAGGGGTTGTAACCCTTCCGCAACCCTTTTCGGTTGCAGCTGTTTTTTAGCTTCACGCGTTAGTTGTTGCCACGCGACGCCAGCATTTGACACGTTTTGCTCCTACACTATTTTGGAGTGTTATAAAATTAAGTTTTAAAATCATATGTCGAGCGCACACCTGGTGCTGGTTTTTGTTATCTTCGGTGATTTATTATAGACACGCATCCTTTGTTGTAAGTGAGTTTTCGATTTTGGCTTGTATTACGGGCTCTGAAGGGGATTCAAAGGTGCTTGTATTTCGACAATGAATTAGCTCAGATTAGGAGGTGTGTTTGTTGTTGTGTTGATAGTGAATGAATTAAAAAGCTGCTATACGTACCTACTACTTGAGTCAAGACATGGCAAATGGCAACTCAGTAAAATATACTAATAAGTGTTTCAATGCTCAAATACTTACTTACCTCCCTGACAAAAAGCATCAAAACGACTTAAAATCGGTTCGTAATATTTATTTTGTTGGTAAAAATATTAGCACAATGAAATGAGTCCTCCATTACTTAGTTGCGATAACATTAATCGCCATAAAAGTGGGTAGTTTACGTAAAAGCTCGGAAGAAGGCGTGTGCGCAAATATGTGAGGTGTTGGCAGACAATCAGCTAATGTGCGACGTGCCGCGGTGTCGTGTTGCCGTGACGCATGACGTGCCTTTGTGTACTGTGATCCATGTGCAGGGTGCCTTGGTGTTGGTAGTACTGCCCGCAAGTAGGTGAAGAAACGATATGATTTATGTGCGCAATTGCAACATTATCCAGCCAGCACCTACCTCCCTCTTACATTGCTGACGGAACAGCACGTAAAAAGTAGGAGACGCACGCAGGGTGTAAAGATGGTTCATTACATACCTAATGCTGAGTTTTTATAAACAATTAATATTTCATTGAATCACCGTCAAGAGAGTACATTTTGTCAAGTGCAATACTGCCGGCACGCCATTAGACAGGCCACTTGTACAGCCACCTCTTGATTATTAAAATAAAACCTGTAACTTTTAAAAGCTAAGTATTTGGAATTTATCAGTAATTTATTGCTACCAAATTAGAATAGAGATAAATATTAAATTACCTATAAGCGAAAGAGTACAATAAAAGTAGTGCTTACGCCAATTTCCAGGTTGAACAGCCGTCACAAAACGATTACCGACCATCCAAACTAAATATTTGCGAAAGAATATCGTGTAAATATTGGATAATTGTGGCCATTAACGGTAATATCGGCGATATAGGCGCATTAAGCTCGGTTAATGTAGGAAATGAAATATCCGGCGCGACCGCTCAGGCTCGCCGCACCGCCAGCTTCGAGCGACAAGCACACGCACTACGACGAACTAACTAGAGTGAGCTTTTAGAGCGGCGATGAAAAACTCAATGGAAATCAAGTGTGATCAAAAAATCTAAAAGATTATTTTGATTTTTATTTAACCTGCAAAGTAACTAATGAAATCGTTCCTATGTTGAAATCCTGTGGTGCAAATTTTGGTTTAGTTTTAGACAGATGTCAAGGCCATACAAAAGCTTCGATTCAAAATATAAACGCAGCGTTTTCCCCGCCCGGTGCGTCTGGTGGGCCGCGTACCTTACGGTCGACAAACATCGGAAGCATCACCCGACGTTTTTTCCCCAAAACACGATACAACGCAAATATTCCCGTTTTCTCGTATTTGCGTTCACTTTGCTATATTTGCCATAAATTATTTTCAGAGACGTTTCACGTTTCAGTGTTGATTTCGGGAAAGACATGACATTTTAACGTTAGTAATCGGATACATTTTGTTACGCAATTGGGTTTAACTTCGATACGTTTTCCTTATTGGCTGGCGGAATGTGTTGCTGCGATATGGCTTTGTTTACGAGCTGGTCTATCAACACTTACACATCAGTCACATCTATCTGTTCAACGGCTTTGTGCTCGACAGGATTTTATTAGTTTCAGTAGTTTTGTGTTAAAAGCTTCCGATACTTGGACACAATACTACTTTTTTACTTCAATAAAAAAAACCGGATCAAAGGTATTATCATCAACCGTGAAATAAACTTTCTGCCACAACAGAACAGAACAATGAAACTTTACTCATATACATACCAACTAGCTACTGTGCTCGACTATAACGGCAGCCGGAGGAGGGAGTGAAGGGGTGAGGGTAGCAACCCTTTCCCTCCGAGAGGCCATCCATCACCAACGACTAGCGAAATGTATTTTAATCCACTGCCCCACGCCCGCCGCTTCATGAAACGTGAAAAATGATCCTAGTGCACACACACACACACTCCCATGTACACTAGATATATGAGTGTGAGTGTGCGAATAGGGAAGTTATTGCGTGTTTTAGCCACTATTTTATGTTCGGGCTGTTTAATTTAAACACTGTGTGTTTATCGATTAACATGGATAGGTACATGTATATTTACATTCAGACGTTGAAGTATAAATCATCTCAGCATACAGACTGTTCATAAGTCTGAATCTAAGTTTGACAATTCTATTCAAGTGGGTACCTACTAGCAAAACCAATATAAGTACGGAAAGAATCGATGTGCATTCTCAACTCTTCACCCCCGAGAGTAATAAATCTTTCATCCGCCATTCAAAATCGAATATTCGCGAGTGGTTTGAAAACGATCGTTCTCTTGCGGAAACCTTTTCCTGGTGCGGCGTGCGTGAAAACTTTTATAGTTTGAAGCGGTCCCGCGGGCCTCCCAGATTTCTGGCCCCGACTGACGCAGTCATTAATCATACATAAATTGTTGCGTCCCTTGATATTTAAGCTCCAATTGAGCCAGTCATCTTGTGCCCTATTGAGACTTCCTCTGAAGAACGTTCACTATCTCAGTGGAGCCACTGACTGGAAGCGAGTAACTGATGGGAACCGACTATTGTAGCCGTTAAATGGTTCAAAATTTTCGTGTCAGTGTGAAATGGCATTTTTTTAAAGAACGAAAAAGAAAATCGAGAATCTACGTATTCTTCTGTTACTGAGAAAATGTAGCTCTTTGTTACTCGCATTTCATCATGACTAAAATGTCCTGCTAGCTATCAATATTTATGTCCAAACGCAGCGTCTATTAAATTGGTCAATAAAATAAAACTTTATAATATTGGTGATATACAATTCATGCTCCGCTTTATAAGGTTTTTATATTTTATGACTTAATAAATGTGAGCGCGGCGCGACCGCGGGACCCTACCGAGTGACGTCATTGTCATAATAGTGAATGTTTTATTGTAACGTTATGCGCGCTATCTCTCCTTGGATTACTAAAACATCTGTCCCGGAAAATTCACTCTCGAGCCGTTTATCGGCTCCTCGAGGGTAGATAGAGAAAAAACTGCAATAACGCGGTGTCATAACAAAGACGCCGCCACCGGCCGATAATACTATGATTAATACCCAGCGTTATCTGGAGAGTGCAGGCCTTGCCCGCCCTAAGGAAACCACACCACCTAACGTCGCTTAAAAGTCCTATCCGCCGCGCGGCCAAACTGACTTTGAACTCTCAAATAAAGGTGTAAAGTTGATTGTCGATTGATGGTCTGTCTGTTTAAGGTATTCTCCGGACCCGACATAAGAGTTACGGATTTCGCATAATGCATATTATATTCGTGCGGGGGTGGCTGTGAGGGTGCGAGCCGTAGGAGGCCGCGGGGTGAGGCAGGGGGTAAGGCGGGGAGTGTGGCACCCGGTGGGGGGCTGCAGGGAGGACCGCGTGACCGCACGTCTTTTGCACGCGACAAGCTCTCGACATTTTTTTATTATTATTGCGCTTCGATGGAATTTATTCCAGCAAGGGTCGGTAATAGAATAGCAGCCACGCTCGTTTTGGCCCTAATAGCGATTTTGAATATCATTTTTAAATCACATAATGGAGTGTACTCGCCTTTTTAGAGTTATTTTTAAGGGGCGAGGGTCGTGATTCGTGAACTATGAATTTTTGTGTCGGCATTAGTTCTCAGGGCAACCTTGTTTACTGGACTCACAAACGTATCGATAAATAACTTTAGGGCAATTAACGTAATGACTGCTCACTTTCAACTGGATTCGTGGTCAGAGAAGGAATCGCTGGCCTCTTCTAAGAGAAATGCTCCAGAGGCGCCACAAATATAATTACTATAATTAATTTCTTGGTCCGCCGACCGCAGATTAAACAAACGATTAATTGTTCGCCAATAAACGATGTTAATCTCAGCCTTCACCGGCAGGTGGCGGCGATTGTCAATAATCACCAGGAATATGAGAAATGTGTTGAGCGGAGTGCAGCGGGGTGGCGTAATTATACACGGGGAAGGGGGAGAGGGGGGAGACGACCCTCCGAGACGGACCTCTCGCTGTCATATGCACTCATATTTATGTTAAATGTAGGTATTTTGCGCTCACTTTGTTTTGCTGCGAGGTCATTAACATGAGGTGTGGTTATGTTTAGTTCTAGTCACATCCATTTTTAGATGTCGACGTCTCATGAAATGTTTTGTAGACCAAAAATTTCATAACATCTAAAATAATGATTCCAATGCGACTAATTAGTAATTGCCAAGTACTCAATCGGTTCCGGATTTGGTTATAGTAATTAATTACCGAGGTCTAACTTTAGTACCAAATGTAACCTCCTAAATGCAGTTTGGTATAACAGATTGACTATAGTTTATACGTCTTTTCTTTGTCCAAAGGTACAACACAATCAATTGCAAATTGAAACGTGTACTCATTTTGCTTCAGGCGATGGCTGGCGTCATAGTTCGAGATGAGCTGAGGCAGTTACAGGTGCCAAAGTTAAACTATTTTAAATTTACCAATTAATATAATTATACTGACACTCCAATAGATTACTATATGTATTATTCACCCTACATTTTCAGGCGTCGCTAAGACGGCACTATCACTCAATATTCTTTATGACTGGAACATACAAAGATCTCAATGAGAAATTGAAGGTGATCGTCGTCCTCCTGTCATAGTGAATTATTTGTAAACAAAACGGCTTCGAAGGACACTTGGCGAGGACTTGGTAAAACAACAGGTTGGTTGCAAGCTATTGGCGGTTCAAAGAAGACCTCAGACAATGGAGGTAATCATGTATTTGAAATATATGTCTCTATTGTAACCATGGTTTTAATTCTAAGATATGTTACTGACATGTTTTGTAGATAAGATGCATTTACAATGTTGCATGATTTTCCGTTGTGTCACACAATGTTTCATCACTTTAGCTCGTCGTATAAAAATGGTAACTTAAATTATTATTTTACATTTTAACAGGAAAAAAGATCCACAACGTAAACTTAGCACAATGGAGTCAGATAACATCGCAAAATTACAACATTGAACTTTATAATCCCATAGTTTATTGCGCTATACAATTATTTTATTTGTTTTTGACACTTTAAAAAGTACCTTCCAATAACTTTGTAGAACAAATAAGTGTAATATTGCAAGTATTCTGACAAAGAGAAAGAAACAGTTGTTATTGTAATTAAACTTCAGCAGATATTTATGGAGTCTCATTAATTTTCCAGGGCGGAGCGTGCTACGGCCTCTACGGCGTAGCGCGGCCGGTGGGCGCTACGGGCTACGAGCACCCGAATGTTAAGCTAAGGTTCGTAGCATGCTTGGATTATTTACGAAAGGAATATAATTTATTTATTTATTACATTCCGTATTGTAAAAGAAGATGTTACAAAGGGCTTTAAGCTAGGTACAGCAACATGGACCCTGTTATAGTAAAAAGATAAAATTAAGATTACCTTCTAAGAACAAATAAAATTAAAATAAATGATTAAATTACATAATAATAACGATTCTAATTATTATAATAAAATTATTTCATTTTTTAATAATAATACCAATTCAATTCGTTTTAGTCACAAAAGTAATATAGGTAGGCATTTATTATTTCACATTTACGTCAAGCATAATATTATAAGGTCGATTGATTCACAATTTGACAGTTTTAAATTCCTCCACGGTATAGTAGCCTTTCTTTATTAACAGAGATTTCAGCTGTTTCGAGAAATTTGAGTCATGGTAGGGATTTTAAACTTTCCGGTAGCTTAATTATTAAATATGTTAGCTAGTCTTGAGTATGGGCTTATCCCGATAACTTTTAAGTTTGTGCTTACCCAGCACAAACTTAAAAGTATTGATCTATTCTTGTTCCGTCTTTTATAGTTTTCATTTAGCTCGATATTAGATTTAGCTTAAATAACGTTACAGCATATTTAACTGACGTTCTATTTGCGTTTCAATTGTCTTTGTTATGGAAGGCAAAGAATATTAAATATTCTTTGCCTTCCATAACAAATATAATTTAAATTGTTTACTATGTAACATAACTTGAATGCAAGTCTGTTAGATGAAGTTACATTTTACACCTAATTTCACCCATAACGCATTGTTAATTGGCATCAGACTTCAAAGTTCACTCGCCTACAGTCGTCTAGTTAGACATAATAGTGTCGATACTTGTGCCCTATACATCTTTTCTTCGCTTCCCAAGTGTGTGTAATGTCGCCGAGCTCTCCTGTGCAAAACGGCCGTCATACCGGGACCCCTGGCGGCGCATTCTGTCACTCTCGCGATGCGGTACTTACAATGTGCGGCGGGGGGAGGGGTAGGGCACGGTACGCTGGTAATAGCTCGTACATATTTCTGCAATTGATTAGACGGGGGCGGTCGCCATGGTAACGGGCTGCACCGAACCCCTCCGCACCCCGCAGCTCACGCCCCCGCGCCCGCGACCACGCTCATTGTACGAGACAAAGCTACGTACGTACGTACTGACACCGCTTGTGAATGTGCAATGGTATGATGATTTATTCATAGGTATTCAAATAAGATGGCCGTTCATCCAGCACAGTATTGCATCGCCTGTAGCCTATTTGGCAGCGGATTGTGATAAGCTAAAGAGTTATAAGTAATATATTTGATTTAAAAGCAAAAATTTACTTTGTACAATAAAACGCGTACAATTTAGACATTGAAAAAGAACGATGACTGCAAGCCATGCCACCGTACTCGCGATAATTATTGTTTAATTGACTTCAGACACCAATTAAACATGCCATTTTATTTATTAATGACCGCATCCGTTCCGCTTTCTTGTTGCGAAACTTTAGTTAACCTCGTTTTACGAGGTTATTTAGTTATTTACTGCCAATATCCAAACGTCGGTACGAAGCTACGTTGTAAGTTTGAAACGAGGGCTATAACTTACGAGTAACTACACTACGGCTATGCTACATAATATTTTAACAATAATAAAGCTGCATAAATATGATAAATTTCTTGAATCCGGAAACTTTTGCCAGTTTTTGCAACATATTATCATGATCTTTTACAGCTGTTTGTTCTTTTCATAAAGTTTTACAAAAATGCTTAGGTTTTTACTTTGTTGACCTCATAAGTCCAAAAAAGCGCCGACACAAATAAAAACCTTAATAGACACAATAAAAATCAATAAATGCGTTAAGTTGCATGTAATATTTTGATCAAAGCATAGTCGCGTCGGAGCCGCTAATGAAAATAGGAAGATGAAATCAGGTATTGTTACTCTACAATAGCATTCATTCATTATTTCTTTAGCCATTTTCATTACCTGTCGCCAGACGCGACGATTTTTGATCAAAATATTGTTTAGGTACAACTTATATTAAACTTAAAAGGCCAACATGTATTGGCCTTTTAAGTTTAATAAAAGTTGTGATTTGTTTGAGTATTTTTTGTGTTGCGGGATTTTTTTTCCTGCTTTTGATAGTTTATGTACTATTAGTAGACACGCTACAATCGACTTGTGCCTCGCTTGAATCTGCGCAGCTGTACATATATTTCCCGCAGTGAAGCTAGTTCCTAATTTATCCATCATCAGACCCTGATTACGGTCTATATATAACCTATTCATTGAGACTGTTCCAATGAGCCCAAACACAATACTCTACGGGGTAGTTGGTGAGAAAGTTGCGTATTCTGCAAATTTTAGGTTACGTTTATTTTGTTTTATTTTATTTCTTAAGAAAACTTACAGCTGGGATACAGATAGTTGACAGTTAGTGAAAGAATGCCATTAAAGTTTTCACAGACAATATTAAGGTAGCACAAGAAACAGTAAACAGGCGATCGAAAATAAGAATAAGTAACCGCTTGGAGAGAATTAAGAAAAGACTGAACAGGTTTTAGTGATCTCCAAAGAAGTTATTACACAGTATTGTTTTATGTTTAGGAACATTGATAGAGAATAAATCAAGATCATCACACTCTGACACATCGAGTTGTATGCCCTGCTAGCTGATATAAGACTTTTGTCGATATATGCACAGAGGGAACATACAGAGGTTGATGATTCCTTAAGGTGGAACACGCAGCCCAATTTTGCTCATCAATTCAGAACAGTCGGTTTAACCATTTGCTAAATTGAACAAGAATACCATGTCGGCAATTTTTCTCCGCTCAATTAGTGGAAGACTGTCAAACTTTCTGCAGCGGCTGAAATAATTAGGAAAATAGGTTTTGGTTCTAAACTGAAAAAAAAAAATGTTGCAACATCAGTTCAAGGATCTTGTTCTTCTAACCTAATTGAATTAAAATTTGGAGTCAATCAGACCTGCGAAAGACGCTCATGTACCTTCATCAACAAGAAAGAGCTCATAAACGTCAAACGTCTGAACAGATCGATATACTTATAACAAAATAGGTTTAGATTTTCAAAATCATAGTCATTCGAGCTCTGTTCAAAAATGCCTGCTGAGATTTTGGCAAAAGAAATATCAGCTCATCATATCAATGTGGTGACACGAATGAACTAAAAGTCAATAAGTGCATTGAGATTAATTAATGAAGCTAGTTGACCGTTACAACATGCATTTGTGCATTAATTTACTTTTTACATTTCAACTTTTGAAAAAAATACGTTCATTTGATGAGACCTTTGTGTGATATGACTGCTACTCCAATTAAAACGAATTAAATATTAAGTAGCAAAACGAATCGAAGTGAAATTTCTGAGAAACGCCTCCATAATTAATGTAATTAACAATGAATACGTTCGTTTGGCCACAGACGAACGCTTGCTATTATTTATTTACCATGCTTCATTGAATGATCAAATATACAAACGTAGCGAAAATGGAACTGAATCAGATATTCATAGAGTCGACGTGGGTTTACTGACATTTATTTTATTTACGGATGGAAAATCAATGGTGGTAAAATTCGAGGTAGACGGTTAATGAAACATAAGTTTTGTCTTGTTGTCATATTTATAAACTACCATGTTTACATACCAAGCCCCTCCGTACCTCGGAAAGCACGATAAGTCGTTGGTCCCGGCTGTCATTTGTGGATCTTAGACAGTCATTACGGGTTGTTAGAGACCCGAAAGTTTGATAACAAGTCTTACCAGGGAGTATCGTATTATACAGTTACCCCATATAAAATACTGGTATTCAGGTTCATCCGGTAAGACTAGTAGCCGACCCCAGTATAGTTGGGAAAAGGCTTGGCAAATTATGATGTTTATAATCTTTATAAACTACTGATGTCAGAGTGAAAACCCATATAAATATTACGTAGAAGTATATTTTGATGAATTTAAAGGAAAAGTTTGAGAAGCTCATCCAGCGTAACGGTAATTCGGAACCAATCCTAACCATTTTAGTGCAACAGTACTAACACTACGAACTCGGCCAGTATTTTGTCTCAACACGAAGCTGGTGCTAATCCTAAATCTCAGAATGCAATAAACTCGGCTCCCGCCACACGAAATATTTTCAATCAGTTGAACGGAGCCAATCGAATACCTGTCTTAATTGGCGCGGTAATGGCGCTGGCGATTGTCTGCGGCCCTCTAAAATAGGGTCCCCGGGCCGGAAGCCATCCAGTTTCAAGTTAATTTCCTCGCTGGAGGCTAATCCTCCAGCCTAATTATGAGCCACCCTTGTCTCCCTGTCCCAGCGCCCCCCACCTGCCACCTAAATTGATTCAATGATCCTTACTTTGGTAACTACGTGATTAAAGTTTGTGATGAAGATGGAACCGTGCAGATGCAGTTGTGACATCTTAGGTTAGTTTTGGGACCAATACAACGGTTGACTGTTACAGTTAATCTTTATATTTGTTCATTCGACTATATTAACGTCTAGCACCTAATAATGAATGATGTTTCGTTTACACTTCTAAGGAAGTATTTGTGTGAAAGTATTTTGGTACTGATTTTATCGCAAGTGTCGGAGAGCGTTGCCCAAATGTTATTCAATTCGTAGATAGTTCCCTATGATACGCTAACTATGGTAATAACTGGACTGCCTGCAACTATTTTCCTCCATCTGTTTAACGTGAAAATTAGAAACAAAAGTATTTTTTTCCATTGAGATGTTAATGCTTTTAAATATTAATGCTATGCAATGTTACAAGGTAATCTTTAGTATGATGTATATAATATATTAATACGTGAAGAAAAATTTTAGTACCACTTTTTACGAAAATCAAGCGGACGGAGGAGTATGAAATTTGGCACAGTTAAGGTGTAATATCTGGATGACCAAGCTTTGCTCCGATTTTTTTTTTGGTTTGACGTTTTCTAAAAATGAAACCTAGCTAGATTGATTTATCGCCCCCGAAAACCCCTGCATACTAAATTTCATGAAAATCGTTGGAGCCGTTTCCGAGATTCCGATTATATATTGTACTTAAACAAGAATTGGTCGTTTAATGCTGAGTCAAACTGGGCCACTACTACTTAGTTAATTCTATTTGTTCACGAATTATTCGTATTCAAGGTAGTTCACATTCAATAGTAAAGAAGACATATCCATTAAACGATTCCCGACCCTGAATCGATCTCAAAGAACTTCGTCCTCTTATAACACCTGAATGAACTTCAAAATGGATCACATCGATTCAATGAGCTCTTGGCGCGGCCCTATAGCAAAGCGTCCATTTACATGGGAGTGGCCGTTTCAAGCACACAAGCACAGACGCTCAAGCACAAATGCATAAATGCACAAGCACAAGCCGGACCTACCGTAACGAGCTGTTAAGTGTTGCGAGAGGCTTAATTACTAGCAGGGGGGCGGGGGTGGGTGCGGGGTGCGGGGGTCGTGGCACCGGGGGTCGTGCGTCGGGGGATGTTCTGCGAGGTGTGTAGGACCTACCAAATATGCTTTGTTTATCTTCATGTGAGCAATGTGAGTCAGATTGAGATTTCAATTGGTTTAAAATTTTTGTTCAACGAATTTTGGTTCGTTTGCCCATGATTCGGCCACGTTTACGCACACTGCGATTCTTTATTATTATTAGTCTTTTCGAATTTAAAGGTCAAGATAGTGTTATCATTTTAATTTGCAATGCAGTGTTACACACGGTTTTACTAATAAGTACCTGCTGGAGTTTGATTGACACCGTATGCCCAATTGCCTATGCCCAATTGTATAAGTGATGGCACGCTACTGCGTGGCTCTGCTTGAGAAAGCCACTAATCGACGGGTTTATCAATCACTTAATCATTGCAGTAGACTCATTTGAATTTTTCAATGCGATCTTTGGGACCCAGTTTTAAAGGTGCATATTATTTGAGATGAGTTCTAAAAAACATCATGAGTAGCTTTAACAAAGATACAGAAGAGTAAATGTATGTTAGGCTTAAGAGCTAAGCTTGGAGAAAAAAGAAAAACTTACCGAAATACCGTGTGAGCTATACCGCCCAATACGCAAAAATATTATTTATTCCTAGTTGTGAAAATCACATTTGTTAATCAAATCCCAAAAACGTGCGATTCTCATAAGTTTCTCCCCAATGTGTGCACATATCGACCGGGCGCGGGGGAGAGTCGGCACATAATGAACGCATCTCATCAGCTTATGCAAATAGTTTGCAGTGGGGTGCGACCGTGATACCGTGCAATACCGTGCGATACCGTGCGCTATCGATCCGGCAACATGCGTAATGTATGCACTGCCCCTCACTAGCGGGGTGCGTCACCACTGACTGAGATGAATTGTGCACAAGACGCATTTAGATGCAAACATGTTGTGTCTATTCATCAATGTGGCACATTTGTTTTTCATACAATATAATCAGTGATTATTTTTACGATAGGACATTCAGCTGTAGCAGTACGTACTTACTGTATAAAGATTCGAAAAAAATTGTTTTCGGAAATTATCTTTTTAAACTTAGGCGTAAAACTACAATTATTATTACAGCATGATAAAACTCTTTCAGGAGACATCGAAAGCTTATTTACTTTAAAATAACGTCTTAATTTCTGGAAAACAAGCTTGAAGACCCATTCCCATGATGACCTCGAGGGTCAATCAAATGACGAAGCTATGGTCATCGCCGATCGTTAATATTAGCAACGTGGCCGTGTTTACGACGGCGATACGATGCTGGTCGCCGGCAGAGCCGTACACAACTTAAATGTTTCATAAACCGCAATAATAATAAATTTAAGTGCAATTTACAGCGACGGTGTTGCCGTCCGGTGTCGCCCCGTGCCGGACGATGCCGTCCGTGCCGTCGCTTTATTAAATGACCTTCTTTATTATCTGTTTAACGCCGTTCCGATATTAGACCGGCGTTTATGTACGCTTTACTGCGCTTTAAGGATTTAATTGTTAATATTGTGTCATTAACGCGAATTTTACGCTCTGAGATTCAGAGAACTTGCGATTGTACGCTTAGGATTTCAGAGTTTATCATTGTGATCCTTCGAAATATATTTCATTGTAAATATAGCGAGCGTATCATAAAACTGAATCATAAGAAAAATATTAGTGGTTTGATACTATGCCAACCGTCGCAGTTACAATCAAGGGCAATGCTAACACATAAGCTACAGGATGATACAGCCACCTTTCTTAGACATATTCATATATTGCATTACTTATTGTAAAAATGATATTATCAGATCCTTAAAGTTGTTTGTACCTACAAACATAATATACCCTTTTTTTTAATTAAACGTAAAATTAAACAAACACACTCTTTCAGCTCAATACCTCAGTGTACGTAGGTAGCTGTTCTGAGGTATTCGTATTATTTTTACTTTAATCACAACCTCACACGGTTGCAATTCGGAGGCAGCGAGGCAGTGAGGGGCAGCCGGGCAATAATTCGGCTTCAAACGCTCCTTTGTGGCGTTGAACAAAAGGCCCTAGTTGCCGGAATCCAATTTAAAAGTAGCGTTTACTTCGGCGTGTAATCGTTAGTGGACGTTAGGCTGCTGGCAGCCGCGACCAGCGCTCACTGGGCTGGAATTGGAGAAACTGTTAAAAAATACTAAGGTGTTGAGAGGCCTTTTTATTAGATCCGGCAGCTTTTTTCCCTGCCTATACTTTATAGAATAATGAATGAAAAGAAAAAACAACCGTTGAATAATTGCAGTAAGTTAGTTTTGATTTCTATTACCTATGTGATTTTATTATTATACTTGGTGCGAGGCCTGCACTATCCTCCCATACTTGTAATTGGAAGTATTGTAGATCTTTTTTTAAACAGTTACCGTGGAGTTTCATGCCAACTCTTCTCCATAAGCACCGACCAATGGGAACCATGCACCATACTTCTGACACTTCATAAGTGCTAATGTAGGTTTAAGTTAAATAAAATATTTTGAATTGAATTTTTATTTGAACATTTCATCTGTTTTCTGCTTCAGGCTTAAGTTGTATGCACAAGTTTTCCGAAATTATGAACGCTCCTTCGATGAGCTTTTGATAAACTTGGACAAATGAGAATATGAGAATTGTTCACATCCATCACTCATCATACGTGCCTTTTTTACCCTTTTTGTACATGCATATTAAATCAAGCCACCTGACCACATTAATACTCACAGACAGTCGACTATCTGTGAGTATTCTAAGATGCAAGTTGCATCTTGCATGTGTCTCCAGCCTAAGTCAGTGCACGCGCCGCGACGCGGGATGGCTGGAGGTGCAGGGCGGGCGGCAAGGCTAGGGAAGGGGGTTTAGGAGGCAGCCGCCCAACAGCCAATATTATACGGTCGTAGTTAGCGCGCACTGATATTAAGAATTCCACAGAACACAGAGTAGGGAGAGCTAGTTTAAAAACGTTTACCTGAAGAGTATTTTATGTGCTGCTTGGTGTTAGTTAGTGGCTTGAATCGATTGATAGTATTTCTAGCGTTTCTTCAAGTTTGAGGAGTATTATAGCAAATAGCAACGCTGATTCTAAAGGAGTAAAACATTAATCACTGGCTAATGGGATATATTATTGTCCTTCTATTGATATTATTAATCATTATTACTAACACTAGTTTGTAAGTTCACAATTATACTAACAAACTATGGAGGTAATCTCATGGTGAATCCGAAATAAATATTTATTTTTATTTTTATAAACCGACAAAGAAACTGAAAAAAATAAACAGTTGGATTTTTATCTACAAGATAAGGTTTTATCCAGTGCGCAAACTATAACCATGAATTCAGCATATCGTTGTAAAATCGACGTAATATTTTACGTCTAGGATGATATGCTGAATTCATGGTTACAGTTTGCGCACTGGATAAAAACGTATCTTGTATATGTTACTTAGAAACAAGCTATCTCAAATAAATTGCCGTTGACTCGCTAAGACGAGTATGTTATGAAAGGGGAATGCCCATCAGCTAAGGACAAAAATGACTGAAAAAGAACAACAATGAAATATACGCCAAATTGCGCTACAAACGAACTTATTACAATTTCAATAATGATCAAAAACGTAGGTAGACGCCACTTGCAACCATGTTTTTGGGTGGGACGCGCATGGCCACAGTGGTCGTTAAATATCCTATAAAGCAATATGTATGTAACCTCAAGTCGTAAACGCAAAAAAAAAACAATCAATTCAAGCAAATAATCGAAAGAATGAAACGTAGTAATGTCAAACTGTCAGTAAGGCAAAGGACACGTGACGCATACAGCCTACGATATGTTTTCTATATTGAACATAATTTGATTTTAATTAAATATTGACATGCATCATTATCATCATCATCATCATTTCAGCCGAAAGACGTCCACTGCTGGACATAGGCCTCCCCCAGGCTCCTCCACTTCGACCGGTCTTGTCCTTCCCACATCCAGCGGATTCCCGCGGCCTTCACAAGGTCATCGGTCCACCTTGTGGGAGGCCTTCCCACAAGGTGGCATATATTATTTTAATTATATTTACGATATAAATAGGTCTAATTAAATTAATGATAACTGTGCAGTAATTCTATTAAATAGTTGGTTAAGGATTATTTGACGATTCCTATTTGGCTGAATGTCGATTACTCGTGTCAAATAAACACTGACCTCTAACAAAAATAAGAATGAATTAGACGGATATGAAGTTAAATAATCTAATGATCCTTATATTTTCACCCTAGGTGTACAAAATTGAGAATTATTTCATTATACATATTTTATTCTAGACAGAATTAAGGACTATCAGTAGTTTTTGTCATTACGGGCATTTTTTAAGCAATCCTCTTTTAATTTAATTCGTCTAATCATTCACATTGAGTATTCTGTGAACACGAACTGAACATGCTTGACGTAGAAACTGGCTTTAAAAATAAATGAATATTATGATAATTGATTGGCAAAGTATCAACAATCACACCACGGCATTTACAATATATTACCGTCGGTTTTTGTACATGAACCCTGTCAGGGCACTGCAAAGCGCAATGTTGGTTTGCTGTTGAGTTTATGAACGTCGAATTAACATAGTTATCACGAATTATTAACTAACACAATACAATACATTTCAGTAATTAAAAGATTTAAAAAAACATATCTCGAAGTCCTTACGATGTCCAATTAACAGTAATAAATAATATACAACAACACATAAAGTCATATTTCGTCAGATTGCAGTAGTACGAGTAGGTGGGTGGTAAAACATTACAGTAAAATCATTTATAGAATACATAGTTACAATCATGTCATGTCAAGTTATTGATTAAATTGAATTATGGTATGTAATTTTACAATACAATACAAAATAAACACAATAGATTCGATTTAATGTCACTGGAATAAACAACATTTATGTCTTCGATCAGGCCGGATCTAACAAAAAAAGAGGAAGTTCTGAGTACGTAACTCGTACCGACATCTATAAAGTTTTATCCGTCATGTATTCGTCAACTGTGTTTCTTAGTTTGCTATAGAATTAATTTGTATTATCGTCATCTTTTATGTAATTCGGTAACTGATTATAAATTGTATTGAAACGTCACACACAAATCAAACCATATCTTCCCCTCATTTCACTAAACAGCCGTCGTCTCTGCCCCGCGACACTACTCTACAATCTGAGATTGGAGCGAACGGCACAAAGTTGGTAATTGAAAAATCTTTCCGGTCTCCTCGCCCCGCGACCCGCGTCCCACCCCGTACCCGCGGCCCCGGCGGGAATTAAACTTAACTGTAATTACATGTGTTATGTTTAATTGGAAAATGGACGCTTTGCCCTAAGTACCTACGAGGTCGAGTACCTAGGTAGGTAGGGAGGCTTCACTAGTTAGCTGCTATTGATGATTACATGAGGAAAGTCTGGTAATTAAATATGAGCTTAGATGTAATACATTTTGGGCAGTTTATTATTCGATAGCTTCCATGGGATATTAACAACACCGTTTTTTTTTCACATTTATCCTTCATCGTAATTGTGTTGTTGTCTATCGACTGCTTCCAAGAGAAGAGGTGGTCCAAAAACCTTTGTATTGTATTATTTAAAGCTTCTAATTCTTCATTTCTTAATTGAGCACCGCTTCCAGTTCAAAAATATTATACGATGAAGGAAAAAGTTAGGAATTCTTATTATTTTTCCGGAAATATTATGAACGTCTGCCATAGTTGACAATAGCACAAATCCGATACTTTAAAAGCAGCGGGAGACACTATAACACAACTGACACGTTATCTAAACT
The DNA here is from genome assembly GCA_949091785.1 of Polymixis lichenea. Lineage (NCBI taxonomy): Eukaryota > Metazoa > Arthropoda > Insecta > Lepidoptera > Noctuidae > Polymixis > Polymixis lichenea. The sequence goes on along the minus strand of OX420940.1, from coordinate 24,621,595 downwards.
GAACAGTTATTGTTTCTTCAGTATTCTGCAAGGTTTGACCTCATTGTTTAGTGAATGCGACTGCTCAGCATCGCTTCGCATGCCACTTATGTGAATTTTCTGGCTGTATTTGTAACGGCTGCTAAATCCCCTGGAAGATATGAATAAAATCGGTGGTCTTAATATCCCATTACTTACAACCCAAAATCATAATAACAAATAATAAAATATATGTAATTAATTTTACAGTTTATCTCGTCTCACTTAAAATTATGAAAATAACCTACTACGAAAGCGCGTAGCCAAAACAACTCGTAGCATAGAAAACTCAACACCGTAGCGCGTTAGAATATCTGTGCTACGGAATGTCGTAGCATCATTACCTATGCTACGGAATTCGTAGCATAGGTAATTAGAAAACCACACAGCTGTCATATTACTATAAGGTAGGCCGTCGTGACGTGGACTCGTGGCGTCCCATTCCTACCCTTAGTGGACATGGTGGGGGCGACCGGGGGAGGTTCAAGGGGGGCAAGAGAGGGGGAAGGCCATTCGTCAGCTCTCCGCAGAAATGTTTTCATTTTTATTTCATAAATAAAGAGTGGAATTCCGCCCGCGACGTAATGAGGCTGTGCTGCTGTCCGTCGCTCGTAGACTCGTAGCCGCTGCTGAGCGTAGTTGGGAAACTTTGCAACTGTCGGTGCTGAGTCGTTGGTTGGCTTTGTTTATTGCGGGGTGGAATGCAATTTTGATGTAACAAAACTGTGACCATTATTAATCAATCAGAGGTTGCACAGTTCGAAATAAACTTAATACCATTTAATGAATTTATATCTCGTAATTTGAAACACTTTTGAAATAAATACAACGTTCCTCACTCGGATTAAAAACCCAAAGAGCTTGGTATGAATACATCAATATTTCCAATCTTTATGAGTTAGCTCGGTCCCGGGGGGCAGGGGCGGGCTATTGCTTCACCGTAGCGAGTAGTCATGAATACATCTGCCGCTCTGTAATGTGTTTATGGATCATGCAAATAAACAGTATCAGTTATATTATTCATCCTTTAAAAAAATATTCAACCTTGATACTCTTCCAGTATTGCTTCTCAAATACATATTAATATTATATTAGCAACTAATTATTATTATAGTAATTTTATTTTGAACCCATGTATTTGAATTATATTATAATCTGCAATATGTAAACAGACTGCAACTAAATAATCTGCGACGTCATGATTGCATAACAAAGTGACAGAAAGCGAACATAAAAAAAGTTCAAAAATATTCATTGAGGCGTCAAAGTAACGCGATGTTCCCTTTGCATATCTCTACTTGTTATCGTTCTCTACATGAGTGTCGCCCCTACCCGCTCTACCCGCTCTTTTATGACGATGCCCTCACTTTTCATGACTCTATCATGTTTTGTTTTTATTTCTTCATTTCGGCCGGGGTCGAGTGGCAGAGAGGCGCGAGGAACTGGTCCGCTTTAAACAGTCATCCCCATATTTACAAACGCTACTTAAAATTAAGTAATGATAAATAAGCGTATGTATAAACATACATTTTTTGCCTTTAAACATCTCTTAAGTTTTAGCAACTTTTATAAATAAGGGTTAGATAAGGGTTTATTGTATAAAAAGATATGACTTGACGCGATGAAATTTTAACCCCTTTTGCAAGGTTATAAATCTGACATTTCCTTAATCATTCCGATTCTATGCCTAAAGTTACGTCGATGCAGTGAACAGGTAATACCTTCAAATCAAAAACATAAAACAAAAATGTTCAAGAGTAAACATAAACACATTCCTAATGTTTGCGTTCATTCACTAACATCATAAACTACTTTATCTGCAACTACAATAATTCAGAACAATCTATAAATAAAGATAAAACATTTTCACAATAAACCGTTCGCCGAGAAAATTAGATATTCACATGATTTGAGCGCCATTCAAAGAATTGAATGAAAATTCAAAGCCGAGAGGGTCTCGACATGCGATTACGTTGTAAACAACTGCCTACATACACGCAGTGTTTAAAATAGCGCCGCTCGAGGCACCGCGCGAGGGCGAAAGGGCAAAGTAATTGGTCTCGAGAGCGGCAGCAAGGGGCGAAGCCCTACCTCCGACATATTGCAAACATATTCTCCGCTTGAAATTTATTGTAAATCGCGGCGGGCGGGGATTTGAATTCGGTTTCGGCCCCTCCGCTGTCAATAAACCGAATAGACTTTGTAAATTCGCTACATTCGCCCGATGTTTGTGTTTGCTGCCTTCGCTTTTTCTGTTCTTGCGAAAAAACCTCCCCCTTCCCCCGCGGCCCGCGCCCCGTACCCCGCGCCCTCACCGCTTCCGATTTTATTTATCTAAGGTTTTCCATTCCGTCGTAATTGTGTGAGTTGCGAGCTCGATTGTTGCTAAAGCGAATATTTATTTGGGCTTCAGTTTGCTTTCCATTTGCTCGCGCCTCGCGCCTCCGTCGTCTATGTATGTAAGTGGGTATGTATGTATGGCGACGGCGAGCTCACTTTTAGCGGCATTGTGCTACAAATTGAATTTGTGGGGACTCAAATCAAATGTTGTCGTAAGAAATGACTTGTCGCCGCGACTGACACTATCAAAAAATTGATCGTCCGCCAGCTTATGAGGACACAAACGGTCGCTAATAGTACCCACTACCCACTGCAGGCTATATCTGATATTACAATAAATCACATTACTACCTATACTTACTCAGATACTGGAAAAAAACAGGAAACTATCTATCTACTGTATAAGGAACTGTTAGTTTTGATTTAACAATAGTGATAGAAAACAGTCGGACGGATGCCAGACAGTCTTAAAGTTTCTTACCTTAGAATACCAAAACTTACGAAAATATATTATGATGGTAACAGATTTATGTTACATATTGTAATCAGTCGAATAAAAATATAGCATAGCCGTGCCCGGGCCTAGGATCATGATATATTATGAAGTAATAATGTGATCCAAAATTGTGTATGATTTGTGGGCCCCCAACAATATAATCTACATAAACATTTAGGTAATTCGTCAATAAATCGTAGCAATAACATTAGTACAATGAAACGCGCAATCAGCATTAGCCGGAATATATTTGGCGTAAATCTTTCACGGCAGCTTTTATGTATATCGTAAAAAACGGCCAAGTGTCCGAGCGCGCTATAAATATGGTCGTAAAGAGAGCGAACGGCGGCCGGCGACCAGCCCGCAGCGCTGTGCACGCAGCCGCCCAGCTGAGTGACACTTAGCTATTAGTATTACAGGTATGTTACGGAAGTGTTGTGGTGATTATACGCACTTGACGTAGATGGACTAGGAAATGAAGAGCCTGATCTCACAAAAAGTTCATTGGGACATGAACAAGTACTGGTTGTTGGTCAAAACGCCTCATCTTAACACTCCGTATTTGGTCCGTGAAGGGGAGAAAAATGTGACGCATATCTTTTTGTAAATCATTGATGTTTATTTATTGACACATTACAAAGATTACGTACAATGTAGCGCGAAATAAAACACTAAACAGCGTCGGACACAACGGTTGGTAATGCTAATATTGCAGTTGAAATATTTATATACACCGTGACATTTTAGTCGTCTTACAAAGGTAGTCCACTCAGTGTATCCGTCAGAAAATACCTCTAGACGCGGTTAAAACATTGTTACTATTAATTTTAAGTTAATAAATACAAAGAAAAAAAACATAGTTACAGGGAAGGCCCTGTAATAATGTTTACGTATCAAACGGTAGAAGATATCTACCTACCTACCATTACATTCCATCACTAATTCCATCTCCATAGCAGGGTGTTTCAAACTACGTCATGCGTCTTAGTGAATTATATTTTCATGTGTTTGATTATGCAAATGTTCAAATTTGTTTTATATATTTGGTAGTAGATAGCAGTCATTGGGTACATGATGTGGGCTGCCGTTGTAAGACGACTAAAATGTCACGGTGTATATAAGTAGCATTATGGTCTTATGAAGGCTGAATCATAAGACAAAGTACTATAATGTCAGATGTACGTAGGAAGTTTTTCTAAAATCTGGTTAAACTTTATTTAATTGAGAGCTTGTGGTTCAACAAGCAATCATATAAGTTATCTAGGAATGATATCCAGGCCTTGTCTGTCCCTACAATGTTCGGTATGATGCTGCCGCGCCGTTTTTACCACCACATCCCAAGGTTCCTGAATAAAACATTTGCTTTTTACTAAATAATTCAGCTTATTACTTTATCAATCGACAGATGGCGAGGTGCTGACGCCTCGGAGCTGCTCCATTCACGGTCGGAGACGCGGCTGAGAGAGGTCGACGCATTTAGGTAAACAAACAAGCTTTTTCGTAGTTATTTTGGAAAAAATCCGAGCAATAGCAGATCAAATGCCAGTTAGTTTGTATCGGTTCAATCACAGTAAAGCGGACTCGATGGCGGCCGGCCAGAGCCGCCAGAGCCGCCGGATCTCGCTCACCACGATATCATATCATAACGCGCCGAACTTTACGTGCGCAAGCCATGAGTAGTAACAGTGCGATGCGGTAGTTCTTGACATCTGGACCACAGAATAGACAAAATAACCTGAACAACGAGGACAGACAGCTACAGGCTACACGTGTCGTAAAAGTTCGCTACGGATGTCTATCAAGAGACGTTGACTGTTGCGATGCTGTTATAAGAAAACATATGGCGTAAGCATAAGCATGTTCCCACTGCTGGGACACAGGCCTCTCTGTGAGAGGGAGTGGGCTACAACTTACCGCGCGGGCCCATGTAGATGTCATAATGATGTCTTCGTATATTTGGTTCTAGGTCATACCGGTTTCCTCACGATGTGTTCCTTCACCGCTTTGCAGTGGTGATATAATTATTTACAAAAAACATAGCACCTGCCCAGGTTCGAGCTCACGACCTACAATTCCTAAGTCGCAACCGATACCACTAGACCACCACTGCTCTCAGAAAACGTTTAGAAGGAAACAACTATCAAAGCTGCAGGGCAGTAGACGGATCATTATAGCTGTTACAGCTTCCTCTTGCTTCCTGAGAACACAATTATTATGCACCAGATCGACTCGATCTTGATGAAGGCGAGAATTTTAATCGGCCACTTATACACAACGCGGACGGCGAAATCAGCCGAACGTATGAAGATGACCATCAAATCGAACTGACCAGCCACTAGTCAGAGGACATCCTGGATGTCGATTAGTGCGAGATTAGGGCGGCTCTCGAGCTAAAGAACATCAAGGCACTGTGTGATGATGGAATAACGACCCCTGCCGCTGACGGAATAACGAGCCCTCTCATTATAGCGGGCGGAGCTCCAATCCTGATAGAGCTAGCGAGTTTCTTCAAATTTATCATCCAAGAAGGTACAACAACGCCCGAGTCGTGGAACAGAGGTGCGGTGGTTTGGTTCTTCATAAAGGTGAGGAACTGTAGACCCATCTCACTTCTGAGCTACGTAAATAAACTAATCTCGAGGGTCGTCACGACAGCCTCGCCAGAAGACTTGATGAGTTACAAACACCAGAACAATCTGGTTTTTGAAAAGGCTTCAGTACCGTAGACCACATCCATACTGTTCGGCAAATTGTACAGAAAACCGAAGAGTACAACCAACCGCTGTGTATGGTATTTGTGGACTACGAGAAAGCCTTCGAGCCCATTGAAATACCGGTAGTTCTACCTCTCTGCAACGATATCGAATAAACTGGTGCTATATCGAAGTATTGAGATGTTTCACTGTCACGATGTCTGTGCAGATCCAGGATAAGAAAATAAGCCCCATCTAACTGCTCAGATGGGTGAGATAGGAGGATATAATATCTCCAAAACTAATGTTTTACAAGACTTAGACGAATAGTTAGACCAGATGCTGCACAACCTAAATCGAGCGTCTCGGCAGGTTGGCCTTGGCATGAATTTGGACAAGATGAAAGTCATACACAGTTCTCACGTCTTGCCGAGTCCAATCAACATCGAAGGGTTTCTTCTCGAGTTTATGAAGGAGTATGTAGGAAAAGGTATCAAGCTGGGTAGACACAACTTTGAGAAAGAAGCCGACGCCCGCTCTAGTTGAGTTATGCAGCGTTTGAATACCTACGTCAAGTCTTTTCCGCTTATCCGGCAATGTTTGTAAAATTAGATATTCAACTAGTGTGTCCTGCCAGTTATGACATAAGGTGCTAAAACGGATAAAATAATCAGGCTGGTTTACAAATGATCGGCCTAGAAGAGGCCGATTTCCAGTAGTGGACTGCGATAGGCTGAGTTGATTGCAATTGAGATGATCTCCGAAGATGTTGCACACAGGAACACTTACCATATCAACAGCGTCGCGTCTTCCGACCTGTACGTCGCGATTGAACGCGATTCTCTGTAAGACAAAGTGTGTTATTTCTCGCGGGATCCTCCGAAGGGGGCGCGGGCTTTGCTTGTGGGTGTAGGGTAGGCAGAGGGGGCGGTAGGGGGCCCTTTGTAGGTACTATGTAGTAATATTTTTACGAGCAAGTTTTATTGTCGCGGCGTGCGATAAATTTGTCAGCGCGCCCTGCACCCTGCACCCTGTCTGCAGCCGGATACTACTCTATGAATAGTAATCTATCGATGATGGCTTTGTACAACTGTGACGAATTTTCTACACGGTATACCTAATGCGTGTAAGCATCAAAATATTCAACAAAGGTAAACCTACCATTTTCGTGGATAAAATGGATACCTAAGCGAATTAATCGCAAGATTCTGTTAGGCACTCTTTAGCTTACCTTAATTCTTGAGATAAAAGACCTCTGTCACCAGGGAACTGTTCAAAAAGTGCAATGCAGTAAGAATTAAAAATGAGTAATAAGTCTGTACGTATGTCTCTAATTTTATTCATAGCAACAGATGAGAACTGCTTTTAAAATTAGCGGCAGTCCTGTCAACAGTCTGTTATCATAAAGTTTCCTTATGAGGGTTCTCATCGTTGATAAGAATTATAAGGTCGCCAGATCATCGTAATTGAGAACCTAATTAGTCAGAAATCGACCAGAGCAACACGTCGATAAAATAAGGCTTAAGTGTCCTGAGTCATACGTCATAAGTTGACCCAGGGAAGTCTTGAAAACCGTAGTTATTGCTTATCAATTACCCAAGCCAATTAATATCTAGGCGTTGCTCAATCTAGATCACTCAATACCGTCACGTTTGCCGTGCCGTGTGTAAACCGGGCGTGATTTACGCAAACCGTGCGTACCGACACCGTCCCCTACAATTACCGCGTACTACTGCTTACTAACATCGCCACATTTATGCAGAAAAAGCTTCGTCGCGTGCGTACATTGTTTTAGTTAGGGTTGTAATTATAACTAATATTATTTACAATGCCTCATTGGTTAAACTAAACTCAAAGCCTTTATTTTAATTATATCATTTACAGGGTTTTCAATTGTCAAAGGAGTCGATTAGTTAGAAAGATGAAGCTAGTTCTAGTAGTAGCTTCGTAGTAGCTTCTTATGGAAAATAACGCGCGACAAAACTCCATGACCACACTTTTAAATAAAATAGAAAAGTCCTTGTGGTCTTGAGCTCGATTTACATTTCCAACAAAATCCACTATCAAAACGTTGTATTTGTTTTGTAGAAGGTAAGTACTAACTGCTACAGATATGGTTACAGTTTTTCCATTTGACTAAATGATGAATGCTACTAACCAGTGAAATTTTGTCCAAACGAAATGATGATCGCAGTACTTGATTTAAAACCGTCGCCCTAATTGTCAAGTAACAACGCCTCACAAAAAGGCGACATCTCGTTACTGTGGCAGCCCTGTGATTAAAGAAGGTTCCCACAGTACGAGCGAGTAGCGGCGGCAACCAGCGCCGCCTCCATGACGCAGCAGTTCTCACGTCACAGGTCACATCTTGTTGTTGCAGGCCTGCGCGGGACCTCCCCGCGACACCCAGCCTCAACGGCCGGCCAATGCAGCAGCCGGTCAATATGTGTGTAATGTCTGTTCCAAAACTATCTGATGAAAGCATAAACAAATCCTTATAATGTTAAATTTTAAATCAATCACATCTCAAACGAAATTTATAACACATTCATCTGCATTAAGAAGGTTTCACCTTTATATCTCACTGCTTTTTCCATGATTTATTATTGGAATAACATTATTAAATTGTAATTGAAAAAAAACCTCAATTGTCAATGAAAATCATTTTTATGTCGATAAAAAAATTAGAATTTATGGTTTCATTTAAACAAATGATTTGTTTATTCTAATTCACTTTCTAAGTGGCATTGTACGTTTAATGATTATTTTGTTTTCTTTACATTTTTATTAGATACTTTTTGAACGGACCATAGTCGGTAATTGCGCATGTTACAAATAGACGTTTACTTTGACGATGCGTTTTGTTTTTGTTTCTCCCAAGTTTCGGAATGTGGCGTGGGAATGTAGAGGATTCTTGGTCGATTATGTTGTTATCAAATTGTGAGGAGGTAAAATTTCCAGAATATTGTACGATTACGATGTCCATAGTCGATAAGATCCTTACTCAGTCAGCAAGTAACTATAACAATTTCCGTTGGAAAAGAAGTGGTCGGGAAGAACCTCCTACGTAATCAATTAAAACAGAAAGGTATTTTCCCCAAGCATATACTTATTGGATTAAAACACGAGCTCAGGCGTTAAACAATGGGCATTAGCACTTATTAATATTGTGGCAATAACAAGTAATGGAGGCGAGTCAATATTTGCGCGCGCTATCGGTTGATGGCGCGCTCCTGCCGCCGCCGGCGCATACTTCGTGAATATGTACCGCACTTGTAACGTGAAGGATTTGCAAGACATTATCGATTAAACTATTACGGCTGTTATCAAAGATGGGTTAGGCAGAGATAGGTAGATAGCACTGATAGCAATAGAATATACCTAGTCTTAGGTCAGGTATTGTGTTGAACTAGATTAATAATTCAATGATCGTGATTTTTCTATTTCAATGAATGACTGCCACAGTCATGTCATCTTTGGGAAGACAACCATCCGAAGCGTTGCAGTACCTATGTCCATAAGTTTACTGCCTATTAGTGGTTTCCATACAATTGCTCCTAACATTCTAAATGATAATCTGTCCTTTTACCAAACTTGGATCCACTATGTAAGTCTTTTTCTTCCATAAATCTTTTAGCAGTTTTCACTTCGTTGCTAGCCAGTTCGTCATGATACGGCCTGATAATCAAATCATTGCTGAAAGGTGTCTGACCGACCCAGATACGTGACCCGTCCTGTCTGCGGCCAGGTGATGCTTGGCAGTTGTATGATAATGAGTGCTCAGTGGATGCGCGCCGCTTTCAAGCTGTTTGCTCGCGATAACTTTACGATAACTTTCTCGATATCCGCGCTTATCGAGCGAGCAAACATTGCCTATCTTCACCTCCATAGCACGTAAACTTTACGTACACTCAAAAATAAAACATCTTTTCTGTAAATGAGAGGCTCGTGACTAATTAGCGTAAGTAACGTGGATCGCCACACGGGTCGATCACAGGTCAAGCTGCGCTTGCCGAGATCGGTCCGTCGATGAGTAACCATCCGTTACATTCCGAGGCACGGAAGAGGTGCCTCGGGAAGCACGTTGAGCCGTTGGCCGGTGGATCGTAGATATTTGACAGTCATTACTGGTAGGCAGAACGAAAGGACGAACGAACGACGGAAAGTCAGACATCTAGTCTTACCGAGGGGTATCGTATTAACTGGGTTGTAGAGGTCAGATAAGCAGTTGCTCCGTGTAAAATACTGGTACTTATTTAGCTGCATCCGGTCAGACTAAAAGTAGACCCCAACATATTTGGATAAAATATTGTTATGATTAAAATAATCGGTATTTAGCTAATTTTGTTTCGGAATAATAAGGCAATTCTATCAATAAATGATGTGTGTAATAAATAAAGGCGGGTAGCTGATTAGCCTTACACTTAAAAATTACAGTAATATCATGTAAAAGATAAAAAGGACCATTTCATAAACAACGTGGACCCTGGCAACTAACCGGGAATACGTTCGGATATAGGAAATATGCAAAAACATGAAATATTGCTTAAACCGGCGTAATTAGAAGCCAAAAGAAACGCTATACATACGAGTATTCATGTCATGTCATTAACTCCTCATACATTTTAATTAAGTTAACAAAACGCAAATATGCGGTTACCGTTTTTAATCGGAAGGAGCCGTTTACTTCGAAAATTGCTGGAAACGTTAATAGATAGGAAAGTTTGGCAAGCAACCTGCACGCGCGTCGTGTGTGCGACAGTTTACGTGCTAGTTGTGATGCGCAGGAGAGCGCGACGTCACCACGCGCAGTGTCGCCGGCACAACCACACCTGTGTGCTGTGACTGCCGCCCAGAGTGACTGTGACTGAACATTGTGTGACCTGTGACGAGTGACAGTAGTGGACCTGTTTGGATACATACCCGTTTCTACTGCAGGAGACTGCTGATCTGAGCTTATGGATTTGAGTCAGGTAGGACCTTTGGGTTCTTTGGTGACGGATAGTAATAGTGAGATAATTTTGAAGATGGAGTAAGGTTGAGGTCTTAGGGATATGCAATGAAATGAGCATATTTTTCTTGCTATTTGTCTTGTTTTTCTCTGAGATAGAAATATGTATGTACTTCTATTTAGGTAAGCCTCGTATTGATAATATCGTTGACATCCACTAATATCATTATAGGTTAGATTGCATTAGCTACAGATGTGATTTTGTATAATGTAAGAATATTTTATTATGTATTAGAGCATGTGTACTTCATAATGTGTAAGCTGTGGTTACCTGTACCTAATTGAGTGTGCATTATAGGATAACGTATTTACTATACAAGTTTTATTAATGTAAAATATAACTGTAATGTATCTCGTTGGTAATCCTTAAACAAATAAATAATACAAGAAAATCTTCCTATTTTCATAAGATTTTCTTATGAAAACGTCTGTTGAAACTGAATGAGGAATCGAACCGCGACCGCAGAGCTGAGCCAACAGTTATTACACCATAATGTTTTATGCACTATTCGAACAGCTATCAACTGACTATGCTCAGTTAATGCCAAGTTATTGCGTCGTTGATTTCCTTTATCGCCATCTTTAGATGTTAATTAATTTAGGCAAGCATTCAGAAATTATGAACCGTCATGAATAATTAATAAAGTGTTGAAAACACTGTTTTTCTAATGGATTTTATAATAACTACTTTGCACAATAATAAGTACCTAATGGACAATTATCTATTATTATTTTGTTGACCGTGCTATGCATATACAGGGTAAGTTTTTATCCAGTGCGCAAACTGTAACTATGAATTCAGCATATCATTCTAGACTCCCCAGCCCAGAAATTTTTCGTCGGTAATACAAAAAAAAAGCATCTGTTCTATACATTTTGACCGCGTAGGTATTACACTTTTCTATGAAACAGCTGATTTTTTTTGCAAAACCGACGTAAAATTTCTGCGCTAGGGGGTCTAGAATGATATGCTGAATTCAAGGTTACAGTTTGCGCACTGGATAAAAACTTACCCTGTATATGCATAGCACGGTCAACAAAATAATAATAGATAATTGTCCATTAGGTACTTATTATTGTGCAAAGTAGTTATTATAAAATCCATTAGAAAAACAGTGTTTTCAACACTTTATTAATTATTCATGACGGTTCATAATTTCTGAATACTGAAAGTGTATCTAAAATAAAATGATATCACGTTATTATGTAAATCGTGTCAGGTGCTGCTACCAAGTACATGTACTCAAGTTATAATGATTATAACAAGAACTTAGATGTTCACCTAACGCGTCCGGATCACACATGAAAACACCTTGCATCAGAATTGCGTCACAGATGCCATAATTTTACTACTATGTACATACTGAGACCCTGCTAGGCAGTATTTTGCATTTTTAATGTTAACTCAGAACGCTGTAAAAGCTATAATGTATATATTTGTAAATTAAAATTAGTTAGTTATATTGTTTAATAGGTAAATCTCGATAAGTATTCATATGTTCCTATAGAGTATTAAAAGATTTTGTACTGTTCTGTAACCTAGGACCAAACACACCGTCAACCAGTCAAATATAGCTGGTAATACCGAAAGAATTCAATTAATTTGAATATTATCATTTAAACACACCTTCAGGAATTCAATGAGTCGACCTATGAGTTAATATAAATATGAATATTCAAATACTGATTTAACCGATAACGTTCAAAGTGTCGATTACTCATACTTAACAGTAAAAACGTGTTTCCTTACTGCGGTGACAAATGTTTTAACGGAGTCATCTACATGCATTGTTAATTATTGCTAATATTGACAATATTTTTGGTTTTCACCTTGATGTTGGTAATCCTTCCTTCCAGCCAATCACGGCTGTCATCCACAGCGACAGCCTCTGTCAACTGACATCTCCCACTACTCCCACTCCTTATTTTGTCAACACACTGCAACGCTCAATCCTTCTTACTGTTATGCCTTATAATACTGTGCAATTATTTTCAACAAGTTTAAATTATTTAATCGACTTGTTCTTCCTTTGAATGTATTAATACCTATTCTAGTCATTTCAAGAACACATAAGATAATAATAACCTATCTTGTACTGATAATCTAGATTCATCATCACCACTAGATTCTTGGTTAGCGACACGACAAGTTTCATTAGTGATACGGCACGTTTCTCTGAGCTTATTATCGCCACTACAATTCGACGTAAAAAGGCTAATACTTAACGGTTTCAGACTACAAGGCTTTGTAATATAAAGTTTTAAATTTTACTTGGTTGACCTTTATTTAACCCTTGTTATGAATACCTATCATCGTAATCCCAGCATACCTATTAGTCCTTATCTATTCAACTATTTATGCATATTATAAAATGAGGTGATGAATGAATCACAAGTGTATAATCGTGTACGTATCGGGCGGTATGTACCGCACCTATTTATTTACAACTCGTCGTGGCGCCAACCTCACGTGACCCACTTCCGATAAATCCATCGAATGAATAAATTAGCTTCGAACTCAATACGATACGTTATCTAATAGAAAACAGCGGAAACGTTATCAAATTTTCACCAAACTGATCAGTGTTATAATCAAGTTATAATACCGTGGAATAATCATTACAATTCATAAATCACTTTTATTGTTATTTCGTCATATAAATCCGCCTTGCGTAATTAATCAGCGAGTTTTACCAGTTATATTTGGTTATGGTCCTTCGAACGATCGGCTTTTCTTTTCCCTACTCGTGGTTGCAATTCCTGAACCTTTCCGAGTGTTTTAGTTTTACAAATAATAAAATTGCCTGACAATATTTCCTAATTGGGAACCTACCTAGTGCATTTATAGTGATATATTGATTAAATCTTACTTTTACTCTATTCTCTCTATAATTTTACTTTATTAAATTGTACTTATTAAACCACAGAAAACGAACAAAATAAATTACATCTTGTTAGGTAGGTATTTGTATTTTTGAAAATAAGTTCTTGCAGACAATTTCATACCATGTTCATGATTAAGAGAGCCGGGTGATCTATAATTCAGGACGCTTCTACCTCAAACATCTTTCTTTCTTTCTTAAAAAATATGCATTTTATTAATCGGTGCTTGTAATGATATAGTGTTGAGATAAATACCTATAGATTCATCATGAGGATGATTATAATCTTGCTAAATAGCAGTTTAACGACCTCTCTTCAAATAAGTGAATTGGTCCTTCAGTCCGCAGAGCACTGCTTGTGGCAGGTTGTCGCTCACAGTCACAGGTGCGTCGCTGACCCACATATTTTTTATTTTTCAAAGCACAAACAAGCACCTGACGTTATCGTCATGTTTATTCAACGATAACTCTATAATATCGACGTGAATATTGATTTCGATACAGTTTCGCGAGTTTAACGCGAATTCTTAGCGAAGCCATGTTTGTTTAGCGATACGCGACGCTTGGCAACTTGCAAAAATATAGGTCGACAGTATTGTGAAGAATTATTATTTAGATAGGGATAATGTAAGTCAATAATTCATTGATTAGGTGATGTATTTGAATCAACTGTGTTTTTAGGACAATCTTTTTCTTGATTGCTCTACTCTAGACCAATATGGCCAATTGGCCACCATATAAGTCACTCATTTCGATTATTAGGTAACTTTAGGTGCATAACCATAAATCATTCATCTTTCCATCTAAGTAAGGTGAGGGTAATTTCGGACCAACGATTAAACATTAACCTCATCTCAAATACGAAACGGCAGGAGGGGTTCACATCGGCGTCGGATCGACAATGAAGTACCTAGGTTTCGTTCTCTACAGCCGGTGGAACTTCGCGGAGCATTTCCGGCGCTTGGCTCCAAGACTGGAGTGGGCCGGGGCTGCCTTGCAGCGGCTCCTGCCCAATCTAGGGGGGCAAACACCTCTTGCCGAAGGCTCTACGTGGGGATCGTGCGGTTCATGGCCCTATACGGGGCACCGGTGTGGGCGCCTACATTGAGGCGCCAACCAGCACGCCGGTTGAAGGCGTCCAATAGGGTCAAGGCCATCGGGATGGTCCAGGGATACCGCAAGGTCTCCGGTGAGGCGGCGGGCCTTCTTGCCGGATTGCCGCCGTGGGATCTAGAGGCAAAGGTCCTCGCGCACACTTGGGAGTGGCGCGAGGAGGCCAAACGCCGGTCGTAACTCCGCTGCCGCAGGAAATCGCGGCACAGCGGACAGAGCTCCGGCGGGATCTCATGGCGAGTGGATAGTGCGATTGTCACAACCCAATGCTGGGCACGCCACGATTGCGGCGGTAAGTCCCTTCTTTGAGGAGTGGCTTGAGAGGCGGCACGGCGTCCTCACCTTCCGCCTGACGCAGGTCCTCACCGGACACGGTTGTTTCGGGAGGTTCCTGTTCCGGATACGGCGGGAGGAAACGCCCGGGTGTTTCCACTGCGAAGATTGCCCTGAGGACATGGTGGAGCATACGGTGGAGGTCTGCCCGGCTTGGGCGGAGCAGCGCCGTGTCCTCGTGGAGGCGATCGGCGGCGGCGATCTCTCGCGTCCGGCCCTGGTTCAGGCCATGGTACGGAGCGAGAGTGCATGGTTAGCCGTCTCTTCCTTCAGCGACGCTGTGATGCTCGCAAAGAGGGAGGCGGCGCAGGTGAGGGAGAGGCAGTACATGCGCCCTCACGGCCGTAGGCTTCGCAGGAGACACCCTGGGCTTCGCAGGAGACACCCTGGGCGTCGAGAATCTCAGGGTGATTGCCGGCCACCGTAGGCGCGGGCTTGCGGACGGCGAGTAAGTGGTAGCTCGCTATCCGGTAAGGACCAAGCCCGGGTCGACGGCGAGTTGTGTTCCACGCGCGCCTCAAAGAGATGTCAGCAGCAACTGATGGGGCCCGGAAGGGCCGATGCCTGCCAGGGGTGCGGGTTATTCGAAAGAGATACCGCGGCCCCTGGCACACAGGCAACTGAGGGAACACGGGTGGGTTTTAGTCAGTAAAAGTCTGACACGCCCTCCTGCTCCACCCAGAGCGGGAGAAGTCATTTGATGAATTACCACCCAAAAAAAAATCTCAAATACGAAGTCTCCAAAACTAAACTTTGAAGACTCCGCTGAGATATTGACAAACAGTACAGACATAGGTACCTACCTAATGCTAAATCACTAAAGCACCTGTAGCAATGACAGTCATTAAGATATCGCAATCAGTCAATAATAAACCCCTTCAATTTAATTAGTTTAGTCGTTCGCAATGTTAATGAAGAGCGTGAAACCACGCTCCAGAACGTTTGTCCTAACGATAATTGACTCTTACCGAGAAAAAATAATTGTTAGTGCAACAAAATAGTTTCCACAATTTAGACATGTTTGTGTATAGTTAGGAGATTGCGAGAATTGTGACGGATTAGTGCTAACAGGTTGTAATGAGTTCATTTAGTAACTGAAGATGAACAAAGAGATTATGTCTGGTCTGGAGCCTATTCTAAACTTTAGGTATGCTCTACTCGACTTGACTACAACTCATCAAAATTACCATTATTTTACGAATTGCCATAAAGTTAGGTATCTTCAATGACATCAATACAAGCTGAAGTGATTTTTAGTTGGTTTCAGTTGGAACGTTTTACAACTGCAATTACGAATATATGACGCCTGAGAGATAATGAATAATCTTGAGAGATAAAGTTATTGTTATATAAAAATAATTCTCACAATTCTGAAATATTTGTAGTCAAACAAAGTCACAATACATCTTTACCGACTTCGCACCTCTTGGAAAATTTGTGTTTCTGCGTAATCTGATACAAGCACATTTCAATTTCATATTTCAGTTGACTTGAACAAACAAATTGGTGTTATATACAGCGTGTATCAGAAAAGTGTGGCCCAAAAGGAGTGTGGTACAAACCATCAAACTAAACAACTTTCTCCATGGGACCAACATCGAAATCGCGAAAAAAAAATTCAACTGTCTCATAAAAAACTTCAATACTTCCTCGACGTAAACGTATGAAACGGTTGATATTTTTTTTTCGATTTCGATGTTTGTCCTAGGGAGAAGGTTATTCAGTTTCATAGTCTGCTGTACCGCACCCTTAAATTAGACCACATCTTTCTGAAACACAATCAATAAAGGAGTTAAACATTAGATATTAAGGCGTGTCTGAAGAGACTCATTTAATTTTCTCAGAAGTGATAGTATCAACTAGTATAGCTAACAATACCGATAGGTTCTAAAACAAACAAGTCACAAGTGAAGTCTGAACAAGTGTCGATGCTATCAAGTAATTAGGCTAATTCATGTACAAGTCGCGATGCTATCGCGCATAAGTGTTCTTTAGCATTTCGTGGTTTGGCTATGAATATTATGATAAACTACAGGAAACTTGAGGAAACGTACTTCCTCATTGTATTTTGTGTAAGTACCTATTTTTTTATATGTTTACATTAGTCATAATTATGTGGATGTGCTGTTTGTTTCTCCTTTATTTGTGTGTATTTCGATGTTCATGAAATATTGAGCTACACGGTGATTGCTACATACATGCCGTCTGTTGGGACAGGTCAGCTCAAAACTGCAATGGCTCTTTCATCAAAAGGCCCTTCCAGACATTGCCCTGCATTGTTAGACTCACATAAAATTCAAATAATAATGTAAAAGAGACTAAGACCTCTGAGTTTGTTTTGGCTTTTCTTCTCAGGGAACAGTTAGCTAGGAAATGCCGGCGCCATCTAGTTTTTAAAATGTTGAACAAAAAAATATTGACGTGTAAAAGTCTCTTTTAAGATCTACTTACATAAAGAATATTATTTCATTTCATTTCATTTCAGTGCACAAATAGTTCAGCGTTCAATAAAATTTTTGTTGCCACAGGTTTGTTGATTAAAACATAACAAGACAGACCAATTTAAAGACGTAGGTACGTATTCCTATACCTACCTTTATAGAACTTT
This sequence comes from Polymixis lichenea, assembly GCA_949091785.1. NCBI lineage: Eukaryota > Metazoa > Arthropoda > Insecta > Lepidoptera > Noctuidae > Polymixis > Polymixis lichenea. Next base: position 24,604,101 of record OX420940.1, on the reverse strand, counting down.
CAGTTGTGATAAATTGCGGTTATGTTTTTAGTGCTTTATTCCAGAGATAAATTCCAAGATCCTTTAACAGTTAACAATAGTTGAGCACCATAAAGCTTGCAAGTTATTTCGATCTTAAAGTTAAGTTAAACTTGCTCTGTCAACGATAATCACTGCACGTGACCGTAAAGTATTATTTATTTTTATTAATTTCTTAGCGTGAGAACCAACCCGCCGTACTTACCTTTACCTACCTAATAACCTCGTTCCATATGTTTTGAATAAATGTCTTTGCCTTTGTGTGAAAACGTAACCAGCGGCCAGGTTAGTACTCGAACTATCAAGACACAAAGTTCGCATCGAAATACGTCTGTATGACGAACATCGTGTAATGTTAGGGTCTTGTCAACAGAATTTAGTTCACTTGCCTACTCGAAAGAGCACATTACAGTGCTGCATGCATAGTAACAACAATACATGTAGGTCCGCAACTACTCTTACAGGCTAGGTCATTAGGAGCAGTGCCAGCACTAGCGGGCTATACTTCATAAGTCCACCTATCGCTCGGTTATAGCCGGAGACACTAATGTGTCCGCTGACACATCTCGAACGCTCCAGCTATCAGTGGTGACACATTGCTGCACTAACTGCCCGACTGTGGAACTGGGGGTAGACGGAAAAAAGACCACGGTTTCTTGCTTGCTCCAAATTATACCTACTTATCGCATTGCAAATACTGTTGCAGTTGGGATGCAGTTGGGATGTGAATATTGATTTCGCTCTGATGAAACCAGAAGAGGAGGACTTATATAGCAACAAACATTATTGGTGTAAGAGCATTCGTTTTATTTTTAACCGACTTCCAAAAGGAGGAGGTTCTCAATTCGTCGGAACCTTTTTTTTTTTTTTTTTTATTTTTTATTATGTATGTTCCCCGATTACTCGAAGATGGCTGGACCGATTTGGATAAATTTTTTTTTGTTTGAAAGGGTATACTTCCCAGGTGGTCCCATGATCATCAAGTCAGGATCTGATGATGGGATCCTGGAGAAATAGAGAGAACTCTTCAAATTTTATAGGCACACTTGAAGCAATTTGTGTAGTTTTTGGAAGAGTACTTTCTCGGAGTGGTTCCATTTCAATTTGGTGAAGATCTGATGAAGAACTTCGGAGATAGGCAACGGAACTCCTCAATAAATGATAGCAAATGGACAGGGATTGCTGAAATCTCATGTCTGTCAATTGTTTACACCAGTTAATAACATAACATCACGCCGGTACACTGTGAAGGGGTAAGCGCATGTGAACCACTAAAAAGTGAAAAATAAAAATCTTTTAAAAAAAAAATAAACAACCGACTTCCAAAAAAACACCAAAAAGTGAAAAATAACTTTAATTTCGGAAGGCGGTGACAAAAAATTAAAATACATATCCAAAGTCACCGACTTCCGAAATTAAAGTTATTTTTCACTTTTTGGTGTTTTTTTGGAAGTCTGTTGTTTATTTTTTTGAAAAAAGATTTTTTTATTCGTGTGGAATATTGCTCGGCTGATTTCAGACTCTTTCACTGAGATCCGCTCTCTCTTCTTGGTTTTCGAAGACCGATACTTGATGATCAATTTAATTTTTTCAAGTTTATTAAATTACCATGTTTTTGTTTGGGTGGTAATTCATCAAATGACTTCTCCCGCTCTGGGTGGAGCAGGAGGGCGTGTCAGACTTTTACTGACTAAAACCCACCTGTGTCCCCTCAGTTGCCTGTGAGCCAGGGGCCGCGGTATCTCTTTCGAACAACCCGCACCCCTGGCAGACATAGGCCCTTGCGAGCCCCATCAGTTGTTGCTGACATCTGTTTGAGGCGCGCGTGGAACACAACGCGCCGTCGACCCGGGCGTGGTCCTTACCGGACAGCGAGTTACCCATTACTCGCCATCTGCAAGCCCGCGCCAACGGTGGCTGACAATCATCCTGGGATTTCCGACGCCCTGGGCGTCTCCTGTGGCGACTAGGGCCGTGAGGGCGCATATACTGCCTCCCATTCAAGTGCGCCGCCTCCCTCTTCGCGAGCATTATTGCTTCGCAGAAGGAGGTGACGGCTACCCATGCACTCTCACTCCGTACAATGGCCTGGACCAGGGCCGAACGCGAGAGATCACCGCCGCCGATAGCCTCCAAAAGGTCACGGCGATGCTCCGTCCAAGCCGGGCATACCTCCACCGTATGCTCCACCGTGTCCTCAGGGCGATCTACGCAATGGGAACACCCGGGCGTTTCCTCCCGCCTTATGCGAAATAGGAACCTTCCGAAACAACCGTGTCCGGTGAGGACCTGCGTCTGGCCTCAAAGTGAGGACGCCGTGGCGCCTCTCAATCCACTCCTTAAAGAGGGGACTTACCGCCGTTTAATGTATGTTTCTTGCTATGTCAACTTGGAATGCTTGATTCTTCTTGGAATCTGAGATCCTTGATTCTTTCTTCGACGCTACAAACATTAGAAATTTTAGTGCTTCGAGAACCTTAGTTGTTTCAGTTGCGTGATACTTCAGGTTTCAGGAGTGATATACGTACGCAAGTAGTAAATATAGAATGCATTCAGCTGTTTTCAGGAGCGTAGCTACCGCTATATCAGCAATATCAATGGAAGGGGGCCCACGGGCTACAGGGGTGACTCCAAGCAAAAATTAGTAAAACAGTATTCACGTACTAAAACTCCTATTAATAAAAGGCCCGCTTTTAAACAATTACTAACGAAACTTTGTAAGTTAACGTGGGTAATTTAAGTCTGTTTTGGGATTATTATGTACATTGGAAGGCTCTACTGATATTGTCCTGTATTGTTAACATTATGTATGGAAGTACACGAAGCAAAAAGTATGTCATGTAAGGATCATAGCATGTGACGTTCTGTATGTTCTGCCTACCACCATGGCAAGAAGGCGTGAGTTTAGATTACTTTTTACTAGTATTTAATTAAACTTGGAGTTATCGGAGAGAACAGCGCTAGATTGGCAGCAGGACGTTATGTAAGTACGTGTTTGAGATCATATTTGTATTAAAACATGAACACTTTCTACATTTTTGTCAGTGAAACTTGATTAAGATGTTATAATCTAACAGCTGGCTCATCAATCAACTTTATTACAATTAGAACTGTTATAAACATCTACATATCAAGATCGTGTCGCTCTTGCGGAAAGATAGTCATCATTGCTCGATGCATCGCTCATATTCAAGTCAACATCACTGTCGGAGAATGCACATTTAAGCGTATTAGTATCACGATAGTAACAAAGCGTTCGTGTGTGTTATCACTAATTATCACGGCACGTGTCGGCTCCGATCGCGAGGGGGCGCCACATTAGCATACCGGCTCTCGGGCACAGGTGATGGGGTACAAATTGGCCGCACCATGTCGGAATCACCGACAGGTATCAACAATTAACGGTATTATGCGATGATTGATACCGCGGTATCGCTGCATCGCGTATATTTGTACAGGTAACCATCGGGGGTATCGCTTGTATTGTTCGCAGTCAATTTTGATGTTAATTAGTTGATGAAAATTTGTTGGGCAATACAGAACAATGTTGTGAATAATTGGCTTAACTTGTAAGTCTACACGTGGTTTAATCATAAAGAACAGATTGGGTAGTCGTCAGAGGAGTTTGAAAGCATCACTTTAAATTAGAAATAGATTTGTGTGACTATTATTGTTGCAATATTTTGGTTTGGCATTCGAGTTTTGCTTTCTAAGGTTAAGCTACGCTTGCTGAGATTGTCCGTGGATGGGTGACCATCGGTTACATAGCGAGACCCCTCCGGGATTTGGAAAGCACGTTAAGCTGATAGTCCCAGCTGTCATTTGAAAGTCTTTATATAGCTATCGTTACGGGTACTCCAAAGCCCAAACTTCAGACAGACAGTCTTACCAAGGGTTAGGTATCGACTTTCCCAGTAACTAGGTCGTAGAGAATAAATTGACAGTTGCTTTATGTAAAATACTGGTTGTTGCATTTCGACGCTTGAAAGGCAATATTTACCAAGCGACATTTTGGCAACTTTACAGTAGAGCATTTTAAAGTTTATTTTCAAGTTATTTTTTGGAAAAAAATACGTTAAAAATCACCTATTTGTCATAACTTCTTAATTCCAACGAATTTTAAATGCAGTTTAAAAGCTTAATAAACTGGTATTTAATGATTATGAATTTTCTCAGTATGAAACTCAATATCGCCCAACACGTCGCTTGGTAATTCTTGCCTTTCAAGCGTCGATTTGGTTACAGTACACGCTGGCCGTCTGAAAGGCTTAGCAGGTGATGATGCGCGTTTTACTTTCAAGATAACATGATATTGTTTAAGCAAAGAATTGTGTTTGATATCAGTTGGGTACCTACTGAAAACTTGCACCTGGAAGTTCCAGGACGTTCTATGATGGTCCGACGGCCACGTCTAACGTCTGTTCCCAGTCATATTGGTTCAGAATTATGAACCAGGACTAATGAAAGCCAGTTAGTTATGACATTCGTGGAAAAAGAAGCAGTTTCAACGTTCGTTTCTTGGTCTATTCTGTAAAAACTTCACTCTGAACACACAAACAGTAAACAGTAAGTTTGAAATGCGCTTTCCATCCCGAGCATCCCGTGGAATGCTCACTTCACCTAGGTTTTCTCGGTGAGATTTTCACAGAATAGACCTGCTGAGCTATTAGAAAAGTACCTAGAATCCTAGACACGATTAATCCCTCTATATGGCAAACCCAATTATTGCTAAGACCGATTTCATCTCACTGCTCTGGTGAAGAAGATTAAACAGCTAGAGACCCTCTCACAGAGGGGAGGTTTGAGTTCCAGCCATGAGAGCATTATAGGCTGGTGTTGAAACAAGCTCCTGGTTTGTTGTTTAAAGCAAAAGGTGTTGAAGATGACGACTGCGTTTGCTATGTTTGTTTTAAATGCGTACGTTGGTAGGTTTTTTATTTGTAATTAAAACTTACGTAACTACAATTTGTCTAGATAATCAATTAGTGTGTCGTAACATTATGGTTGCAGGCCACAGCTTGTCAGTAAACAGGCATCGTTTTACTCAAATACATGTACCTATAGTAAAGACTAAAACTAGTCGGCTAGATACCGCCTGGGTGGGGGGAGGGGGGCGTTCCGGGCAGGCCAGGCGGCGCGCGCGCACACTGCCGCCTCGCCATTGGCCCGCGTAGACTTCCTAGTTTAACATCCTCGCACCTGATTGGTAGTGGTAATACTAGATGTTTCAGCATCCCGATGTATTCAATGTAAATTGCAGCGGATTAATGCAGACTCCATTGTTTGGAGTAATTAGTTTAATAAGGTAATATAAATTAGCAGAGCCATCCGGCTCTGATTGCTATCTGAGTTGCGACACTGATCGTTAAGATGGTAATAGCGGTTAAATGTAGACTCGATATGTTTAATGTATGTTTATATCTAGGTACTTATGTGTCGCCGTGGGACCTCATCGGCTGCTCAAAGCATTTCATGTCCTTGCTGAGAATCGCAATAAATCGTTCTCACATCGGTCAGAGTGCTGCTTATAATTTTTTAATTACAGTATGGACCTCACTAAGGTACATACAATAGTTTTTATACTAATAAATATGTATAGTTTAATTTAATTTAGGTGAAATAATTGACCTCATTTAGCCTATCAGATCAACCTCACATACAAATACACATATATAACCATCTGTGAAGTGTAAGACCGTACTTATCATAATAGGTAGGTAATATTTTTTAATTATTTTCTCTGCAATGGGCACACTTCAAGAAATGTTTCAGTAAACATATCTTTTACTCAAAAGTTCAATTTAATAAAACGATTCCATAATTGCCAACATAAGTATTTGTAATCATCAACGTATAATTATTTAAATACCTGCTTTGGTATAAAATTATTACGTAACTTACGTAACTTCTGACTGAAAACTGTGTAAATATTATAACTGCTGAATGTACTTAACAGCGTTTTAGAATTTCTGTAATGTCAATTTTTACCTACTTGAAAGTTTTGAAGCCGGTACCTACAACAAACGAATCGAAAAATTACACAACGTTACCTATAAGTTTAAATCCAATTAAAAGACCTCTGTTTATACTTTACCACAATAAGTTATGACGCACAAAGCCCTAACACAAGCCTGTCACATAGCACGGCCGATGTTCATCTGTTTCCATTGCAGCGGCGTTGATGGAAGAGATGCTGGTGATCAGCTGTGCGCTTATCTGATGCGCTTGATTAGTAAACGATGCGCAATTGATATGTATGCGAGCATTTGGAATGTGGGGATCAGTCGTGCGTCTTAGTTGATATATGCCACTGTTCATATTGTTGTATAATGGAGACAGGATGCCGATGAGAGGTGTGAAAGTTATCAATTCAGAATGTAAACTAAGCTAGATGCTACTCATACATAGGTGTAAAAGCCAATATCAAGTGGGGACAAATCCTGACTAATAAAGAGTATAAATACCCAATAAATAATAGTAGGTACCTACTTAGTCCGACCTGGGGATCGAAGACAGGACCTCACGCTCAGCAGCGCTAATGTAACGTAAAATCACTAGGTATATCACTGGTCCAAAAATGTAAATATGTTGCAAGCAGTTAAACAAATATTAGGATTTCATAATACTTACCTGCATCTGATTTCTAAATTGATCATTTGCAGTTGAGAACGTGTCAATTCAAAATTTCTTGTGTATTTGCTAAAACAAATATTAATTTTGCGATCTTCATTGAAATAATCATTATAAGTACCCAATGCTAAATTAGAGTTTGACAGGTTCTTAATTTCAAATTCTCAGTTTAGAAACCGGGTGCTAAATGATGTTCATTTAGTTCTGTTTACTAACAACAACATTATTGCAGTAGGGCCTCCTTCAATAAAACTACACTCACTTCATTTAAAACACTGATCATTAATCTTTCGTAAAGCGAGTGATTCCTATCGCACGTAATTGCCGTCACAAAATAACTAATTGAATACTAAACTACACATTATGCCGTTTAAGGACTTTTAACTAATTTGACGATTCCTATCGTCCCCCTTCGTAAGACCCCATTGATTTAACTAACTACCTGGTGACATCCATGGGTACATTATGGCTTTTTAATTCTGTCAAGTGGCGACCCCTATGGGCAGCTTACCGTCCTGCCGGTACCCAAATGTCCCTTGTTTATGTTTTCAATTAATTCATTAGTGTCCCGCTGGTTAGCGAGGGTTAGTTATCAGCTTCATCAAAACGTGGATGTTTTTTTGGTCAAAGGGTGCTTCAATATGAACGGTTCTTACTTTGTTTAAAAGAAACGTATGATAGATTGTAGTACGCGCTTGTAATGTCGGTTTAGGTATGAAAACTGTGTGATAAAGTTATTTCTACGTCGTTTATTTCCTTATTTTCCATATATGATTATTATTATTCACCCACCGCGTATCAGCAAACGTAGCGTGGGGGGCGCCCAGCTAGATGAACCGACATCCTTAAGAAAGTGTCTGGGACAGACTGGTTGCGGAAGGCGGAGGCGACGGTGTTGTGGCGCAGCTTGTGGAGACCGTGTTGAGGCGTATGTGCAGCAGTGGACTGCGATAGACTGAGTTGATTGATTGAACCACCGAAGATAGTAGATATACTTACTTAGGCTCAAAAGTTGCTAATGTTCCGATAGATATAGAAACACGAAATCACTCAAGCATCTTAGGAACCTAAATATACTTTTAGCTATCGTTGCTGCACACAGCACAGCGACATTCATGGCATAAGTACTAGAAATAAAGATTGACTTATTGTGGTAGTTTACAAAAATTAGTAATTCATTAAAGTGCCACAGTAGGTATTCGTTTTTACAACAAACTCCCAAGCCATGTTAAAGTACTAAGCTTCAATAAATTTGAATCATTTATTAAACATAAACTCTGTTAAAAAGGTTTCTATAAAGTTAAAGATTACTTGGATGACAAAAAGGCTTGGAATTAGTTACGTTGCTCCAATGTACCCTCAAGCAACAAACTATTATATAAGCTAAGTGTATTCGAATAATATTGCAATTTTTATATTGTAAGTGACCTACCCAAATGTCCTGCAGATCTGGTAGCGTCTTGTGACGGGTCATTGAGCTACATGGTAACTGATACATACATGTCGTCTGTTGGGACATGTCAGCTTAAAACTGCAATGGCTCTTTCTTCAAAAGGCCCTTCCAGACATGGCCCTGCATTGTTAGACTCACATAAAATTCAAGTAATTTAATATTTGGACTTTAAAACAGACCAAGACCTCTGAGTTTGTTTCGGCTTTTCTTCTCAGGAACAGTCAGCTAAGAAATGCCGGCGTCAAAAATATTGACCAATAAATTATTGACGTGTAAAAGTGTCTTATAATATCTACTTACATAAATAAACATTTCATTTAATTTAAATACATATTGATCTGCCAAAGTAATTTTATAATTACTAATTCACAAGACAATACATAACAGGCAAAGGGTTTCTGATACATGAAATTCCCAAAAAAACGAGACATAGCACAGCATATTATGAAAAAATCAGTCGTAGGCTGCTGCTCACTTTGAAGCTGATTCAAGGAGCTACTAATTGACCACCCAGGAAATTGAATTGATGTGTGAGAACGAGTGAGTCCTCAGTGAAGCTATAATATTAACATTTAAACAACGCACTTAAAGCAGGAATTAATCACTTTTAAGCAATTACACTTTTTGCCCAATCGTTGTAGCGTCATTTCAAGTCATTTGCGATGTGCGAATATTAATGAGCCTCGAGTGGGCTTCGTCGGCGGGACCTACCTACCGCGGGGAGGTTTACTGCTAAATGGTAAATACCTGTAATTTCCCGGTATTTGCTATCAATGGACGATGATCGCTTCTTATCGTGGTCCATTGACGCATTGTTCAGTTTTTGTGGACACCTGATTCCCGGAGAGTGGTGCCACCCACCTGAACGCGACGTTTTGATGGAATTTCAATGAACATTAGGGAAACGCCATAGATCACGGGTTTTAGATGTGCCATGTAACTATTAGATTCACAAGAATTTACCAGAATTGTCCAATCAATATTATGTTAAATTTTGCTGATCAGAGACTGAATGGAGAAAATGTTTCAGTACCTAAACCTTCCCAAATATACCGACTGTGGCATAAAACTTCTCAATTTCTTCCAATTGATTTAAGTACAAACAATCATTTAACTAATAATACTGCCAGCTCCCCCGGGCCTCCAGCTATTACCGATCATTGATTGATCACAGTTGGACAGCGTTATTAGTTGCGTACGCGTCACTACGGGCCGAGCGGCGCGCGCGCAGGCCCACTATTATCAATTAACTTATACTTTTATTGGCTCAAAGCGATTAACCGCCTCTAGGAGTGGATATGGCGCGTTATATTTTATTCTTGACCATTGTCTCGACTAAGTTTTTTCGGCACAGCCATGTGTGCCAATCTAGTTATTAATTGTTAGGTCGCCATCCATTTATGGAAGCAATTATAAGTTCATGAAATTCATAACAATATTTTGTATTGAATGCATCCATTCATTTTTTCCTGTAATGATAGCAGTGTTTGTGATAAATAATTAAATAAATTATGAGTCAATTACTGAGTGCCTCATTAATTGGAACACATGTACTTAGTGCATTACTTACGTTTTGGGGCTGCTGCAGTGTGGTGCCGGGTGTCGAGCGTGCGCTGGCTACAGGCGCGCATATGTCGCTGGGCGCGAGCGGCGCACACACACACATGACATAGCACTGTATTAAGGACCACGGGAAACAGTAACACAACTGACAGAAAGCTTTGTAACTGTTCTCGTACTGACTAAATAAAGAAAGAAAGAATAAAGTATGTTTTGACAGAGTTCATGAAACCCAAAATCAAATACCTAACAAAAAAAAAAAAATGTTTTAAATTAGAACAGTGTGTGCCTCACGGCTGCGCCAAAAATGATCACCTAACGCTAGTAGTAATAAATGCCTTACTCACGAGTATGCGCCGTCATTTGAATAGGAAGCTCTGAAGCTTCATTACGAACGAACTGTAATGATCCTGTTAACTAATTAATTATACACTAATTTGGCTGTACTGTTGCTGCGTGGTGGCCGGTACTGGGAAGCGCGCCGGCTCCGGGATGCCGCGCCGCGTGTCCAGGATTCTCGCCGTGTTCCCGGCCTTATCGCGTTTTTGCGCAGCCCTACGTTACTATTAATTGATTGGCATTACTTAAGTATGTGTATTTTTTGTATCGGTGCGCCATTGCGTCGACTCGGCGGAGCATTCGTGCCCGCTAGCTTTAAATGTATTAGTCCTGACAGGAATAGAGCTTCAAACTTGTGCCTAAGAAAATTCATAATTCACTTACGTCGAATTATCTCTTTCTCTTCGAAGCTAAATCCAGCGTATAACAATCTTCTGACTGTGTTGGTGGTAGCTGCAACCAGTTTGGCTTTACGTTTCCAGAAATCACCATCTTATTTAAAAGTCCATAAGGTAATATTGGTTGAAAGGCTATTTAATACTTCTATACCTATACCTAATATATCTGACTCCCAGACTCAATTATTTGTACAGCACAAGTAGGTCCACAACTCCACAAGCCGCTCGCTGCCGGTGCCGGCTCCATATCGGAGGTTTGCGTGCCTCCGTGATTAAACAATCAAATAATCATATTAATCACAGCGCGCGCGCAGCCCGCCGCGCATGCGCAGTGATGTGCACACATATCTACATGATACGTTGATAGCCGATCGAAACATTACTCTGATCTTCTTACACACATATTACAATACCATCTGAATATTTGCAGATGCGTTGCACCATTTGTGAAGTCTATACCAACAAGTTAAAATTGACCAAGGTTTTTTCACAATGAACTTTCTGTATAGGTAAACGGTTAAAAAAGGATTATTCATTTGCAAAGAACGTATCCATGGATGGATTTATCAAGCATTTACGTAACATACTACTGGAATCAAAATATAAAATTTGAGTATCTGAATTCAGAACTGTCTCGCCTCATGACGGTCGCAACGAATCCAAAGTAATCACGCCGAACACACTCGTAAATCACATTTGAAGAAGAAAAGGGAAGAGAATTGGACCAATAAAAACTAGAAATAGTATGAGGTTACTTATCAGTCCTACGTGAAGGTATCTATTAGGTATTACGTTAATTCGCGAATGGATTTTCCACAGAAGAACAGCCAGTCTCATCTATAGACTCAGTCTTGAAGTGGTCAACGCAAACGGGTCAAAGGTTTCGTTAAACAACGCCCTCATTACATCATCGCTTAACTGCACTACCTCCACGGGCATTGGAACCCGTGGCACAGTGTCGGGCCACTTGAGTTACAGATAAAGAGTAATGTGAATAGACACCTTAATAAATATTATGGATCGATCAATACTCAATTTCCTTTAGCTTACCAGACACTACTAGTGTGAAATCTAATCGGAGATGAGAATGTTGAGGTCAGTGGGTGGAGTGTGACAGAAATGAAAACATTTAGAAATTGGTGGGTAAATTAAATTTTCGAAAAAAAAAGGAGCAAATGTTAGAACAGGTTGGTAGATGGCCGTACGATTTAAACGCAGAAGTAGAGTGAGGATAATTATATTATTGTTGGTGAATGTTGTGGGACACCCCACGAAAAGTAGATGATTTTACGTGAGGAATAACTTAAGTGAAACGTGAAGTAACGAGAGACAAGGACAGAAAAAAAAAAACAATATAGATTACCTTTTTTTCTTTTTGTCTGTAAGCTATCATCACCGAGTTAGGGCCTACACAAGTGATCATCGCTTTGAAAGCGTTTCGTATTTCTACACCGACTTTCAACAGAATTGCCATCCTTTTCGGCAGTTTAAGTCAATCCAATACATTTTTGACTTTTCCGTACAATATCGTAATCACTGGTAGAATGTCAAAGTCAGAGCATTTATTTCAAACCAGCGGCTTCACCCGCGTGGAGGTCGAAAACTATCCCACGAGAACGTAGTACCGGGATAAAAAGTATCCCATGTGTTATTTCAAGTTACAAACTACCTGTGTACCAAATTTCATTCAAATCCGTTCCGCCGTTTTTGCGTGAAAGAGTAACAAACATCCATACAAACATCCATACATCCATACTCACAAACTTTCACATATATAATATTAGTAGGATAGGCACATAAAAGGCAGCTTTGTCTCTGGCTCTCAGATATGTTACCAGTGTTACGGCACAATAAGTTTGTGGAGCTTCTGAACTCCAAGTTGTAGTAGACCCGCGCCCCATTATATCTCCTGCGCGGGCCTGTGGTTAGATGCGCGCGCGCACCGCGTGTGCTTTATGCTTATTAAACTGAATCCAATCAGCCGACGCCTCGGATCATACTAATTAGAGATATTGTGGCATTACGTCAGAGCCGCTTCCTGCTGGGATCAGCTGATTACCTGATGCGGCCTAAGTACAGGACAGAAGATGTAATGATAAGGTATTATCTTGTAACACTTGATACGCACCGACAGCAAGATGGGATATTCCTTGGTGTTTCAGTGGAAATAACTATGGGACTAGACCAAAATGATCATTTTGGTTTGATTTGACGCCATACTTAATGGCTCCTCCTGTTGATAATCAATTGTTTGTGTGCAATATACAAAAATGGCCTTGCTCACAATGGATTAGGCCAAGTGATAAACATCATGTAGGTACCTAGCTTGTACATTGTCAAATTCATTACTCCATTTCTGGCGAGCTAAGAAAAGGATACAATTACAATTTAAACGCGACTCTGTCGGAGTGATGCTCAGGCGCAGCTCAATTTAACGAAGCTGTGCCACAAAACAAATATATGCAGGATAGCCACTACGTACAAAACTTTTAGCTTGGAATCAACTCAACCTGTCGCAGTCCACTGCCTGAAGATGGACCTCCCCCAGGTTGCGCTACAACACTGTCCTCCTTGAGCCTTGCATTCCGCTTCTAGTCTGTCTTAGCCACCTTTTAAGGTAGTCACTCCTGGCTGGTGGGCGCCCCACACCACGCTTGCCAATACGCTGTCTCCACTAATGGGTTCGTCAGCTCCACCAGCCACCGGTCCTTCGACAAACATGGCCAGCCCACTGCCAGTTCAGCTTGCATACTCTGCAAGCTTTTTTGGTAACTCCAGTTCTTATCCAGATATTTTCATTTCTGATCATTTTGTTATTATTTTGCTTCCTGCCATCCTCACGGTTCCACGCGTCCCCTACGTTCTTTCGGATATCCATGATTTCTTCGGCCTTGGCCACCATGGTGGACGCTATGGATACAAAATCTAAAACAAGGATGTTCTGTTGAATTTTCTGTTGTTTGTACTTCTTGGCGCTCCGTTGTAGATTGCATAATGACCAGTATCGTGGCTTTACATATTATCCTATTACGTTACATGTGTATAGATAATGTTACCTATTGTTTTGCTACGTAATCAAATTGGGCGCTTCCTGTGCTCGCTGGGAACTGCACTTTCATTGCTTTCGACAGTTTGAACGTTGGAGACTTTCGAAGAGAATGGGGGTTTGTTAATACCTACATGGAGAAACGCCTCGACGAAGACACATAGACCTAAATATTAAGATTTTTACGCCGTATTAGTGGTAGCGCTTATTTAATTAGGGAATACCAACTCTACAGGTTACCAACCAAACTAAACCAAAATTAACATGTTGGGAATAATACTATTGATAATAGAAGACTTCTTCAAAAACTTGAGGAAAACGTTCCTAGTAATATGGTGTCAGCGTATTTCTTTCTCACAATGGCTCAATGTCCGCATAACACCGGACGACAGGACTGATAGCTATAGAGACAATAAGCCGACGTCATCATATTTATATCGAGCGATAATGTGCACAACACGGAATAACAAAATCCTTAGTTTCAACAATAGTGTAATTTAGGGGACAGGGGCCTGCACGGGCGCATCGCTCGTAAACGTGTTATTAAGGGCCAGCGCATAATGCGCGTACGCAAATCACGGCGCTCCCGCCCCGGACCGGACGCCGGATCAAAATAATTGCACCCGCGACCGCCGCGCTGCCATTATCTCAAACTATACACAATTACTGCCCGCTGCCGCGACCATCCGCTAGCTTACGACAGTACAGTTACACTGTAGCTTCATTATGGGCATCATCCATGGATACATTTGTATGAGATTCTTCAAATTGTTGATAACTTAACCGGTGATGAATAATGTTGACGTTAAGCCATCGTTTGTTGGTACGTAGGAAGTTATTCGTCGTGCTCATTACAATATTAATCAATGCTTTCACATCCAGGGTCTGGGATAAATATAACCGATGCAGAATATTCTTTAATATTAGTTGCGCAATAGTAATGTGCAGGTGAGTGCTACAAATGATAGCTTGTGTCTGCGACCAACGACCGGCGACCGACGACCGGCGACCGCGACCGTGCGATACGGCGACCGACACGCACAGATTTCGGGTTATTGCTTGTAACCTATCATTTGACTACATTACGTATGCATAATCAAACATGATTAGTTGTTTTTGTGGAATTATTTGAGACTTGGCGTGCAAGCGGTACAAGTAGGTCGAGAATGACGACAGTCTGACATTTCCGCGTCCACTGGGTTGTGCAAGTTGCCAGTGATTTAATATTCACTGGCGGGTCGCACGTTGTCGATAACTCCATACTCGGTCAGTTAGTTACTACATAGTTTAGTTTATGTTGGAGTTGATTTATCTGTGTTATGGCTACCATCATGATGTCTAGGTTCTTAACATTATGCAGTTTATTGGGAATACCGAATGTTACGAAACATATTTCGGATTAAAATTATGCTTAGTATTCTGAATATACAACAGAAAGAATAATTACTGAATCAGAAATAATATAGGACAAGGCTTTTCGGGCTACGAATAACAAAAAGAAATCTGTGTGTCTCGTTGGTCAAGTACTAAGTGTTCTACTGCCAAGAATGGGCTACGGGGTCCGCATCCAGAAAACTGGAAATGGAATAAACTAGGCAGTATTATTGGGTTATCCCATAAGGAGATTCCCATTAGGCCTGAGTCAGAATTTGTACCCAGCTAATGACAAAAGGTTTATTTCCCATTAAATGAAATATGATGGATGATATTTTTTGACGTTTTCTAAAAATGAAACCTAGCTAGATCGATTTATCGCACCCGAAACCTCCTGCATACTAAATTTCATGAAGATCGTCGGAGCCGTTTCCGAGATTCAGAATATATTATATATAGACAAGCATTGCTTGTTTAAAGGTATTACATTAGATAGATAGGGCTTGTAACTTAACGGTTGGTAAAATGTGTGTGAACCAGAACACCTCAGGTTGTATGAGCTGCAGGCGAGTGGCGCGTGGGGCCGACTGGGTCACGTCAGCTGGCGGTGATGGTGATGACAGGCATGCTATTTTGTACTTAAGAAGCGTTTGTAGCGATTACCTATTTTAAACAAGAAGAGACGTGCTCTCTCGCATTTTTCTTTATCTAAAGGTAATTTCCTTCGCCGGGACACTCCCTATTCAGCGAAGTGAGTTGTTGATAATCCCCGTGTTTGTGCAGATAACTTTATTATCGCTCCGTACACTGATATAATGACATACGTAATGTTTGCTTTTACAACAAGTAACTTACATTAGCTACATTAAAATTGACCAAATATTGTAATGTGTGCAACTCTGAGATAAGTCACGATCACGCTATGTTTAAAAATAGATTATGTTTAGTACCTCAGTTAAATTAAGTTATGTTAAGTTTATGAGTGTTGTAACTTTTTTTGGGTTCATTTAGATGAAGTTGTAAAAAGTGCTGACTGTAATCCCTTCAGACTGTCTTACTTTGCATTATTAGATATGCCCAATACGCCTATCCGTCCGTTAATTTTCTATTAATTAAGTAATAGTAAGTGCTTAATTTATACCTGTAGGAATATTATATCGTTTTTACAAAGTATAAGCATCAGTTTATACACAAATTCGTAATAAACAAGGAGTTTCTATCAAAAACTACACGTCCCTTGGTAAATAAGCAACCTTCAAGGCTCCCGCAGACAGGCGCGACGCGACTCTGGTGGAGCAATTTATAAGAAAGCTTAGATTTTGTTCTACCGGAGTCAACAAACATCTGTATAATATAGGCGCCACAGACAGCCCGCTTTGCAGGGGCTGTCTTGACGACGAGGAATCAGCCGCCCACATCATCCTGGAATGCGAGGCCGTGGCTTCTCAACGTGAAGAAATCCTCGGAACAGTGAGGTAGCTCCGCGAAGCCTGTGAAGCTCCCAGGAAGCTTCTGTGCTTCTGGGCAGAGCTAGGCTGGCTCTGTTAGCCAGAATCCCCACGCACAACGGACCGAATGGGAGTCTAGGTGCGGAAAAGGGAGTCCAATCATCATCATCATCATCTGCCGGAGTCGCCTCGCGCTGTCCCGTCGCGCCTGTCCGCGGTGAGCCATAAAGATTTGAAACGCAATTAGAGCATAACTCTACTTATATTTATACTTGACAGCACTGGATGGATACATCTGCCAAAGTCCATCTATTACTTCTAACTACGCCCAAAAGAGAGGCCAAACCCCACCGAAAGGAGCGAGCAACCTATAACTCTATAAGTAGGTAATCATGTGGTACCTACATATCGAGTATGTACACAAATAGTGACCGATTCCTCGCGGTTTACTGCGCGTCGATAAAACACTTGACTCTGTATGTCTGTCTGTACTCGAGACGTATGAATATGTATTAACACAAGGATAACAGTCCTTCAAGCTGAACGATTCACTATGTAATGATGTATTGCTAACAGATAGTGATTAGCGATACAATGTAATCATATTGTATCGCTTTCCCTCGGTTCAATCGAACCGAGGGAAATTGTTTCAATTGTAGGGTAAGCGTCACTAGATGGCGCGAACATATCAACAAGATATGTTACTAAGATTTTAAACAAATTGTTTGAAAGATATTGTTTCCGGAGCTATTAGGACGTCAACGTGAGATTTTGATTTTGTAAACATTGGAAGGGTTTGGCATCTATAGTACACCCACATTTAGCCAGTTATGTTTAAGTCCCAAGTAATAGGGGCGAGCGTATTGCCATGAACCGGGAACAAATCCATGCGCAGGGCTGCTGAGAAATTCCAAATAAAAACTCAATAACGCTTTGCCCGACCTGGTAGTCGAACCCAGGACCTCTTGTTCAGCAGTAGCGCTTGCGACGACTACACCAACGAGCCAGGCAACAAGACGTGATGTTATGTTGTGTGTGTTTATGTTACAAGTATTAGAAGGGTATCTTCCTAACCCCAAAGGAATAGTTTGATGAGTTGTTTGATGACGAGCACAACAGGCTGGTATCCAGCTTCTTCAACTGGATACCAGCCTTTTCTCTAAACTGAACTAAAAAACTAGCCATAAATGAAGCCAGAACACCGAACACCCCAATATTGTTGGTAAGTAATAGCCGCAGTGACAGGCGTTAGATAACTGCGTCGTGGCGGTGCGCTGCGGTGCGGGACGATGCGGTGCGGTGCGGTGCGGTAAATCACGTGGCGTGTTATGAGGCGCGGCCGGCGTGCGCGCGCGCATCGCGATAGCTGACCCACAGCCCGCGGCGAGGACGCACCGATATTCATAAAACGCGCAGCTATAGGGTTGCGTGCTGCTCAGCTTCATAAATCTGGGAACTTTAGAAAAATCTGCGCTGGAAATAATTGACAAAATGTAACTTGAAATCAAATTTAACTCCAATCTGAAAGGTTGAAAAGAAAATAGGTAAATTCCTAAAATGTTTAGGTAGGTCAAGTTTAATTAAGCGATTAAGGAGAAAACATACCTGGATTGTAGGAGGAAAGCTTTAATTTTAATTAATTAAGTACTTACCTATGTTTTTAAACATAAGTAGGTTTTGCCAAATTACATAGTTAAAAATCAGTGCAAACTCCCGGCATTTTCAGTAGACCGCCCTGATACCATCCCTTATCACTATGAAACACGTCGCGTTACATATTTTAACATATATAGTTGTGTAGTCACCGCAGATCGGATATCTTCGGATTTGATACACATCGCGCGATATGTTCACTTATCTGACGATACGGTGGCGCCGGAGTCGGTTCAATGGAACCCGATGTAAGACGCATTGTTATCACATCCGTATCAGATGATCGGACCGATAGCACACTAATTACCTACTTATGTAAATTTCGTTGATGAAATCAGCGATCACAGTCATTGGTCATTGGCTCATTGTTCTAGCATTATTGTTTTTGTTTAAAAAATCCGGACTCTGTTTTCGTCATGTCGTTCATAAGGTACCTACCTACACGGCTGGGCTTTATTTTTCGAAGCACTTTCTTATGTTTTGTTGTACTTTTTGAAGAGTTGGTAATGAACGGCGTGGGGCCGCGAGGATGCTCACGGGCCTCAATAAATAAATTTAACTAGATTATCAGCGGCCGACCGCCTGCGCAGGCGCAACACTGTAACTTACTGCCTGTTGCGCCGCCCAGCACTGAAATTAAATATATACGAGTTATTAGTTCACGTTTTATGATCACTTCTCTATTTTCTAACGTAAACTACTGAAACTACACGTGATAAATATTATTAATCTAATAAGATCTGATTACCCAAAATATATCTTAATTAATCTGGGGGCACGGCAGTGCCCCAGCCAAGTCGAGCAAAAAAGCGGCACGGCCGTACCATCCTTTTTTCGAAGCAGTTCAGGCCACTTTCGACCCCTTCGTTGTGGATAAAACTAGAAGCCTGAATTTTCACTAACCAAGCAGGCATTGTATAAACACGGTATATTTCAAATTTTATTAAATTTGAACCAGTAGTTTAAGAATTATAACTAGTCAAATTATCTTAATTTTGTCACTCACTGACCAATCATCAAAACTATAAGGCACTTCTAGTAGACATAGAAGCTTCAAATTTAGAATACAATTAGTGTTTAGTGTATAAATCACGGAAAATCTAAAACATTTTGCAATTTCGGTGCAGTTTTTTAGATACACCAACTGCATAATAACTTTGTAATCCTATATAAATATATAGGATTACATAGTTTAAATTGCAGTTCATGAATCAGTGTACCTGTAGGTACATGTATAATATACTACAAAAATAATAAGGAAAGCTCAGACAGAGAGTGGGTTTTAAGAAAATCCGTTGTTGGTATTCAAGAAATAGAAGGTACCGGAAAGGAAAAAAGTAGGACTATCTACAAAAAGAAATGAGATGCCACCAGAAACATAAGTTGTAAATAAAAAAAAATCTCGCAATTCAGTTTTTCTACCGTAAAAAGTTGTAAGATTCATGTAATACCAATTCAGTTAATTTATTCAGCTCCTACTTAAGGGTCCTGCCGCGGGAAATCGCGGCACAGCGGACAGAGCTCCGGTGGGATCTCATGGCGACGTGGAGAGTGCGATTGCCACAACCCAGTGCTGGGCACGCCACGATTGCGGCGGTAAGTCCCCTCTTTGAGGAGTGGCTTGAGAGGCGGCATGGCGTCCTCACCTTCCGCCTGACACAGGTCCTTACCGGACACGGTTGTTTCGGGAGGTTCCTGTTTCGGATAAGGCGGGAGGAAACGCCCGGGTGTTTCTACTGCGAAGATCGCCCTGAGGACACGGTGGAGCATACAGTGGAGGTCTGCCCGGCTTGGGCGGGGCACCACCGTGACCTCATGGAGGCGATCGGCGGTGGCGAGCTCGCGCATCCGGATCTGGTCCAGGCCATGGTACGAAGCGAGAGTGCATGGTTAGCTGTCACCTCCTTCAGCGAAGCAGTGATACTCGCAAAAAGGGAGGCGGCGCACGTGAGGGAGAGGCAGTACATGCGCACTCACGGCCGTAGCCTTCGCAGGAGACGCCCTGGGCGTCGGGAATCCCAGGCTGATTCCCGGCTACCGTAGACGCGGGCTTGCGGACGGCGAGTAATGGGTAGCTCGCTGTCCGGTAAGGACCAATGCCGGGTCGACGGAGCGTTGTGTTACACGCGCACCTCAAAGAGATATCACCACCATCTGATGGGGCCCGCAAGGGCCGATGCCTGCCAGGGTGCGGGTTGTTCAAAAGGCAACTGAGGGAACACTGGTGGATTTTAGTCAGTAAAAGTCTGACACGCCCTCCCGCTCCACCCAGAGCGGGAGAAGTTATTTGATGATTTCCCACCCAAAAAAAAAGGGTCCTTCTGTCTTAAATTATTACGTAATTATTAGAGATCGGATAATCGGATGCATATTTACCTAAAGTTAATTTTTAGTATGAAAGTATGGAAGGAGCTGCTTAAAAATATTTTTGATAAAAAAAGTCTCGGGATGCCAGGAACACCGGGAATGCATAACTAGTCAGGTGTATAGTATGGAAGCGACTTCTAAATTATTAGGATTGCATAGCTATTCAGACACATATTTATTTAAAATTAATCGTGATGCAAATATGTGTAAGTAGGGTGTATAAAGTCTGTAAGAGTGGGGGTAGTGTGTGTTAGTTAAAACATTTTTTTACATTAAATGATGATTTTTTCGATACAGAAGCGCGTTCCATGTTAGCCAACACCGCAACTTTAGGTGAATATGCATACGAATATCCGATCTCTGGCAATTATAGTATATGTTTTTTCAAAAAAAATTAAAATTCTATTCTATTCTATTCTGGTAACCTAACAACATCTTATAGTGACCATATCAATATTTTAAATCTTTTATGTTTTAAATAGATTGACTTGGCAATCGCACTAAATAATCTAATTTAATAATATATGTATTACTTGTGAGATACAGTGTGTTTTCATGCGATAGCCAAGTCAATCTATTTATTTAAAACATAAAAGATTTTTAATATTGATATGGTCACTATAAGATGTTGTTAGGTTAGCTAATTAGAATAGAATAGAACATTTCTTTATTTTGAAAAACATATATAAAAGTACGTAATAACTTAAGACAGAGGGATGCTTAAGTAGGGACTGAATAAATTAACCGACTTGGTATTACATAGATCTTACAACTCTTTACGGTAGAAAAACTGAGTTGCGAGACTTCGTTCTTTTTCAAAGTCAATATTATAAACACAATATTGTTGTGTAGGTACCTACTACTTACAATCTACGTCCGGCCTGCAATAGCAATATTCAAGTCCAAAACACATGCTTTATGGTCGTAGGGTCCACAGGCAATTACAATACTCCGCGCCTCCGCTGCGCCCGCGCAGCCGCGTGAGAAGATCCACTCCTTTACTGCGCAAGCTCATGCTCAACATACTGCACTTGAAACAAACCAAACCAAACTTTATGTCATCGTGATACGGTACACATTGATGGTTAAGATAACGTGGTATGTAACAATGCTAAATTGATCAGAGTTTACACAAATATTATTTATAAAAGCCGATTCACGATCTAGCGGTTGCTCTCAATGTGCGCCGGCGCAGTTTACACCAACTGGCAACGGTCTATTAGGCATCCTGAAATAAATTTTGATATCAGATTCAACTTCTTAGCATCCTTAAGTTTTTTCCTGCCTGTCATCCTTTCTGAGTCATCAGGCTCAATTTCAATCTCAAACTGCAGTTTCGGACTGTCTTACTGCACAATGGAACTCAACGGCAGCGGAACTTGCAACCATTTGACGAAAAAGTCAGACTTAGGTATTTATAACTAAAAAGGGAAGAACGTAAATACCGTTTACTGACTTGTGTGTCGGTATAACATACATATATAATTATAAGTAAACCTGCGCGTCACAATCGATACATATATTTCTTACACGAAATACTTGATCAGATATAATCGGTGGCACTTTATCTTCGACGAAATCTCACGTTTGAATGAATGTGAATGGTTAATTTATTCAACACAGAAACGTTTCCGACGAAGCCATTGATGTTACGCCAGTGTATCACGGACAAAAAGTCGCCGGCTAAATCACTCGGAGGCAAATGACAAGACGGTGATTACGGCAATTAAAACGCCGCCGAGTGGACGCTACGTGCGAGGGTAAGGGCGGGGGGAGACAAAAACTTGCGTGCGCGCATCCAAGCCCTCATGAATACGCAGACAATTGATCGAAAATTTGCGAGTTATTGAAAAAGCGAGGGTAATGATGCATAGAGCAGCTATGTCGGGAATGTTGCCGATGATATCAGCCACTGTTCTCAGGAACTGCTCGGGAGGAGGTTGTTGTGGCAGCTTGCAGCAGTTATTGTGTCTTCGGTGAGCAGGAAAGGAACGTAATACCACTTTGGTATGACAGTACTGGTAATATAAGCATGTAAAAAATGCTGATCTTGGAACTCCAAGAATTTAATCGATTTCTAAATAAATAATTGTTGCGATGCCTGAGATCCGTTCACCCAAGACAACACAAAGACAGAATACTTGATTAAATAACCAAGCGTACTTACTACAAGATTTCACCATTATGTAGTAAGCTGGTAGCTTAGATCTTCCTTGGCAATGATAGTTGTTAGCTATTTCTCTGAAAATATATGTTTCCTTACGAACCAAATACTTTCAGAGATATTACTTACGTTAATAGTTACTAAAAGTTTAAAGTTAAGTACCTACTAAAAGCATATTAAACAGTTTCGAAAAGCATATTTTTCAGCATTTGGAAGCAGATGGTGTACTATTGTAAAAATACCCATAGAGCCATACCTTACAAAATGTTTTCTATCACAACAAGTACCTATAGAAACTTCCACCTATTATCGTAAAAGAATACACACAACAAAACATAATTAATACTGGAGACGTTCGCACCGACCGCACCTTTCCCATAGACCAGCCCCAATTATAATAATCCAGTCGCACATAACACAGCATTGCATAAGTCCGCTTTCTCGGCGCACCGGTCCGGCGACAATCAGTGCAGGCCGTCCGGCGGCGTCCGGTTCAGGTGGCATTTCCTCGATTATCATGCGTTTAGTTTTTGCACGCGACAATTACGTCGCATCTGTATGCACGGGGCAGACGCGCGAATAACGCCCGCGCCCCGCGCCCGCTGCCTCGCGCCGCAGCACAGCAAGACATGTCGGCTACGTTTTTAGAAATGACAGACTAATGATTTCACACTGTTTTTTTGGAAAAGTAAGATCTCTGCTGTGGTCCAAGATACTTAGGGACAGAGCTTAGAAATGTTCCATATTCGATGGAATAAAGACCATGCACGAATGACGGATCTTTTCACCACGAATTACATGACATGTTGTCAGAATTCAGAATCAGAATAGTTGATTTAGCTCAGTCATGTTCTAATGGAACTCCATTAGAACATCTAAATCTCGGTTCCTACCTGCAAGTTTTTGAATATCTTTGAAACCCAAAAGTTGTGAGGTCTTTTTGTTGATATCTTGTGTAGTAGAATACTCAGTATCCAACATGGTCACCTGGTTCATATTTCTGAGGAGCCTCTGGACCTGTACTACTGTGTGGTGTGCGTGGGCGCATGTGTTAGCCCGGCGCGTGGTTTTGCGCATGCGCGGCGTGCCAGCGGCGTGGGAGCTGCGACCGGCGCGCGCGCACACCGTTCACCGCGCCCCCCGCGCGCTTGCTCTCTCGTCAGCATAGAATTAACATTTCATCGCGGACGCTTATACGAATATGTCACTGACGAGCATTCAAATATGTATGTGTCGTTACAGCAGGGGTTGAGACGTTGTCTTGTAATTGGCTGCCATGTTGCACCGACGTTCAAGCGATGGGAAAAACTTGTAGTTGTAGGTGTGGGTCTATTACTGTTGGTGTACAAACATATAATATAAAGTTGAAACTAAATATTTCAGTGAATAGCGCATGGCCACGCGCTCTTGTATGTTGGTAACATTGTGACACTGGATACCTACGTGGCTTAAAAATATTTGCATATCGGTTACTTAAAATAACATTAGATAACATGCGTCTTCAATGTTCATTTAATAGAACCGCACCTAATTATGATCACAATACATACAACTAAACCATAGACAAAGGTGCACAAGTAGCTCTACAATTATGGAGTATACTTAGGTAATTACTGTACATGTATACCTACTACAAACATGAAATAAAAAATAAAGTGTTAAAACTGAATGGTCACCTTCCGCCTGACGCAGGTCCTCACCGGACACGGCTGTTTCGGGAGGTTCCTGTTTCAGATAAGGCGGGAGGAAATGCCTGGGTATTTACACTGCGAAGATCGCCCTGAAGACACGGTGGAGCATAAGGTGGAGGTCTGCCCGGCTTGGGCGGAGCACCGCCGTGTCGTCGTGGGGGCGATCGGCGGCGGCGATCTCTCGCGTCCAGCCCTGGTCCAGGCCATGGTACGGAGCGAGAGTGCATGGGTAGCCGTCACCTCCTTCTGCGAAGCAGTAATGCTTGCGAAGAGGGAGGCGACGCACGTGAGGGAGAGGCAGTATATATGCGCCCTCACGGCCTTAGTCACCGCAGGAGACGCCCTGGGCGTCGGGAATCCCAGGCCGATTCCCGGCCACCGTAGGCGCGGGCTTGCGGATGGCGAGTAATGGGTAGCTCGCTGTCCGGTAAGGACCAAGCCCGGGTCGACGGCACGTTGTGTTCCACGCGCGCCTCAAAGAGATGTCAGCACCATCTGATGGGGCCCGCAAGGGCCGATGCCTGCCAGGGGTGCGGGTTGTTCGAAAGGCAACTGAGGGAACACTGGTGGATTGTAGTCAGTAAAAGTCTGACACGCCCTCCTGCTCCACCCAGAGCGGGAGAAGTTATTTGATGATTTTCCACCCAAAAAAAAAACCATAACACGTGAGCTTTTATTTAATTAATTAATTCATCGGATCTCCGCAATTTATCATCAGATTTATCTTATTTCTCACAAACCCGACCATGAAATATAAATGAGCTAGGTACTTTATGCTAAAAACTTCATACCTTCCATACATTAATATGAATTTATGCACTCCGATAACTTGCATACAATGAATATATTATTTATTCAAACTGACCAAAAACTGGCTCTGAACATTCGGCTCGCATGTCTGCTGCTCGGCGGCAAAAAGTGACGCATTCAAACGATGTGCCCTTGTTAGGAACAGGCTCGACTCCATTCAGTGCAGTATCGTCCAAATGGCTTCATGCGCGCTAACGTTAGCGTCATTACGGTTGGTGTGCGCACGCGCAACCCCTGCTAAGGTGTGAACAAGTTGCTTAGCCGAGAACTGCTTCCTTTCGCGAGCCAGCCTCCTTGTGCAGAGAGAGGTAAAAGGAAGTGTCGAGTCTGGACTACACTAATCGGAAACATCCAATTATAACTGATTTCCTCTCGGTGTCGTTTTTTATAAAATCTATTATTAGTCTCCGACCACTTTTTCCTGAAATGGGAGCTGCATTGAATAACAAACTAAAAATTAGCATCCACTTAGACCTCAATCATCAGTACTGAATCGTCTAAGGTACTTATAAGGTGTAATTGGTGTGGCACCGCAGGAATCTACATACAATTTGTCCATAACAGTAGATAAGGATAACCAATTGAGTCAATTAATTGGACACCATGAATAGCCGCGTGTAGTTAGTGTCGGCTGATGAAATGAAGCAGCAACGTTTTTAAGCAATTAACATAAATGCTAATTGGTTTTCATTTATTGCAAATTATGTATCTAACGCTGTGATCACTCTAGGGCTATTGAGAATAGAAAATGAGGGAGAGATTGAACAGTAGTGCAGTTCTGTAGTTCCTTATACATTACTTAACCCAACCGATTCCACCAAACGTCAGCAAATCAGCTACCTAATCAATTCATAAGCTTATAACGGCAGGGTCACTTCAAGATAAGAACATTAAGTTCACTCCAAAGAAACAAGTCGTATAAAATAATTTGCGATCCTCACAAACAATGGAGAGGCGACAAATTCAAATGATTTAGAATTCCTCTCATCAAAACACGAGCACGTCTTCGATAGACAAGTCGGCAACGCAAAACAGCAGGTCGTTGCGGACGCGCGGACGCATGGAATGCGTCGCGTTCGGGGCGCGGTGAGTCAAAGCGATGCGCCCGCGCTGCCGCCCCGGTCATTTAAATATCATCTCTACTCATATTTGGAATGCCTCCGCTTGCCGCTCGCGGTTCGCCTCTGGATTAAGCGACAAAAATTGCTCCAGTTTTTGTTGCGACACATTAACTTTGACCTTGTCCTCAAACGCTGCCACATTGTGTTTGTTATTTAGAACGTTTTGTTTAAAGATATTCGGTCGTTGTAGCGATGCTTGCAGGAGGCTTAAGTCCAGCAGTATTTGGCTAATTTGATGGTAATGATGATTTCATGTAAAAATTTGGAGAAACTTAATAATTCTTTGGCCATAGTACATTAGGTATCTATGTGTTCAGAGTTTTAATAATACTTAAATGTGACCCAAATGGTTTCTACGCCGAGTTCTTGTCACTATTAAAAACGCATTGAATGATAGTTTTGCACTATGTTCTTATTAAGTGATTGGGCGACTCCAGGTATTCGTAAAAGCAGGGAAAAACTTTTTGAACTGTAGGGCCTAAAGCAATATATGAATAATACAAGCTTTCAACACTAGGTATGTTGTAAAATATTCAAAAACTTGTGCATCAGAATTGTCTACAAAATAGTGTGTATAAAATAAAACCAGCTAATCATAAAATAAAAACTACTTGGCAAATAATAAATAACGAAACAGCTGGGAAAAAACAGCGGAGTACTGAATTTAATTTGGAGACTGCACATACCCTCGACTCAAACTCAGATGTAGAAATAGCTCAGGAATTTGATTTTTTTTTTGGTACCATACCGCTTACAACTACTGAAGCATTAAATTCATCACCCTTGCTTTCTGCTGCCTTACTCAGAAATGATTTAAATGCAAGTCTTTTGGAGTTTAGGTTTCAGCATAAAAATCCTATAAAAGCTTTTAAATATCTTCAAATTTAATCAACAGAAAATCTCTGAGGAATGTCTGTACAAGTCTGTAGAATTATCATCGAAACCATTGCGCCCTATTTAGCATCCATATTTAACTTTTCTTTATTTGAGTCCTAGTGAAACTCGGATCTAGTTACGAAGCCACAATTATTTGCGTTAATTTTAATATCAATATTTTGGATAATAATTCAAATAGTATTACTAAGCCTTTTTTAAATCGTTTAATTTATCTAATGTAAATACACAACTGTCTAGAGTAAATTCCACTTAATATGCTACTTGTATCGATAGTGTCTTCTGCGAATAATCGTCGTTTATAAAAACATTTAGAAGTAGCCATCATAAATTATCTGCGGTCTGATCATAGTGGACATACGGTAACATTTGCAAATACAATTTAGACAAATAACGATTGGCAAATGAAATATATTTAAGAGTGCCCTAAACAATAAGTTCAATGTTTTGGGCTATGGTATGGACGATGCTAATAAATTGTATGAGGTTTTCCTTTTAGTAGTGTACCTTGAATTCAATACAACTTTGAAAAAAAAAAATGTCCTTGTTTTATATTGAGTGACTGGGCAACTAGACATATTAGGATAAGTAGGGAGAGACTGTTCGAGCTGTATGGCCTTAAGCCTTACACTAACACCGAAACTTTCAACAAGTTTGTTGCTATATATTCCAAAACTTTTAGAAATACAGGTATTTCTAAAAAAATATCCACAATTATAAATAGCAACAAGATCAAATTACCAGAAAATAAAATAAAAACTGCTTGGAAAGTTATAAAGAACGAAACTATTAGGAAAAAATTACGAAACACATTGGAGATTATAACTACATTGGAGACTTCACGCGGTGCCATAAGCTCTAAAATAGAAGTAGCTTAAGAAGTTGTAAACTTCTTTAGTAGTAAATCTAAAATGACAGAAACTTTAACTTCCTCAGCCGATGTCTCAATTTATTTATCGCTAGCTTTTGCCAGCGGCTTCGCCTGCGTGGAGGTCGAAAATTATCCTGTGGGAACGTACTATCGGGATAAATAGTATCCTATGTGTTATTTGAGGTTACAAACTATCTGTGTGCCAAATTTCATCCAAATCCGTTAGGCTGTTTTTTCGTGATTGAGTAACAAACACCCAAACATCTAAACATACAAACTTCCACATTTATAATATTATATATGTATATTCCTTTCTTCTTGTTTGTTTATATGTGTGTGCATAAATGGTTAAATAAATATAATAGATTTATACTGTCAAGTAATTAACACAATTACTTTTCTGTTGTTAGCAGACTCAATGAGTCTGCTTAACAGACGAAGTCATGGGCACGCCACGATTGCGGCGGTAAGTCTAAGTTTAATTTTTAATTTGTGCGTAGATCAAGGAGTCTTACCGGATTTAATGAAATACGTAAAGTTATACCGCTATTTAAATCTGGGGACAGCAAAGACACCAACAATTATAGACCTGTATCCGTGCCGGTATTCAGCAGGTGTTCGAAAAGGACCAACGTGCTTTGGTGATACGACTGACGCCGGTCTCCCCTTATTAATAAAAAACCAACCGCAAATGCGGTATTTGCTGATACTTTCTTCATTTTTAAGATAAATAGACTTGCATCAAATCTTAAAGACTAAAAAACGACCTACTACAGGTACAAAATTAGTTCCCTGCTAATAATTTAGTACTAAATAAAAAAAAGAAACTAATTGCATAAGATTTGCTTTACCAAATGATAAAAGTACTGATTGTGTCATAGCTGAATAAAGAGTTACTAGAATTCGTCGATACAACTGTTTTCCTCGGAAACATGCTCGACTCAAGGCTGCAATGTGGTCCTTATTTAACAGCTCTTGCAGGACGGGTAAGTTCAGCAGCATATTCTGTAAGAATAATCCACTAATTCACCAATGTAGATACCGCGAGGCTAGTCTATTTCAGTTACTTTTACAGTATCATGTCTTACGGTGTCTTACTATGGGAACGGGCTGCAGATATCGAGTCTTTTAGCAGTTATTCCGCAGAAAAGGGCCACCAGAGCAACTAGGCGTTCGTAGGTGAGATTCACTAAGATTCGAAGACTATTTAAAGATATTATTAATATCTTTAAATACGGTACCTTGTCAACGGTACCGTGTCTTGTCAATATATCTATAAGAAAATCATGTACGTCAGGAAAAGTTAAAATCTTTTCAGTAAGAGGTGAAACACTCACCTTTAGGACTAGAAATAGGGACCAATTAGTTCAACCGGGTTCCAGACTGATTAAAGTAGCCCTTATAAATAAATAATAATAAATATATATGTATAAATCCTTCATACTCCAACAAAATACTCCAACTGAATGAAACGAAATTTAAATCTCGTATAAACGTACACTCTGCAGCCGAGCATATTCTAAGTTTAGGGACATCGCGGACAAAAATGCTTGGCTAAATATTGGTCCTGCTCCACAAGGTCGCAAAAACTAATTTGATTTTGACGTTCAAAGTTGCCTTTTATGTGCATATTTGAAATAAATGCTTCGACTTCCACTTTAATGATAAGGAGAGATTTGTCTAAATTGTAAAATTTTGTTTACCTGGAACTTGTAACTTAGATACCACTCTAAATTATTTTTGCCCGTAACTTGTTAACTTGTAACAATTTTCGGCCAAAAATAATTTACTAATTCCTCGAGGACTAAAGTGGCAGAGTGAATGCGCTGCTAGTATTTTTGAGATTCGACTTTTGTGTGTCACCTTACCATCTCTCACTAAAATGGTAACAACTTAGGTTCTACTACGGAGGATTCCGGCGACTAGGACCGTTATTAATTCGGACCGCGGTCCCAGTCGCCGGATTCATTTAATTTTAATATTTTCTTCCGGCGACTGGCTCCACTTATAATTGAATAACTAAATCTATTGTTCAAGCCGAAAAGACTACAGTCAAACGATAAAATGTTCAAGGTAATAATAAAGAAAAAACTACATAGTACGTTGCTTATTTTTAATACGATTACTTCTATCTTTGGTAAGCTCCTAATAAGTTATGACAATCTGGTACCTACTTCGATGGAATAAAACCTTTTTTAGCTGACACACCTACCTATGTTAGGTGAACTCCTACCGAGTTATGGGCACCAGGTACTTCGAAGGGATAAAGCGTTTTCTAGCTGCCACACAAGATGTATGAGAAAATTAATTATCCTCTTTTTTCCTCGTGAAATGAGTTTAGTTTGGTTATTTTATTTTCTTGAGTTATGAATGGTGTAACTAACCTAACTTTGCTTTATTTATAAACTTAGATATAAATACATGATGTTTTCATAACAAAGAGTTATTTTTATTAATTATTACTTTAAACACTTTTTAATTGACCGTACTATTTTAGGCTTCAACAATAGATTTTGTTATTCTATTATAGGTACTCCCAGTCACTGGAAGAAATTATTAAAATTAAATAATTCCGGCGACTGAGTCCGCGGTTCGAGTTAATTGCGGTCCCAGTCGCCAGAATCCACCTACTATGGATAATTTCCGAAAAAACATACAAAAGCTTGAGTGTTCCTTTTCCAGGAAATGGTAGTATTTTTGCAGATTTAAGGTACTTATTAGTGTCAGTAGTGCTTAATGAGAATATTTTAAACTTATATGTGTAACACGTCATCGAGTACTCAGTGTGTCTCTAGTCTGAAAAAGTACCAAATATGTCGAGGGCCGGAGGCTATAAAGCTCACCTTTATCCAGCACTGGAGTAGTAGGTATCGCGAAATGTGTTGATAAAAAAACATTAAAGTCACCTAGCCCCGCTCGCCAAACCGACGGGGGTGAGTAACATCTCGATGTTTATTGTAACCCGAGCGCAACACTTTCGTCATCAATCATGGCGCTCTGACGGCTGGCACCGTCACCGCGTCACCGCGCTAAATGTACGTCGCTCATGATGTTCTGTTGTGACGACACACACATTATGTGGGGACAGCCTATAGGGCTGAACAGAGCAAAGAAATGGTCTTGCGTAAGCTAACTGTGTAGCACTGAGACTTTTAGTGAGTGACCGGATTTGTTCTCAAGAGACTTAAGTTAGGAAGACACGCGTCTATTGTGAACAAGCGAAGGACCTGGTACGCTGGCGCTCCAGTAAGAGCATCAAAGTGGCAAAATAGTGGCTGTTTTATAAAAATTAAGATTATTATTATTACCTTTATTCCATTAAATACATATCAATTACATTTTTAAATATTATAATATAAAACATTTAACAACATTAAAAAAAGCCCTTGACCAGCTGCCCGACGACAGCCTCCTCAGATATTGGTCGAGGCTCTTGGCTATCAAGCCATTGGCTGTGACGACTATCGGTACAATGATCGCTGAGTCCACATTCCACATGTCGACAACCTCGCGAGTCAAGTCAAGATACTTGATTTTACTTTTTTTTTTTTTTATCTTTCTCGGCTTTCACGAGGTTTTCGTAATGCGGGACCGTTATATCAATGATCATCGCACGCCGCTCTAGTCGATCCACCACCACTATATCAGGCTTATTGGCAACAATAGTCCTGTCAGTGATGATGGATCGATCCCAGTACGGTGTGACGAGAACTGGGTCGGGCACATACATGTAGTACGGCACTTCTGATTCCACAAGGCTGTATTTCAGAGCCAGTTGCTGGTGGATAATCCTGGCTACAAGGTTGTGTCTATGCAAGTACTCCTCGTTAGCTAGACGAGAACACCCGGAGATAATGTGTCTGATTGATTCACCCGGACGGTGGCATGCCCGACAGATGTCAACCGTGCCGTCTTTCACAATAAATCTCCGGTAGTTGTTCATCATCATAACTTCGTCCATAATTGCACAGACAAAACCTTCGGTTTCTCCAAAGAGGTCACCGAAACGCAGCCAGGCTACGGACGCTAGTAGGTCTACATCGGGTCCATGTAGGACCCGGAAAAAGCGTCCGTGAAGCTCCTTACTCTGCCATACTTCCATGCGATCTTTAGTGACAAGCACTACAGGCTTGCGCCAGTTCTCTTTAGCCAAGGAGAGCGGGGTAAGGCCCTTGTCCACCGCGACCACATCTCGATGCATCCCCACGTCGGCTCCCAGGAAATATTCCCTGAGACTGCATATCTCGCGATTGTGGAGAGTCTTAGCGTTTAAGAACCCTCGACCTCCACACTTTCGCGGGATATACAGTCTCATTACCGATGACCGTGGGTGATGCATTCGATATGCAGTCAGTAGCGTACGGACCCTCCTATCCAGGGCGTCGAGTTCGGTCTGAGTCCATTTGAGTATGCCGAAAGAGTACATCAAAACCGGCATGACCCATCCGTTGAAGGCGCGCACCTTGTTCCTGCCTGATAAAAGACTATTAAATACTTTCTGCAGGCGGCCAAAGAAGCGCTCCATCAACGATTGCTTCATGTCAGTAACATTGGTGCCCATTATTATTATTATTAAAATGAAAAATTGAGAAAACTAAAGCAAAATAAATCTAAAACGTCCACCATTACCCTGTCGTTTATTTTTCTTAGCTACATTGCCGTAGCAGCATAAAACATGGATTTTGTGTTACCTACATACATACCTACCTAGGCATCATTAGTAAATAGTACTTACAAACTAGTAAAGTGAGAACAAACAAATAGCAATCACGTCACTTACAGTCCAGCACAATAAAAACTCCCAAATCGTAGACCATCCATCATAATTTATACAAAACATGTCTGTATAATTAAAATGAACCGTCAGCCGATAATGCTTCTAATAGTATAATGTTTACTAATAGCGGCTCATATTCAAAGGCACGCACAGCACAGCACCGGACGGCAGCTTGCGGCACCGTGCGTAATGGCGCGGCCCGAAGCGAACCTTGCGCGCGCGCGCATCGATTAAGCTTAATTTGTAACAATTATCACCGCAGCATAAACACAATAGTTAAATTCGGTAACACCTTAATTAATAGAGTAACTCTTTTGGCCTTGTTCCTCTTCTAAACGAATTCAATCTCTGTATTATACAGCCGAGAAGTGATTTTGATTTGTGTGGTCCTGCGGTCCGCAGAGGTGGCGTTATTAAAATCGCATTAGGATCATTCTCAAGACTTATGCTACGTTTCCATAACAAATGGTACTGGTCTCATGCCTGTTCACAATGTTACATAACAATAGTAATAGTAATAATTTATTTAATATAAAAACGTATAAAAATAGAGTATATTTAGTCGACAATAGTAAATTTCCCATACTATTATAGTGCCTAAAATTAAACTATTTCTAAACTATTTTTGTATAACAAGTGCAACTGACAATGTTTCGGAATTAGAATGTTAGGTAGCGACCCGCCCGATCTAGATTTATTCAAACCTGTGTTTCGGGCCATCACTTTACATTTTAATTAAATTGGGACATTAGCATTTAAAATTAAATTGATATAAAAATAATCTATTAACAACTGTGAGATAAAGCATATTGGTAATTAAACATTAATACCTACAACTAAGCCAATGTAAATACTACAAAAGTAAATACTTACGATGGAGTAAATTATCGTCATGACATAATTTCTAGAAGTTTTTCTGTGTCTGTGTAATTGAGTGACGCTAGGTATTCTGATAACATAGAAGTACATTTTTTATAACTTAAACTATAACTATACAGAAAAGGACCTAAAAACACATAAAATCGATTAGCAAACGCATATTTAGTTTGAGGCTTTATGCAAACTAAATCCTTCCTTCTCTTGTCGGAAGGTACTGGGTTAAAAGGAAGTGCAGTGTGCTGGTGTAGTACTATGCTTAGAATGAATAATTGCCGAACTGTTAATACATTACATGCAATGTAGAGCTGGTGCGTAGGAAATCTAATAGGGCGAAAAGTAGCTACCTTAAAATCGCTCGATGAGCACGCTCTAGAGGGAGTAAAATTGTTTTTACTGCACCACCCCATGAAGTTATGCAATAGCTAAGAATGGATTGACACAGAGCTAAATAAACCTGTTTAATGTTCCGTAAATTCTTAAAAAACATATATTAATTTGCGCACTCTAGTACATAGTAAATCAATATGTTTACGGAAATTTAGATTCGAGTCAATAGTGACACCTAGATATTTCAAATGGTCAGCTTTAGCTGAAGTAGTGCAAGAACATGCAGTGTCAGCGTACGGGCTACAATTTATTATGTGCGAAAATGTTTAGATTAGAAAGCGGTATGTTAGTATTTCTCATTGCAAATAAAACGTATTTTGTTTTATCTGCATTTCTTGTTAGGATGTGATTATGGAGCCAATCGGACATTATGTTAACACTATTTTGAGCATGTTCATAGACCTCAACTCTTGTTTTAGCTGAGAACAAGAGAGCGGTGTCATCAGCATAAGACATGACACCATTTTGAAGTGGCAGCCTGCACAGTTCATTTATATAGATTAAAAATAAGGTGGGGCCCAAAATGCTGCCTTGTGGAATTCCAAAATCACTATTTTTAAGTTCAGAACTTATGTACTAACTACTTGTATTATATAATGCACTTTAGTACGTAAGTACCTACTATTGTTTTTCCCTTCAGTGATCCCTATCAGTATAACCAACATGCGAGATAAACACGAACCTGATCTAGTGTTAGGGCTAATGATGCTTAAAGTATTGTTTTTGATAAATAACCTATTGGCACTAAATATACCCGTATTAACCTTAAATCAGTATATTGAAGTCAATAAGTGTTCTGTTTAACAGCTTTATTATCCCAGATACTAGTAAGTACTGATTACGAACGTTCGGCAGTAGTTAATCACTCAGACGGTCGGTGGTGTTAAACACAATATACAGCCCTCAGACGGTCGGTGGTGTTAAACCAACATGCAGACCTAGCTATGCTAATCGATGCCTGAATAGCAAACCATTTAGTTCAACTCGCCCCACATCGACCCAAATTATAGTAATTTGAATACGTAGCTTGAATAATGAGCAGCTCCCAGTCCCTTCCAACGTCCCACTTTAATCCTGACTAGTTGCTCGTAATTTGGTAAATTGCTCCCAAATAACAGTCCGCCTGAATGATTTAACACAGACGAATGTTTAGAAAGCAGCTTCACAACGAACATGGACCGTTACGACTGTATGTAATAAATAGTGACATTATAACATAATAAATTGAGTAGGAAACGTTTCAATATTTTCCCAAGAGGTACACGTGACAAATGGTGGGCGACCGGCTCATGCATGTGCATGGCTGGCTGCAGGCGCGGCGTAAAAACGCGGCGTCGAGGCGCGGGCGGCGGCCGCGCGGGTAATGGTCGCGGTTCCCAGCGCCGGCGGCGCGGGTAACGCCGCGGTTCCTCGAACCGCGCCCGACGCCGCCGAGCCACATGAATGACATACTTGGACGTTCATTGAGCGGCGCCACTCGACCACCAGGAGTGTAGACGCGGAGGACAACCTACTGCTCCGTGCTCTACGATCGTGTTGTGTTGGCAGATTGAGAGGCAAAATACGTATCTCTCTTTTCGATGAAGATTCTCGATAGGATAGTTAACAGTCGTAAACTATTAAGATCAACCAAAAGTTGTGATGGTCTTTAGAATAACAATATGACTGCACCATCGGAGATTTAAGCTCTATGAGGAGATGGATTTTTACGTATGCGTAACATCAAAGAAGAAAGAATCAGAGTTTGAATACCAAGCAGTGAACACGATGGAATGTAGATCTGCAATCAGGTCCTTAGCCCTGCTCTCAGGGCAGACGCACGCAAACGTCAAATAATTATTGAAGTGGACGCTAAGAGTGCGCCATAAATATTAATAAAGCGCTTAGATAATTACATTCTATGTGTGTCGCGGCATGCGACGTTTTTGCCGCGGAACAAACGATCTCATTTCTAGGGCCGGCTACATTCTCCGTGTTGCGCACACTTGCAAATGAATTATACTTTTTCTTCGTCCGTCAATAATATCTGTTAACGGGTACTGGGAAACAGCGGCGCCGGCGCAGGCTCACACTCCGGGGACTGGACATTCAGCAAGCCATACACCAGATGTTTAGGCCAAAGAATCAAAAATAATAGTTTAAAAAACTAAAAATTACTAAACTATTAATATCAAGCAGTCAATTAATGTCTTATTAGTAATTAGTTTTCATTAGTAATAAAACAATCAATGAATACATTTTAAAGCGTGTTTTTTAGTTTTTTAAACTATTATTTATTTCCTATTTTTTAGTTCTGCTAACTACAAAAGCGTGATTTTAAGCTTTTTTTTTGTTTTTTTTTCTAATGTTTTTTTTTAATTTTTGAATTGTCATCAGTCCTCGATAAATCTACAAAGTTTAAATGAAATCTGACCGTTTGAAGTGGGTCAAAATCGCACCCTAAGGAGTCGGTTACAAACAAACATACAAACAAACATACAAGTGAAGCTAATACAAAGCATGTAAAAATCACCAAAAGCCAACGGCCTTTATTTTAATAATATAGGAAACAAGTTACCTTGGAACACATTTCCATAATAATTTCATCTTAACCTAAACCCCGACGTGACCGCACCTCTGACGCTGAAAAACAGTCTGAGATTAACTCACACAGTGGACTTCGTGTCACCGCCGACACGCCCATCGAGGGACCTGCTTGCAATGTTTGTGTACGGATACACGTTACCACGCCGACGCTGTGTCGCCTGCTGGAATGCAGCCGCCACTCGTCGGAGAGGTTCGGAGCCTTCATAATATGGGAAACGATATTTCCCATTAGACTTTTTGCTTTGATAGTGTTATCTGCAAAAGTCAATTACGGAGTTTTTACTAAACAACTGGTCTGAGTAGCGAATATGTCAAGCTGTCCGGGCCCTCTGAGATCTCGTGATTTATAAAGAATACTTACTTAACGATTAATTCAATACATTCACTAGATCTATATAATCAACTTATCTAATGTCTCCTGTAACTTTTCTAATGTCTCCTGTAATGAGTTGAAATGATTAATAGTTCATACAAAGGTGGTTTATGGATAACTGTCTATTTTAAATTGTGTATGTACCTTAGCGCATGCAGGGGTTGAATTATTTTATAATAGCGTTAACTTGAGCTATAAATTCACATTATGCATTTCTTCATCACAAGATATAAAAACTTCGAGATTTGCGTGCGATGGTATTAGCTCGCCTACTCATTATTTATATTCAGTGATACGCAATTAATATTCTTGGGCTATAAAACCAACATAATAAACATGAGTGACGGTGCAATTGTTTAGTATTCACTATCCAGCGAAGGTATAAATCAGCTGCAAAAAGCGCGTGACATGTAAATGTTAGCCATTAATCTAGGTACCGCACAAGGTTTGTATGAGCGCCATACAAGCTGTGTGTGTATGAGTATCAATATTAATGCTCCACGATACGTATCACGCCAGTCGGCGCAACGTGAATGTTAAAAATTTGCAATGACATTTTGCTAATTATCGTTCTGCGCAGATGCGACACTTGGTCATAAGGCCACGTACATTGCTTGTTAGTAACGTTAGACTCCTTCCAATTTGGTAGAGAAGAATCAATGTTATGGGAACTTGTGATATGATGGTGGTCATGTGAAGAGCGTGTGTATGCGGAGGCGGTATGTGGCGGTATGGTCTCACGGCGTTTCCCACGGCACAGATGCCCTTAAACGTCGGCTGCATGTGCCCGCGCATGCCCGCCACTGCCTGCCAATGCGCTGTGCGTACAGATCACACCAAATATTGATTGATTCCAGCAATGCATATAATTTTAGATACTTTTGAGCATGGTTCTTTCTCAAGTTTGAGAGTAGAGATTTGTGGGTAGCGTAGAATATGTCTGGGTAACCTACCTACTATCCTACTATATGCTATCCTACCAATTTTATAAATGTGAAAGTTTGTGAGTATGTATGTATGGATTTATGGATGTTTGTTACTCTTTCACGCAAAAACGGCTGAACGGATTTGAATGAAATTTGGCACAAAGGTCGTTTGTAACCTGGAACAACACATAGGATACTTTTTATCCCGGTACTACGTTCCCGTGGGATAGTTTTCGACCTCCACGCGGGCGAAACTGCTGGTTATTTATAATTGTAATATCATAAATGTGAAAGTTTGTTTGTTTGGATGTTTGTTACTCAATCACGCAGAAATGGCTGAACGGATTTGGATGAAATGCAGCACACATATAGATCATAACCTAGATTAACACATAGAATGCTTTTTATCCCTGTAGTATGTTCCCGTGAGATATTTTTCGACGTCCACGCGGGCGAAGCCACTGGCAAAAGCTAGTAATATAATAATACTGATACTACTAATATTCATCATCATCTGTCTAGCCTTTTCACAACTATGTTGGTGTCGGCTTCCAGTCTAACCGGATACAGTTGAATACCAGTATTTTACATGGAGCGACTGTCTATCTGACCTCCACAACCCAGTTACTGGGTAATACGATACCCGTTGGAAAGACTGGTTGTCAGACTTTCGGGCTTCTGACGACCCGTAACGACTGTCAAATACTACTAATATTATAATGTAAATTTAAATGTTTGGACATTTGGATTTTTGGATGTTAATTTGTCACATATCGTTTATAAGGTGGATTAACACAGAATACTTTTGCCGCGGACAAAAGCTAGTGCAGCTAATAAATTCATCTGTAAGTATTGGTGATCAAACCCTAATTGAATAAAAATAGAATAAAAAATCTAAAAAACATGCTTTAAAAACGCAATTAAAAAGCAGAAAATAATTTCAAAACAGCGTGGGGTACTTTATGAGGTATTTTTATAATCAATTAATATGAAGCACCCCACGCTTTTTTGAAATTATTTTCTGCTTTTCTAGTTGCGTTTTTAAAGCATGTTTTTTAGTTTTTTTAATCTATTATTTATTTTTTAGTTCTGAAACGAAAACGAAACTGAAAAATCACGCTTTTGTAGTTAGCTACAAAAGCGTGATTTTTAAGTTAAATGATTTAATTGTCATCGGTCCTCGATAAGTCTACAAAGTTTAAATGAAATCTGACCGCTTGAAGTGGGTCAAAATCAAGTCCAAAGGAGTCGGTTACAAACAAACATACAGGTGAAGCTAATAAAAAGGGTGTAAAAAGAGAGCCATATATAATTATGATTTCTGTTTTACGCAGTAGACTTATTTTTTTCCGACAGATACGTAAACAGTTCATTTACATTTTATTATTCTAAATACTTAGGTAAGTACTTATTTATGTGAACGATGGGAACAAGATAGGTACCGTGCTAAGGCTATCGCGTGAAACCACGTCACCACCGCAACGTTTCGCATGTCGCTGACTGAAATTATACTTAGAACTGCATTTTAAATGTCAATCGATAAGTCGATTGACATTTAAAATTTCGTCTTTAGGAATTGCATCCTACTTGCATTTGCATGCATGCATTGCAGAATTGTCATAACGTTTACGATAAGATAATTCTCATCGTGTACCTTTAGCACATCGTTAAGTACCAATATCTGAATGAATCTAGGATGGGAACGCAATATCTTCTCCCTTATTTGATTGCATAGGTGTAAATAACACATCTTAATAATATTATCTTATTAATTAACGGCATAATGTAAACTTGAAAGTAGTAGAAGCGGATCATAAAATTTACCTATTTATAAAATGTTTGGTCCTTTGCTACGAAAAACTGATTAAAACTTTAGTTCAAAACCGTATTTGTATTATAAACCATATGTATATAATGTACGTTATATGTACGATCATAAGGTAGCAATAATTTCCATATGAGTGTGTTTTTTGTGCGTGATGTCACTGCGGCCATTACGCGAGCATTCAAACGCACCGTTTATGCAAAGCCGCGCAGTGTCATACCCTGCGCGCGCGCATACTTGCGCGTCTCCCGCGGGCACCCGCATTGCAATTAGCTAATATAATCTTACTGAATTATGTATGTATGCATTGTTTGTATTTAAACGCCAAGCGACGTATAAGGACAGAGATGCAGATGAATTGAATAGCTAGCGGCTCGTAAGGAAAATAATAACTCTTAACATACATTATTTTTATATGAATTAATGAATTAATCATCTTCAACTATAGGTACATTTATGAAAGCGTTCCCTATCAAAACTATGGGGTTTTCATCCAAACGATTTGTTAAAATATGAGCCAAGTAAAAAAAAAAGTTAATTTAATCAGTAAGTAAAAGTGATCTTAATTTCGAAAGTCTGTAATGAATGTGGGAAATGTTTGGCATTCACAATGTGAATACATTGCATTGCATACGACGCATAGTGGATAGTGTGGATTCCTCACGAATCTCGTTCGATGCCGATTTTCTTTACTTATTTAGTCGATTCTTAGAACTTGCGTGATTTCATATGCAGATACGAATTTAATTGTTTTTGTAGCTGCTAGCTGATATTACACTTAGAACACGAAATAATAACCACCAGTAATAGTCGGAATAGACGAAGGCCGAGGTACTTGGTCCTCATCTGGTTTTTTTTTTTTTTTTTGTGGGTTGGAAATCATCAAATGACTTCTCCCGCTCTGGTTGGAGCAGGAGGGCGTGTCAGACTTTTACTGACTAAAACCCACCCATGTTCCTTCAGCTGCCCGTATGCCAGGGGCCGCGGTATCTCTTTCGAACAACCCGCACCCCTAGCAGGCATCGGCCCTTGCGGGCCCCACCAGCTGCTGCTGACATCCTCCTGCGACGGGTCAGTACAGTGGCCCCGCCGCCAACCACTTTTCGGCCGCAGGGGATAGGGAGAGCGGCCAACGCTATACCGACACTCCTCCTCCTCTGCGGCCCCACCGCGTCCGCCATCAAACGGTGGCGGCCCCGTCCAGGCTACGGAAGGGAAGAGCGCTACTCAGAAGTACCGGCACTCCTCCTCCGCCGCAGCCTGTAACCCTCAGCCGCGATGCCTCCCATTCGACATCGCGGCCCGCCTCAGTTGCGATGCACCTCATCGCAACCTACTTTTTGGCCGCTACGTCGTCGGCTTGGAGGCACAAGCCCTGACGAGCAGCCCCACCTTGGGGTTCCTCTTCGCTTCACCGTGGGAGGGTGACCACGGTTACTGAGCCCCCCCGCAACGACAATGCGGGAACCCCACTGGGGGGGTCCTCATCTGGTCAAAAGTCATAATTGAGGTTAAATATAAGTACTTTGACCACCTCTATAACTGATCGATTTAATTTAATTTTACTTTGACATAAAACGGCTGGCTTTGAGTTAAATACAGGCAATTAATTGTATACCTACAATAAACTACACAACAGTCAGTTGCAGTGAACATCATGCTTCATAAAAATCTGCAAGTATCTATTGCGAACATTATAATGTACAATAAAGATAAAGCCATCGCACTCGTGACTAAACATCTTAACATGTAACTCGTAAAACAACAACAGTGACATTGTTCAACAATTCAATATTAAATTACAAGTAGTCGCATTAAAAGCTGTAATATAATGTGTTGAGCAGTACCTCAGTGCAGGGCGGGCGGGGGCCAGGGCGGGCGGTGCAGCGCCACCTGCCGTAATATCCTATTTATGAATAATGTTTTATTCTAAGAGCGTGCGACCCCCACACCCCCGACTCGCTGCCTCAGGGCTGTGCTCACTGCGGCTGTGGAGGCCGTTTCTAATTAAAATACGGAGAGAGGTGAATCATTCTGTATTATTTTATTAAAGAGCAAGGTTATCCAAATATGGTGAATAGATAAATCCATCAATTTGTATGATCAATAGAATACCTATGTTAGCATGCGACGTTGTCATTTCTTCAAGTATCTTAGTGCTAATGACTGCTACTAATGTGGAAATCTACCCTGTAACAGTTGGTGTTTCATT
The DNA here is from genome assembly GCA_949091785.1 of Polymixis lichenea. Classification (NCBI taxonomy): domain Eukaryota; kingdom Metazoa; phylum Arthropoda; class Insecta; order Lepidoptera; family Noctuidae; genus Polymixis; species Polymixis lichenea. Next base: position 24,562,299 of record OX420940.1, on the reverse strand, counting down.
TTAATTTGCAAGTCTACGTGAGTGATTGGTGGTGGGCACGTACTTAGTCAAATACAAATGTCGCAGTGTTAAATTGCGATATTATCTGGATGTCTAGTTTCCGTTTGATAGGGGTACTTATCGGCTGTGCTGTAGGGTTAGCAGCGCAATCATCATCAAGGCCAGCAAAAGCCACAGAAAATAATTGCATTAATTAAATATAGGTTAAAACTAATAAAGCATAGTCAATTAGTAGCTGATTATACCCACGCTAGGTATATTTGGTATCAGCGTAGCAGTTAGGTAAGATAAAGGTTTGTTATTGAAGTGAAAACTCACCCAGATGGTCAAATTGCCATATGTAACGGCATCAAATAAATAACTTCTTTAAATGTTCACGGTAACATTACCTCGCATTCACAAAAGATATCAAACTACTTGCACCGATAACTTCAGTCGTTACTGAATAGTTGTGAACTTATAAAATAACCAATAATAACTAATTGTTCAGAAAGAATGTTCTTACTTTTAAACAGTTATCATAAATCGACATAGTTGTGACGTAGTGAGTGTGGCAGCCCTGCGCTCGTTATTGCTTGCTTTGTTTTTGCGCGGCGGGCGGGGGCCCGGCCCGCGGGCCCACGGGGTGGGTCGCGGGGCCCGCCGGGTTTAATTAATGGAATAACTCCGGCGAGTTTGGCCGCCCCCCCCTTGCTGCACACCGACGGCAAATCTTTAAAGTATCGCCTCCAACTAATGTGTTTGTTCGATTTATGGACGAAGTGGTGCTCATGACGCCATCGCGGCCATATCAGTGGCCGCCGCGCTGTTGCCGGCCGGCAGAACTCGCACGCGCTCCACTTGTGTTTGATGACCTGTTTAGTTTACACTGATGCACCAGTAATGCGTCATTTGAATTAAAATTCTTATAATGTAAGCAAATGTTTTCAACATTCAGGTAAACTAAGGTGCCGCAAACTCATGGTGTTAGATGCTGCATCGAAACAAGTTCGTAAAACACAAAACTCGTCCGACTGATGTAGCTTCACAACAGAACACCGTCATACTATATCAACATCACAGCACATCTCAGACTAACAAAATGAAAATTCTCGTGATCCGAGTAACGTAGTTGTGGCGTGGGCGCGGGACGGGCGTGAGGCGCCTCCTCCTTCCTATATATCACGTAAAAATAGTCGCAACTCCTTTCACGACCCGTATTCGCTCCGCACCTTACATTATTATGATTTAGTGGAGCACAGTTGCAGCGCTGCAGATGCCCCCCGCGGGGCCCGGGGCCCGGGGCCCACCCCCGGGGTGGCAAGAAGTCAGCGATGCTAGTAATAAAGCCGGCCATATTTCACACTTAGCGCGTAATGAGCGCGCGCCCAAATAATTGGATCACGTACATAACTCATTATTACCTCGCGCCTCACTTCGGCGTGCGAATGTATCATTACTTGACCCCCCCCCCCCCCCAGCCCCGCACCCCGCGCTCAGGACACACCGGACTCACCCCCTCGACCTGGCGACTACAGAACGCGCAAACACAATAGAAGTTTGTTAAAGGTGCAATACGTAGCTCCTCAGGCCGGCTACCTGCGAGTGGCTCCGACACACAGCTCGCTGCTCTCAGCGCGGACAGCGAGCGAGCAGGCGATCTTATTTGCTTACCCTTGTTCGTGAACTTTCGTGACGGCAATTATAAAATTTTATTTGATAAATTCTACGTTCACATAAGAACATTCAAAGATTCCTCATCCGTTACAGCAGCTCATACCCATCGCACTACCAGGCAAAGCTTTTTATGAGATCATAAATACTTGAGCAGCAGTTCCCAAAGAACATGAGTACTGCGACCGCTCAATATGAAATTTAACGATTATTCAAACACGCAAAACTCGGTTAATTATAGTTTTTTATGGTTGTTGCTGGAGCAGTCGGTATAATTACTATGTAGATTACTTTCTATAACTTGTGCGAATGTTTAATCCGGCCCGTCCGAGGCGCACGGTCCGATATCCGTCCGTCAGTACACAGTGCGCACATGACGCGCACGCAACGCGCCCGCGCCGCTCTGCGCCGACGCAGTGTTATTCAACTTTAACATTTAGCACGCAGCCGCAGCCGTTAGCATATTCATGGAAAGTATAATTTCACCCTTTCTTTGTAATGAATATGGAAATGGAAGAAAGTTCTCGCGACTTAAAAACTAGTTGCTACTGTAATTGGCGGTAGTTTGATGGTTTTTGTATCGCTGCCCTGCGCCGCGCGCTGTCTAGCGACCCATCCGTAGTGATGTAGCGCGCGCGCAGCGATACTATCGATGCCGCCGCGTTACCAACCTCGACACTGTTCTACAATCATATGACACGTTATTGCTGTTAGGACAACTAATATTCATAGAGAGTGACATAAGTAAACTTGAAGGACACGTCGATAAAATCACCGATATAGATATAAGATTAGTTTTCTATTAGTGAAACATACGTCGATGATCCCAGATAACTTCAAACACGGATCGTAAAGAACTAACTGTGGTTATCGTCGTTTAAATCAACAATTACTAAAACGATATAAATTGCTGTAAAACTGAAAGAACACTATATCGTATGTTATCGTCGTTGTTTATCGAGTGGAATGGAAATGGCGCATATTTATCGATAATATGTGTTGTGTCGCAGCGCGCGGGGTCGCGGCCGGGTGGCCGCACGCACGCTAGCTGCTTTTTTCTTCACCGTTATATTTGTTTGCGATATAGGTATATATGCGCTATTGTCCCGGGTCGGCCTGGCTCGTTGTGGCTCGTCGTGGCGCGTCCTGGCTCGGCCGTGGCACAGCGGGCATAACACACCCCGTCCCGCCCACCAGCGCGACGGGACACAATTTACCTCATACTGGCGACTCTTATCTAATTAAGTGTCGATCTGACGCATAATTGAGGGTGACCGCTCTCAATTAATATCAATGTTTTAATTTGTTTATTTATTGGCTCAATTTGTCTCCACGTCTGTGAGATATTGCAGCTTTCTGTTTGATATGTATCACTCAATCGAAATGTATCGTTTTAAATATGGACGAGTTGGACTCGAATGAGTAAGTAATGCTTGTATCTAGGATTATTGATTTCACATGGGTAGGTAGGTGAGTACCTACATGTTGTATTTATAGACTGTAAGATCACGTGTTTTGATGTGATAGCTATTTAAGTATTAGAATCATCATATCAGCCGAAATACGTCCACTGCTGGACATAATCCTCCCCCAAAAGGGGGGATTTGCCATAATCGCCACGCTTGGTAGGCGGGTTGACGATTGCAGTATGGTGGTCAAAATGCATAGGTAGAGAACGCTGCTGCCCATTCTCTAGTAAGTCCCTTAGTCGCCTTCTACGACACCCACGGGAAGAAATAGGATGGTGCTATTCTTTTACGTCCAGCACCGTACGTTCCATTAGGAAGTTAATAAGAAATAATAAACTATTTTGAACCTTTCGGAAAACATCACAGTAGTATGTGATCCACTACAATAAGCAGTAACGATAACATTGGGCACATTATCTTTAATTCGTTGAAGAGATAATGTAACGGTGCGCGCGCGCAGTTCCGCGCGGCTGCTCAGTCGCGGTAAAAGCGCACCGTGCGTCCGTACCTCCGTGCCGTCGTGTGGCCTTGTGCGCTACCCTTTGCGCCCGCGCATCCACCCCCGAACACTCTTAAAGCTAATAAATTGAACAAAACAATATTGGAAGTTTTAGTGTGTAATTGGCAACACATTAATAGGATTGTTAGCAGAGCATGCGACGGTAAATGGCGTCGCTCACAGGCTGGCCACACTACATGATGGCTCCGTGCATTCACGAGTACTGGGTGAGTTACTAAGTTAATTAGTGATTAGCACGACTGGACAACTGGTTGTATTTCAGGTACAAGGCGATGACGTTAGATTTAAAGCAGTTCCATCGTTTGTCTGTTTATTTATAGCTAAATCCTAAAACAGTTAGAAGAGTCGTTTGTTTATTTTTTTAGTTCACAGACCTGTTTACTAAAAGTTTACACTAGAGTTTATGCGGATTTAGACTAAGTAACTACAAGATGACTATGAAGTCTACCTCGAGGTTTTAGTAAACCCCTTCTTTTGCTGTCCGTCGATCAGTTCACTTGTTGAGTACGGAATAGCAAAATACTTGCTTCAGATTGTCTTGAGAAAAAAATATTAGTATTAGGTACTTAAGGTGGTTCTGACATCGCTTGCATGTGCAAAAAGTGCTTAATTAGTAAATACTGATATATTTAAGATCTGTAATGCTGTTAACCGTTTGAGTTTTTATTGATAGTACCTAATGAGTAAGTATTATATTGATATTGAATGTATTGTAAAATGATGAATAATAGAGTATGCCGTATGCCATTGGACATAACATATTATAAATGTAATATATTGTAATGTTTTGCATGCCAAATGTTTGACTATGTATTAGGAATTGAATTACTTACATTATGACTAACACTGTACCAATATCTACTTATTGCAAATAAATGAATATGATTATAACAAAACGAATAACGTTACAATTTCGATGACCTATTAAATTCTACAAAATTTAATTTAAAAATAAAATTTTAAACGTATATTAACTGACTCCTGCCATCAAAGTGCAAAGTTATATGGAGAAAGTCTCTTCAAATTGCCTTGATATTTGCAATAATAGTAATTTCGCTACTTTCTTTCACTTGCGATGAAAGTTCACGCTCAAGGAGAAATGGCGGAAAAAATGCTCATCAGTGTGTGCAGGAGTCCCGTTAACTCCAGAAAATATGCAGGGGACAGTAGGGCAGAAGGACTGCTTCAAACAAAGTGTAACAATAAGCTCATAACATAATTCACACAAACATGAATTTGCAAATACAAGCAGCCCCATAATTAAACTAGTTCAGCGAATGGTCACGCATGAACGTTCCCATTAGCAAAATTCTCTTTTATGGAAGACATTGGAATCTGAAGCATTAAATTAGAGAGAAATTGCAAGGATTGAACGCTGATGTTTATTTGCACCATTATTAACTTAACAGTGGTCGGATTAGATTAGGATTAAACTGTGAGTTGAGTTGGTGATCTCATAGGAGTGGTCCTTCGGCACAGTATCATATAGTGTGTGAAACGTCCCGCGCGTCTTACTCGCCGTGACATTTAGGTAGCTCGCACCTGCGCCCGCGCAGTCGCAGCCGCCACGCTCCCGCGCCGCCGACACCACGCCACACGCAGCGTGTTTCGGCACATCGCGATTAAACTGCTTCCGATAAGTTTATTAATGAACGATTAACCGCGTCCAGCTGAATATTCAGTCTTTATAAATAAACGCCACATTTTTGCCGTGACACTCCGGCCGTCGTTAATTCATAGACGAGATAGCCATCGGCTTCAACTTGAATTATAGTTTGGTACTATGTAAAATGTCTCCGCGCTTATCTAAATTCTTTTAAATGTTACATCGTCCTTTGTCCGAGTTCGGTATCACCGTGCGTTGTCAAGAAATAACGCGAAGCGAATAACTACTATTAAGTTTGCATGCATATTGATTGCCTCAGCTGTAGAATTTGTTTCATAAGAATCTTATCAGAAGGGTACTTATAGTTTTTAATAAACTGTTAATTTTCTTTATTGATATTTATTAGGGAGCCTTCCGATAGATAGGGGCCTCCCGCGCACCGGGGCTCTAATTGAAGGTGGAATCAATAAGTCAGTGTGGTTGTATCGCAAAAATGATCGCGAGTTATGCGCAGGCGCAGCGCCGCGCCGCCCGCGCCGGACCGATCGCGATACACAGGCCGGTCACGAGCCGTGCTAACTACCGCCACATGAAAATGATGAAAATGTTCACATATTTACCAGATATATCAAACTGTTTCTGCTATGAAATATACTGAGCACGGGCAGGATGAGGAGATACCGAGCTCGCGGTAATATCGGATAGCTGCCCAATTACTTATATACATATTTACCATTACAAAGCCCTCTGGAAGTATATAAAAGAATCATGAACTCCTTTCCAAATTTGTTCCATCCGTCAACTAATATTGACACTGAACCCGAACCTTTTTGCAACATTGCGGCAACTCTTCGGTGACAGGGTAGATATACTCAATCAAGAGTATCTACTACAAGGACCTTGGACTTTTTGACGATGTCTGTCAGAGTGCTTTTTAATTTATTCTTATTTTTTACCAAAACTCTTTTTAACATCATACCATAAGCTGTCCTGTCTGGAGCACCAAGTACCGTCTAGGTAACGTTTGCAACATCTCGTTTTAAACAAATTGACTGTTGTCCGTTTATTGAAATCAAAACTGACACATTCTTTATCAGTCGAAGAAACCGGCTGTGACACAAACACGGTAGAAACAAGAGCGTTATGTACCAGCCACTTGGAAAAATAATAAATGTTCAGCTGACGCTGCATGTCACAGTACGCGACTCAATAACTTGCCGCTACTCTGCATATTCTATAAAGACACGCGTGAGAACCGCCATTATTAGCATATGTAGTGTCGACACATACTTGAGTAAACACGATAGGTACAGTCAATTACTAGCCAATAGTATTACTGTCTACGGAAACCGCCCTCAATGATACAAAGTATAGGCTCTGTCAAAGTCAAATGCTACCATGGACGCGCGGTTCACTGTACACAAGTAGCGAAACGGAAACCTTCATTACAGGGAAATACTTAACTAAACGTGTGCGAATAAAACTCGTAATAAATTGTTACAAGCTGCACACTCAATAAGTATGTATCTCCATGTCGCATAGCTTCAAAGTTAACGTTCAAGTCGTTCATTTCAATTACTCTGTTTATAGTCATTCTTGAAGTAAATGTTCCTAAATGCCACTCTTTATAGAAGGCACTACAGAGAAAAACAGCTTGACGCTAATTTTCTTCAAATATCAGAAAAACACTCACCAGGTTTTGACTCCCTTCAGTTGCGGTTTAACATCAGAACTGACTTCAAATAGAAATGAATTAACGATTTTTTTTTGACAAGCTCTTATCAGTTGTTAATGAAAAAGCTTTCGGGTTGAAAGCTAAAAATATTATTCGTGTGTACACCTTTTTTCCCTCTCGCTGTAAAAACGTAACACTATTTAAAAACTAAATGCTAATTTCAAACGGAATAATATTTATATTTTTTAACTTTTTTAAATTTTTTTCTTTCATTAGTTCTTTTTTTATGAACAACTGATAAAAGCTTGTTATTTGTAAATTTATTTTACTTTTTGGTATTTATTATGTTAAATAAGTGACTTGATAAGTAATTTTTATGTAATTTACATAAATACCTGTGCTATTATTTATCTTTGCTATCTAGAACCACAGTACTTGCCAAGACGAATTCAACGACCCCAAACACCATGGGGTTGCGTCGTTTTATGACTGAGGTCCCATGGCCACCTTCCGGCACCATCATCAGATCAGCTTGATGTCATAATAATATGGCATTGTCATCCGATTTGCTTTTAATTTAGTGTCTTTGACTTGCAAAATTTGATTACAGCCAGACACTGGGACAGGTGAAACGAGATAATTAATACTTAGCATGTTATAAAAAGGAACTTATCTAAAAGGTAACTTGAACAAGAAAAGCATTCCTATTTAGCAATGTTGTCGAACTGAGACCAGAATTGAACACCCTTCTGGTCTCGGTCCTTAAACTTTGCAGAAGTAAGGCAGATGATGCCTAATCTGTGAGGACATTCATAATTTGTTACCTAATGATACCTTAGCAGTCTCTGGTGGCCTATTACATCAGCAGCCGTCTGAATCATCATAACTCCCTGGTTGTCGGTCGCGCGTGCTTGTGATGTGTATCAGACACGAGCAGATGACGTACGGCAGCCGCGCCCGCGCCGGTGACGCGCGGCCACGCATCGCGCGCCGATATCCATCGCTAATTAATATCATATACAATATCTATTAAAGTTAGTTCCGCTGGTAAATCGATTGCTGGGAAGAAGATAGAAAAATAACTCTCATAAGGTGAATCTAGTCGATATTTTTTCCATACAAACTACGGGAGTGTATTACTCCACTGTTCAACATTGCATTGCAAAAATTAATTAACATGGTATGGTTTTGTCTCATTATCAATATTGTCTGTACGGAAACAAAATCCTGAAATAATTAGCCATTCAAAAGTTAGTAGCAAACGAAGTTTAGTTTTTCTTGCTAAATTTACCTATCTTTGGGCGTGTTTAAGTAATAAGAGAAGTATAAAATCTTCAAAACCAAGTCGATACCGACAATTATCGAAAAGTTCAATAAACTTTATTGGTCATGGATTTATCCAGTGGTTTTTTCATAACTCGATCTTCCGAAAGACTTTTCTTAATTTTTCACACGCCTGTTTGACTATAAATGATCCTGCATCTCACTCAATAACGTCGTGCGCGTAGTTTAGCGTCTAACTGCTCATCACTGATACTACCTCTGTCAGACGCGATGCCTGGTGAGACAGCGTGCTTTTTAGTCAGGCGCATCAGTGAGTTCGAGCCCGCGACTAGAATCCCCTTAAAGACAACTTTCGGTAATGCACGCTACCTAGGTACAAAGGTGAATCCAGAATTTATTTCTGGTAGGGGCACGGGTTAGACAGAACTTACAAGCGTCTCCCAAATCTAGTATTGTTCTATGTTGTTTTGGGATTAATTATTTTTTAACGACATTAACGAATAACTAAGAGTCAAGAACAAAGTTACGATACGCACGCACACACATTCGTAATAGAAAAAGTGACAAAGATAGTGAGAACCTGGGTTGCAAAAGCGAGCGAAGCGAGCTCTATAAATTTAGCACCCCACTTTGAATTAGTTTGGTTGGTTTGCATATAGCACCTATCAACAATTTGTTTTTTCATAAGTTGAGGAAACTGTGTCAACCTTGGACGCGCGAGGCCCCTCTTACCGCTCATCTTTTTAGCATTATATGTTATCCTGATATCCTCTCGCCAGCTCTATGCCGGTGCATTTTTGGCAAAGCAACCCTCTGCGCCCAATTCAAACTGACTGCACCACTTTGAACCGAAATAATTACGCCACTGCTGCGTTCCTCATTGAAGCATCGTCTTGTTGGATATTCATTCAGGCCAGTCCATTGAAACGATTCGATTTTATTTTGCTTAAACCGTTGGGGGCCCCGTCTTGCCCTCCCCCTGGATCCACCCGTGCACCCTAGGTGTTAATTTAGAAAACTGTAATAGCAGGTTACAATGATATTAGCGGGCCAAAAGAAAATACGAAGTCAATTTTAAACCGGAGTAAATTAACTAGTAGTTTACTAGTTAATTTTATGATTAGCTTTTACAATCTCTAGTTATATTTTTTTTCGTTGGCTTACGTTACGGCGTTCGGTACTTTGTCTTGCGATTGGAAGGTCTCCTGGGAGTCTTGGGAATCGTGGGACTGGTCGAAATATTGTTTTGACCCAGACGAGAGTGAAACTTTGTGTTGTTATAATTTACCTATGCTTCTTACTTACTATAGCTACACATCTGAAGCCTTGAAATGTGCAGATGCGTTTCAATGTATGCGAGATTATCTTATAGCAGAAATTTCAGTATTTAGCAGGAGTGAATATCCAAGCAATCTAAAACAATGGTTGCCAAGAGATGGAACTATAACCTCTCATTAACTAAACCTTGTGACAAAATGGAAACATCTATGATTAAATAGGAACAGCAAGTTACCGTGTAATCAATTGAGTCTACAATCAGGCACTGAAACTCATCCATTAATACCTAAGCACCCACAGTTCTTAACTAGGAAATGGTTTATGACGCCAGTTACATTGCTTACGGGAAAACCTTTTGTGGAGGGAAAAATAATTTTGTCTGTTGCATGCCGTTTATATTTGCAATGTTTATATTTCTTGCACTCATTCCCTGATGTATAAAACAGGTCCATCAACATAAACGGCAACTTCTTATGCACATACAGCATTAGCCATGCCAGTGCCGCTATCATCGTGCGTGCCCGTGCATGCTGGCGTGTCACTAAAACTGGCATTATCATACACTGTAGGACATGGAGAGAGAGTTAATATATCGTATAAGTGAACATTGTTTTCACAGAATCCATTTAACTAATTGAATAGATCGGTACTTCGATTACTTACAGCAAAAACGTCGAAGATCATCGTACGAGAGGCCTACGAAATGACAGTGAAATTAAAAACAATGCTGCGATTATAAATTCATATCAGAAGGCTGCAGTGGCAGGTTGAGAGAGATAATCTGTTGCATTTTCCATGCGTCGTCGGCAGCGCGGTAAAAACGAGCGGCGGTGAATCCGAGCTTGTTACATAATCAGGCGATCTGCTGTCGCCGACCGGTGGGCCGCTACGCTGACGCTGCTGCGAAGAGGAGCCTGCGTCGAGACGGGTAATGGACGCCTATGACCTACAGGGCAAACAAACCTTGCAGCTCAACGGTTGAGCTAGAATGGGACTTATAGGAAAGCTATGTCACCCCGCTTAAAAAGTCTGTTAACTAGATATTTATAAGATATTTATATGAATTATGAATTCTATGACAATGACTGTTGTATAGGTATTGTATCTGTGTTTCTAGCTAGTTTTAAATAATTTAAATTGTAATCTGTGGAGAACGTAGTAGGTAGCATAATTGTTTAAAATGTAACGTTTAAGATATCATCATCTTCCTAGCCTTTTCCCAACTATGTTGAGGTCGGCTTCCAGTCTAACCAGATGCAGATGAATACCAGTATTTAACATGGAGCGACTGCCTATCTGACCTCCATAACCCAGTTACTGGGTAACACGATAGCCGCTGGTAAGTCTGGTTGTCAGACTTTCTCGCTTCTGACGACCCGTAACGACTGTCAAAGATCCACAAATGACAGCCGGGACCAACGGCTTAACGTGCTTTCCGAGGCACGGAGGGGTCTTGGTATGTGCAGATGGTCACTCATCCACGGACCAACCGCGTCAAGCGTAGCTTAACCTAATCGATAGATCCGTGCGGCTATTAAAATTTAGCCACAAGCCCCTTTTAATAAGTAATGTTTAAGATCATTTATGTATATCTCATATTGTGCTACTGTTTGTTTTTCTTAAATAAATAAATAAATATGGCATTTAAGAGTTCTACAGTACTGTAATGTGTTGATTGGCTGAAGACACTAATAAAGTTTAGAGTATACTCATTTATGGAAATAAAATACTGCATGTTGAATTCAGTGTTTTATGAAAGTGTCACTTGTATGTTTGCTACAGACCTAATTAATGCAAACTGAAATAGTTATCCAAAGGAGCACTAGATTCGTCAACATGGCTCAATCAATAAACTGATGTCACAGTGGAGTTACCCAAGTCTGTCGCAAAAGGCTGTGATCGTTGCAGTAGACTAGTCTTATAGTGGAGAATCTGTATAATTAATTCGTGCAGTAGAGAGTACAGAAACCTAATATTTTTATATAATAATGCATTAAAAATACATTACCTAAGTTTTAAATGAATTATGGTCGAATTCCGACCACTAGCGCATGTAGTAAATATATATCAGTCAACGAGTATACAGTTTGGGATCCAGCTGAAGGGCTTGCTGGTGAAGCAGCTGGGGTACAGCCACAAGTTGGGGGCTTGATTGAAGAGTGACAGTTCATTGATTTAAATGATTTTCAAACATTATCTGGGTCCATAATTCCTGCCCGAATCAAGCTGAAAGCGTGAGCTCTACCAGACTGAAAGCATGGCAGTAAAAAGCTTTATTACTCCACCTGAACCAGCTTCCCAGTTACAACGTTTCAGGCATTTCAGAGAAAACAACAAAACGTTCTTCGAGACTTAAAAAAAATTGAAAATAATATGTGAGCGGTAAGATAGTATAGAATACAGTGTTGTACCAGGACGAATTCGGTATCATTTAAACCAAAAGTCAAAGTCACTGATAGACACAATTACAAGCTACTCCACAAAGAATTGCCACACCGACCCTTCGGGATTTATCAAAAGTAGGATCAACAATCAGTTGGCCAGCGAGTGCAGTGATTGACATGGCGACGTCTTAGCGCTGCAGCGCGGGCGCAAAAAATCGCTCCATTCATATGCACGGGGAGGAGTGCGGTCAGTTTTTGCGCGGCCGGACGTTCCCGGCGTTTTATTTGTAAATTGGGCGCGGGCGCGGCGGCGGCGGTGCGGCTGCGGGGCGGGAGCGGTGCGGGGTCGCGGCGGTAACGAGACCGAGAGCGCGTCATTCAAATGCGCGACTAGTTTTTGCGCAGGCGCATAATTGAATACGAATGCGTACTCGGAAGGATTCTAATGCGTTCAGATGAGACACGTAATGAACGTTATTTATACAGGCGTGAGACGCCAGGACCTGCACTGGACTGCACTAGCTGCTATGATCAGGCACCCTGATGAAGCACTTAGGTATATATGGTACCAACTATAAAACCTACATGATGCTGGATATTGTTAGCCTCTCACAGCGACTCCTACACGCAACACCTGGTCAAACAAATTGGTGATAATGAGCTTCTGCTGGATTCTCCAATTGGGTTGGTGTGGTCATCTTGTACTACTTCTTGTACTAAGGATTTGAAAATGCGCTAATCATTTTGTTTTTATTTGTCACAGTCTATTGTGAACGTACATTTGTGATGTGTTCCCTGTGATATTGTTAAAAGCGATGTGGTATAATGGTTCACTGCAACATCGCCTGCGTTTTAATAAGGTGCGTTCATCACAATTTAGTGGTAAGCTATCACAACAACTGCTGCAATGTTTGATAATCATCCGTTCTAGGTAAGTAGGTACATTGAGTTGAGATGGTAGAGATGTTAAGTTTGTTCAATTAGTAGGTTAGGTACGCAGTAATATTCTTGTGGCCTATACTCCATAGGTTTAGGTAGTTAAATAAAGGTAAACAAAAAGAAACACGTGACTCATAGATGCTTGTTTGTTGTCTGTCATTTTTGTACATCGGAACTCTTACACTTTTCCTTATTGTCTCAAAATCTTAGTTATTATTATTATCTTTATTTCACTAATTGCCGTAAATTCTCTAACTTGCAAGACAGCCGTAATACTTTTATATAAAAATTGTGATCTTTGGTTTTTACCGTAATGTCAGCGCCTGCGTCTCATTACTTGTCACAGAGATGCCATAGTGTCACAGACAACAGGCACAGACAAGTAATAGATGTTACGTGGGGTGCAGACACGCGGATCACTTTAATTACTATTTATGTACATTATTTTATACATATAGTATCTATTTTTTAATTTATTTTTTATTTCTGTATCTGTCCGTGACATTCCCAGTGGGCCCCATCAGAATACCAGCGCTGCGACAATTTTTTTTTAAATGTCGCAGCATCATGCTGAGATAGGGGCCTTTTGACCTCGTACGGGACTTTGTTTTTTATTTTTACTTTTTGTTTTTCTCTAATTTTAATTTATATTTTATTAAGAATGTTATTTAGTTAAGTTTGTGTTATTCCTGTGCGAATCTAATAAATACTTTTTCTTTCTTTATGCTTAACCGTTTATTTCAAAGGTTATAATCATATTATGTATAATCATTTAATAATAGGGCCTATTCTGAATCTGAATCAGAATATGATGAACTATCTGTCACATTAATACTAAATCGTTCCGTTGTATCATCAATTACTTTGCTAGCTATAATAACACAATTTAACAAAATCAAAAGTCATAAATGTCGATTGTTGAGAGCGCTGTCAAAAGCATCTGGTTAACCGACTAAACGTAATACCTGCCACTTCACTTGCCATACTACAACAAAGTTGTACTTTTCAATTCAGCAAATCGTTGTATTTTCCAAAAGGTTTAGGGAACCTGTCATTTTGGGCTCTTTACAATAGGCAGATTACAAAATATTATATTATTATAATAAATCTAACAAAAACATTGTGCTCAACTAGTTACATCTAGGAAGAGTAGTTTAAGAATAAATGATAAAGTTTAACAACATGAATAAAAGAGGAAACTATCGTATAAATCGAAAATAAATTTGATTTTGTTACACTGTATAACAAGAAAGTGTCAACTTTAAAGAATCCTTTTTACGATTTGTTTACCTTTATTTAACTACCTAAACATATGGAGTATAGGTTGTGTTAATTGATTATAGCAGGTTTTGCCCGATACAAGGCTTATACCTAAGTTTTAAGGTGAATCTAGTCCACATTTTTTCAATACAAACTACGGGAGTGTATTACTCCACTGTTCGACATTGCACATCAAAAATTAAACATGGTATATATAGAAACAGAATACTAAAATAATGAGCCATTAAAAAGTTAAGAGCCAACAAAGATTCGTTTTTCTTGCTAATTTTACCTATCTTTGGGCCAGTTTAAGTAATAAGAGGAGTGTAAAATCTTCAAAACCAAGTCAATACCGACAACGCTCAATTATCTAAAAGTTCAATAAAGTTTAATGGTCATGGATTTATGCAGTGGTTTTTCCATAAAACCTGATCTTCCGAAGGACTTTTCTTAATTTTTCACGCGCCTGTTTGACTATAAATGATCCTGCATCTCACTCAATAACGTTGTGCGTGTAGTTTAGTGTCTAACTGCTCATCACTGATACTACCTCTGTCGGACGCGATGCCTGGTGAGACAGCGTGCTTTTTAGTCAGGCGCACCAGTGAGTTCGAGCCCGCGGCTAGATTTCCCTTATTTACATAATAATAAAAAAAAACAATAAATAATAATTACAGAGTTATTATTCTGTATCAAGAGGATAAAATGTTATTGAATGCATAATTGCGTATTAGATATACTTACCTACGCAAATGTTATTCTTACAAAGCATTTTTTATGATATAGGTAAGTAAGGAAAGTGATGTTATCACCATATCATAAATCGTGCTAACATATTGATTCGTTTCCATTAGGTAACTGACTGACGCATGTGACTCAAGAAAAACCCTGTAAGATAATACTTTACCTACCATAAAAGTTCTGGGTAAAAACACTCGTGAATGTTATTATTCATTTAACAACTCTCTACTCTATTTACAATTCAAACCCCCGCAAACACACCACAATAGCGTCCAGTATTACTAAAGTTAATCAAGTTTACTCAGCAATATTACAACTGGCACCGGGGAATTGATGCCAACCGATCAGGAATCAAAACGAACGGTTTGTGTACACTGGCCAATGTAAATAAGCACTAATAATTGAGTTACAAACGTACAAGTGAAGCGGATACAAGCCACATGTGCTGGCGACCGGCCAGTGCGCGCTGCAGCTGACCACTCTCCGCAATTTGGTTACTGCACTCATTTAGGAATAGGTGCCTTCTCGCTACTTGCTGCACCGGAATTGCAAAATAGAACGAAATAGCTCCATTGACCGAGTGTACCGTGCACGGACGATTAGGTAGCGGCACGAGACGGTGTGGTTCAGACCGTGATATAATAGGTATGTAGGTACCAGCATTAGTTTGCGTGTTTGTCTATGTTTTGATAAATTAGCTGCAGAGCGCGATAATGTAACAAATCGTTCGGTCACGTACTTGCGTCTGTTAATTTATTGCCGTATTTTAATTGAGTGTGCATCCCGACGGCCCGGCATGGCGGCGTGGAGTGCCGTCGCAGCGCATTCAATGTAAATGTGATTTAAAAGTAATGGCCCTGTTGCCAATTGACTGTGCTCACATGCTCTAAGAGCTGTGCAATTTAAACGCGCCGGGTTCAGTACCCGGCCGAGGCGTTTTTGCGCGGCTGGGCAAATGCGACCGAGTGACGACAGGCTAAACGATGTTAGGATAACTAACAGGAGTGGGAGCTGCGCGTGCGCTCGCTCGCTCCTCCGGGGGGAGGAGGACGGAGGACTCGCGGGGACATAAATCGCAAGTAAAAAGCGCCGCGTCGTCGTCGTCCGCCTTTTTTGCAGTTTCTTGTTATGCGCATTCCTTAGTTTTTGCTCGCGCGTGTTCCCGACAAACGAGCTCGGTCAAGTTCGCCAGTTTTTGCTTCGGATACAATGGTGGGTCCACGATGGCAGCGGCCGTGATTGCGCGCGCGCAGGCGGCGCGGCGCATTTGCATGCGGCGGCCAATAGCGAAGCGAGAACACGCCCCCGGCGCCCCGCCCCGCGCCCGTAGCTCTAGCGCGAGCTATCTAATGCTAATGCGCATGCGCAAGAGTGCGCGCACGCCTCACGCACTAGCGACAGAAGAGCAACCACCAGACCGGCCATTGTTGCACCTACGCTTGTGCCGACGCAGCATCAGATCCCAGGAGTATGTACACCTGGGACCTGATGCTTCGAAGAGTGTTGGCGTGTTAGTGACAATGTTGCCACTAACACGCCAACATTCTTGAGATTGATTGTTCACATAACCTGTCTAGCTCCTAATAACGAATATTATCGTTCACGTTGGATTAGGTATCAGTAAAATCAATTCAAATATCTTTGCTTTCAATCAGCACAATCTAATCTCCCATATCTATCGCACTTTCGTCTCACATTCTCGTCACATACGTTCTGTATGCAAATGTCTCCCACTAGCGTGCGCCGGCGCAGGTCGCACACGATTGGTGAACGAACGCGACGCGACAAATCGCGATGAATGCTAATCAGCGGCCATTAGAGTTGCACCACACGACATGCCTACATTACACACACATACAGTGTAACACGTGCACTTATGTAGATGTGGCACAGTGGCAGCAATGCTCGCAGTATTTAGCAACTATTAACTCGATGGTCATTGATTCGTTTTTTCTACCGTCCTGTCGATGCTAATTACGATGCAAAGCAACTATTAATGAACGCACTGCGACTGACCGGTGATCGCTATCAAACGTTCTGCTTCACGTAAGAACGTAGAGTATTTGTGTTAACATTATTGTTCCAATTATTTGGTCACTTTCAACAAAATCGAATAAATATTTAATAATTGGGAGTGCGTTCACGACTTCTGTTCACAAGTTTATGCTCGCGTCACAACGGATCATGGAATAAAAACGTATTTTACGAACTCGAGTGGCCGCCGTTTTTATAATGTTGTGATGTTTTGCTGTCATCATTCTCATATTATTGTGTTCTTGCGATGCTGTGAGAATTTCAAGAGGTTTCAATAATTAAGTGACTACAAAATACAGAGGTCGTAGGTTCAAAACCCTTAAGATTTTTTTTAGTATATTAAGACGTCATCACGTCACGAGTATGTAATCATATACAACAAAACCTGCAGATGTTCCGAAATATTAATAAAAACACCCTTGAATATATCACTTAGCACTCACTAATGTTTGGAGACGTAAAAGGACCCAATAGAATTTAATATTTCCTATTCTTGCATGTGCCATGCCATGTGATTTGGACGGAATCAATGGGATTTAAGAGGAACTACTGCAAAATAGAGTGTTATCAGTAGAGATCGGATATTCGGATCCATATTTACCTACAGTAAATTTTTGGTTATGAAAGTATGGAAGCGGCTTTAAAACATATTTTGATGCCAGGAACACCGGGAATGCATAACTAGTCAGGTGTATAGTATGGAAGCGACTTCTAAATTATTAGCATTGCAAAACTATTCAGATACATATTTATTTAGAATTAATGTTTAAGCCCCGATGCAAATATATGTATGTAGGGTGTAAGGGAGGGGGTGGTGTGTGTTAGTAAAAAAAAAAAACATAAATTAAATTAAGATTATTTCGATACAAAAGCGCATTCCTTATTAGCCAACATCGCAGCTTTAGGTAAATATACATACGAATTATCCGATCTCTGGTTATCAGAAGTATAATCCTTAGCACCTACGGATTGTATATTAAGAGACTTGAAGACATAACAGAGATTGCTGTAGGTACATTTTTTGTACGAGGCGTAAGATTCTTTTAAAATATTCTGCAAATTAATATTTATCAGTTACAAGACAGCAGATTTCTCATCAGCAAAAATGATGATCTTTCATCCAAATATTCTTGGTGCTTACTTTTGTTTTTATGCTCTCAACCCAGCGGTTCAGGCTGTGCTTTGTCTATCAGTGAGTGAGTTAATCAATTTAAGTATTTTTTAATAGAATTCATGCCAAAACGTAAGGCTGGAATTCTTTAACATAAGGTCATCTATTAAGGTAATCTACATTATTAATTGAAAACGTCATTTTAAGATTCCTATTTTGTTATTTTCCATTTAACTAATTCTTGACTTTCAATACGTTCAGACCTTGACAAAACAGTAACAATTCTACGTTCGTAGCCACAATTATCGTTTTATTGTAATTAAAATGTTTCACAACAGCCAGATGTTCACGACTCCTATTCAAATGAGGGCAGGCAGCCGTCTGGCTTGCCTCCATTACCATCGATTAGTGAAACATGGAGCCCTAGAGAAAAACTGTCCGGTGGAAAATTAATGGCGTGCCAAGGCGTATGTTTTACTTATTGACATATTAGCAGCTATGTAGGCAGGCATATTATTGATGGCACTAGGTAGCTCTTTGTATGCATAACGAGGTTTTTCTAAGTTATTTGAATTGTTAATGATAGAAGTGGTGTCTATAGTTTGGTTTACGTCAAGTGTGCGAGACGTTTTTGTCTTAGAAATATTTGCATACGTTTGTTTATTAATGAATAATGTACATGCAACATGCGGAAAAACAAAATACCTGACGTTAAATTAAGGGTTACATTACTAATAATAGCAGTCAATGAATCGAAATAAAATGCACACTTAAGTAGTAGATGGGGTCAACATAATAGAGATCAATAGTAAAGTTACACACATAATTAACACTAAGCAAGTTTTACTAAAAGCTAACTAGACACGAAACATATTATATTGTATTGTGGAACTATTTCCTTCGAAATGATTAAAGAAAGGCGTAAAATGAACTGAGGAAAGAGTTTTTAGTTTAATTGTTGTAGGAATGAATTATATTTAGGTACTGTCTGTAATTGGTATCTAATGGACAACCATTTTGTCTAGTTAGCTTTTAGCAAAACTGTTGCTTAGTGTTTGTGTGTGTGTGTAATATGTTGTTATCACTGTTATCAGCGGTGTAATGGCGGGTAGTAATACGTAACACGATAGCATCGCGCACGCATGCGCCTGCTCACCGCAGGTCGCGGGGTCGCGAGC
Source organism: Polymixis lichenea (assembly GCA_949091785.1). Taxonomy (NCBI): domain Eukaryota; kingdom Metazoa; phylum Arthropoda; class Insecta; order Lepidoptera; family Noctuidae; genus Polymixis; species Polymixis lichenea. Next base: position 24,543,167 of record OX420940.1, on the reverse strand, counting down.
ACTTACAGTATATGCACGGGATGTGGACCGAAAGGCCAGTCCATGGGCATCGTGGCTGAATAGAACATAATATTTGTTGCAAATTGAAACCCTTTGCGCCAGATAATAAAACATGAGAAGCCATCACAGAAAGCAGTTTTTTTACCACCTACGCCGCCATGCCTGATCTACTTAAATATGTCCAGTAAAGAAAGAAAGAAAGAAAATACATTTATTTAGCACAGACTAAAAAGGCACACAATATACAGCAAAAACTTAAATAAAAATAAAAATAAAATATAAATTAACAAAAAGTGTAAAGTGTGATGTCAGAAACTAGCAGTATGAGTAACGTCCGTGGTTGGAGAATATCCAAAGGTATCATGGTAGTGTTCTCGGGTCGCAAGTGGGTGGAAAATATACTATGTACCTACCTACCTAATATCATGTGTTTTGTTGCTTATCTCTCGTACAAATGCTAGCCTTCTGTGTGTCTTCTGTGTGTGTGTCGGGCAGATCACGGATAGCGTAATTATGCAATTAAGACTCGCTTGATCATCACCTTGGAATAATACGTTCCGGAAGTATCAATTCTAAGTACTTACCTGATGTCTACACAAGGAACATAAAGCTTATAATCTTTGAAGTTTCCTTATTAACTTTCTACAGAAGTAGCGTCTTAAAGTAAACCTTTTCGTTACAAAACCGAATCTTGATCGTTGAAGAATACTTACTCAAGAACGATCAGTGATAAGTTAGTAGTAGTAGTAGTTTGATGTACCTACAGCAATGCAAAAGTTTTGTAAACGTTTAGTACAACCAGAAACCTAAGCTTCGCGCCGCGCTTCCCAAAGGTCTAGGTGAGCAATTAAGAATATACTTACAGCAGCATGTTGATATTTCCATCACTCTTAACAACAACCCGGAAATGCATCACATCTCTAATCCCCAGGTGCCAACAAAATGTTTGTCGCAACAATAAAACATTTGGCCTGATTGATAATGACTTCCCAGTCACAAACTTTTCTAAAATTCCGGCGGGTACTAGCTGTGCCACAGTATACACAGTCGCACCACCGATGCATTATATCATAAATTATATAAAAAAACAAAAACATTTATTTCAGAAAAAAAGTCCATATGCAATGCAAGATTAAGTAATAAAAATTTTGCTTATATCAAATATTAGTAATTAAAAAAAGGAAAAAGAAAAAACTATACCCCCTGCACAGCAGGCTCACCGGTCTCGCAACACATGAAGTTCAGTGAACCTACTGAGCAGAACTGTATCGGTTCTCTCGCCAATCGGACGTTATTCGGGCTCCCCCGTACTTGTCGCACCTTTTTTACGCATAATTGCATAGAAGTCATTTAGGCTGGTGTCAGTAAACATACACCAGTGAAGATGCACAGCAATGTCGAAGGAGCCGAAACAGAGACCTGAACACATTATTATACTGGGAGCGTAAGGCATTGTAGGCTTTTTGTGTCAAGTTTCCCACAGGCCGCTTGTGTAGAACATCTGGCAGAATGCATTGAACATTGTTATTTTAACAGGAGCAGTACACCGAGCGAACCTGTGTGCTAACATATTACCGCGCACCGACAATGCCCTGCGTTCCCGCTCAATATCTAATTCGTCACTTAAATTCTCAGTTACAATGTGTCGCAGATATTTAAAATGGGCAACACGACTTAGAGGTACACCATTAAGTAATATAGGTGGGATGAAGATATTGTACAAGTCCAGCCAGCTGTTATTGATTTTCACTGTAAGAGCTTTTAAATAATTTAAAAGCAGCAGTTTGCTGTTTTTTGCGTTTGGTTTGTTTGCAGTAGCAGTTTGTGCAGTTTTTTGCATTTTACTTTTAATTGGAAAGTATCCAAAAAGACTTGATTCTAAGAGACACTCCTATTCTACGAATCTCATATATTCTTTGTCATACTTAGGTATTTTACGGCTGAATTACTTTTGTGAATTTGTTTATAGTCCTTGATAGTTTATGAGTTGTTATCAAATATAATAAACCGGCCAAGTGCGAGTCAAACTCGCACACGAAGTTCCGTTCCTCTTACAAGATTTAACACCACGTATAACAATTGTATGGAGTCCTTCTTTAATTTTTAAACTCTTTAAAATTTATAGTATGTAGTTATAGCGGCAATAAAAACGCACTCTGTGGTAATTTCAACTATCTATCTATTACGGTTTACGAGATACAGCCCATTGATAGACAAACGGTCGGATGGCCTGCGGAGACTTAGTAATAGGTTCTATTGGCACCCTCGGGTACGGAACCCTAAAAAGTAAAATAAAGTAGTGCTAGAATTGACAAACGTGGAATTAAAAATGTAATACCTTGCCCGCGGAGGCTATGCAAACGAAGCAAGTTATCATATTTATATTCGTGAAAGCAAGCAGAGTCACCCCCTGAGACAATCAATCAGAACCTGATCCAGTCACCCGGTGGTGTAAACGCGCGCGGCCATGCACGGCCATCCATCACCATGTCCATTACGACACGCGGCATATTGTGGCCCAGATAACAATCATAAAACACTGGCCCTTCTGTGACATACCCTTCATGCAAGTAGGAGCTAGGCTAAGAAGGCTCACTAAAAGCAATTCATGAAAAAGGAATGTCGCTACACCTATAGATAGCAATGAATGCCGTGGATTTATATGTTTTAGTATTTGTAAATCTGGAAGCATTCGCAACCGGCACTGACATATAAATAGATTTTCGTGCTGCGATCATTTTATTCCAAAGTTAAGATCAATTTCAATTCAATATTATGAATAAGATAAGACATTCTCATAGATGATTGGATGTGTTGCCCACTTTATATTTTTTCAAGTACCTAGTAAGCTTGTTGACAGGGTTTAGGCCTGTGTTCAACCATACCTATTAACAATGTGATTTTAAAAATTTTTAAAGAGTAGGTAGCCGTGGAATTTTTTGCCGGCTTCTCCATAGGAAAAGACCAATTGAAACCGTGCACCTAGCTTCTGACGTTTCGTGAGTACCCATGTACGCTTATATGAAATAAAAAATAATAATTTTAAATTTGAGTGATGCACAAAAGAAAAATAGTGGAGGGGATATATTTTGGCCTTCTGACTTTTTCTATTCCATATCAGGATTGCATAAGAAAGGGGTGTCGCGCACCCTTCCGTCTGAACGAGGTGTTAAATGGTTATAAGTAGGCGAGGTAGCGGCCGGGCCGGCTCGGGCCGGGACCGTGCGGGACCGGACGTGACACATGACGATGTTTAAAACTGTTTAGTGGCTGAAGGGGTGACGTGTTTTGACAGCAGGTGGATTGTAACACATTTATTATTAAAGGGGATATTTTGTGATCTTGTAATGAACCTTTAAAACACGTTTTTATAAAATACTAGCTTCTGCCCGCGGCTTCGCCCGCATAGATGAAATTATCTCACGGCCACGTTCTACCGGGACAAAAATAAATAAATAAATAAATATTTACTTCCAGTTTTACAATTTGAGAGTTACCACTTGTATACATAATGAACTTCATCTTTTAAATTGTAAGTGCTTCCAGAGTTATAAACCTCTGACGACCAAGCTAACATTAAACTATAAATAAAAAAGTAGTTCCTTAGTCTGTCCTTCCCCAGGATGTCATCTATCTCCGTGCCAAATGTTATTGAAATCCGTTCAGTGGTTTATTTATTAATTTATTAGGTTCACCAACAATTGATTACACTTATGAGTACAAACAATTAAAAACATCAAACACAACAAAACAATTAAAACATAATAAATACATTATAAAAGTAAACATAGTAACTCTGTCTATAGTTACACAACTTACAGAGTAACTCTGTCTATAGTTCTACAGACAGAGTTACTTACAGAGTAACTTACTTTGAATTAATCATATTAGTATGGATTTGTGGATTGTTTGTGGTGGTAGCTTTTTTGGGGAAGCCTTAATATTTGCGACTGAAGAAAAAGAAATCGAAGAAATTTTAGAACGCATTTTTTTGTAAAGGGTTTACGACCAAAAAAAAAACAAATGACGACAAAGTTATTGAATGCAATACATTAGACCATTTTTCAATGGTAGACAGAGCCCTCAGCCATAATTCAGTTTTAATTACAAGAAACACTGGTGGCCACAATACGACATAGCGAGGTAGTTATAAGCCCTCTAATTAGTGCATTCAGCGCGTTAGTCGCCACTGTTTATGTGAAACCCTTTCACAAGGGCGCGTCAGTGACTACCAAGAGAGCACGATCGATCAGAAGCTGTACTATGACATCAATTGGACGTTTTTTGTGTCTCAGCAACTGTGGGTAGAGCTTAGAACGTTATTTAATAATTTATGATGACACAATGTTAGCCTGGTTATTTTTATTAAACGTTAAAAACAAGTAAGATTAGTTTATCTATTTATGTATCATAATACAGAAAAATATGATAGAAGAGCAAAGATTAAGTAAATCATTGACTGTCATCTTCTCAGGCCTATTGTTTCTCGGTAGCTACAATCGAAGGCCTCAATGGGCTGCGCTTCATTTGTTTGTAAAGCAATAATCATGGTCAGGAGCGATTTGCTTGAACGTTTCTATTAACACGAGTATCATGCTGCCATCACAAAGAGTTTTAAAGAATATTTATGTGTGTTCTCCGCAGTCACACTATAAACTGACGATTTGCTTTAAAATATGTTTTTTATGTGTTAAGTGCTCGTTCTGATTGTCGTGACTACTTACAAACACATCAATCTATAAAACTTGCCTGTCATAGCTCCGCCATGGGAAAACCGAAAACTATTGATGTACACTAATTATGTAGGAGTAGGTACAGGTAGCTAGGAACCTACAGGTAATTTAAAGTGTTGTGAAGAATGATTAGATAGTTACCTGTAGAGTTATTTGTTTCTCCGTTTGTATCGATGTGAATCGTATTCGTCATTACGGGTCCCACGGTCACTACCTCTCCGAGCACGTTAAAAATTAAATAAAAGTCGCGCGCGCCGTAATAAAGTGTAAATGCGGTATAATGCGCGCGCGCAGATCGCGGCATTAGTTCCGCGCTCCGCATTCGTCAAGCGCGGTGTGCGTCTGCGCTGCTCGCCGCCGCACCGCACCGCGTCGCACTACACCGCACCGCATCGTAATACACGGTACTTGCATATTAACGGCTTTACGAGCGTCTCGGATATGTTTATCGATTGAGACTCGATTGCAATCCTCGATTCCTAGACGTCATTCAAGAGGAATTTATCTTTAATGTAATTAGGTTTTTCTCTTATTATGATCCGGCTTAATCAAACTGAAGTTATTTCAGAGACAACGCATTTCACAGAACAATTTATTATACGTTTATTTACTATTATGCTGACACAGAACATTAAATAGAATGAGGGACTGGTGTGTCCTGAGAATCAGTATTTCCATTCACGTTTGAAGCTTAATAATAATATGTTGATAACTCAATAATAAGAACAAATGAAAATTGTCTTCAGCACTCACATTTATACTAATTTCCAATTCGTTTCAATTTACCCCATATGAATGTTGCGTCGCTGTAGGTGATGCGCGTGCGCGGGTGTTGGCCGCTCGGCTATGTTCGTGTGAAATCAGAAATGATCGCGCGCCACGCGCCGCCACCACCTGCGCCTGCGCATTATAAACACATTAGCGACAAGCGACAATTGTTTACGGCTCATCTTTGCATTTGAATAATTTAGATGGATGGCTGCTGAGCCCCCATGACACTTCGCTTGATATTTATCTTGAGAACAATATTAACCTGCGGCACGCACGCACTAGATACTAGTATTACTTTTCCTAATAACGACCGCTGAATCAATTCAGAATGAAACAATCAAAACAACAATCATCACAACATCATCATTCTGAAACAATTCAGAATGTTAGAAACCGGCTATTTGTTTAAAAATAAAAGATAGCCTTCAGGTAGCCGCGACTGCACTTGACAACGGCACAGCAAACATACTTAATGTAATACCTGCTACATTATTTAGTCCTGGCTGTGGACATTATCTTGTTTCAAACATTTTTCGAAGACTTTAGTGTATTTTTAAAGAGTGGAGTGCAATACCGTCTGACCTCTGCCAGTCACGCATGAGGAACGTACCTCGTCGGCGAATCCGCGCCCCTCCGCCCTCTCGCAAACTTGCAGTCCAACCTGTCGCGTCCTGTCTGTAGTTAAAACAATAGTTTGTGCGATCAATATTAATGACGGGACGTGAAGGGCGGGGCAGGGGGAGGGGGTGCAAATGATAAAGTTTGTAGTTTGTAACGCGGTTATGGCGGCCGGAAGTTGTTCCCAATCGCGTAACTGACGTCCACATAACCAGCTCTGATTTACTTGCCAACTATTAAGATATTAACCACTGCATAACGAGGACACAGAAGGCTCACCTACTTACAAATTGCGGAATATTCTACGCAACGTTTCATATGTAGGTACTATAAACGTACCCTACACTACAATAAGCACTACGCTACACGATACAAGCTACACATGCTAGGATACACGCTACACGCTACGCAATGCTGCAAGACACATACTACGCAACGCCGCGCTGTAGCACATAGCCCGTAGGCTACCTGCTACGCAACGCTACGTTCATTAATTTGTACGAATGAATTAATGAAGACACGATTTCGATTTTGTGATGCCGAATCGAATTCATTTGTTTATTTTATGTTTGGTTACTATTTTGACGTGTGTCATTTGTATATTTGACTTGTAAGAATCCCTTAAAAACCAATAAACTATTATGACTACGAGTCTTCTTATCTGGTTGTATAGATATTGTTCTTTAATTGGTCACCTGTGTGTAGTGGAGCTACTGCTTGTGCGCTGCATGTAGGACGACGAGATATTAACGTGTTTCGACGTCTGCGTCCATTAGCGCCCACGAGTGTGTTCTTATACGATGTGCGAGTTGTGTGCAACATTTGCTGGCGGTGAATAATATTTATTGTTTATAGAATATTGACCAAGAGAGTAGACTTCGAGTGATAATAATTCTTATAAGAAAACTAATGGATTTTGAGATTGACACCATTATACCCCTACTGATTTTATTTTAAAGCCTTCTTAGCAGATAATTATGACGAGAAAGCAAGTTTTCAACTTTAAAACTTGCAATCCTATTTTCATATTCCAAATACATTTTACCATGATCCATTGTTCCGTGATTATCACTAATTCTGTGTTTAGATTTGTCAGAACATACTCGTTTCGAACCGTTATTACAGATAACTTATTAGTAAGTGCCACTCTAATATGTAGTTACCAGATCTCAGATTTATAATGGTAATATAATACATAAGTATTCCAACAGTGTTTATTTCCCTTTAAATGGGAAGTACAAAGAAGTTGTAGAGTTGTGCTTAATATTCATACCACATAGTTGCTCAGTGATTCAGAAAATCAACCGTTTACTGTTTGCAGTGAGATAAACTGAACCTGATATATATGTATACGTACACAATTATGATGTATGTAGTCATACACAACACCACCGCAACATTCATCTGCCTGCCTTTTCCCGACTATGTTGGGGTCGGCTTCCAGTCTAACCGGATGCAGCTGAATACCAGTATAAGTGTACATGGAGCGACTGCCTATCTGACCTCCACAACCCCGTTTGTTGCGGTTGTGTCCCGAATGACCCCCTTACCCTCAACCAGAGTAATGCCGTCATCCACTGTACTGGTTTTAGCAGCCCGCTCCTTCCGCTGCTGTGTCTCAACAACCGACGCTGCACCAGCAAGAGTCAGCTGAGAACTTTGGCAAAGGCGTGAAGCATTTTTCGCGTAAGTTTCCTTACGCGACTGTGTCTTTAAGGTTGTATTTTGAGCCTGTGACGTCATTGTGTCACTAGCTGCTTGCACATCGCGGTCATTACTTCGCGTTTGCGATGCGCCGTCCATCACAGTTTCAGTTTCGCTGACAGGCAAAAAATGAGCCACAGCGCCTCGACACACGTTCACATTCCGCGAAGGTGACGGTGTTGCTGACGCAGCGTTGGTACTACGTAACACCGATACTTCTTGCCTTAGGTCGGCAACGGTCCGTTCTGAACCCTCGAGCTTCCTGATTATGTGTCTGACTTCAGTCCTGAGTGACGTTATATCCTTTAGAAGTCTTGGGACGTCCACATGGTCAAACGTCACTGGCGGCAGCTTGCAGAGGTCCCTCGCCACGTATGTTGGAACATTTTTTTTTTTTTTTGTGGGTGGGAAATCATCAAATGACTTCTCCCGCTCTGGTTGGAGCAGGAGGGCGTGTCAGACTTTTACTGACTAAAACCCACCCATGTTCCTTCAGCTGCCCGTATGCCAGGGGCCGCGGTATCTCTTTCGAACAACCCGCACCCCTAGCAGGCATCGGCCCTTGCGGGCCCCACCAGCTGCTGCTGACGTCCTCCTGCGACGGGTCAGTACAATGGCCCCGCCGCCAACCACTTTTCGGTCGCAGGGGATAGGGAGAGTGGCCAACGCTATACCGACACTCCGCTTCCCCTGCGGCCCCACCCCGTCCGCCATCAAACGGTGGCGGCCCCGTCCAGGCTACGGAAGGGAAGAGCGCTACTCAGAAGTACCGGCACTCCTCCTCCGCCGCAGCCTGTAACCCTCAGCCGCGATGCCTCCCATTCGACATCGCGGCCCGCCTCAGTTGCGATGCACCTCACCGCAACCTACTTTTTGGCCGCTATTTCGTTGGCTTGGAGGCACAAGCCCTGACGAGCGGCCCCACCTTGGGGTTCCTCTTCGCTTCACCGTGGGAGGGTGACCACGGTTACTGAGCCCCCCCGCAACGACAATGCGGGAACCCCACTGGGGGGGTATGTTGGAACATCATCCGGATCCTTTTCTTTGGAATATGAAACCACTTGGTAAGACTGGTTTGGTAAGACAACGTATACGCTTACGCATACGCTCCGATTTTCGGCCTTCTGATGACCGTAACGACTGTCAAAGATCCACAAATGACAGTCGGGACCAACTACTTAGACGTGCTTTCCAAGGCACTAAACATCACAAAGTGCAAGTAAATGGCTGAACTCAATTGCAGTATTTTGTAGTGCAGTCGCTGCAAGTTTACTTTGTACGGTTGCTACTGAAATATTCCTCATGAAAAAACCCAATAACACTTTTCTCGGCCGTGACGACCGGAGCCAGGACCTAACGCTACCGAGCGTCCTGTTAGTCGCACTTGCGACTAACAGGACCGACAAGAAATTCTAGATTGTAAGAACAGATAAACGAATTTGAAGTTAAGCCGAGTTTTGCGATACGACTAAACTTAAAATTAGTTAACGTCTCAATATTCTAATAGGAATTAGAATTAACTGGTCTGTCTTGTGAGATAACGCCCGAGATCAGATCAGAGCCCACGTAACTTATACCTATCTGGATTATAAATACCTAGGGTTTACCTAGCTTGTCAGAACTTGCAAGGTATTAACTCGATTCCAAGTGGAGCATCGTTGATGGCTAGTGAGCATTATGAATAGAGTAAGTGGGAATCAAACTAGCGGCGCTGGGCTGAGTTGTGGGTCCGGTTACTTGCTTTATAGTTGGGCCGTCAAGTGTGGTTTCCTGAAGAAGTTAGTTCGTTCAATCATTTGATCGATAGTTAGAAAGCGTGGTTATAAGATTAGACTTAATAATAGTCTAGACTTTTTTCAATGAACACTTGCTACCAAATAACCACGACATCTCACAAAGTGAAGGTGCTGTGTAACGTTATAATACCAGCTGTTTACGTTTTTGTAGGAGGGTTGCACATTGTGGAGATACTAGTTCACTGTTGCTCTGCCCCAATTACACACAACTCCTAGCTCTCTCCTAAGCTGGTTCAAAATTGACATTTATGTAGTATTTAGGTACTGGGCACTATGACTGTGGCCATCAACGGAAAATGTTGTCCCTGGCAAATTGGCAACACCACGCTTGTTCCCAGCTCTGCGTAAATTCAGTTGGTCACATACCTACGTAGGTATGCAGGTATATTTACACGTTGAGGTACTGACTCTAATCACTGACGATGACCATGTACCTACTAGCTCGAGTCGTGCACTACGCCGTAGGACGCGGCGGTCGCCCGCGCCGCGCTGTGGTCGCGCCGAGCGAGCCCGGTCGAACACAAAGTGCATGTTACCGTCCCGTGCCTGTACTTATGAGTTTTCCAATTAAGTAAATGGTAACCGCCGCTTATTGGAATAACAATTTTCAACGGAATATCTGTTTCGATCGCGATTAGAGCCCATCGCAGGAGATGCGCCTGTAATTCCAACTAAATTTATTAGAAAGCCGATCTCGCCCTTCTCCGCTCGCCAATTTACTAATCGTAACTCATCTGCGATAAGCACGGGATTACCGCGTGGCGTGCCGGACCGGAGCGGCCGCGCCGTCCGGCGGCCGGCGCGCGGCGCATTATCGGCCCATCGTCCGGTAATAAGGAGCAAGATTGGAGCGCTTTAAATAATATCGGTTGCGATCGGTAACGGCCGCTGACGGTCGTTCACCGCTCCGCCTCCACGCGCGCCCCGTGCTGTGCTGCCGCGGCTGTCTCCCAATCAATGTGTAACACAATGATGTTCACACTAAACACCTAATACATTCATTACGGCGGCATTTAAAACCAATGCCCACAAGAGGTGTCTGTGTAGTGAAGTTGCTGAGTACTTGTTGAGTTTGTAAACTAATGAAACAAGCAAATATAATTACTTACTATAACTAAAACTTTTGTTTTTTTTTTAATATTTGAAGTAATTAATGTTGGCGTAAATTGTGTGTGTAAGTACTTAACGTTTTACTTTGTCGTGTATCAATTAATTAAAACTGACAACAATACATTTCCGTCGCCGAGACGCATGCGCCCGCGCATCCTTGGTAAATGTCAATCAACTGATAAAAAATTACCTACCAGATGATAGCGACTTTTAAGTTTTAATCGTTTTTCATCCAACACAAAATTAGATTCAATGTTGACGTTAATCATGCCCTGAGCCCTTACTTAAATGCTGGCAAGAACATAACAAGGAGAGGTATGTGGTCGTGGTGGCGCAGTGACTGATGGTGACTGGTGACTGTTGACTGTTCTCACGGCAACCCACCAGCACCAGCAATTGATAGCCGCGCAATTATACAATCAGAGTGCCGCACCGCGCTCGCGCCGCAGCCGCCCGCACCCGCCCCGCAGTCGCTCCGCGGCCGCGGGAAACACGCACTAATTGCTGTGGGTTTTTGTCGATCGACTGTTCCCACTTGTCTTCACAAAACCACTTATAAATTGACGCCATTCTCCCACAATACGTATTATCTTAATCGCTGATCAGAACGACAATTTAACAGTTTCTTGCAGCAGTAAGATTATAAGTGAATGTGATTGGCGACGGTGGCGGTGGGTGAGCCACTCTCTAAAACAAAGGGCTACAAATTATGCTGGTCCCTGTAATCAGCGAGATGATGGCCACCCTTCACTATCATTACGTAAAACTTAGTTTCCAACTCCAGTCTGTTTTCCTAGCGTTATCTTATAAAATTAACTATTGAGGATTATCTTTGATTCCACTTTCACTGTTACAAAAGTATTATATAAAAGTACCGTAAGCAGAATGATATGCAGAGTGATATGCAAATGTATTCCAAGTTACCAGTTGAGTCACGACCACAGCCACCTATAGATAACATTAAACACCCATTAACTTTAATTTCATCCTTCCTGTGTATTTCCTCGCTGCATATTTTTTGTCCAATTTCTTCTAATCCCACCAATAAATTATGTCAAAGCGAGCCGCCGCCGAAACGCAACGGCCACGAAATTGTGGGGTACCAACGTAACGTTATTGTTCTTATAATCGACCACGTGATTAATAAACGACGGCTTTAAACACACAAATCACAATAAAAGGCGCCTGTGCGCGCGTGTGTGTGTGTGCGGGCGCGCATACGCAAATTATTTAATTGTCGGCGGCGGCGCTGCTCTATGGTTAGACGCCATAAATCTAGCGGAATCATCCGCGAATTATTCAAAGGCGCCGCCTCCTGGCGCAGGCTCCGGCAGCGCCTGAGCACTGACCAGCTGACCTCTGCTAACTGCGCCTGATTATGCCCAGCACAGCGGCGGTACCGTCGCCGTCATCACGCGGACACACGCCACACTCAACGTGTTGGTGCTGACTTCCAGTCTGATTAATATTGTTAAATATGTCTGCTCTCTAAGACAGAGCCTTGTCAATACACAACCGTGTGACGAGACACCGCCAACGTTTCTCGAGCCAAGGACCCAAATGTCCAAAATGGTCGCTAATTCTACTCAGCCAACTCTAAAGATCGATGTCCACTTCAGCCATTTAGCCAGCAACCTTCACTGCGCTGGATATCGCACCCATTGTTACGCAATCCAGAACAAAGCTCTAGTTATTTGTGCGGCGGCTGTCACGTTGATTCATAGCGTTCGTTTGTCCTTCCTGCTGTGTGTCAGTGATAGCGCTATCGCTGCGCCCGCGCACAATCGCGCTCTATCGTGCCATCTGCGTGAAATATTCCGCCGTTGCCACAATGCTCTGCCCTACCCACCAGCTTAACTTCTGCAGTTAACACCACCCTTATAGTTCACAAAAGACAGGTTAGTCTGCGTGGCTATAGCGACAAAGTTGTGTTGGTTTCACAATAACGACCTGTGGCCGCGTAATTCACGCCACCGCGTTCATCATGCAAAGTGACCGCACTACTACTCTTGAGCAATTTCCAATTTTACCGTTCTGAAAATAAGGTGCATTTTATGGTTTTGTTCGAGAGATTTATGTCGCGGGGGAGTTTAGCGTTTGGTATCGGAATTTGAATTTTGCGCGGTGTGGTCACTGCGTTGCTGCCGGTGCGCAGGCGACAGATACGCATCGTCTTGTTAGCGCTATCTGATGCCCGATGCTGTAATTGGCACGGAACTGCGCGTGCGCAACCAACCTCACATTCATACAAAATGAATTTTAAAACGCGTTTTATCAATATTTATCCTAGCGTCATAATGGGCGCTGCTAGCGAAAATGATAACTTACGAGTAGGAGACAATATGGCGTCTACAAGTGTAGCTAGACAGATCTCACAAACGAAACAACTAAAAACATTTAATTATTTCAACTACGGCGGGATATTAAATCCATTGAAAAAAATCTGACATTGTTTTCATATTGAATGATAACAAGCGAGCCCATTTGTCTGTTTGAACCGATGAAATATTTGCTGTAATAGATGCGCGAGCGAGGTGTCGTACATTTGCATACAATGCGTGCGCGCCGATGTGGCGCGATATTGTTGCCTTGCGCGCGTAATTGCGTTGCCGCAACAACGATACCTGATGATGCGCAGCCACCTAGCAAGCGCATCACTGCTGTGCCGCACACAAGCTCTTACTACTACGTTTCAAACAATAGACTTGGAAAAGTAACTGAAGCTGAAATACATCTTGTTTTGTGTTACCTTATATGTCGCTGTGTTTAATGAATGTTTAGATTTAGTTTCTATTTATGTATGCCCCAAGTATGGATCTTATCGATGATGACCAAACAAATAGTTCGTACCTACCTATCTTTATTGTCCCATCAAATAACTATTAGGTTTAATTCAAACTGTTTCGAGCTGCTTTGTGAACAGGAAGTTCGTCCTGAGACGGCACTAGTTGGCGAGCACAGGCCGACGCCGGCGACGGCGGTGACTTGTCAAAATATTGAGTAACTCCTCATTAGAGCGTGAGTGATGTGGTGACTGGTGACGTCACGTGTGTCGCGGTGCATGCGCGACGATGCGCGATCTGCGGGCAGGGCTACTCTAAAACTTGTATGGGCTAGATATAAATCCGCGTCGGATCTCGCTGAACTCTGAAGCGAAGACGTGAATATGTTATTTTTTACCAGAGTTCCCTTAAGGATATTAAACTAGAAAAATGAGTGGAAATAAATGTTTGTATACCTAATATAATATCATAGATATGTGCATACCTCTTAAGGTAGCATATAGTACAAAGAACTTTTGTTCTACAGGGTCAAATTAAATTAGCTCGGTATCTAAACACGATAAAATAAAAATCTAAAATATTTTTTGTTTTGGGAGATTTATTAGGTACTTCCGTATGAGTTGCGTATGAGAAAATCTGTTTTCTGTTGTTTTATCTTGTTAAGATATCGATACTTCGAAAAACTGATTTTTAAACTGTTGTTTCAAGTGAATACACTAACTACGGTCAATGACCGCACAAAGAAATCATAAAACGAATTATAATTTTTGTTATATCACGTTTAGATATTGATAACCAGCTCGACTGTGCTAGTTTCGCTAGCTAATTTTATTTGACCATCATCATCATGTATCATCTCATATACCCATATTCAAGCAAAATTAATGATTTGATTTTAAAACAAAAGTAAGTTAAATTAAGAATTAGAAGTTAGGACTTCACATTTTAGAAGTTTTCCATCTGCTACGTTCACTCATCTCGAGCATCCCTACTGCCAGTGTGCCAGTGTCCACTAAACTGAATTAATTCCGTCGGATAAAAAAGCAGTCCATGTGATGCGCCGACGCACGGCAATTGCGAAAGACGCCGACAATTGCCGAAGGCGCCGCTACGAATATGGATGAGTTTTATATTTGAGCTGTAATTAGAGCAGGCGACACTTAGGCATTAAGATACTTTGATGTCGGCGGGCGCACCAGCAGGAAATGTACTGTGCGTTTGGAAGGGGGCACATCATTTACGCCATAATATTTGTATCAATTAATACCGTCTTCTTTTAATTTCCCTGAGATCTTTGCCGTAAAATAATCTATGTTTTCCGAGAAATACGAAGAGATAAAAATATGTAAAGATGTTAATGAGGATGTACTTATGTCTAGTCTCTTCAATATTTTTACCGTGTTCACCATTGCACTTTACGTGACTATGGCTTTTAAGTATTTAGTGGCGATACGTAGGTACTTATACATTTTAGGTATATCTACGAATCGGCGCTTATCCATGGTGTCAATGAATATCAGTAGAACGTAAATTAATTGTTATGGTTTTCTTAAGAGGAGTAAACATTTTAAAAAGTTTTCTAGAATTGAGTAAGCGTGAGAACATTAGCTTCGAGCAACTTAAAGTACATAAAACAAGGTGTTCCAGATGTGATCAATGGGCCAGCGATCTGTCTTGCGGTTTATTGAACTAATTAGACCACTAAAACTGCGCACATAGCCTTATTTACGACTTCGGCATCGTTCGCAAACACTCGGCAACAATCGTTTGATTCGCAGTATACGTGACAGCGGACGTCATAATCTGAGGATCATGCACAAGTACGGTTGTCAGGGCGTTAATTGGCGCCGCCATGTTGCGAGTAGCGCAGCGGAGCGCGACTGTACCGGCGACACGACGACACTGCGACAGCCACACCGGATCTCACGACACAGGAGGATGCAGAAGGGTGGGTGCTGTGTACACGTGAGATGGAATAGCAGAAAGTGTTGGCACAGTATACGTACCTAAGCGGAGAGTGTTTCTGCTTTCTACAACTTCAGCAAATTAAAAACTAATATTACCTAGCTAACTTCTCTGTAACATGGACATTAACACAAACAATGAGAGGCCTGTGCTATGCATGCGGATGATGACTTTTTCATCTTTGGATGATTTTCATTCCCATTATAAAGTTTGCTCAATCTTCTCTTGGAAGCTAAAAGGTGGTATTGTCTCATGTGAACATTCGTACACAGCCTTCACGAGTTGGAAATAATAATTATATTATAGTTTATTTTTAATGTGTTAATTTCCAATATAAAAAGACAATTCCTTTGTGTGAGTCACTGATCTGTGGCCCATTGTCCTTCTGCAGCCCCCTGCTTGGTGTCTCGTCGATGTAAGATACGCCACCGGAGCTCAGCGATTGTGAGATTGTCGCGATAGAGCTCCCTCCTCCGACTGATGACTCACTGATGCGCTGTATGTAAATGTTTAGTCAGTGGGCATCAGCCGTCAGCACCGATGCATCAGGGCATGTGTCAGTTGCCTGCCTCGCGACGGCCTTGCTGATAACACACACTTGGGCGCGTTCCTGGACCACAGCGAACACGATGTGATGACACAACGGAAACAATAACTTTATACCTTTGTTACACATACAGGTTTTCGCCATAATATACCTACGTGAAATGAATAATGGTAGTTTATAAGTCCAATCATACTGTTTGTAGTGGGTAATGTGAACGTAAGCGTGGCAGGTAATACATCGACACGTTTGATCGATGGTCGTCGGTAATGGCTGTACCTGCACCACCCACCCGCGAACTGTAATGAGCCGCGAGACTACAAGAGCAGTACATACTGAACAACTAATAAAACATGCGTGTCATATACATATGCGTAAGCACAGTTCTTGCTGGGCTAGCAAGTGGTAAACAGTAGCTATCCATTTTACCAGTTCATCGCTTTCGCAATTTAAGTACCCAGCCCTACCATGCCTTTATACCTTTTAATTGAAGTATCATTCGTTCTGCAGTTGTAAATTTACTGCGTGTCCGAGACCACCTCTATTCTTGCACTTTTATATTGCATTTAATTTCTAACGTCAATGTTGCAGCTACTCACAGTTTGTGAAACATTTGCGTTTAGTCGCGACAGATGCGCGTGAAATCGCGAGTTATGGTAGTAGTAGTCCCCTTCGCCCCCGCCCCCCGCCCCCCACCACATCTGCCCTCGTCGTTAAACGCCGTCTAATCTATTGATTATTGTCTGCTTTTTATCATTCAATTAGTTTTATGTCAAGCTATACCAGTTTTTGTTAGGAGCATGTAAATTAAGCATCGGCTTACGTAATTAACTCATCAATTATACATGGTGCGTCTATAATATTTTAATTTAAGTAGGGTTTAACTTTCAATGTAGTAATCATGTGAGAACTTTGTTCGTAATATTAAAATTTTAATTATAATTGTCTTTGGCGGTACTTTTTATGTTGTCTGTGAGAACTGAACAGTAGAACACTGTTATGCCACAGGTTTATGGGGTTAAAAAACTTATTTTTAACTTGATAGTACTTGATAGTAATGATTAAGCCTACTCATGAATCATAACAATGTAACCATGCTCTGGCCAGTTATCTGGCTACTGGTGGTAACATGCCCTGAGGAATGTGGGCTCAGGCTACTGGGCTGATCGCATCATCGCATAGCGTATGAAGACGTCAGGCTGCGCGCG
Source organism: Polymixis lichenea (assembly GCA_949091785.1). NCBI lineage: Eukaryota > Metazoa > Arthropoda > Insecta > Lepidoptera > Noctuidae > Polymixis > Polymixis lichenea. Next base: position 24,525,935 of record OX420940.1, on the reverse strand, counting down.
CGCCGCCCCGAGCCGCGGGCAAGTTGCGCCTGCACCGACACGTCGACTGACTGAATATTTACAATATTGTTAGACTTCTGTTGTGCTAGTATGAATCCATGGAAAATGGATGGATGAAATGCAAGCCAAAAACGTATCCTTTCTCGATGTAGTGTTAAAAAAGTAGCGTCCCTATCTAGATTAAAAGCCGGATAGTTGCCACTCTTTTTGAAATCATTCTATATCTCTGAGTACAAAAAGCAGAATCCTTTATTTGTAAAACTGGCCGATACTTCGGTTTTTATCTACAAATTTATGAAAAGTAAAAAACACTATCTTCAATATTTCCAGAGTATCAGTGATTCAGACCTGTATATTTTGGGGCATCTATTACACATTGGGGATAGGTGCAGTTGTAGACAAACTATGACTTTTACTGTTTTAAGTAATTCGGACGAATAGTTTTAAAGTTACCACGATAAGATTGCGTAACACACTAATCAGAATCTGAATCATTTTGAAGGTTGTTGAAGGAGTACTTAATAATATACAGGATAACATTTTAACCAGTGCGCAAACTGTAACCATGAATTCAGCATATCATTCTAGACCCCCTAGCGTAGAAATTTTTCGTCGGTTATACAAAAAAAAAAACAACTGTGTCATAGAAAAGTGCAATACGTACGCGGTCAAAATATATGGAACAGCTGATTTTATATTGTATAACCGACGAAAACTTTCTACGCCAGGGGTCTACAATGTTATGCTGAATTCATGGTTACAGTTTGCGCACTGGATAAAATTTTATCCTGTATAGCATGCATACTCATGAAATCTCACATACAAGGCTAGTAATTTTTGTTAGGTTACTGCTCAGAACTTGTACACAACGTGTCTTGAACAAAATACGGTCTTCACATGTAAATTACACCCGAGTAAGCCCGGGCGGCTCGCTAGTCTAGTATAACATTTATTCAAAGTCAGTGACCTTGAATATTTTTTACGAAACGCACGTTATGCTATTGTTTCAATTGGGAATTTGATAATTGAATCAGATTCTTATCATTAAAACTGATAAGAACAAATTATACATAAACCGCCTTTTTAGCACGTAGTACTTTCTCCTTAATTCACATTGTGGTATTACATGTAAAGGGGACTCGTTGTAAAATAACAATACGTGTAAGAAACAATTAGCGGTAAAACGTCGCTCGTCAGCCGGACACGACACCGAACGGCCGGACACCGGACAGCGTTCAGCAGGGTCTGACCTTTCCCTAAAACACCCATTAACATCAATAATGTGAAAGGGTAACTTGCACCCGCGTAACTAATTAGACAATTCGTTACGACCCACTGAATGCCGAGTTTTATACAGCCACGCGAATTTGACACTAAAAATATACACACATTTAATTATTTTAAATAAAGCGTAAAGTAATCTAAAATCAGGCGCGCGTCGATAAAGTGCAGGTAATGCACTCATATAACTTTAATGCGAGTAACAACGTGGAGAATACACAGCAATCCGCTCTCGATACAATATTGCACGATAAATGACGTACGGTACTCATTAGCACTTCGCATATCTCGCTCCCTGCATAATCCGACCACTTAATGCTGTGCCGGTGAGTGTGACGTGTGGTGTGTACGTTGGAGTGTGCGTTATGTGGCGTGTGTGACGTGTGGCGTGTGTACTTTGCGCCCGCGCATACGAACACTCTGCTCGTAACATGGCGGATATCGCCGATACAGATTTGAATATAACCTCGGGTATAGAGGGAGCCAGGGGAGGTAGGGAGTTGTATAATTGGCAATCTGCGCAGGTGTGCCTGCGTCTGCGCATCGATAATTAATTTTAGTAAAAAAATAAGCACATTTCTTTTTTCTTTTTTTAAAAAGAAAAGAAAGAAGAAAGTCAAACACACTTAAACACATTGAAATTCGTGAAATGTCATTCATTGTTTACATAAGCCGCATGCGACCATCACATATGTTAACGACGTGATAAAAAGCGGATGAACAGCGAAACACTTTTAATGACGCGTCGTCGTTCGCCGCTCACCGCTAGCCGCTCGCTGCTCGCCGCGCGACAAAAAAAGCGAAACGTTCACGGAAATTAACCCTGTTAATGCAAACACTCCCGTTTTGTGTCGGCCCAGTACTGACACCCACCATCTTTGCCTGCAACACATTTAATGGCCGGGACGTGTGCTTCACTCGCGTTTTTCTCGCCAGCTGGGCATATCTGCAGCATCCTAACATGGAACGATTCGGAGGTGATTGTAGTCATTATCACCTCATGACATTAGGCATACTAATGTTAATTACGTTCGCGAATTCGTTTAAAGCTTTTTCTTATGGCTGCAGTGCTTAGGTGTTACTCATTTGAAGCTTTTTGGTTGCTGGCCATTTGGTTCGATTCTCACACCGGACCATAATGTTGGTTAATCAATTAAATACGAAACGATGAAATGTGGTTAGTATTATTACACTTTTGTCATCATTTATTTATTAAGTATAAACTAATCAACTGACATGATTCACAAGGCTGTTGTCTTCTAAACTTGATGTTATTTCCACTGCCTCGCGTCATGTGTGCGCGTGTTGATGTGCCTCGTACTACTACGGACTAACGGCAACCGGCTATCTGTACGAGCGACGTGTCGTTATCTCGGCTTTCTGCGACAGTTCGGCGCAGCATCGGTCTCGACCGACACCAGTTGCGCTCTGACGTCAGAAAACGATTCCCTTCCATTACTGCTTTAACGTTTTTTTTAAAGCATTCACTTTGAGTGTTTCATTAGGTTTAAACGTTCACCGTTGAAATACATTTTCAGGAGAAGGATAAAGAATTGCATAAAAAATTACAGAATCAGGACCGCGACCAGGAAAGGGCCCTCTAACATAACCTATACCATTCTAGAGGACAATCATTATAAGAGATCTGCTTGCATGTTGTTCTACATAGGAGCTCAGGCTTTAGTAGATGTCGCTTGGCTTTGCTATTGCTGCTGGTGTAAGCTGTGAAATCATGTGTTGAAGAGAGCTGACGCTGATGACGTGACGGCATTACGTGCTACTTTCTCCTGCTATCTGCATGAATATTCATTCTCACGGCGTGACACCTGCGAGACCGGCGTGATGCGTGGGAACTGTGATTCGCTATCAGCAACCATCAGCCACTAGCGCGCGCTACCAGCCGTCTGGCGCGACGTGCGAGCGATGGTGCCGCGACTGTGGCGCGATAGTCGCGACACGTCTGCTGTGACACACTGAAGCATTTAGATTGTTGTATATGCATGTGGGGGTTCCCACGTAACTTCATTTAGCAGAAGTATTTGGAACTTTTCTTATGGTCTGGTTCTATTTGTTACTGTATGCTAAACTATTAAATTCTGAAAGAATTTTGCCTGAATCACCATATTGGCTGTAAGTGATAGATAACTTGAAACTGTACAAAATTCATAATAAGTACCGGATAAAATAAGTAAAACAAAAAATAACTTTTGTTTCATTTCTGGGAGATCGGAGGCGTTTCTCAAGTGGCTTATTAAACAAAAGGCCATGTTTCGTATGATATAAGTAGTCCCCTTGTTCGCATCGAACGCCGTGATAAGGTTATCTAGTGCATGAGTCAGTTTTGGGAAGTGCATTAAATTATGAAGCCGCGCGCGTGATTTATCGGAGCAGCCGACGATACCGGCTGGCAGGACACAGCGTAGCCAACACAGAGGGACAACTTCGCTGCGTCCTGCAGAGGTAGAGAGAAACTAGGTACGGAGCCTATAGATATAATTTAAGCTCAATAACGTTTTCGATGCTGATGTTTTTATTCAACACTAACCTGATTTTGTTATTTTTAGACTTTAAGATTCTGGTTATCTTTCGCTCAACCCCATCTGTTTTCGGAAGAATATTTGTGTTTACAAAATCTGTTGAACACCAAGTCTTCAACCAATTGAAAATGAAGTGATAAGAGTTCAATTATGCCATCAAGTTATATTAATTTCAGTTGTACTACTGCACGGCTACACTGTGTATCGGCAGCGCAAGATCCTGTGCACTCGATATGATATAATTAAAACGCTCGGCGGCGCACGAGCGCGCGAAATATTACCATACCCCGCTGTATCGCGCATCGGCGCGGGAGCAGCGCGTCGTACCGAGCGCGGAGGAGAGTAGGTACCTGCTGCACTAATAAAGGAGGTCAAATGGCCCAGGTCAAAACTTGAATTAGCTGAATATGAAAGAAACTGACTGTGCCTTAAAGCAAATACCTAATACCCAATTAGAAAGATTACGCAGTTTTGCTGTTTTTATGCAAACACAACGAGGTAACCATACTTTGCCAATACACACTCCGTGTTCACGCTAACCATATCTGTATCTACTTATGCTTTCATTTAGGACAAGTGTGAAGCTACTTATGTTTTTCTTCAGAACGGTTCAATATTCCACTCGCACGTTTGCTTCATAGATCTCACAACTTATCATCCGTGACGAGCTCTATATTGAGCTGTTATACTGTTTACCCCAATGAAAGCGAGTGTGCACACAACGCGGCACTCGCGTAATTTACGCGGATTCGATTGCGCCTCTGTTATCGCGCCTAATCGCAGCTAGTCGCGGTCGGTCGCGTCGACGGGCGCTGCGCCAAGTGCGGCGTCGCATCGGATTGCATCGGATCGTCGCCTCCGCCGATTGCTGGGCTATAACAACTGGTGTTAATATTCGACACCCTACGATTTACGTGGCGGTTCTTAGTATCGTTGATGCAAACATTGGACTCAAGTATCGTAGGGCTGCCTAGGTTTGAAAATATTCAGTGAAACCGTTTTATACAATTTTAAAATAACGAACAATTTAACAGTTATATCGCTGATTTTAAAAGGCTACTCATATTTCTCATCATCATCCATTTCTTTCCTATCAAAATATATCTTATTTTATACAACACGTTGAGTACACTAGTGTTTTCTTCTCATCCTCACGTATGGGTCCCAAATATGGTCTTTGATAATTAAGCAGAGATCCACGCGCGGAGCCAGAAAGCTATGAAACAGAGTATAGCAGGTTTTAAACTTATGCATCGGGTTCAGAATATAACAATCTGTTCCATCACGGAAAGCAGCCACACTTAAATTGAATTGGGCTGGACACATCGCCGCATGTCAGACGATCAATGGGCCAAACTTACAATCCAGTGGGTTCCTCTTACTGGCAAACCACATTGCAGGATGCCCAGATGGAGAGACGGGATTAGCTGGACTTCTTTAATAAAGATTTGTCCTTGGCAGCTCTGGACAGAGAGCAGAGATCACTGGGACATTGATGACCAACAATAATAATTATTATTGCACCATCTCGAGTTACAACTTTTGCTTATACAGGATAAGTTTTTATCCAGTGCGCAAATTGTAACCATGAATTCAGCTTACCATTCTAGACCCCCTAGTGACGAAATTTTACGTCGGTTTTACAAAAAAAAAAAAATCTGCTGTGTCATAGAAAAGTGCAATACCTACGCGGTCAAAATGTATGGAACAGCTGATTTTTTTTGTATTACCGACGAAAAAATTCTGGGCTGGGGGGTCTAGAATGATATGCTGAATTGATAGTTACAATTTGCGTACTACATAAAAACCTGCCCTGTAGGTAAAACTTACAAATTTTGTCTACGCGGGTCTACGAAGCTCTACGCCCACGTAGGCCTACTGCTACGCCAAATTGCAATTAATTCTTTTAACGCACATCATTCGTTTTCTAACTTTAATTACTACTCATATTAATTATGTTTTCAGTGATTTAAAGTATTTTTTCTTTCGAACAACAACGAAGATGATCTTGTAATAAGATTTTGCTAACAAGACGCAGTGTAGGACAGATGACGGACAACCCTACGTTATAATGAGCCCATTATAAAATTGTAAATGTATTTCAAATGAAATCGTTTGTAAAAACAATTGGCAAGATCTGTTTCATATTCATGTCTCGTTTGCGTTTAATCTGAGGAGACTTATCGAGAACAAACTAAATACACCTCCAGTACAATGTAGGTACGTAAACTTTGATATCGGGACCGAAATACCCACCGGTACCACTTTTAACGGCAGATTTAAGTCTTATTTTCGAGCATATAGAGTTGTGTCTAGCTTGTTGTGCCAGATGTCTGCTTGTGGTGGTGTGTTTGTAATGCTGCGCGCGCGCCACACAGCTGCGCAGCTCGTGAGACGCATGCGCACCGCGCACCACGGCGCAGTGATTCACCCAGGCACCTGAATTAATATGCCCATTATGATAATATTACGATTATCTGCCAGGAAGTAGACCAAAGTGTTTATTGCGTCCGTATTTTATGGGACAATGAGCTTTACTAATTAATTAATTAATTATGTTAATTGTATGGGGACACCTGTTCAGGAGGACGAATATGGCGCGACCACTGAACTGGCCTGAACGTCGGCTGATTCAATGGATCGATCATACTTACTGCGATTGATATGTCTATAATCACACCCCCCCGTGATCAAGTTAGTTACCCTCCTTGTTAGTTAACTGTGATGGCAATCATGATCGTATATACTTATTGATAACTTTAACCGATAACTCATTATGATTACTACAAAATCATAAAGAATAAATCAAATAAGTTTTATCGTATCATTATCAAAAAGCCTTACAAATCGCGTCTGCACTGATAGCTTTTTAATTTTAATATTTAAGTATAACGTCATGCATTTGTGCATTCTATGCAACATTGGAAAGTAATTGCATATATCACACGTCGGTATTGAGGTGACATTTTCTCATAGCTTACGTCGTAGTTTTGATTTCTTAGATCCAAACCATGTGATCAACCTCTCTCAAGGCTCAGTGCGGCCGCCTATGCCGTCAGGAAAGTAAGACAATACACTGACGTTGATACAGCTCGGTTTGTCTATTTTAGTTAATTTCATAGCGTTAAGTCCTACGGCACTCAGCTGTGGGACAAAGCCGCTGACATTAAAATCATTCTTCAAAAACGAGCTGTTGGTGTGATTTACCAACTAGGTGCTAGAGTTTTTTTGTTATTTTTTTTAAGATATTAGTATTCTCACGGTAGCATCGCAATTCATCTTCGTTAACATCTTATATATTGGGCAAAATATACATCTATACACTAAAAACAGTGATATTCATAATATTAATACTAGAAATAAGGACTATAGTTAGTCCTTATTTCTAGTATTAATATTATGAATATCACTGTTTTATGAAGCCGGTGAAATGGAGTACGTAGTCGTACTCCATTTCACCGGCTTCATAAAGTTCATAACTCATTCGTTGGGCTTGGTATAACCTTTTACAACAAGCGTCCCTCCTCTTTGCTAGATTTCCTTTTTAATGTGTTTAAAGCTAAATCAAATCAAATATTTGTTCTAAGGCATACTATTCTATCGACGACTACTTAAACGATAAGAATTGTTGGTCGCTGTGATTAACTCAAGACAATGTTTGTGTTCTTTCACCAGAATTAGCTTAACTACTGACAGGTCAAATGAATTACTTCATATCATTGTTTATTTTATTTGACTGTATAAACCATTTTTTATTATTATTTTTTATTAATGAAATTTTCTTTTATTGTTGAATGTTAATTATCTAGGTACCTATTATTGTATAGAATCAAGTTCTTCCAACTTAACAGACAGCTGTGCCGCTGGGGAGTTTGTTGCGCCACTTGTTCTTTCCAGCTAAAGCACTAGGAAGTGGTGAAGGTGTCTTATGTAATTTTGACGTTCAAAAAGTGCTGACTCTCAGCCTAGTTGTAGTAAAAAAAAGTCATTTATTCAATTACTTTTTTTTCATCAGGTTTTGTGTGGAAAGTTAAACAAAACCAGAGGTGCTGGGAACATGACATTGTCATTTCAATTTAATCGAGTGATAATAACTAATTAAGTTGATGCTTGATAAACAAATCAGTACCAAAAGTGTTATCAAAACAACACTTGAGTTCAATCTGATGCTCGTTGTGGCATCACGATGATGACGAGAGTAAGATGGTATTCTTAGTACTGACATTATAGTACAGCAGAGCACGGTTGGTTCCACATCCACCGGTCTCCGAGTTCCAAACTTAGACACGTTCCTAAGTTCCTATGTGTTGTCGTGTACTGACAGAAGCACGCAAGGGACTGTCTTTAAAATACGCTCATTTAATGTGTCACAGCGTATGAGAGCTTTGTGGAAAACGTTTCAATGTAATTTGATCAAAATTAATTAAAATAATATAATGAGAACAAATGTTCATCATCACATCACTGCGCAGACATGCAGTTCTGGCCAATCTGTTCAAATAGGTATAGTACTTTAAGTATGTATGTATGTGCAGAGATATACCTACGTATATTATGCCTTACGTCACAATTGACCACGTATTTACATGACAAAGACAATCTCATTAGTATTCATATTCCTACCTAGGAAGACCTAACAATGTAAACTAATTGCGTTGGATTCTCCTGAGCACTGCCTGCCAATCAGCGCGGTGCTGCCAATAGTCTGCCACGATGACATTATGTAGATGTAGTAATTGCACGCCCCGTCCAATGGCGCGGTTCGACTCCCGGCCGAGGCTCACGTCACCAGGTATATGCTCAGTTTACGAGCTCAGTTCGGAGAACAGTCAGCCATTACGTATGTATGCAGCGAGCTACTTAACGTAATGTGTGCGCTGACTTACATTCTAAACTGTTACACAATACTGACTTATAGGAAATAGATAAACACAGGTGGCTTGATTTATTTTTGGTTCCTGATGCATATACATAAAAACGGCTTATCTGGAATAAATTAGGAAACAAGCTCTTAAAGGCAGTTTGTAAATATTTCTGCAAAGATTAGAAAGAAGTAACTAGCAAAGTTTATCTCAGCCTCTATTTACTGCAGTTCGCAGAATTTTACCTAATTAGTGGGTGTGTTTAAATTTTATATGTTCATCAGATAAGCCTTAAGATAACTCATAGTGCGTGGCATTTAAACAATGTAAACATCATTAGCATTATAGAACAATAAACACACAGTAACGTCGGCAACATTAAACAAATATTTCATGGGAACTTACTAAGAGTTAGTAGTGAGTGTAATGAGTGTAAGTGGAAGCACCGCTCGTCAATCACGAGGCTGTAGGAACACGGCGCGGCACGGGAGGTGCATAATAATGACGAAGTTATTAGAAATATTGTGATTTATCGATTAGCATCGCCTCACTCTGGCAGCTTGGTATGTGGGGCGTGCGCCGGCGCAGGTGGCCGGCAGCGCTTCCTTCCCCGAAGCGTCTCGACGACCATTGTCAGTAACACGCGCCACACATACATATCGACCTCTAGACTGCTGGATAAGGGCTGCCGCACACTGGACGTAGCCATCTGTTAACTGAGTAGCCGAGCGAACTGCAAGAAAGAATAATTCACCAGCAACCCCTTTGTACAAATCAACATATTTTATTTCACACTAGCTGACCCGTGCCCACTTCGTTGGGCGGTAAACATTTTTATATCTCTCAATAGATTACGACACGGTCGCGGTTCCATACCTATGTCGTATTATCTCTTTAACCATTCGTCCTAAATGCAGTAAAAAGGAAAAGTCTTTTTAACCGACTTCCAAAAGGAGGAGGTTCTCAATTCGTCGGAACCTTTTCTTTTTTTTTTTTTTTTTTATGTATGTTCCCCGATTACTCGAAGATGGCTGGACCGATTTGGAAAATTTTTTTTTGGTTGAAAGGGTATACTTCCCAGGTGGTCCCATGATCATCAAGTCAGGATCTGATGATGGGATCCTGGAGAAATAGAGAGAACTCTTCAAATTTTATAGGCACACTCGAAGCAATTTGTGTAGTTTTTGGAAGAGTACTTTCTCGGAGTGGTTCCATTTCAATTTGGTGAAGATCTGATGAAGAACTTCGGAGATAGGCAACGGAACTCCTCAATAAATGATAGCAAATGGACAGGAATTGCTGAAATCTCATGTCTGTCAATTGTTTACACCAGTTAATAACATAACATCACGCCGGTACGCTGTGAAGGGGTAAGCACATGTGAACCACTAAAAAGTGAAAAATAAAAATCTTTTTTCAAAAAAAATAAACAACCGACTTCCAAAAAAACACTAAAAAGTGAAAAATAACTTTAATTTCGGAAGGCGGTGACAAAAAATTAAAATACATATCCAAAGTCACCGACTTCCGAAATTAAAGTTATTTTTCACTTTTTAGTGTTTTTTTGGAAGTCGGTTGTTTATTTTTTTTGAAAAAAGATTTTTGTTTTAAACACTTGAGACGATAAATTTACTTATTTTGTTAAGAATTCATAATTATAGATAATATGACCAATAAACATGATCTAACGATTTAAATGATTTTTGAAACATAAAAAACTACTTTTTGTGACTTAAATATAAAAGTTAGACATATGCTGTCGCTGACTTTTTGTAGGCATTATCAAGCTCTACGACTTTTCTCTAAAATTCAATCATATACTCGTATCTCTCATCGTTAAGGCAGTGTTCGTAAGAAACGTTTTCGTTCGACCGTTTTTTCTACGACTTACTTTGCAAATCCGACTACCACGAAAAAGTCTTTTAATTTTAAATTTTTTATGACACTCACAAATAACGTAGCTTTCGATTGGTAAAAGAATATCAAAATCGGTTCAGTAGATCCAGAGATTATCCCCTACAACCTCCTCACAAACTCACCAACTTTACCTCTTTATAATATTATGTATTGATAGCCTGCATGGGCACTTATGAAAAGTCAGAAGTTAGGTGCACGGTTCTAATTTGTCGCTTTCTATGGAGAAGAGCCGGCAAGAAACTCCACGGTTACTCTTTTAAAATTAATTGGCTATTACAATGTTTCCAAATTACAGTGATAATAGGGAACACAGTGCAGGCCTGTCAATAAGTACCAGGTACTTAGAGGAATGAAAGTAAAGAATAGAAAATCGTCTACAAATCTACAGTCTGTAAGGCCTACAACGTTCTCTCATTCACAATATGTTAAAGAATCTCATCATCATTTCAGCCGAAAGACGTCCACGACTGGACATAGACCTCCCCAACAGGTTTTGCCATAATCGCCACGCTTGGCAGGCGGGTTGGCGATCGCAGTATGGTGGTCAAATGCATAGAGAACGCTGCTGCCCATTCTCTAGTAAGCCCCTTAGTCGCGTTCTACAACACCCACGGGAAGAAATGGGATGGTGCTATTCTTTTACGTCCGGCACCACACATATATCATCACGCTAAGACCAACAGGAGCAATGAAGACTCGCACGGCAAGGTGAGGCGGCTGCTTCGAATTGGAATATTCTTTTAGTATTGGGTAGCCCATTGATCGAGGAAGGCTTTATGCTATATAACATCACGCTAAGACCCTTAGGAGTCGAGAAAAGAGAAAAAGTCACAAATAGGAAGTACTCGCACGGGCAAGTGAGGCGACGGCCCGACGGGGTGGGTCGGGGAGCAAGAAATTTGACGCGAACGAAGTCGTGGGTAGAAGCTAGTAATTTCAAATAATGACGAGAATATGTCAGACACTGTAAAAAATAAAAAGAATAAAAATTTACATTGTAATTTGGGAGCAGTTAATAGATTCTAACTAAGGATCTCTCGACGAGTACAGGCCTCCTCCATCTCACTCCACTTTTTCCTATCTTGGGCTGTTCTCATCCAGTCGTTGTTTGCGAATTTTATAAGTTCGTCTTCCCGTCTTTCCAGGGGGTGACCTCTTTTCCTTTTTCCGGGGGGGGGGGGGGGGCGGGCTGTCCATGTAGTAATTTTTCTAGTCCATCTCTCTTTATCCTGACGTGCTATGTGACCAGCCCACTTCCATTTAAGTTTCTTGAAGTGGGTTAACGCATCAATAACTTTTGTCTTTTCTCTTATTTCGCTGTGTCGTTTTTTAATCTTAAAGGTAGATTACATTTTAGAACTGAATTGTGGCTCCAGAACTTGTTCCATGTCATTTTAATTCGTCTCAAATTAAAGGTAGTTTTGAGCATTTTGTAAATAGCCTACGCAAATATCCTGCAAATCTGGTAGCGTCTTATGACGGGTCGTTGAGCTCCCTAAAATAGGGTTGAGCTACACGGTGACTGCTACATACATGTCCTCTGTTGAGACAGGTCAGCTCAAAGCTGCAATGGCTCTTTCTTCAAAAGGCCTTTTCAGACATTACCCTGCATTGTTAGAATCACATAAAATTCAAATAATATAATGTTTGGACTTTAAAAGAGACCATGAGGTCATGGTCTCTTTTAAAGTCCAAAGTGAGTTTGTTTCAGCTTTTCTTCTCAGGGAACAGTCAGCTAGGAAATGCCGGCGCCATCTAGTTTTTAAAATATTGACCAACAAAATATTGATGTGTAAAAGTGTATTTTAAGATCTACTTACATAAATAAACATTTCATTTCATTTCAAAGAGCAGAAGACATAATACTGTGAAAATAAGCAAAGTATACTAACCTAACTGTGGCTACATCAGTCAACTGCCTTAGTTTTCTTACTGCGTAAGCAGCTGAGCTTAATCTACTTGAAAGAGCTCTAATGTAGGCACCCCATTGCAATTAATTTTGAATCTAAAGTAATTCCTAGAAATACAGTTTCCGAAATAGCATCTAGTTTCTTGCCATCAAGTTTTAAATTTAGTCCTACTTGGGGTACGTTTGGTAATGAGAGTTTTATTTAGTTTTGTTCGCATTGAGTACAAGATTATTAGCCGAGATTAAGAGAAGTGTCATCAGCGATTAAAATTATATCCCAAAAGTTAGCCATCAGGTAAGGAAGGTCATTAATATAAACTAGATATAAAAAGGGCTAAGAATTGAACCTTGAGGCACGCCCATCTTAACTAGAGACCCTGAGGACGTCGCCCCGTTAACATTTACTTTTTGCTGCCTGTTTTATAAATACGAAAGTACAAGATCAGCGGCTTGTCCACGAATTCCGTAGTGGTGTAATTTACAGATCAGTATATTGTGGCCAACGCGGTCAAACGCTTTTGAGAGGTCACAAAAGATGCCAATTGCATGCTAGGACTTCTCCCAGGATTCCAAAATGTGACTGATGAGTTTTAATCCCACGTCAGTCGTCGACCTACCTTTCGTGAAACCAAACTGTCGACTATGTAAAATCCCATTTGAGTTAAAATGACAACATATGGTCTAGCATGATTTTTTTCATAAATTTTGCTCAATGCTGGAAGTACAGATAGTACTTGTACTAGTAGGTCTATAATTAGAGGGATTACTCTTACTACCCTATTTGAAAATTGGTACTACTTTACTATGTTTCATTAAGTCAGGAAACGTACCGCTGTCTAAACATTGATTAAATATGCCTGTTAGGACAGGGGCAGTTGTGGCAATGATATCTTCAAGAACCTTAACAGAAATCCCCCATTAGTCTTTTTGTGTTTTTTTTTTAATGTTACGACTTTTAAGTGTTGTTTTAATGGTGGCAAGACAAAATGGGTTTGAATACAGGTACAGCTGATATAAGCTACCTTTGTGTCTTTCATCCAAATCCGTTTAGCCGTTTTTGCGCCAATCCAGAACGTGCATAAAAATAAACAAATAGAAGTTCTTCGTTACTATTATAGGTACTATGTCGTATAGAAGAGAAACAGTTTTCCACCAGATACAGCGCGTTACAAGGTGACAGCGGGCGATGCAGTATGTTCGTAGGGTCACCAATCAGGACGTTGGTGACCCTACGAACATATTGTATCGCCCGTTATCACCGCCGATCTCCGAAAGTGAAACACGCGTCATTGGTATGGGACGCGCCATGCGGTGCAACCACTGCACTGTGGGAGCTGGCGGATATCTCAGACCTCAGATCAATGGGTTAAGGTCCGGAGGTATTATGATGTCATTGGTTCATATCTACCTCTACCTGCTTGTTTGGAGGTTATACCTACATATTTTTAACAATATTGTAAATATTGATTTCCAAAGTGCTTTAAGCTTATTCCGTTACAACAGATCCACCACAAACGTTATAAGAAAAGGGACTGCCGATATATATACAGTGGAGGTCATATAATTATGAACGTTTATTTAAAGGGAAGTATTTTTTTTTTCAAACAAACAAGTTCTAATTGCATGTTTTTTTTGTATTTCTCTCGGTATCGCAAAACTTTTCCATACTATAGCGGTACATTAGTTGATACACATGATTGCCTAAACAATAAATAGATAAACTTTATATATTAGATCTGAACCTAGTATTACTACCTACTGGCTGGTCACATAATTAAGAACGCTTAATAGTTAATTTTTTTATTCAAATTTAAATAGAGAACATTCTGTGGCTCTGTAGTTGTAGGTCACTATTCGTATAATTTTGGCACCATTTAGTTCTGTAAAAGTCTTAAAGGTGATTGCTTCTTCTGTAAACAATGTGGAAAAATAAAAGTTATGATAAATCTTTAAGGGAATTAATGATAAAACTTTGCGAGAAGAATTGGTCGTATAAAAAGATAGCCGACCATCTGAATTGCTCAAAAACGATGGTTTTCCATGCTGTGAAGTATTTTGCCATGTATCAAAATACTTAAAATATTCCGCGTGTCCCTAAACAGAGAAAGTCATTTCGTTGAGATGATCGAAATATCGTTCATTTGGCAACACAAAATCCTTTTAATGGATCTAATGAACTGAGAAAATAATGTTTTGGTGAAAAACAAACCTTCAGCAATCTCGGCACGCACTATTCGAAGGCTTTTGATAGTAGAAAAGTTGCAGGGAAGGATAGCAAGGAAGGTGCCCATGAAAATAAGCCATAGGCAAGCCCGGCTTGCATTTGCAAGAAGGTATGAAAACTGGCGGTTAGACAGTGGAAAAATATTCTTCTTTCTGACGAGACAATAATAAACAGGGTATGTTCTGATGGCAAACAATATGTACACTGACCTCCGAATAAAGCTTTCGACCCTAAGTACACAAAAAAGACATTAAAGCATGGTGGAGGAAATGTGAAAATTTGAAGGTGCTTTTCTGGACATGGTGTTGGATCTGTTATGCTGATAGAAGGAAACATGGATCAATTCCAATTCAAGAGTATACTGGAAGAAACAATGTTACCTTATGCTGAAGACGTGCTTCCGGGTATTTGGATATTCCAACACGACAATGATCTAAAGCATAGCACGCACCGTGGAATTTCTCACATCGCAATCAGTTTCTGTCTTAGATTTTTTTTATTCACAAGGCAACTACAACAGGTAACAATCACATTATTTCACTAAGTTAACATTGTAAGTTTTGACCTGATTATCACCCAAAGCGTAATCGCACAGCATTACCAGCAACAACATAATAATAACGATGGTAAAACTACAGTAAAAGGTTAGTTCACAAAATTATAGTTACAGGATCTGTACGTCTGACCTCCGACACACTTTTACTTCTACTTAGGCAGGAAATGTGTAGGAGACCAACACGCCAGGTAAATTACATAAATTGTTACATTATAAGAATACAGTATTCATGGGTTGGAATATTAAAAGGAAAGAGTACATACATGTCTTTTGAAAGCAGCGGCACGAGAATCGAAGATGTCAATACTGTTATTGTCTTTAGAAATTTCATTATAAAGTCTACACATTCTAACGATAGGGTTGTAATATGAGGTGTTAGGGTTGTAATATGAGATTGGCCACATAACAGCCCAGATGTAAACCCAATAGAGCATCTATTGTGCGAAATCATGAAAAAGGTTTCAAATCGACAGTGGCAATTTAAGAGAGCTATACGACGTTTTATTAGAAGAATGGAACTCTATATCCGTTACGATCTCTTGCGAAATGTAAAAAAATTATAGAGTCAATTTCTCGCCGGTGTAAAGCAGTAATTAAAAGCCGCGGACATGCTACTAACTATTTATTTTAGTTTAACATGTATTAAATTGCTTTTTTCTTTACGCACTTCACAGTAATGTGTTTTATTTAATCTAATTTTCATATAAAACAACTCTCGAGCAGTTAGAGAGCATAAAACGTTATTATTATTTGTCCAGCTTCATTACTATTTGAATTTGATACCACAGAGAATAAAGAAAAAATGTAAAAAAAATAGTTAGCGATTTTATTCTTTATTCCTAATCCCGTTTGCTCTATTCATGTGGCTATTTCATAACATAACAAGTTACTTCTAAGAAGGAACACAACTATACATGACATGATTTAGATAGGAACATCAAATCGTTTTAATTACATGACCACAACTGTATAAACAATGTTGTAAGGTTCCTATTACCGATAAGGATGGTTTTTTTTTTGGGTGTAAAATCATCAAATAACTTCTTCCGCTCTGCGTGGAGCGGGAGGGCGTGTCAGACTTTTACTGACTAAAACCCATCCGTGTTTCCTAAGTTGCCTGTGTGCCAGGGGCCGCGGCATCTTTTTCGAACAAGCCGTACCCCTGGCAGGCATCGGTCCTTGCGGAGCCCACCAATTGGTGTTGACATCTCTATGAGGCGCGCGTAGAACAAAACGCGCTGTCGACCCGGGCTTGATCCTTACCGGACAGCGAACTGCGTTTATGTTGTAAAGATTCATGACCCGAAAATGCAGAATGAGCTGCAGCCTACTCCTCTGGTAAACCATACGGGGTCGTAGTCCTTACAGACTGTAGACTTGTAGACGAGTTTCTATTCTTTATTTTCGTCCCGCTGAGTTCCTAGTAATTATTGACAGGCCTACTCTGTCGGCGTGATGATATATGTGTGGTGCCGGACGTAAAAGAATAGCACCATCCCATTTCTTCCCGTGGGTGTTGTAGAACGCGACTAAGGGGCTTACTAGAGAATAGGCAGCAGCGATCACTATGCATTTTACCACCATACTGCGATCGCCAACCCGCCTGCCAAGCGTGGCAATTATGGCAAAACCTGTTGGGGAGGTCTATGTCCAGCAGTGGACGTCTTTCGGCTGAAATGATGATGAGATTCTTTAACATATTGTGAATGAGAGAACGCTGTAGGCCTTACAGACTGTAGATTTGTAGACGATTTTCTATTCTTTACTTTCATTCCTCTAAGTACCTGGTACTTATTGACAGGCCTGCACTGTGTTCCCTATTATCACTGTAATTTGAAAATATTATAGAAGCCAATTATTTTTAAAAGAGTAACCGTGGAGTTTCTTGCCGACTCTTCTCCATAGGAAGCAACAAATTGAAACCGTGCACCTAGCTTTTGACGTTTCATAAGTGCCCATGAAGGTATAGGTGAAATTAAATATTTTGATTTTGAGGGTGGTCAACAAGAGCGGTTTATAGCGATGTGCGGGCGCATCATAAAGCGCAGTACGCGGACACGCCGCGCCGCACCGCGACCTCGCCGCGCAGGGACGAGCAATTAAATGCGATTAGCGCATGCGCAGCCGACTGATTGGCAACACCCGGGACGAGAGCAGCTAGAACAGAAGTTGCACCCCTTGTAATGCTTGATGAAAAGCTTACATGAAAATATCATAACTAATGTATAACTACTACAATGCATGCAATCGCAACTTGTGTGTATTTTCAAATGTGAGTTCGGTATTTTGCTAAAAAACGAAAAAAAGCATTCTTCTCTAAGTTAATCAATGAGTAACTACATAACATCACGCCTGCGTTGTGTCGGACTAGTCCGTTGCCGCTATTTCGAACAAACGTAGCAGCGGGTCTTCTGCCTGTCTACATTCGGTCGGCATTACCTTTACACCACCGGAACAAAAACTTAGTGCAATATAAACCGCAGACATTGCCTTTAACAGTCACAATCCGACATACTCGGCACTGATCGACCAGCTCGGTTTAGTACTTGTGTTCCCACGACTGTTACAAGCTGCTCAAGTGGTAATAAAAGGAAAGCATTGATTCATGAAGGAGGACGTAGTATCATAGTAATATCTTATGTTTGTTCATTTTCAGCGTATGGTGTTCAAGCCTTGAATCTCTCATACGACCAAAAGCTTGGTTGATATAAAGCTGACTCATTGGCTGGAATAAAATATGGTGCTTGGTGCGCTTTTGTACGTACATGTAAAAATATGCAGATGTGTAAATCACTCGTCGATTGTGTACGCTTACCTACACATTCTTAGCAGACGTACCACCTTGTACTGTGTACGTCAGTTGGAAGCGCGGAAATGAATAACCAGAAATGGCAACATTTAGGTACAATTTGTAGCATGTCTTTATAAAGAAGGCTGTTTCGCCAATTGCTCCACTTAACTGTCTCACACAAAACACTAACATGTCGTGTGAATGAGTGGCGACGGCGGCAGGCGGGCGAGAGGCGGGGGGACGGCGCAGGCGCAGCGGGTCCCGTTACACGACGAGTGACCTTTACAGGCAGTTAATCGCTCCACTTGGGCTGTCCTTGACCTCGCCTGCATGCACATGCCGCATTTGTTATTAATTATCCTCACACTAGTGTTGCCTCGCGGGTTCGGCATGGTATTACGGTTAGCGGCATTAAAACTCAATTTATTGACGTTTGAGCAAGCTGCGCGCGAGTGGGACTCCCTGCAAGGGTTTGCACCGCATATGCATAGTATCTTACTATCTTGCATGATAAGTGCATAATGATAGAGAAAGGTGGTTCTACAATATCTGTACAAAGTGAATTGTAACTATTGGAGCCTTTTAATATGATCTGATAAGCGGTTGGATCAGCTGTGCTCCTTAACGCATGACTGTATGTAGAGCTAAATACTTACTCTCAGTACAAAAGTACTACTTTTGTACTGAGAGTATCTAGTTTTTTTAGCTTTATCTAGAGTATCTACAGTTTTACTGGTATCGTATAAATCTTTGAGTTTAAATAAAGATAGCCGAATTTTTTTTTTTGATGGTGGGAAATCATCAAATAACTTCTCCCGGTCTGGGTGTAGCAGGAGGGCGTTAAATAACTGTGGTACACTTACTGAAAGAACTCAGCCTAGTAGCCTGTGACATTTTATGTCAGATACGACACGATACAAAGGTAACTTAGTACTTTTGCTAGTGTGTAACAAATATGAAAATGGGAGCTAAAATTAATAATAAGAATATGCGTGGATGTCGACTTCGCCGACAATAGAATTGACATTGACATCTAAATGACTTTCAAGTTCTGTAGATCATCCTGTTTATTTATAAGAACATACAACGTTATTATAATAGTTTATGAAACTGTTGCATAATGAAAGGTTATTAAAACACGAGTGTGTGTTTAAAAGCCGAGCCGTAGGTTTTTATTAGTTACCACACGAGTGTTTTAATTCCTAATTCTCTCTATCAATAAAAATGGCGCACCCAGCATATGCGTTCCATTAGAAAAAATAACTTGATGAAAACTCCTTGTTGATAATAACTTGGAAAAAATATATGCCCTGTATCGTATTCTTTTTAACAAAGTGTCATAGTATTATTCTATTTTTAAATTTCGGTATTGTGTTTATAAAGTAAGTCAATGTAAAATCGCTTATCATTTTAATTTTACGATGTTGGAGTAGACACAATATGATACAAGTGTGTAATAATAATCAGCGCACACGCATTTCATATGACGTTTCTAACACACTTGCGAAAAAAAACAGATTTTTGTTGTAACTTTAATTATTAAAATAATTAGTGAAAATACAACCCTCAAAATGATACTAAATAGTTATTGTTGGCATTTTTGTATTATGGTATTGATATTATTAATAATTTTGTTCTTTTAATTTTCTTGGGTAAATGTCGGCGATGATGAAGAATTTTCATAGGAGTTGGATGAATGTTATTAATATAAGGGCTCATTAGTGAGAACAGGAGGAACTAAATACCAGTGTCACGAGAAGTAGATTGTCGCGGTTCAGAGCAAGACTTGTTCGTCTGTGGCTCCAAATTAATTGCATGAGTTATTAATGTTTGCCTCGTTATGGATTGAGTCTTCGACATAAGATTCAGCAACTGTGTTAGATCGCCATCAGTCAGGACGTTTTAAGGTTAATTTATCGGCTCCCGAATCAGCCAGCAGTGTAGCCAAAGTTCTTCTAAAATTGTGCCCAGTGTGAGAGTCAGCGTCGGGCAAATCTAAATACCTACTTTGCAATTTCTCTTGGCATTGCTCCAAAAAAAAATATTTTACGATTTTAAAAGTTTTGGAGAAAGCGGTAATTTTTTTTTGTTGAACGAGGTGCTTGATATCTTTTTGAAACCCCGACGCAAAAACGACGGGGTATTATAAGCTTAACGTGTCTGTTTATGTGTGTGTGTGTGTGTGTGTCTGTCTTTGGCATCGTAGCTCCCGAACGGATGGGCCGATTTTGATTTCGTGTAAAGAAGAATTAGCTGGGAGTGTTCTTAAACATGTTTCATCAAAATCGGTTCAGCCGTTTGAAGATTATCAGTTCTTTTCTGGTTGATCAAGGGATTTGAACATCTTCCACGGGTCTGCTCAAGTCGAAATTTGATATTCTATTACTTCAATGATATTAGACCAACAAAGTAACCTTGAACTGATGCTGGAGCAACACCTAGACTTTCCAGGATATCCAAGTTACTCATCAACAAACAGCAGAAGTGTCGTGTTCGGGCTCATTGAAAAGGTCTCAATGAATAGGATATGGATAAATGATGATCAGGATGAGGAATGAGGATAAATTAGTAACAAACTTCACTGTGGGAAACATACGCAACGCTGTGCAGATTAAGCGAGACATTAAGTTTAAAAAGTAGGAAATAAAAAACCCCTGACCCAAACCAAAACTCTAAAAAGTAAAAAAATAATATTGATTGGCCTTTTAATTTGTAGGTAATATTTTGATCAAGGCTTTGTCCTATTTCATAAAACTGGCCATGGATTGTAAAAGATCATGGAATCATGTTGTTAGTATTGGTAATTTTTACTAGAAGCATTTCACTTTGGGTGTCTACACCCATTGTTGTAATAACATTAATCTCTTGACGTCTACACGCACCAGTAACCCGAATTTTAACTCAACCTACAAGTGTCTGCACGTAGTTAGTTGTAAGAACTTATGCTACAATAACATAATTATATAGATTTGAAGACATTTAGATTTATAAAGTTCAACTTACCTTTGTCGTCAGGTACTGACTATCCGGAGCTTCTTTTAAAAACTTTGTAACGTCGCGCGTCGGTTGGAGACAATACTTTACATTTCTAACCAATTTATCCGTCCGAGCGTCTCTTAAGAAATGCCGTACGGTTACGGTTTTGATATCGATATAATTTTGGGTCTTCCAGTGCTTTGTAACATGGAAGACAACAACAATGCTGGCTGGGCTTGTATTTATTTGCTAGTTCATTGAAGTAAGCCATAAATACGTTCTCTATGTTGTTGCTCTTTTTCCCTAAGTGATATCGACATTTTTGATAATAATTAACCATACAACGAAAATTTGTGGAAAATGGCGCAAATGTAAATAAAAGCTAAGCCTATATAAAAAAAACTCTTCGCGGCGATTGAAACAAATGAAAATTGAAAAAAACACGAGTGTATAATAAGCTGAATTATGAACCTAAACGCGTTGCTATAAGACTCAATTTACAAGCAATTGTGTTCAAAAATCAATTTGAAACACAATTTCTTGTTTTTTTTAAAGATATTAATTTCTTTTTGAACAGTCTACACAAAACCAATAACTTAGGATAAACTGAAGCTTAAATTTAACTTGGCTAGATTTCCCATGCAAGTTATCTTTTTTGGCTAATCAACTCATCTTCTTTATGTTATGCAAAACTTACTTTTGTTATATTATAAGGTAGAAATTAATTTTTTTGAAGAGTCAGCAACCTAGCCCGGTAAGTTGCTGCCTCTTCAAAAAAAAATAATTTGCTGGTAAAACTGACAACTTAGGATAAAATCGACTTGGCTCGATTTTATCCTAAGTTATCTGCTTTGTATAAATAATTTGACTGGTTTCTGATTTTCCTTTGAATACTCACAATTACCCAGCAGGACGCTAAATTCCAACTCTAGGTCAGCTGGAAGGGTTACGTTTTTGATCTATGCCAGTCAATAAGTGATAAAAAGGCTGGTTTTTAGTCGTTAATACGTGCATGTGAGGGGTTCTAGTTTATCTAAGGGGTTTAAACGAAAAACCGAATTGCATGTGTTTTATGTTAAATAGATTTTGACTTATTAATGGGACAAAAGTGGCTTCAAATGGTTCATGCAATATAGCACACCGCTGCTGCGTCACCAGTTCCTTTTTCTTTGAACTTGGCTTGACACGCTACCATGTGCCTAGATTTAGTAGACTCGGTGATGCTGTGTAGCACACATCTAAAACTAAATTTCAATTTTTAATGGAGTTCGTTCAGAAGCGTGTTTCCTGAGCTTGACTGAAAGTTTAACACTTTGGACCGATCTCGCGGAGTGGATGTTTAGATAGGCCACGTATGGGTTATGTATGGGCCACGTGTGGTCTACGATGGGCCAGCTGAACATGCCATGTTTCACACTTCATTAACTATTTCTCAAGTCGAGAGTGACGGAGAGGGAATGATCTACTTATTTATGTATTGCTACTTACTTACCTTCGGATTACTGATTTTAGAGTACCGATATAATCTGTTAATTACTGACCTTAATAATACACATGAGCGTGGCGCGAGGAGCCGGGGCGTAACTCCGCTGCCGCGAGAAATCGCGGCACAGCGGACAGAGCTCCGGCGGGATCTCATGGTGTCATGGAGATTGCGATTGTCGCAACCCAGTCCTGGGCATGCCACGATTGCAGCAGTAAGTCCCTTCTTTGAAGAATAGCTTGAGAGCTACCACGGCGTCCTCACCTTCCGCCTGACGCAGATCCTCCCCGGACACGGCGGTCTTGGGAGATTTCTGTTTCGCATAAGGTGGGAAGAAACGCCCGGGTCTTTCCACTGCGAAGATCGCCCTGAGGACACGGTGGAGAATACGGTGGAGGTCGGCTTGGCTTGAGCGGAGCACCGCCTTGCAGATGCCTGTCACAATAATACTATAGCTTTAGTGGTTTTTAAGTCTCATATTAATATTATACAAATTAGTGTAATTTGAAATTCCTCTAGGGATATAAAAAACAAATGTAAAGTTTTGTAAGAAATATAAAAATACTTGTTTCTGCGTTATTTGTAAAATTGGGGATGATTTTATAATGCTCTTGTAAAATGGATATTTTGATGTATTTTATTTTTAATAGATTTGAAGGATTGGAAATATAATCATAGGCCATAGCTTCATCATCATCATATCAGCCGAAAGACGTCCACTGCTGGACATAAGGGCATAATAATGAGGCAACATTTATTCTTTATTACATTTAAATCGGCACACGCAGCTAGAAGTTAAGTAATACAATTTAAAGTATGTATGTGGTCGATGGTGGCGCCGGACTACATATTTCAATTTCAAATTGAATTGCCTGAATGTCTTAATACAAATGATTATAATAATTTTAAGTAAGACTGATCGTCTTATTTAACATTACTAGCCCCACTAGCACCACAAATGACTAAATACGTTAAAGCGCTACATCATCTCGCGTTATTTAACGAGTTATCTATAGAAACCAAAAAACAAATTTCCCATGATGTGATTGTTGGTTTTGAAAAGCAGCTGTATGAAGCAGGGTCATTACCTGACTCACGTAATAGAGACACATTATGTAGTAACTAGTAACATTAATAAACACAGATTTGTGAATGTGTCGCGGAACAGGAAGGTTGCGAGCCTCAGGTCGAGTCGGATATATTTGGGAATGAGGAAAATATCGCCTCTGAATGTCAATGTTATAACACTCGGTTCTGTTCCCAAGTCCGTGGGTATGACCTTGAGAGGGACAATTTAGACATTTTTTGCTGTACCTGAAAATGGTGCAAGTATGGAAATGAACGTGATAACATGGCCATTAAAAACACCTCTTATGTTTACGTTACCAGGCAACCCAAAGGAGATAATCTTTCCTGAAATCTATTTGTATTGATGGTACCGAGTCCCGAGCCCAACAAACAAAATGTCCCGTTAAATAACATTTCAAAAGATAAGGAGGATGGAGGCTCATGGGTGGAGATGGGAGAGCGGGGGGAGTGTGTGTGGGGGTAGGGAGGGGAGGACGGTTCAAGTTGGACGGCTGGCGGCTTTGTTTAATATCATACAACTTTCAAATGACGAGCCGTCTCTGTTTAGCGTTCATTACTTTTTGTAAACACAAAGTAAAGCAGTCAAAATACTAGTTTATTAAAACTATTATTTCTTTTGAATTTGAAGATATGTTGCCAACATTAGCGGAAGTAAGGCAGCCTCTCAAATTGACCCGAAATAGCTTTAGAACGGGTGCTGGGACGCTGCCTGAATATCTCCTTTAAAGGTACATAATTGGGTAGTTCGCTCACTGAAGCCTGTAGAATGCTCTTGTAGAGGGGATGTTAAGATTCACGGCATGTCTGTAGGAGCCCGGCAGATGGCGCCACATAAGGATCTATCTACGTAGAGGCTGCCAGGGTACAGATGGAAATGTAAGCTCTACATAAGTTATATTACTCTCAGGTTCGGAGCACAGCTCTGTGTTTCAGTTTTTAATGTCAACACATGAACATACAATGAGTACCTAGTTTTCTCTTTTATATACAATATTTAACCCGTGTAACTATTTAGGTACACTACTTAGGTACCTCCTAAATTAAATGATTAATTATGTAACTATACCCGTCGCTACCGACTGCATGAGATTGCAACCTCTTAAAATCAAAGTCTTGTGTCCATTTCATTTAAATTTCAACTATTATTATGTAGTCGGGTTTTCGGGTAAAGGTAAGTTTAACAGTCAGTGCCCCTGGCTTTTTGTGTTCCGCTCGTCTTGGCGACATATACTCTTAACTAATGAGTTTGTTGCGTTTTCAACTCTTAGCGCACGATAAAATAAAAGCTGGGTAACATTTACCGTAGTAGTGAAAAGATTTTTCTAGTTTTTCTAGATTTATATATTTTTCCTACAAATGACTTTATAAGAATAAAAATACAGTTGAAAAAAATTAATTAGATGACTGTAGTTTACTCGTCGGTACGCCCTAGCCAAACTGTATTATATATAGCGATACTGGCTTGTGGGTACTTATCTAATGAAGAAAATTGTTCAAAACTAATGGAAGTTTAGTTTGATAACGTATGGTATTCTTAGACCTACCTACTGCTTACACATAACAAGTGCCAATACAATTCAATCTAACACCGCTTATCGAATAAAAAGGTATTTTCTCTTAACTCCAGATTATTGTAAAAATAATAGTTCGATATTCGTGGAAATGCAGAAAATTCAATAAGTTATGACAGTACATTTTCTTCGTTCGTGTAAGATAGTAGATCTATAGGTAAACAAAATAAATCATCTTACCGTGTATAAGTATTTAGATCAGTGAAGTTTCCGGGGCTTACGAGAGCGGTCAAGCGCGAGAGTGTCCGCTGTCGATTGCGTATCGTGCTGGGCCAGGCATGGCCGCGCATGGCCCAGCGCGCTCCACTGGAGGGGCCACTTTGTGCATCTGTACCGGAATGATTAATGGGCATTATTCAACGGGCTCATGCAAAAGGCAGAACTGTTATCTGAAAAACCTCTTTTCTCCTCGCTTTAGTGCAGTGTTCAAGACCAACCAAGGTCTTTGAGCTACTGGCTAGGTCTGAGTGTCCAACACCTACTTAAAATTAATTATGCAGTTTAGTGCCCATGTTGCCGACTCGAACATAAATTAGGAATTTAGAATGCAAAGACGGACTGACACACCCTCTATCGGCCATCTATCCTGAGACAGACTGGCACTACTTAATAGGGAAAGCTACTTACTGCAATTGAATCCAATTCGTTTGCTCAACGTGCTTCGGCAATCAAAGACTAGCAAAAATGTGGAATAGAACACGCACCCGCACAGGGTCAATGTTAACAATGACTTTGGCTGTGGAAATTTAAAATCGCCGATTAGCATAGCATGCTGATAGTGCGCGGCTGGCGGAGCATCGCCGGCGCTAGAAGACGGTGTTAGGCGGTGGAAGACGCGGAGGATGCTCCTTATCGAGCCGCACACGCGCCCTCCCTCCCTCACCCCCCACACGTAGCCCCCCACCGCGCCTCTCCCGCCGCGTCAACCCGCCCGCATTTCCCCGCGCGAATTTACAATGTAGCGAACCTCCCGCCCCCTCCCCGCGAACCTCCTTCCACCCCCTGCACACAGAGAAAACTATCCAAAGAACTTCACACCGTGCAACCTCGACACAAGGTTGTAAGTAGCGTGGTCCGCGGGGCAGGCCGCGGTGTGCGTGAGATTTTCTCGCCTGGAAATTCTAATGCGCCGCGCGACTGCGATAAAAAATGAGCGGCTCGGGAAACGTGAATACATTACCGAGAGAGACGGAGCACCGCCTCCGTCGCGACGCCTACACTACTCTCGACACCCGCTGCTTATGTACTTTACACTGCTTTATATTTTGATTCCTCTGAAGGGAAGGCTCGCGCTATGTACCGCTTTAAGCCTGTTCAATTATGTATCTAGCCGGGAGCCGTCTGAGCCGATCTCTAAACCCTCTTTATAAAAGGGTTAGAGTTATAGTTATAGTAAATAGAATTAGACGATAACAGCTTACAATAAAACACCGTGGGAATCTAACAGCTAATTAGTTCCGGCAGAAGGGTCGGCGTTAGATAGCTTTAGCCACATAATTACCGTATAATAAAAACGTGCAATAGAAGCCGGGGACAAAGGGTTGTTCGTTTTTTGTGTTGGCACGCGCGTCCTTGTGTTTTTCTGAGGGTTTTTACGTCTTCTAATGCCACCTGTGCGGAAGGGTTGCGCGCGCGCACCACAGCACATACACACACGGATACGTTTTTTCTCACGTAACCCTAATCTGTGACAAGTTTCGAATGAAGACTTGATTTATGAGACCATGACAATACATAGTTTTTGTTAAAAGCGGTTTAGTGTTTAATTGTTGACTATTAGAGTAGGCCGGTTGAATAAAATATTTTGTACACATTATGGATTCTTAAACACAACTACATACAAACACGGAAAACAAAACTTGCCCACCTTCCTTTATAATCTTAAGATTTTGACCAGAGATTTGGATTTTCTGGATATTATTTTGGAAATTGTGAATAACTTCGGTTAAGATGACTTTTGATGATCTAAAATGTTATGGTTTTCTAATAATTTTGCTCTTGTATGTACCTATTTGTATCAAAGTACTTACTAGCGTTGTTTTGTTGCAGAGACGACGGGAGCCGACGTCATGGCTGGTGTACCCGGCGTCGCGGCTGCAGCGGCTGCTGCAGTCGGCGTCCTGCCCGCCGCAGACGCTGCACAGGCCCTCCGTCATTACAAGTACGTCATCCCACTGTGTCGTCATGGCAAGCACTATGTGAACTACCACAGGTAGCATAGCGTCATTGCCGCGCCCAGCTTCGAGAAAGTATCACCTAGTTACCATAGTTCCTAATGTCAATCCAGCTTATTCCCTCTTCATGCCTGACTCGTTCTCAGCTTATAATACTGTGCTCTTGACTCCAGCAGTAACAGAAGCTTCAGAAGTTGCACCAGATGAGTGTCTGTCCGTGCTGTGCAGAACTGCATGAGCTACAGTGGCAGATTATTTTTTAAGTTAGATATGTTGTGTGGATGTGTTTGTTAAACAAATAAGGTAATTGTGAGTAAAACTCACTGTAAGTAGGAAGGTATTAACATGTTACAACAACACATTAACTTTTCAAGCATCTTTTACAATACTGTAAGTACTTACTTACTCCCACGTCTTTCTGTAAAATTGTTGAATGTTGAATGACTATCTATTTTCACATTGTTGATCTGAAAGTTAAGTTTCGCAAGCAGTTACTGATTCATTTTGTTTGAGCTTTATTAATTAAAACTTTCGACATTAAAGCTTTATGTTCCATAAACTGCGCGGTCCGTAAATCAATAATATATTATTCTGAATTCACAATTAATTGCAGCATTTGTATTCAACGGTCGTTGACTGATTTAATTCTATTCCAATATTAAACTCTACGATCACTAGTTATGTATACTTGTAGTGGAACTGCGGTTAAACCCGACAGAAATTATACATTGAATCAGAAACGTGATGCAAGCTTGTATTATAAACACAATAAATGTTAATATATCAATTAAATGAGCTAGTAACACTAGTCCTGGGCATGTGCCGGTGGGTGTAATATCGCTCACAAAAACCCCAGCCGGTAGTTATATCGTTGCTAAACTGAATATATTTCAATAAACTGTAGCGGTTACTAAATGGACTCTATTCATTATGTCTACTTAATAAATTGTTAGCATTTAGTAACGCGATTTCGAAATTAACAGACTGTCACATTGCGTAGTGCTGTCGTAGGAACCCAAGCCTGACCAAGAAGCTGCGTACCACTAAGTACTGATCAAACTACTTGTTGATTATTCACTGTAACAGCGCGATGGAGATAACACGCCTGCCTCAACCAAGTATCATCAGCGCTAGACAACCGCACATTAGCCGATACAACTGTACTTGTTAGTTCGAAAGATGTAGATACTACCGTCGTGTTAGCAACATTAACTACTTCTTCTTGATTCTACTGAAGAGTGAATGTGATGGATACAAGAAATATGTAACGGGTACTAGTACTATTTTTACTATCGAGCACCAATTCATGAGCTTTTATTTCACAGACAGTTTAGCTTGCCATCCTTTTCTTAAAGTTTTAAAACAACCTACCCTTAGGTCTTCTGTATTGTGGCTGTGTCTTTATCGTCAGACGCACTATTTTTACATACTAGACACTGCTAAATTTCATCTATCCTGAACGTCGATGGACGTCACAGTATAAGTCTCGACGGACTCATAGGTACTACATTTCCACTATCGCTCCCGGCTAGTATCCCTAAAGAGTGGCATTAAAAGGAAAAGCCAGAAAATAAATGAATATCAACATTAATTGTTACGTTGGTAAATCACGAGTGGGGGTGAGGGCCGAGCTTAGTCAAATATTAGTGAGTCAATACATCCGGCAGGCAGGCGGCAGTGCCACAGCGGCGGGCAGCTCGCGGTACATTATTAATGCAGCTCCGACGTATCGCAACTATGCGCCACCGCGGGCGCACCCGGGCAGACTGGCATGCAACAATATCTCCAAAATAAACTCTTTTGATTGAAATGACGGCTTGATTGTCTTCAACTCCTAATAATTCAACATCAAACTAATGCTTGATTTGGTCATCGATGGAAATAAGTTCACCTTATGTACCACCACTGCGCTTAAAGTGCAAAATACATTATAATATAATGTGATTGTCTGGGACGGTTTCCTAGCTAGTATTTGCCGTAGACCTCAGCAGTAGTCAGCAGTAGCCAGTAGGCTGTGGTCGTTGCTTACTGCCCGCCTGGCTAACTTGGAGCTCCGCCAAACTAGCTCACTTCATCGTTACACTACACTGCACAGATAACGGTTCAACTTGAACCCTAAGCACACCTCGGTTCAAACTCAAGTGATGTGGAATCGAACTCGTTTGCCTGCCTGTCACCCACAAATATGTCCGTCGTTTAAAGGTGCAGTAAATTGATTTCATTATCCCAACACGTGGGGCATAAAATTAGGCGCTCAGAGAACGCCACTCCTCAGACCAACATAGAATGATATTATTCGTTTTGAAGTTGGTTTAAAATCCAGTTTTTGACTGAAAGTCTAGCATGTCTCAATTTTGAAATGTATTATGCAGGTGATGAGATTTTTTACTTTATTATTGTGACCCTGCACTTGGATTCGTTCTATAGTATAAAACGTAAATAATTCGGAATGAAAGAGCCCTATTGACTCAAATGGGATAATTAGCAGACAATTCGAGCGATACCATCACCAACCTATTACAGTATAAAAGTATTGTTAAACAAAATAAACGGCCCTCACATCTGAATGCGACATTGTAAGATTTCAATTCAATACTCAGTCAACATAGGAAGGGTAATTCAAAGATAAGTGTCCCTTAAGGTCGATCCCTAGATAGGCCTCGCCATACATTTTTCAGGGGTTGTAATCTCCGTAAATAAACGGTTTCTGCAGAATAAAAGCAAGTATAATGAGACTTTATAATGTATTATGTTCGCCAAACGCCAAAATTTTATAAAAAAAACAGTATTTCTAGGAGAATTAGACCCAATAAAAAACGAAAAATCTTTACATGTGTGAGTGACCTGAATCGCGCCATCTAACAGAAATTTAAAGAACCACCGAGAAAGAGCTATTTGCTGTTGTGTTACGAGTTTACGTTCGGTAAACATTTATAATAGATGGCGCTGTTCGAAAATTCGAACGATTCGATGCAACGCTCCAGTCAGTCCATGCGTGATTGTCTTGACAACTTGCGAATCGTTTCCAAAATTGTGTTTCTAGAAAGTTAGCGCCGGCGCGCGGGTTTGCCCGCGGGTTTTACATTTTATGATTGTTAAAATGTTTTTTATTAGGGAATGAGAAAGAATGCTAGAAAGTGAAAAAAAATATCTGCGATCTGCATTTGGTTCACACAGATACAATACTAATGTACCTAATTATTGTAATATCTACTTTAAATATAAAGTACCTAAAGATTTAAAAATCTTTCTACTGTATGTAAGTAGGTACTGATAATACATTTTCTGACACGGTTAGGTACTAATTCATTGGTTTGGGTTGAATAAAATCAGAGAATAGAAGTTCATGTAAACTTAGGGTATACCTAAATCAGGCGATCAGCGTAGGCAAATTTACCTATTTTTTTTCTAATTACCTACCTACGCAATGGTGACACGTAGGTACTACTTACATCTATTGATTGAATCATATTTAATTTATGTGAAACCAGCAAGATAAGTGAATACACAGACAAACCAC
Source organism: Polymixis lichenea (assembly GCA_949091785.1). Classification (NCBI taxonomy): domain Eukaryota; kingdom Metazoa; phylum Arthropoda; class Insecta; order Lepidoptera; family Noctuidae; genus Polymixis; species Polymixis lichenea. The sequence continues at coordinate 24,495,045 of OX420940.1, read as the reverse complement.
ATTGATTTTTCATAACAATTGCACATTTTAGTATTATTAGCACACGTCAAAGTGCGTCGAAATAAATTGGTCTTGCCATCTAAGAAGTTTACCAAGAAAAAGGGGAAATAAAACATAGGGCAGTATTTTAGTAGTAAGTTGTAGGATGTTCTGATATTTAAAACGATGAATGATATAGGTACAGCAGTGGTGGCTCTGACTTACAAGTCAGAGCCACCACTGCTGTACATCATTCATTTAAGGTTTCAGGGTTTTTAACTGTCAGCGAAATGACGTTCTCAAAATGGTAGCTGTAGTTCCAATTTCGCTCGTCTGAACAGCTAAGTAAGTAGTAAGCACCATTCAGGTTTAGAATTGGTGACTGAGGCTACTACTGAGAACCATTCATACGAGTGCCATCCGTGAAAGAGTTTTTATTTAAAAGTGAAGTGTTTTTGTGTTTTATTGACGGTAAGTGTTATTTTTATGTACAAAGGATGCTTTTCTGCTTGAAGGTGATACAGAGTTATATTATAATAGTAATTACCCTTAAAACTTTAAAAAGTGTAAGATTTAGAAGAGGAAATACAAAATCAAACGTTAGCAACACTCGTTGATTGTCATCACATCACATACCTACCTACTCTAAATTTCAAATATTTCCCCCTAATAGGGACGTCAATTCTCTCTAAAAACTCACTTTGCCTGTCCCAGAGGGAGGGACGAAAGGAACCAAAAAAAACTCTCTGAAAAAGATCCGTTACTGAATTGATTCGAAAGGAAATATGAAAAATCGATTCACAAATAAAGAAATGATTTTCCAAAAATCAATCATTCGTTTTCGATGAAATTTGCAATGTAGGGGTTTACGGGGTGTACGTTACCCTAGCAAGAAAGTGTCTCCTATAGTTATATGAGTGGAACGTATAGTTGGTGCCTAATCTGCTGTAAATGTGCCCCTACATAAAAAATTGGTGCCCCTTGTCGTTTTGAAAAAAAAAACCGAAAAAACGATTCCTGGTCTCATATCTGGAAAAAATCCGTATTTTTACGCAAAAGGATTTGCACTGGATATGCTTCGTAATTTTCCCGCAACCACAATTCTTAACAATTCAAACAAACAAAAACTGATGTTCTAGGGTGAAATATCGATTCCCTGTATCGATTCAGTACTAGATATCGATTTGAAAAAACGTTTTTATTTGTTCCAAAAAATCGATTCTTTGCTCAATCGATCTCAGATTGACATCTCTATTTGGTCTGTTTTCATGTTCTGTCAGTTGTTACTTGTTTTGCAAATTTTCACACACAGCTTGACAGCATGACAGCTTGATTGATGGTGACAAATGGTGGTGTTATTTCTGACTAATACAAATTTCTTGAAGCATTTCATAATTACGATACTTTTGCTGTTGTGTTTAATTATTCTTTTTGATTACAGATTGAATTGCATCTCTGCCTAAGATGAATCCGACTAATAAACTTGCCTATATACGACATATGTATTCAGGGCCGCGAAAATCACGGAAAAAAGTGCAAGCAACATTGAAAAGACATCATGGAAATTCTTCTAATGATTTTTAGTGAGTAAATCAGATTCCCATAAGATTTCGAATCAGATTTACGTGAATGTACCTATGAGTGTATTTGATACTCGTTGGCCCGTGATGTAATGTCTTCGTTTGCCGTTGGTTTGCCGTTGGTTTGCCGCCATTTCTTCTGTAGACCCTTGTCTGTTACGATACCTCCAGGAGATTTATGACAATTGTTTATCTATTGTGTCTCGTCGATAACAGTAGGAAAAAAAGAAACGGCTAGCTCGATAAGGTTAGTTTCAAGTAGTGTATTGAGCAAGTTTTATCAAATTGCAGCCGGCTGGAAGCATGGCGTAACAAGAAAAAAAAAGTAGTGGAAGAAACCGCGGACTGCCCTGCTGTGTTTAGGTAGGTACAGACATATCAATATTTTTCTGTCTCTCAACATTGTTTTTAATAACTGTACCTATTTCATTTATTTATTTTTTATTTCAGTCCAAATACAACTCAAGATCATGATCAGCTATCCAACCCTTCCACAGCTCAAGATACGCCCAAAACGTATTCACGTGGTATACCACAAATTCGTTACGAAGCCATAGCCTGCAGCTCTAGCTCTAATAGAGTTGAATCTGTTACAGAGCAAGTAGAGACTGCTGATTTTAATTGGCCGCAACCCGATCCACAGACTGAAGCTTATCAACTAAATGTGGAAAGAACATCAATTAGTTATGAACAAAAAGCATAATTATTATTATCAAGTAAGTAACAAAGATCATTATTTCTTGGTTCATGTATGTATAAATATAATGTATTTCTTGGATTGTTTCTCAGCTATTATTATTTTGATTCTAGGTCCAGGGTCAATTGCGAATTACCAAAATGAGTAAATGTTACTTCATTTGCTTTATATCTGTCACCCAACCATTGACTGTCATAGAAGTTAACCGGGATGAGGAATTTATCAATGCTATGATGCCGAAGTTGGTAACATTTTTCAAAACATGTGTACTGCCGGAAATTATTTTGAGACGAGTTGAGAAAAATGCTAAATGTCTAGACATCAAGGAATTAAAAGGTATGAAAAATATAAGTCTTACTCATTTCCTAACTTATTCCTCAGGTTTCTGAGGTGTGGGTTCAGTAAGAATAGTCTAACAAAACTGTGTAAATTCATTTGTTGCAGCGAAAACTGTGTCTTCCAGCAATTGATTCAGATCGCACGGAAATGATATAAATGGAAGTAAAAAGTGACAAGCAGAAGATTGATACTGCGCGGCGACGGCGGCGCAGCAAAAAGTAGCGTGTAGAAGAGAAGATATTTTATTATAGTATTTTTTATGTATCTTTGTATGGTGGTACGAGTCGATGGTTCGAATCCAAGCCGACACTTTGCTTTGTGTAAATTATTTCATCACCACTGTTCAGAGGAGGCCTGAGTCTCAGCAGTGGGAACGTTATAGACTAATTATTATGCTATTTTTGTACGTAGTGATGTATAGTTTATGTTATTTGTTAGTTTATAAGATTTTTCTGTGTACATATGTTTCACTCATGTATTTAGGTACCAGCCAAACAATTCAATTGTAAAAGAATATTTATTGTTCAAAGTTGTATAATAAGTGGGTATTCTTGAAACATAAATGTTATGGTTAGCTAGCAACCACTTGTGTGTTGTTGTGTAAGATACTTACACTTACGTGTGATGTTACATAAATTGTAATCTACGTACATAATTCTTTCTAATACTAAATACAGAATCATAATTGTAAATATCAAAATATTGAAAAAAGTATGTTATCTTTGTGTGGTGGTACGAGTCGATGGTTCGAATCCAACCAGAAAATATTTAGGTAAATGCAGTGAGAGTAAATAAAACGATATTTGTATGAAAATATTAACCATAGATAAATATTATTAATTTATAGTAAGATACAATAAAACGCTTTACAATTGAATACATAATCTTTTATTTATTTAGTAGTAGGTACTATTTAGGTTCAGTCACATTACAACAACCTATACAGGTACAATATACCTTTATTACCCAAAATAATTTATCTGAATAATTTGTTATGGTGAAAAGGTATCTGATATCGAGCCTAGAAACAAAAGTATGCATATCCCAATAATTATATTATTAAGAAATAGACTGGAACATAACAATCCTCTAGTAATTTAAAGTATGCTTAATTAGTAAATTAATATTTGTTTTCAGTTTTTGCTATATTGTAAGGATATTCATCTTATAAATAATTTGGTCCTCTTTCTTTAAATTAACGCCATCTGGACATTTTAATTTCCAACCATGTTTGAATAAAACGACATCTAGTGGAGTCGGAAGTTACTACTATTTACTTTGCATGTGTGTGTAAAGAGTAAATTCACGCGGCTAAATCATTATTATGTTCTAATCTTTGTATGATACCAGTTAACAAGCACAGTGATGATCTAAAAAAATCAAGTTAATGCCCTAGGTTTCGCTAAGAATAAAGTTGTTTATTAAAAATTTCTATGATAGGTGTAAAAATTGAAAATGTTCGAAATTGTGGATGTGTCGCCATCTAGCGACAAAATGGCAGTGAGAGCAATTAGGGTTTCACCTTAATATTGTGTGTTGTGACATGTCGTCAGGTCTGTAGGGGTCTTAATATGGTTCGTTGTGAAGTCTGTAGGGGTCTTAACGTGAAAGGGTAGCAAGTGAAAAGGGATCGTGGCTTTTTATTGTCATGTTCACTTGTTAACAAATTGCCTTTCAAAACAATATTTCTCTGGGGTAGGTGGTAGGTACCTACTTACTTACTGATCAAGTATTATACGGGAAATGACAACAGGACAATGTCCTCGACATAAACATACCTAATTCGTACTTCTTCTTCTTCTTATCGTGTCGAGTGCAAAAATAAAACGAAAAATTGCACCGCGAATACCGTTTGCTGATGCAGCCATTAGGTCCTCACGTGCGCAGGTTATAGGGCATGCAGTGCAAGATGGGAGGTGAGCCATTGTCTGTGGAGAGACGCCGCACATACACCGGAGATCTGAGCCGTGCATGAATCCCCACTTGTGGAGGTTGTCCTTGCTGCGACCTACTTGGGTCCGAAGTCTATTTAATGTTTTCCAAGTAGGCCACGGTAACCTGTGGCCGGATGGGAGGCTCTCTGATGGTTTAGTGAAGAAATCAGGGGGCTTAAGTAGTTCTTGCCAAAGATCGCGTCTTCCCGTGGAAGGGTTGCCATCGGCTGAACTCACGCACCCAATAATTTTTTTGCGGCTGTGGCACTGGACTAGGGTTGTGCATCGTCCTGTAGCTTCGCCCTTTCGATGCAGCTGGCTATAGTACTGCGAATTTCTGGAGGCTATCAGTCGATATAGCATTCGCAACGGAGTCGGTTTTAAGCAACCAGTGATAAGCCGGCATGTCTCATTGAGAGCGGTATCCACTAACTTATAGAATTTCTACTATTTATATTGTGTAGGGAAATTCATTGCGCACTCATTCTACATTGTTCAAATACATAATCATGTTTAAACTTAGAGAAAGGATTCTATATAATTATTATTGAGGATCATATTTCGAGCTGTTAGTTGTGTGTCAGTTACTTCTCGACATGTGTTTATAATAATCAGCTACCTGATCCTACAACACGTGTTCCTACTTGCGTTTGAACTTAGGGACATGGTAGGATGTGTTCTCAAGGAGCAGGCTACTTGGATACAATGGCTACTTGTGGAGCAGATAACAATCGAATCTGTTTGATGGAATGCCCCCACACCCCGCGCCCCGCGCCCCCACATACGACCAGCCACTAATCTGCTTGTCTACACTTCCAGTAGTTATTACCTTAAACTTAATGTCTGGTACTAATGTGCTTGTTGTCTAAAAGTGAGGCTTTAATAGATAGTTATGTACAGCAATATGATGAACAAATCAATAAAAGTAGACATATCCTTAAGGTGAATCTAGTCGATATTTTTTCCATACAAACTTCGGGAGTGTATTACTCCACTGTTCGACAATGTAAATAAAAAAATTAACATGGTGTGGTTTTCTGTTATTATTAATATTGTCTGTAGGTACGGTAACAGAATACTAAAATAAAACACAATTATTAAGTTAGGAGCCAACAAAATTCGTTTTTCTTGCTAATTTAACCTAACTTTGGGCGTGTTTAAATAATAAAAGAAGTGTAAAATCTCCGAACCAAGTCATTATCGACAAAGCTCGAATATGGAAAAGTTCAACAAACTTTATTGGTTATTGATTTATGCAGTAGTTTTTTCATAAAACCCGATCTTCCGAAGGACTTTTCTTAATTTTTACGCGCCTGTTTTACTATAACTGATCCTGCATCTCACTCAATAACGTTGTGCGTGTAGACTACCGTCTAACTGCTCATCCCTGGTGCTATCTCTGTCGCTTGTTACCCACGCCCACCAGTGAGGTTGAGCCCGCGACTAGTGTCCCCTTAAGGAGGGTGCGCTCAGTTTGCTGCGAAATTTAAACTTAAGTAGTTTTGCAATTTGCAGGTCAGTGTCAGGCTGTGTTGAATAAAATATTATTCCCGACCGTAACACGTATGTATTTACAGAATTATAATCATTAAAATCGTCAATACAACTCTCTAAGTTCGATTAATCACATTGAATAGCGATTTCATTAGAAAGTAATTAGTTAACAATAATACAAAAGGGATACCCGGCTCAGTCTGCGATGATTTAGTTTTAAATGAAAGAGATCGATTCCGACTGATGTCCAAAAATCAAAATCAAAATCAAAAGTCATTTATTCAAACTAGGCTGAGAGTCAGCACTTTTTGAACGTCAAAATTACATAAGACAGTCCCCCCAACAAGCCCGCCCTTCACCACTTCCTAGTGCTTTAGCTGGGAAGAAGAAGTGGCGCAACAAACTCCCCAGCAGCACAGCTGTCTGTTATGTTAGAAGAACTTGATTCTACACAATAATAGCATATAACCATCATTCAACGATAAATGAAAATTTAATTAATAAAAAATAAAAAAAATAAATGGTTTATGCAGTCAAGTTAAATAAACAATGATATGAAGTAATTCATATGACCTGTCAGTAGTTAAGCTAATTCTGGTGAAAGAACATAACGTCCGGTGTCTCGAGTGATGTTTGAAATCATTCTACAGTGAGTTTTACAGAATAGCACTACAGTAGCAAGTCGCAAGTACGTGGCACATCCGGTACAGGCATGTATGACTCCTGCCAATCACAATAATTTCATATTACGATGCAGACAAGCTCCTGCTATATGTTTGAAATGCTTATAATCAGTCGACATAAGTACACTCATAGAATTTATGATGTTTCTGATTTGTTGTTTTTAGCAGACGACAGAGAGCGATTGTAGATAGGAAGGAAGAAACGCGACCGAGTGCAGGCACAAACATCCATCTGCGACTCATGTGTTAAAGTTATGTTAAATAACTTCACAATAGTCTACTTCACTCTCTGCGAGTACCTACATTATGTTCAACCAGTACTTTCCCACTTTAGGACAAAGACATCAATCTCCCCTTGCCACTTACTTCTTTATTTGACTTATGGCTCCGTAGCATATATTATTTATTGCGTCAGGGTTCAATAATGGTTTAAAAAGTGCTTATTATTAACAAATTCACGAAATGATTATGTCACCCCTGTAATTGTTATTTGTTTGTTTTGTTTGTACTCGTAGTTATTTCTTAAGAAAAAAATATCCGCAGGCACAGGTGAGTGTCTCGCTTCAAGTTATTAACGAGGGACCTATTATTAAGAATCAGTCACAATAAATAACCTGTCAGTTTTGTTTTACTGTTACTTATTATATTAACGTATACCTAACAGATATTTGATAAGTACATTCATACTGGTTCACCAAGGTATTGTCGTTAGTCATTCTTCCAAACTGAGAAAACCTTTTTGAAAATTTAAAGATCTTCAACTTACATCATGCTTACTAATAGTTTAAAAATTAAGTAGTTAGAATAAGTAGTTAATAATTTACACAGATACACCGTTACGACACAAACTGTGTTAGACATAACCAATGACAAAACAATAGCTCAAACAGTACTCGTCCCCTTTTCGACTCCTGCTGCTACGGTTTTTATCAGTAGTGTGATAAGTGAGGACACCTTGACTAACAGACGGATGAAGTCGTCGGCGGGCACTGTCGGCCGGCGCTGGGCAGCCGCTGCCCGCAGGAACTCCGCACAGTCCTCACCCGTTGCCCGCCGCATGCGTAGTCACCATAGGAGATTAACTCGCATCTGACATGTGATTCTAATGTTAGACAGAGATGTAGAGTGGAGTTACTGGATGCTCTTCTGGTTATGTGGTTGGACAGTACAGGAAATACTAAAAAACTAGGAAACAATGTTCCTATAATGTTACTCAGGCAAGTTTCAGCTAGGGAACATTGTTCCCGTAATGTTACTCCGGCAAGTTTCGTCTAGGGAACCGTGTTCCTATAATGTTACTCAGGCAAGTTTCAGTTAGGGAACATTGTTCCCATAATGTTACTCCGGCAAGTTTCGTCTAGGGAACCGTGTTCCAATAATGTTACTCAGGCAAGTTTCAGTTAGGGAACATTGTTCCCATAATGTTACACCGGCAAGTTTCGTCTAGGGAACCGTGTTCCTATAATGTTACTCTTCCCATAATGTTACTCTTCCCATAATGTTACTCCGACAAGTTTCGTCTAGGGAACCGTGTTCCTATAATGTTACTCAGGCAAGTTTCAGTTAGGGAACATTGTTCCCATAATGTTACTCCGACAAGTTTCGTCTAGGGAACCGTGTTCCAATAATGTCACTCAGGCAAGTTTCAGCTAGGGAACATTGTTCCCATAATGTTACTCAGGCAAGTTTCGTCTAGGGAACCGTGTTCCAATAATGTTACTCAGGCAAGTTTCAGTTAGGGAACATTGTTCCCATAATGTTACTCCGACAAGTTTCGTCTAGGGAACCGTGTTCCAATAATGTCACTCAGGCAAGTTTCAGCTAGGGAACATTGTTCCCATAATGTTACTCCGGCAAGTTTCGTCTAGGGAACCGTGTTCCTATAATGTTACTCTTCCCATAATGTTACTCTTCCCATAATGTTACTCCGACAAGTTTCGTCTAGGGAACCGTGTTCCTATAATGTTACTCAGGCAAGTTTCGTCTAGGGAACCCTGTTCCTATAATGTTACTCCGGCAAGTTTCGACTAGGGAACCGTGTTCCTATAATGTTACTCTTCCCATAATGTTACTCTTCCCATAATGTTACTCCGACAAGTTTCGTCTAGGGAACCGTGTTCCTATAATGTTACTCAGGCAAGTTTCGTCTAGGGAACCGTGTTCCTATAATGTTACTCCGGCAAGTTTCGTCTAGGGAACCGTGTTCCTATAATGTTACTCTTCCCATAATGTTACTCTTCCCATAATGTTACTCCGACAAGTTTCGTCTAGGGAATCGTGTTCCTATAATGTTACTCTTCCCATAATGTTACTCCGACAAGTTTCGTCTAGGGAACCGTGTTCCTATAATGTTACTCTTCCCATAATGTTACTCTTCCCATAATGTTACTCTTCCCATAATGTTACTCTTCCCATAATGTTACTCCGACAAGTTTCGTCTAGGGAATCGTGTTCCTATAATGTTACTCTTCCCATAATGTTACTCCGACAAGTTTCGTCTAGGGAACCGTGTTCCTATAATGTTACTCAGCGAAGTTTCGATACCAATTTACTGTTACCTACTTCTTACTATCTTTTAAATTATGTCGGTTAGGAAAAGTTTGAATACAGAAGATAACAAAGCATATATAATTGTATTAAATTATATCAGCTGTTTTATTATTTTACTAAGCTATACTTACCGAAACACAAAAGTTATATCTTGATTAATTACTAACGGCGACAAAATAATTATGATCATTATCGCCCATCTTTATTTCCGCTATTTCTAGATTAGATGGTAAATCTAAATTTGTACAAAATAGAAAGGTTTCAAAAGCAATTATACTTATAACAAAATAGATAGTACAGTAATAGTTTAATAGGTACTAGATACAAAAGAAATAAACATTTCTTCAAATACAATAAACATTAAAAAGCTTTTTTACTCACAAAAACGAACAGTTGCGTCATAATTTGACAAAAACTGTTTATACTGACAATTACTTGGGTTTTTTTTATAAACTACTTCCAGAGTACTTGTACCGTAACATGGACCTTTTGTGTCTGCCCAGTGAAAACGGAACTTTTTATTAGTATTGGACTTAGTAATAGATTTACAGTATTTTAACACTCATTAACTGATTTTAGCTGTTAGTATCTGAGGTAGGTACTTTCTCTTATTCTTCTGAGGAGGCTTGCGTTCCAGTGCATTCGCTCCGGCCCCTTTGAATAATTCGATCTTGTGAAACAAAATAATATGTTCTTACCATTCGTTAATGGATAGGTGGAACACGACTTGAAATGAAAAACATTTTTAAAAAGTTTAAGTGTTTTGTCGTTTCTTTTGTATCTCTATCCGTGTTATTCGCATTTCGGGGTTATAAATCTGCATGCGTTGTGTGCGGGTGCGGCGCGGGTTGCGGGGTGCAGGGTGCGGGAAAGATAGGGTCGGCATGGTCCAGGTGCGGGGGCGGCAGATGTCAGTGAGATGACGTCACCGTGACCCACATCCCGCTGTTGTGACAAACGCACACCAAACAGCACAATATGGGGTACAGAAGAACCACGTAACTTACAAAATACATCTAACTGTTCTCTCAACTTTTTGTGTATGCCCGTTGTTCTACTCCATCCTTGTTATTGAGTGGCAGGAGCACGAGGCTTACGGCACGAGAACAGTCAGCACGAGCCAAGGGTCAGACGTTAGGGACGCCCGAGCACAATAGTGTTGCAGAGTAATTAATAGTTATGTGGAGGGTCAATTCGGTGTCACCAGTGTGAGGTGTGACCGGGTGGCCGCCACTGATTTACCTTTGTTCTTAATCAATATAATAATATGTATCTACTGTTTGATATCAGTCTATTATTTTACAGAGCTTCCGTCCCTTCTAGTATTATACCATCTTTCCAGACCACTTGGTGGGTACTAAGTCCAGTGACCACCCGGCGCTGCCCGGGACCTACGTACTAGTGGCAAGTTAGGGAACGACTTCAGAATTATTTTGTGTCATGTATCTGTTAAACACGGGTGCATAGGACTTCAGTACTAATTCAGTTAACTCTATACCTATGTTTGCCAGCGGCGAACAAATTTCTTATTTAGGTTATAGAGATATTATAAATTAATAAGGTTGGAACAAATATTAAATTCATTTAAAAAAATTACACATTATACCTACACAAAAAACATTCGTTGCTTTGTCAATTTATGTTAACATTGTTGTATTGAAATTCATCTAGAGTGCAATAACATTTACGCATTAGAAACAGTGATAATTTCTTCTCACAGAGCACTCTGGGCCGCACCACTGCACTGACCATAGCTCACAGAGCACTCTGGGCCGCACCACTGCACTGACCACAGCTCACAGAGCACTCTGGGCCACACCACTGCACTGACCATAGCTCACAGAGCACTCTGGGCCGCACCACTGCACTGACCACAGCTCACAGAGCACTCTGGGCCGCACCACTGCACTGACCATAGCTCACAGAGCACTCTGGGCCGCACCACTGCACTGACCACAGCTCACAGAGCACTCTGGGCGGCACCACTGCACTGACCATAGCTCACAGAGCACTCTGGGCCGCACCACTGCACTGACCATAGCTCACAGAGCACTCTGGGCCGCACCACTGCACTGACCACAGCTCACAGAGCACTCTGGGCCGCACCACTGCACTGACCATAGCTCACAGAGCACTCTGGGCCGCACCACTGCACTGACCACAGCTCACAGAGCACTCTGGGCCACACCACTGCACTGACCATAGCTCACAGAGCACTCTGGGCCGCACCACTGCACTGACCACAGCTCACAGAGCACTCTGGGCCGCACCACTGCACTGACCATAGCTCACAGAGCACTCTGGGCCGCACCACTGCACTGACCACAGCTCACAGAGCACTCTGGGCGGCACCACTGCACTGACCATAGCTCACAGAGCACTCTGGGCCGCACCACTGCACTGACCATAGCTCACAGAGCACTCTGGGCCGCACCACTGCACTGACCACAGCTCACAGAGCACTCTGGGCCGCACCACTGCACTGACCATAGCTCACAGAGCACTCTGGGCCGCACCACTGCACTGACCATAGCTCACAGAGCACTCTGGGCCGCACCACTGCACTGACCACAGCTCACAGAGCACTCTGGGCCGCACCACTGCACTGACCACAGCTCACAGAGCACTCTGGGCCGCACCACTATACTGACCATAGCTCACAGAGCACTCTGGGCCGCACCACTGCACTGACCATAGCTCACAGACCACTCGGGGCTGCACCACTGCACTTGGTACCCTTGTATCTACTGATCTGACGCTTCGCGGAACGCGTGGTCAACGACCCTATTTCTTGTAAATTTAGCACCTTTTTTTGTTGTTTACAAAGATTTTATTTAAGGAGCTACAAGAGTTAAGTACATGACAGACGATTGTAGTAGCATACCTAATTTCTATAAAACATTTACAATAGATTGTTTTCGTTCTATCCAACTAGAAGTTTCTGCTACATGAAACGAATGAAAACTTATTCATAACCGACGAGCTTGCCTGCCTGGCTATGTTCAAAATGTTCTCCAGAACAGCTATTAACAATACCTACCTAATCGGTCTATTCCTCTCCACCTCCACCTACTTCTGATACTCAGAAAACCCGTAAAATATTAAAAAGGTAAGTAGGTCCTCGCAATAAAAACCCTCAACTCTTTATTCCGAGTCCCGTTACAAATACTTAATCGCAGAATACTTAGTTATAGGCTAACATACGACTAACTAGGAGTCTTAGTAGTCTACGACGATGGGTTATAAAAGTGTTTGGGGACGTAGGTGGAAGGTATTCTACCTGTGTCCTCTTACGTTGTTTGGAGGTGAGGTTGTGGTCGAAGAGCGGAAGTGAAACTTCAATTTGGTGATAATATGATAATACGATTATTTGCCATACACGCCTTATAGTTTAGATTTAGATATACTCTTTAACATAGTCCTAAAACTAATTAAACTAGTAGGGACAAAATAAAGTAATGACTTAAAATCTAGTCCGTGCCTATCCCGTGACGGTTGACAAGCAAGAGGGAGGGGCGCTACGGATAGCGCCCGGGTCGTAGCTCAGTGTTGCCACTTAATAAACGAACAACCTTACAAAAACTTATATGAACTGCACCGACTGCCAATTGAGGAGCAGTCGCAAGCCCCTGTCTACCACGCTGCACACGCTCCACACGCCGCCGCTGAAAGTCTTTGTTGTCTGCCACCATACCTGACCACCACACAAGACACAAACAGCACATCTTACCGTTTGGCACTGTCTGAACAAGTGTCCTCTTTAATGACCAGAGTTCTTGTACGAAAGCTAAAAGAAAATCATTAGATTCCTTTGTTCATAATGTAAACACTTTGAATTCTTTGTTTATACGACTGAAGACTCAACATGAATGATTAATATCTTTTATTTCAATATTATCGTCCTCAATATCTTGTTAATTGATTATGAAGTTATTAATGGTAATTACAATTTTAATTAACAGTATATTGAATACTTACACACTGAATTATTGTAATATTATACATACTTACTGTTACATTTTAGTTGAGATATATAACTTGAGTATCTGATTCACGTAACTTAGACAGAATGTAGTCTTTATTTATGAAATGTGTACGTATATGGTCAGTTCCCTCATTAGGGCAGGCTCATTTCAGTGGTCAAGATTCCAACATTTGTATACGATACCTACCTAGTCTGTAGGTAGAAACCTAACCCCTATGAGTGTATAAAGGTTCTAATACTTTAAAGTGTGTCCCAATTAACCGGAATGTTAAGAAATAAGATGATGTATACGTAGGCATTAATTAATTATAAATGATTAATGACCGTATTCCTAGGGAATGATATTATTATTATTAATAGGAAACATATTATTTAAAGGAATGTCATTAGCGATATGTGGGTGTGAATAAAATAATGCTAGCAGGTAGTTCAGTGCACACTATTCTAACGAGCGTGGTGAGCAGTGACGTTGATGTCTACGAGTGGCGTGTACGCATGGGCCACAGACTGCCGCCCTCCTGTGTGGCATGTGTGACATGTTAATTAGCGAGCGAGAGGTTCAAGTTCAGGCTTCGTCTGACCCGCGGTCACTGACCCCGCCGCCCGTGACGTAACAACAACCACTCATTACCTACCTACGCCGATGTCTCCACCTAGACTAGTACTCACGAGCGACGCCGCTCAGACTGTGCCGACTGAGCACGACGCGCTGCACGCGCTGGGTGGTACGTCAATCGTGCCTTCTAATTTAAATCAGTGAACCTTGAGAAACCCAAACTTAAACATGACAAAAACTGGAGCCGCCGACGAAATGAATGGACGACTGAAACAAGTTTTTGTTGAAGATGAACATTGTGAGCCGAGCGACATTCCAGAGCGCGGGACGCCGGGCGAGCGACGCCCGCGCCCGCTTTACATACGACGCCGAGGAAAATCCATAACGGCACGCGGAAAACCCTTTTAATATACGGCACGTAAATAAGTGTAGAGGCGCGGGGGCGGCGGCCGCGGGCGGGGGGGCCGAACCGCCATTGGCCGGCCGACTTGCCCCGCCCCCGCGAAAAAAACCGTCGGAAAAAAGCGGCGCTCGCACGGCAGTGTCTCACGGACGCGCTCGGTGGGCGGACGCTCGCTTCGAAGAGACGGCGCGACCCAGGACCGGCGGCCGCGGCCGCGCCATGCCCGCGCTGGCCCTGCGCGACCAGCCGCTCGACTGCTCCATGCGCCTGCGCGAGCTACCCGCCTGGCCGCCGCCGCACCCGCGGCCCGCCAGCGACCAGCAGCGACACGGTCAGTAGACCAGCCGCGACCGGCGACCGCCAGTGCCCCAGTGTGTAGTGTGTCGCGACCACCGGAGGGTAAACAAACAGTGCTCCCCAACGCTCCGTCAGCTATTGTGTCGCGGCTCCCATTCATAAAGTCAGGCATCTAATTCTTGAGCCTTTGATCCGGTGCCGACCCACGTGCGCGGCTCTCGGGGGTCACGTCGAGGGCACATTGTTGTGACCCGGGAGTCGAACTCGCTATACAAATTGGAACCGATACCAAACCTCAGTCAACTCATTGTAACCAGTTCACTTTGCGCCTAACGCGGGATAGGCGCATTTGTAATGCGCGTACGCAACTCTTATGTGCGATACTTGTCGTTTAATGGTTGGATAAGAAATCGTTAGTGTTTATTATTCGATCGCTGTTGTATCCACGCTCATGTTCGTTCACTCACCTCTAAGGAACACCCCACTACCAAATTAATCCTTATCTGAATGATATATTGTGATTAGTGATGTTCTTAAAATCGCAAACGTTAATTCCGTTCGCACAGGAAAATCACAACGATGTCTATGGTAAGCTTTATGTTTAATACACTGACTGGGATCTTCACATTTCACAGTACATAAATACGTACAATATTGAGTCATTTCAATAGTAATACAAAATTAAATACATACAAACATTCGAAATTGATCGGTTGCATCATTTGCGCTATAAAAGTGGTGCTTTGGTTCTGATATAGCGCAAATATTTTGAATTTGGTTCACCTGGAGAAGAACGTAAACATTTAACACAACTTAAAATCTTGTTAATCATATTAATTTTAAGATTTAAACTTACCCACAAGTGAATGTTAAACAAAAGAGTTTAGTATTCCATTATATGGTGTTCGATTCTTAGTTTTAATCTTAAAATTTCAAGTAGGTACCTACATAAGTTTTCTTCAAATACATTTAGTAATTAGAACACTACATTTCGTTTTATAGAAGTTACCACTCTAGCTTAATTACATCTTACAATAATTCCAGAATGTTTATGATTTTACTTATTAGTAACTCAAGTTGAAACTAACCGTAATTAATTATTAGAAAAGAAAACTAATCATATCGCCTATCTAATTAGGTTATTTAAATAATTTATATTGTGATTAGAAGCTAAGTATTTTCTTACTTGCCATTTTAATTAGGTACTTCTTATGAACTAATTAAGTACTTAAAACAATTTATGGGGATATTCCTTTAGTTTATTATTTTAATTGTCATTCTTTCGAAGTAGGATAATAGTAAATTTAAAATGTTCAAAGAGAGCGTAATAGCTTGAATAGTATCGGGTAACAGCAACAGCAGCCAGTGCTGAGGTGCACATCTCATATAAATAACTGCGAGCAAGTAATACGACAATAATCCCTTATCGAAACTTATGTGGGGTCAGGTGGCGTATTGTGATTTAGCGGGGTCAGGCAAGGGTTGTCCCCCGGGAGCCTGCACTCCCTCCGCAAATAATATTAACTCTCTTTATGCGAGTCTTTTGTCACCTCGCCGTCCGCGCCGCTCCGCTCGGCCCGCTCCGCTCTCGCGCGACACGTCCAGTGTCTACCTGCGGCAACTGATTTGTTTAATATTAGATAATAATGAGTCAACACGTCGCGCCCTCGTACCACCGAGCATGGCGCTGGGCGCACCCTGCTCGATCACACCGATAAACAGCTTTATCGTAATAACATTATATGTATTAAGCAAATCATTCGCTGATAGTGTTTACGATTACATCGACAAGACATGTTTATGACAACATCTCGGTGTCACTCCACGCGCAAACATTTCCCCGCCACCACCACAGAAACGGAACACCAAGTAGAGATCATCAGCGCCACCAATCATCACTAATTTCTTCATCTTTCCCCGAACGCTAGACAATGCACTAATGGCGTTTTTATCGCTCTCCCCACGAATTATATTAAAATTACGATCGAAACGGCATCAAATCACCGTAATGTAATCGATGTAAAATGCGCGCGGAGCCGCTCCGAGGTGTAATTCGGTTGTAATAATGTCATCTACGTAAGTGAATTAGCGGGTGATGGAGTCACGCGTTGTTTACGAGTGTAATAATACGTGTCGGCCGCGTCGCTCGCACGCAGCGGGGTGAGCGGAGCGGAGCGAGCTGCGCGCGCGCATGGGAGCGCGCTGAACTTTGGCATGGCGCACGCAACACGCGCACCTGTCGCCCAAATTGCCCGCCATCACAAACACTGTGTTTTCGACACAACGATCGCATTTGATTGGATTCTTTCCTTTCGTTTTCGCCTTTGGTTCATGCCCCTCGATTACTGATTACTTCGTTTTATTTTTCGACACATTGCGCTCAATAATTCGGCGTTCAATATTCATTCTATAAAAGTTATGTTAATTTGAAATCAAGCACAAACTACTGTTTGTTGTCATAAGTGTCTTAATCCAGGAGAAAAAGGTAGCACAGGTGTGCACTGTGCGCACTCTGTTTAGTCGACTACCTAGTCGCTAATTGACATACCTACCTACCTAGCAGTATAAATCTACTTTATTAAACTTTCATGTTTTTTGTCCACTCCTGCTGAGCAGTATACCTTTATCATTTTGTTTATGGAAGATCAGTACTATTAGATGACATAGATTTTGTGCATTCTGGGGTACAAGCCCATACAATTTTTGGCCATGTCCTTTGTTCAACCGCTCGGCACCTATTATACCTATCTATACTATCAAAAGGCTACAAGCGAACTTATTCCCAAAATTGGGGCTAATTTTGCAACCACGTGTGGAATTAGCTAAGTATTCTAGTAAAACATTTTGGCTGTTTAATTTGCAACAGAACGTAGGTGCATTGTGAACCATGACTTCCCTCTGCACCATGTAGGCTCTACTTAGGTATTATGTAATAGAAACAGTAGCGGTAGTAGACTAGTTTTCATAACTATCCTTACATTAAATCAAGAAATAAATCCGTACAGTAAGCTGATTTTATATCAATACGATAGCTTGCCGATTATAAGGAAATTTAATTAGGTATGTTTTATGTGTGTAAATAACTATACAATTAAAGTATGATCTATTTAATCACAATAGCATAAGTAGAGAGGTGAATACCTACTTTAAGTAAAATTAAATGATGGATAGAATTTTATAACGTTATATAAAACGATGATTTTGTTAGATATGCTGTAATAATTATACATTCTTAAGAGGCTGTTTACGAAATTTTGTCGATTTCGCTTATTTACTCGTCTAAGCTGTACTTTTACAGTTAAAATATTACATTTTCATAAGTTTTATTGCACAATACGTAACATCGTTTCAATTATTATCTAATCAATGAGCTTCCTTTTTTTTTTTCATCGATAATGTGAAATTTGGGTTGTTTTGTACGATTATTTACTGCTAATTCTTCTTCTTTTCGAGAAATGGAACTGAAGTTTATTTCTGTTGTTTAATTTGGACTACAGTTCAAAAAAAATGCACTACATTTTTTAATATGAACGTGGCAAAAAGTAAATCATACATTTTTGAGAAAACTTTCACAACAATACACTGTAATTTTTTAATACCATGTATACGTTAATACGATGCGTAATAATGTTATATTATAAAACTCTTGGAACGGTTTGAGGCCGATAAATCAAAATCAAATAAAAAAAGTAGCTCATACACTGATTTTGATTGAAATGATCTTTCATATGGTGCATTGAAACTCATAGAAATACACTATTTTAACTTTAAAATCGCGTCTATAAAATCACGTAAATCAGTGAAAATTTCGTATACGGTCTCTTAAGTTTTCGTCCTGATGATCAAACAAATGAATGTTCAAAGAACACTAATCATCACTACATAGTATAAAAAAGTCGCTTTCTCTGTCCCTATATAGGTTAGTTTTAAAGATTTAAGCATACGTAGGGATGTATGCTTAAATCTTTAAAACTACGCAACGGATTTTGATGCGCGTTTTTTTAATAGATAGAGTGATTCAAGAGGAAGGTTTATATGTATAATACACCGACCTCCGCGCGGGCGAAGCTGCTGGCAAAAGCTAGTAAAGAATAAAGTAATAAATCAAAATAATTAATTGCATCGTCAAGTAAACTATTTAAAACTGATATGTCTGCACCCAGTCCTTTTATTTATTATATCAGTATCTCTATACCAGTAATTACCGGTAAACAAATCCGACTCGGAAGTATTGTATTATCTCTATAGTGATTATTGTTTAGGCTAGCCCCTCTTAGTCCAGCTACAAAATCTTAAAATAGACTTAACGAACACTTCAACGTATTTCCTAGACGTAGACGGAAAGTGGAGCAGGTATAATAGCTCCGTGACGACGCGTCATCAATAATCCTTTTAGGTTCGCTTTGCGCGGTCACCGCGCGGCCCGGAGCGAGCCGGACCGAGCCGTTGTGGATAATATAAGAACAGTAGAAAAGAACGAAGTTCTGACAGTATTCTTCAAATGCTAGGTACTTCTCTTTTTTGCTCTAAATAATTTGTTTGGGATTACAACGAAGGCATTTATAAATAACCTTAGGATTGACGGCACTCATCTTGTTGATAGACACGAAAATCGATCTACTCTATAGTGACAAATTAAACACAAATTTTTAAAGAGATACCTACTACACGCCACTTTCGAAGTAGTACAAAAATACTATTAGGTTATTACAAACGCTTCTCGTATCTACTGCAGAAATATGTCACAATCACAACTTAGTCACTATACTTATAAGTCATTATACTTTTCAATTAACTGTCCCTTTATTAAGTTTTGTAAGATTTTGACACTGAAGTGTTATAAAGTCAAAGTCAAAGCATTTATTTCAAATAGGCACTTAAAAGGCACTTTTGAACGTCAACATTTACATTAAAATAGAATTGATTCTAGTCGCCCCTTCCAAAATGTAGTTTCGTATGGAGAAGAATGGGCAAGAAACTCCACCGTTACTCTTTTAAAATGATTTAACTACAATATTTAACATACATTCATTGTATAATTATGTGTGAAAACGATACATCCAGAACAAAATTACTACACCAAAATAGGTAAAAAGAATGATATTGAAGCAATTACAGATAAATTAATTTTATGATAGATACATGGTGCTCACATATTTATAAACATTGTAAAAGTAAATATACAATTTTCCTAGAATATTAACAAGTAGGTAAGCAGTCAGTGTGTGAGTTAAAGTAATCACTGAGTGTAATCAATGTCATAGATATATTAATTACGTAATTCAAAATAAATACCACCACACAGCGAGTGAAGTTTTAACTTTTACTGTATCAGATGCAAATTGTTGTTGTTTATGAATTTCTTATAATTAAAGCTTATGTCTTTAAGATTTTTAAGTTTTCGTATAATGTAGGCGACACCCGTGAGAACCACACGTGACGGACTTTCACTGACGCGCGCCATTATATTTATAATTTTCTATTTACTTTATTACATGTGTGTTGTACCACCGCCATGTTTGAATAAAATAGAACTCATTCAGCATAACAGTTTTTAGAAACAACAATTGAAATAAATTTCAAAGTCAGTTTTAAAGCAGGCGGAAAATGGAACATTAATGACATAATTAGCTTTCACAGAAAAACTTATCAATTAATCATAACCTAAAAATATTTTAAATTTTTAACAAGGCAAATGCAATAGGTATGCTGTTTTATTTTTTCATGTAAGTTTAAACAAAAAGTTAAACAGATATAAAAAACCGGCCAAGTGCGAGTCGGAGTTGCGCATGAAGGGTTCCGAACCATTATCTATAAAAACGGCAAAAAAAATTGTCTGTTGTATGGGAGCCCCACTTAAATATTTATTTTATTCTGTTTTAGTATTTGTTGTTATAGCGGCAACAGAAATACATCATCTGTGAAAATTTCAACCGTCTAACTATCACGGTCCATGAGATACAGCATAGTGACAGACGGATAGACAGACAGACTGACGGACGGACAGCGGAGTCTTAGTAATAGGGTTCCCTTTTACCCTTTGGGTACGGAACCCTAAAAATAAACCAAGATAGCTTCACATTAACACAGCGGTCATTTTCCGTTTTTCCGCCTTCCCTAGAAACACTATGTAGCCACTGCGTCCTCGGTGTATCCCAAAATGATAACCCGGTGTAAAATAGGTATCTCCATAAGTTTTATGGCTACTTCTGTCCAATAAATCATCATCCTTGCAATATAAATTAAAATTGATGTGAATGACTAATTAATCTAAACTTTCCTTGCATTCAGTGTGTACTAAATCGTATTTTGATCAGTTGCGTTGATTAGTTGATGTCATTTTGACGTTTTGTTTCTCAGAATAAACAAGTTCGATTTGTAGATATTATTATAGCAATAGGTATTCCATGTCGTATCAAGGTGTGATCAGCGTCAGGGCTCAGTGGGCCCCGCGTCGCCGACACACCGCGTAGATCCGGCAATGATAAGTATTACTGGCTGCAGCCTTACGGATATGGACCTCCATATTACAAACATCCATATTTACTATTCTTTTGTGCTTTTACATGATTATTCCGTCTTGCAGTATTTTTGCCTCTCGTATGTTAATTGAATACCTACTATATTTATTTGATCTTGAATTGGAAGAGTTCTGGCAGATTGGATAATATACATATTTAATAATAACAATAATTCTTCAATCAACAACCAATTTTCTCATCAGCACAAAGATAATTGGCATTAGGAGCACATTTCAAAGCAACCTTTCTTAACGTCGCAATAAACGATTAAAATCTCGACTGAAAAAGTGGATAATTCAAGGACTTTAGATTAAGTAAAATTAAAATACCTCATTAAAGAGAAAGAAGAATGATTGGTGACATGCGTCGTCACTTAAACCTTACATTATTATCATAGAACGAAATATACACAATGACAAAATGACTCAAACAAGCGAAAAAGTGAAAGCGCACAGAACATCTGTAAAGAAATAACAAGAGTTGAAGCCTGCAACGTACAGATAAGTAAAGCAATCACTATTGGATATAGTGACAAACTATTTTTGCACTGACCAGTGCTTAGTGCTTGCTTGTCACGTTGGGAAAATGGAGATAATTGGTTAAATAAATAGATAAGTTGAGAATATGGTCAAAATGAAAATCAAAAGTTATTTATTCAAACTAGGCTGAGAGAAAGCTCTTTTTGAACGTCAAAATTATATAAGACAGTCCCTCAAAAACGCCCGCCCTTCACCACTTCCTAGTACTTTAGCTGGAAAGAAGTGGCGCACAAATCCCCCAGCAGCACAGCTGTCTATTATGTTTATTTATTTATAAACTTACACACATTATCTTTACAGGATGACCCAATACAATAGTGGTTTGCAAACACACCCCAAAGAAATTGAAAAATCAACTTACGACTAATACATAAAACTCTAAATTTAAAAAATACCAAGCAGCACTATACTTTCAACCTGAAGTCAGTCACAAAGTCACAAGAACAATCTGAAGTCAGACTGCAGAATGATATATAATACCTACCTATGTAATAATTATCAAACTAAACCCAAAATACAAGATCAGACTTAACAGAGAACGTTAATATTTAAATATAACTAACAAAATTCAACAAAACTCTTGCGAATTCACTCAGATTGCACGAAAATATGTGAATTCTCTCATGTACTTCGTTTAGTACACATATTGTTTGAAGTAGAAGTTAGAAGTAAGTTAGAAGAACTTGATTCTATACCATAATAGGTAATTAACGAAACACAAAAAAAAACAGCGGTTAAAATCAAAATCAAAATCAAAATATTTTATTTCACATAAACCTGCAAGGGCACTTATGAAACGTCAGAAGCTAGGTGCACGGTTCCAATTTGTCGCTTCCTATGGAGAAGAGCCGGCAAGAAACTCCACGGTTACTCTTTTAAAAATAATTGGGTTTTACAATGTTTTCAAATTACTGTGATAATAGGTATGGGAGGACAGTGCAGGCCTGTCAATAAGTACCAAGTACTTAGAGGAATGAAAATAAAGAATAGAAAATCGTCTATAAATCTAATCTGTAAGGCCTACAATGTTTTCCCATTCACAATATGTAAAAGAATCTACATTAGTAAGATCAACCTATTTAAACAAAGTGACATGATTTCCATGAGAATCACTAATAAATAGGTGCTATTTGAAGCGATGTATAATGTCAAAAATGACGAGAATATGTCAGAAAGTGTAAAAAATAAAAATATTAAAAATTAACATTGTAGTTTGGAAGCAGTTAATAGACTCTCACAAAGTTATGCTGTTAATGAGGTACCAGGGAAGCCACATGTGCAGAAGGAATTAATGCCAAACTTCCCTGTCTTCAACGTAGTCTTTTATCTTATAATATGCTTTTTTGATAAGGACACGTTTGATGTGAGTTTTAAACTTTCCATCGCTAAGTTCTGTAACCGACTTTGGCAACTTGTTATAGAAGCGGATACTGTTTATTAGAAATGACTTGCTAGTTTTAGTTAATCTAAATTTTGGAATCACGATTTCATCTTTACTACGTGTATTTAGATTATGGAAGTCGCATCTTTTTTTGAAAAGACCTAAGTTTTTGCGAACATACAAGATATTTTCTAGGATATAAAGAGAAGGCAGAGTTAGTATATCAATTTCATTGAATTTGTTTCTAAGAGACTCGCGAGGCCCCATTTTATAGATAGCGCGGATTGCCCTCTTTTGTAAAATGAAAACTGAATCTACGTCAGCTGCCGATCCCCACAGCAGAACGCCATAAGACATAATACTGTGAAAATAAGCAAAGTATACTAACCTAGCTGTGGCTACATCAGTCAACTGCCTTATTTTTCTTACTGCGTAAGCAGCTGAACTTAATCTACTTGAGAGAGCTCTAATGTGGGCACCCCATTGCAATTTTGAATCTAAAGTAATTCCTAGAAATACAGTTTCCGAAATAGCATCTAGTTTCTTGCCATCAAGTTTTAAATTTAGCCCTACTTGGGGTACATTTGGTAATGAGAACTTAAGACATTTAGTTTTGTTCGCATTGAGTAAAAGATTATTAGCCGCAAACCATTTCGAGAGAACAGCTAGACTATCGTTGACATGTAAGACATCCGTATCTTTTCTATCTATTCTAAAAATAAGAGAGGTGTCATCAGCGAATAAAATTATATCCGAGAAGTTTGCCATTAGGTAAGGAAGGTCATTAATATAAACTAGAAATAAAAAAGGGCCAAGAATTGAACCTTGAGGCACGCCCATCTTAACTAGAGACCCCGAGGACGTTGCCCCGTTAACATTTACTTTTTGCTGCCTGTTTGATAAATAGGAAAGTACAAGATCAGCAGCTCGTCCACGAATTCCGTAGTGGTGTAATTTACAGATGAGTGTGTTGTGGTCAACGCAGTCAAACGCTTTGGAGAGGTCACAGAAAATGCCAATTGCATCCTGGGACTTCTCCCAGGATTCCAAAATGTGACTGACGAGTTTTACTCCCGCGTCAGTCGTCGACCTACCTTTCGTGAAACCAAACTGTCGACTATGTGTTAAATTAGCCATATATGTCAGCTATCACACGCCATTATACCAAATAAAAATGGAAACTATAGGTACTGTAGCAGAAATAAATAATAATAAATTTAAAAAAGAATCTCAACAGAACTTACAATCTAAATAAAAGCCTCCAGGCACAAAGGGCGTGCCCGCTTACATATGCAATTCTGCACTATGTAAATATAGCTATAACTTGAAGTAACAAAAGTTCAACTAGGACCTTTGGAATAAAATTGATAAAAAAGTTAATACAATTAACAATAACAAAACCATGGTCAGAAAGACGACCAGTCACCACAAGCAGCACCCGTTCATGAGCAGAACGCAAAGATCAGACATCACCCGGTGATCAGTAACAAGATACTTTGATGATTACTTATAGTTTATTGCGCCACTTCTTCCCAGCTAAAGCACTAGGAAGTGGTGAAGGGCGGGTGTTTTGGGGGACTGTCTTATGTAAATTTGAAGTCCACAAGTGCTGACTTTCAGCCTAGTTTGAATAAATGACTTTGGATTTTGATTTTGATAGCGGATTAATTAGTTGATGTTACATGTATATTTTCTCACTGTGAACCTTTAGATATAGTGAACAACGCTGTGGGAGAAACATGGTGAAGTGCTAGCTGTAACACTTATGAGCTTATAACATACAAGACTGCACAATGAAGTAATTTATGTATGTTGATTAACACAATTATAATCTTAAAATAAACAAGTGTAGAAACTTGCGGGGAAAGTAGGCAGGGAGGGGGAGGGGTGTGCACCAGTTAACAACCACCTCATAATTAGATGACGCGACCAACTTATTATAATAATGTATTCTCTAAAATAATCATGCAATTATTTTAAAAACACGAAATACATTTATCTTTATTATAAATCTGAGTGTAACATGCGATGATTATGTAAACACACTCTGTTTCCCCGCTGTTGTATTTAATATTTAATACTGGAGTGTTTCGATCCAATTATAATACTTTTATCGATGCATAATATTTGTATGTTGCACTGACGGGCGAATATTTGCATAAAAGTGGCGCGGTCAGCACTGCCTTGTGTCCACTGTGCCTTCTACTCAGTGACCACACACACTGCGTGAATCTATCGTCTACTATATATCTATCTATCTATATAAATAAAAAGAATAGTTCTGACTGACCGACTCATTAACGTCCAGCCCAAACACTTGACCTAGAAAGCTGAAATTTTGCACAGAGGTTCCCTTTATAATGTAGACAAGGAATAAGGAAGGATTTTTCGTACGTAGGTTTCGTACGTACGTAACGTAGTTTAAACCATGAAAATTAGTGTTTATTATTCTGATTTTTTTAATCCATTTGTTTCGGTGTTTTTGGGAAATCAGCCCCTGAGGGCGTAAAATAGGGGATGAAAGTATAAATGGGAAACCCGTTAGTTTTGTATTTCAAACCATGAAAATTTGTATGTAGCCTTTTGGTTGGTAATTAATAAGTACATGTCTCAGCATTTTTGAAAAATCATGGCAGAAGAGGGTAAAATAGGGTAATGCACTGACCCCAGCGTGGCTTGACCAGACTCGATTAATCGAATGAACCCCAAGATTTGCACTAGCCGATGAAAAATTTGTATAGGAAATCCGTAAATTTTAAAGCTAACCCATAATGTCCCGGTAGTACGCACTACCGGGATTTTGTAGGTTAGCTTTAAAATTCGCTAAATTTAAGCTCGCCCGCAGTTTATAATATAATATTGGCGCCGCAACGGCACCTGTATTTCGCGCTAATTGACATTGACAGTTATTGTTAACAATTAAAACACCCACTTTTCAACTTGCGCAGTCAATCGCAGTTTATTTACTTACTTTGTACTGCTTGCTTATAATTAGTTTAATGTTTGTACGATGGTTTGCCGTTGCACGTACCAGACACCGCTCGACTTAAATTTATTAAAACAGCATCTCGTTGATGTCTTTCACAGAGGCACTCGAACTTTGATAACAGTAATTAAATATAAAAAAGAAGAATTTAAATAAATGCATATTATTTTGGAGAAGGTTAGTCTACAAAACTCCAATAACCCCTGTTATTGGAGTTTTGTAGTATTTACATTATTAAATTATTAAAACCTTTAGAAACGGTAGGGCCGTTTCTAAAGGTTTGTAAGGTGGAGCGCTGTTATAACGTCTGCCGTTCGTAGTGACTTCAGTCCCGATCACAGTCCCGGGTTAGTTCACAATGTTAGATGGGCTGAAGGCGTATAATTGGAGTACCTACTTATCTGTTCGTTAAGTCTGCGCGGTGGAGCGGCGCCCGACGCACGACGCACGCCACAACGCACTGAACGCATCCACTCCGCGACGACGCCTAATTGATGTTTTATGATGTTATAAAGTCAGCACAAGTGCGGCGCTGTCATAACTCAGCTTAAAGTTAAAAGCGCACGCCTCTTGGGCACACTTCCGAACATCGTAACTTTGCGTCGTGCGCACTGCAAACAAGAGCAGAAAC
Organism: Polymixis lichenea; assembly: GCA_949091785.1. NCBI lineage: Eukaryota > Metazoa > Arthropoda > Insecta > Lepidoptera > Noctuidae > Polymixis > Polymixis lichenea. The sequence continues at coordinate 24,468,490 of OX420940.1, read as the reverse complement.
ACTACTCCACTATGTGATACGATTACAAGAAGCAAGACTGATGAACGCCGAACTTAAGGTGGCTGGCTGTGATTGGGTTGTTTAAGGCTTTCTGTCTAGACAGAGACTGTCCCTTCGATCAGTGACTAAAATGAAAAATGGATTCTAAATTCTTTGAAATGTATTCTAAGAAGTTTAAAAAAAGTATTAACGCTAGGAAATACAGAATTGTATTTAATATAAGTCATCTTTCCAAATCCACGATGACTCGAACTGTTTCTCTTACATTTTAAATGACTGTTAATCCGAGTCTACGGAAATGTTCGTATGGTATTGTTATTGCACACATTTTGACGTGCTAAGTCGATCTGATCTATATCTCTGTCTATAAGAGATGTAAGCCTTCTGCTCGAAGTTGTTGAGTGGCGGCGTCGGGAGATTAACTTGACTTCTTGAAGCTACCGATAGAATTAGTAAGTGGTACGAGTTATGTTCAGTTTCCGTTTAAACAAAGCGCACTTTACATATTCATGAGCTGCGGCGCCTTAGAAAGTTACCCACATTCGGATTACAGCATGTTAATCATCTCTTTATTGTGTTGTCTCACTTCTCATATTGTGAATGAAGGTATCATCACATATTAATTAATGAGGTAACAGGGACGTGCTACTGGCAACTCAATATTCTAAGGCTAAGGATGTAACTTGTAGCGCTTCTTTTCATGTAAAGTCCGTTTCATTGCTACTGAAAGGACGGTGCTGTCTGCAGCGTGACTACTGTGTGGTCGTACACATACTACACATACCTAGAAAATTGAGATGGTCTGTATTGACATTGTACACAAAAATGTGGGAGATGCAGGCTGTGTGGTGACCTGTACACTACGTAGTACTGGACAGCTGTAGTATCGTGCAGTGTCGTGTTATCAGTGACGTGTGTGAACTTGTGAGGCGGATCGATGCCGAAGTGGGCCAACGATGTGGGCCAAATGTTGTTCTTAACACGAAGGTCTCATCTGTGGGGCGCCGGCGGGAACGCGGGCGAGCCGGGCAGCGGCGCGGGAGGGGGGTGCAATTAACCGGCCGCGGTCATCGACCCGCGCGTTATCCTCCGATACATGCGACTTATTGTGACGACATCGATCCGTGACGTCACGCACCATTCATGAGCCGCTGATTGTGGTCACTCATCTGTTTCCCTGTCACTCATCACTTGTCAGTTGCTCTGCATATGTCTTCAGCTGTTTATATGTTGAGCCGCTGTTCCCGTTCACCAAGTACTGGTCTGTACCGTACAATAACATAGCTTGTTCTTTGGTCTTCTTATCTTCTGTACCTAATTATGTTTAAACATGTGAATAAGACGTGAAAGCATCTCCTCTTATACATGCTGTGATCCATAGTTTTGCCAAGCGGTGATAAGAAACGTACCTACCTTTGTAGCGATTAGCATAAATACAGTAAACATAACATCGCGCTTGTTGTCCCCAAAGAGGTAAGAAAGCCTTACGCTTACATTTATTTTGCCAAGTATTAGAGTTACGTTTACATCACAACAGTCGATCTTAGGTTTTTTACAAGGTACACTTTTAAAGCCTACAACCGGTTTCTGAACTGCGAAATTGAATTCGGGAACTTGTCAAGATTTACTTTGGCATTACATTTTCATACTCATACAATTATCTATTCAGAAACCGGATGTAAGTTTCTGTTTAAATCCAGACCAACGTTACTGTTAGGCAGTGCAGCCGTGTTCAACATCAGAGGGTCTGGATGTTATGCTATCATTTTGAAACGAAGCCCTCGCTAGAGGTCGTACGATATCAAAACAATAATCAAGATGATGATTGTCATTACGACACAAAACATAACAACACCTGCGTATTGTGTTAGTTTGGACCCCCAGGGATAAAGTTTCTCCGTAATACGTAGATAAAATCAATGTTCTTATGAGTTATATGTTCATTTAAAATATGAGTTCCGAATTAGGCGCTCATTTCGCGAGATCATTATGAACGCATATTGATGCGCTCCGAACTGCTTGCTTCTTAGAAACCGCACGAAGCACGATGCACGTGCGCAGCACGTATGTCGTGCGCGGCAAACCAGATGTATGCACTATACGTGCTACTATTACTGTGCAAGATCATCAGCAGGCCTTCTCACAACTCCAGAACACCTGTGTCGTACTACTATCTAGTCCTCTGTAAGTATCGTTTGATGCACATTAACAGTAAGCCTTGGGTACTTATTGATTGCTGTAAGTACGTGGTACGCAGGTGTGAGTGCGCCGGCGGCGCTGCCTTGTGTCCAGTTCGGCCGCTATTGCCGCCGCTGCACAGTTTTTCTGTCGATATTGCGCTCCGTGATTGATGCTAAGTGAAACCCGCGGGTGTCCATTAACGAATTTTTGCATTTTTAAAAACGCTTGCATTAGCGACTGTAACCGCCGCTTCTCATTAACGCCATTTGCATTAGTAATTACTCGCTGACGTTTGGTTCTGCGAACAGTTTGAACAAGTAATCACTTGTTTATTGTAATCTCGTTGTAGACGGTCGTCTATTGTTTAGTTATCTACTGAATTATGTTCTCCTCGCATCGCTCCCCTGAGGGAGGCTGCGCAGAGGCGTTGTGATGACGACAGTGTGGTGCGGTGCCCGTGTGGGCTGTTGTTGGGACAGAATGCTACACCCGCACTCGAGTGTGTAAAAGCTCATTGACGAGGAGAACTTTTCTGATGAATTACCTTCACGGGTCTAACTCATAATCAGCAGCAATATCTCAGTACGTAACTAAGATACCGATTATAGCTCCATTGCATTTCCATCACCTTTGGAATTGAAAATACGACGGCAGCCGTCGGATCGCGATACGAGTGCGGGCTGCAGGATGCGCTGTGTCGGTCGACACGGACACGTGTAGCAGCACTCCATATCGTTCCAAATTTCTGCTCTGAAGCCTTTCCCGCCCTCCTCGAACTATTTGAAGCGATCTGGCTATTTTTATATTCAGCGTTATAACTTGAGTTCAACCCCAACACTTGGGTTAAGTTATTTCTTTGATATCGTCTGCCGCACGCCGCTCGGCGGTATATTAATAGCTTGTTAGATTACAATAATATTGAAAGTGCGATGGGGTTCATGGGGTCGGTCGCCCTCGCTACTTTCAAATTGGATTTAAACATTGTGAATTACCTTTCTTTGATTCGCGGGTTAGCCAAATGGGGACGATTTATGGAGTAGCGCAGCAGAGGCAGTCCCCGGGGACGGTCCCGCGGTACTACGGGACGCGGGACGCGGGATGCGGCGCGGCGCGGGGCAGTAATTCACGCGCGCGATTTACTGCACGTCCCGTGAGCGATGGCGGACGCACTGACCCCACTTTAAATGGAAACCGACCCACGGCCCGGGCCGGTGGCGTCCGGCCCGCACCTCGTTTATACTCTCCGGTTAATGTGATCCTATCTTTAAACCTCCCGGAGAGGGAAATGTTTGTTTGAATAGAAGCGGCTGTGTTCTCCCAAAGTATGAGTGGTGAGCGGTAGGTACTCCGTTACCGTTCGGTCCGGTAGCTTGTTACTTCCTAATCGCGAGATAATTTATTTATTAAGGTTATACCTTCAGTACAGTAACTAGTTATAATTATGAGCGGTTCATTTGTTCAGCGGTAAGTACAGTTAGTGGTCGTCCTGTGCTGTGTCCGCATGCCTGTCCTGCCTTGCGTCGTGTCCGCGCGAGTGACGCCCCCTCGTCACCACGCGCACCACGTCGTGATACATTCTGTTCAGCTAATATATATATTTTAAACAAATAATGCAAGCATTCTGTAGGGAGTCGCGACAGTCGTGTTATGCGCGTCACGTCGTGTGCCTTGTACTTACGCTTCCCGCAAATTTGGTGAAACATTCAATTTGGTCAGTGTTTTATAGTAACGGTTGTTCTTAATGCGGTCTGTAAATTTAACCGGTGTTGAATGGCTGCATGTGCCAGTCACAACCATCTCGCCCCTTGTTACTTGAAACTTAAACGTAACTGGCAAAATGTGGGTGTAGTAAAAGGTACACCTCAGCCTAATCCTTCGCGAAATACAGGCGTCATGGTATATTATGTGTAGGGATCGGATAATCGGATGCATATTTACCTAAAGTTAATTTTTGGTTACGAAAATATGGAAGCGGCTTCTTAAAATATTTTTTTGTACAAAAATCCTGGGATGCCAGCAACACCGGGAATGCATAACTAGTCAGTTGTATAGTATGGAAGCGACATCTAAATGATTAGGATTGCATAACTATTCAGACGCATATTTATTAAAAAATTAACCCCGATGGAAATTTGGTACCTATACCTATGTAACTAGGGTGTAAGTCTGTAAGAGTAGGGGTGGTGTGTGTTAGTAAAAACATTTTTTTTACATTAAATTAAAAAAAAACAACCTATCAACTTTAGGTGAATATGCATCTGAATGTCCAATCTCTAATTATGTGTGTACAAAACCATAAAAGCTGTTATCAAATCATGCACAGCTAGCGTAGTCCGACGCAGCTGACTTCTCGGATCGCATCAGAAACGATTAGTAATGTTCGCTAGGCAATCTTGTAATGTTAGTGAGCTCGTACATTTCGTAGCGATGTGTCTCCCCAGTGAGTGCTCTATGTCCCTCAGACGAGTCAGGCAGAATCTGCTCGTAACTTAGATCGGCTTGTGTTTCAGTATAATTCAATCCGCAGTTCGCTGCGATGTATGCGCGCGCGCACTGATCTCTATCACCGCCCCGCACCCCCCTTTCCCGCTAATGACGCAATTACTGCATCATTATACCAACTGTCCCCCATGATACACACACACGTGTAGCGCCTACGGCGTACAACTTGTTAACATTTCGCGACCATTTGCTTTTTATAACAATGCTCAATTAAATTATCAAAACTTACCCCTTTTTATGTAAATGTCGCAATGAATGAGCAACTATACATATAAATATCATCGTTACATTATGAATAAAACGTGCTACATGTCATAACGTCTATACGTTCAAAGTGATCAAACTGTGTCAAGTCGTGAAGAACAAACCTGCATTAACTACAACACAATGTGATGCACGCGATGCATGGCACATGCTGTTGCCAACTCCAACAAACTAAGTAAAGTGATCCGGCTCGAAGGACCACTTTATGATGGAGTATTGCAACAGGGCTGGTTCTTGAGGTATTTGATGGTGTGAAAGCAGAAATAAAAAGGCAGGCATTATGGCGTTACATGAGTGGAGCAGATTTTATTTCAGACTGAATGACAGTAGTTTGACATTAGGAAACGGGAAATGAATTATGAATAAAAAATTAGGTTGTTGAAGTTCATGCTGCTCAAATTGTTATTACTAGTCAAACTCAAACTCAAACCATTTATTTCAATTAAACCCTTTACAGGCACTTTTGAATTGTCAAAAAGTCAGTTTGAGAGGTGAAGCTAGTTGCTCATTCCAAAACGTAGACGACTCAATACGACGTAGTGACGACTCAATCAACTACTTGAATGTCAATCTGCTGAACAATACAATTACCAGCTCTTCGTAGGTAAAGCTATATGCTCTCGTAATTATTCGAATCGGACAAATGGAAATTTAGCAAGTAAATTATATCGATGGGCCGGATCCATATTATTCGTCGATATTGTTATTTATTGTAGATCTCCAAAATAATTCTAACCGTGGATAGCCTATTATTGTTTTATCAAAAAAATAAGGCTACCAATTTAATATTCAATTATTAGTAATTGGTGTTGCCCGGTAGTCAGGCGAGTAGTGCCACAATTTAGAATGTATATTACAGCAATAATTTGGCGGAGGTGGGTCGGCCGGGTCGCAGTCGGTACGGTACCGCGTACGTGTGTTCTATTAGCTACGTGCCGGAGCCGGCCGCCCACTCGTTTGACGCACAATCATCATTATAATAGCGATGATTTCGCAACGGTCAGTGCACAATGCGTGCTTTGTTGGTGACGACGCGACGGCGCGGGCAGCTGCGCCAGCGCACTGCACACTCGCGGCCGGTAGCGCAATGACAGTTGAATGCGTGGGTGTGTAAGACTGTGGGGCGTCCAGTCCAGCGGCCGCGAGCGCCGGTCAGCTCCGACCCATTGTGTAACAGTTGACAGTCGCGACCTTGCCCCTCGCGGGCATTCCGCACATAAATATCTAAATGTCTCATCTTACACAATGGTACCTCACGTCTAAAGAAAATCTGCAGGTTTCGGTTCAGGCGTCTGTGATTGGTCCATTACTTTCATAGAAAACTGTTAAATTGGTTACATTCGGTGACACGTGCGTTGCACTGTGGGAGCACGTGGTACGATTTGATAAACCTTGTAGGTAAGGGTGGCTGTTCCTCCTGTAGTTGTATTAGCTGCTCTCAGCTTATCACTTATTCTTGGCTGCTGGCTATCTCTCATTTATTCTTGTATGTACTGGATCTTTTGTATCTTAAAATAAATCTATTTTGCATCTTAACTATGGCAACATTATGAACAACATATTATGGCAACTTTATTAAGGCAAAGCGAGAGACTACACACACTGGAGCCAAAATGAGGATCCATCATTATCATCAGTGGCAGCTTAGTTCCATCCACTGCTAGCTACTATATGTATTTATAGGCATCCTCCCTCTTTTGCCATGCTTCCGTAATTTGTGTAATGTCGGGGTAGTTGCGTAACACACATAAAATGACAATTGATCGCATTGGGTTTCATTTTGACAGTTCACCCACGTTCACTGCGTCATTTAAGTTGTTGAGCAGATTTTCCTATGAAGCATATCGTTGAAAACTCTCAGTTTATGATTGAAAGTGTGTAACGCAATGAGGATGATGGGCAAAATGTGGATTATGTTGATGATTTTATATGAAAATATTGTTGTTCATGTTGTGTGACTATGATTAAATGCCATAACCAAGCATTATTTTGTTGTTTCAGTGTCGGGTCGCGGTGACGTCAGCCACTACTTCAACACACAGATGGTGCTCGACCTGAACGGTATGTACCACTCTTACTCATTATAATATTAGTGCGCGAGTGGAATACACGCGTCACAAGCATTACGTGTGTCTTGTGACGGCAACTCGGCACCAACACGTGAGAGTTATGGCTTCTTCCGGTTGTAGAGCATCCCTCGGGCGCGGGCGCCGAGTAGTAGTCGATTGGCCGCGCCGCCGTTACACGGCGAAACAAAATGACGATATAATTAAATTAATTTAAATTCACAGCTGAATCGGTTTTTGTGCGGCCGCGCGGCGACACCGAAACATTTCTAATTTTCGTCTAGCTTCGTTTTTTATTCGCGTTAATTACGGGATGAATGGGCCGGCGGGTAAAAAGCGTGTGACGGCGGTGGCGGGCGCGCGCGGGGGGCGGGGTACGCGTTTTTTGTGATGCGCGTGCGTCACGGAGCTCGCCGCGCATTGTGCGTGCCGTCCCGCGTCCGCGACGGGCCCGTACCGTACTCACTCCCCAGGTCAGCAGAAAAGCTCCAATCTGTACAACGTTTCCCCAACAGCTCACGCAAGCACTGCTGGTACATGACAAACACATCAGCAAAGCGCGTTCGAGCTGTCAAGTGCACGACTGTTCCGCTGCACTCAAAACTAAACACCGGAGATAATGTTTCCTTCATCGCGAGTAGTAAGTGATGGGCCTTCTGTGATCTCGTTCTCTCTTTTGTGTACCATCACACCATTATTCAAATCTGTACCAACAAAAACTCCGGCGATGACATCGAGATTTTCCATCTGTCACACTCCGTGCTCGTAATTCTACAGTTTTTGTGTGACAGTATCCTCTTTATCGGCGCTTTATTCAGAGATTCGCTTTATTACCTCCACTGAGTGCGCTGATAAACGAGTGCTGTTACCGACTGCCGTACAAGGCTTTTCATTCGATTTCGTTAGTTTTTCAAGTGATCAATCATTTGAAAAATTTACTGGAATTCTTAATTGCCAGCATACGCACTCTCGTTTTCACGATAGCATCACATCGTACCTATGTGCATGCAGTTGTTCCTCACACATTGAGACTCCCAGACACATTGAGTAGCGGCACGGTAGACAGTGCTTGAGTAATCGGTGGGCGCACGAGGGCGACGCAATCGCGTCCCAAGTCGCGTGACGCAGCAGCTTCCGACCTAAGTCCGCCGCCGCCCTGTGTTCACGAATTATACCAAATTATAGCCCAGTTTGTTATTCTACGATACACGACTACTGGTCGTACGTGCGTATGGGAACCGTACTCATTGCTCCAGTAGGTATGTACCTATAACTCCATGCGTCAATGTTGTGAAGGGGTTCTGTAAGAATGTACTGCTTTACTGATGATGAGTTATCAATCAGAAGCAAAGTTAATATTGGCCCCTCTGGTCGTTCTTCGCCATTTTTTCCTCCACCTTTCTGACGATGAACCGGGTGTGACTTTACCCGACGAAGTGTCCGTATAGTTGTAGTGTCAGTGTAGCATGTGCCGTGACGTCACAGCCGCACCGTCCCGTGTCCGAGCCAGCCGCCGGAGTCCCACGCACGTACGAGCTCGGTCGATCACGACGAGACGGTTCTCGTCCGAAACGGTTCACAATAAAACGTTGCGTCACTGTCAGACTTTAAACAGTTCCAATAGCAAATAGCTTATGCAAGTCGAGTTTCTTATGTCACCGGCGTGCATAGATATCGAGGGATCACAAGTAAGGCAATCACATTTGCAAGTAGACATGCTTCCGTGTGCTTGTCCACATATCTGTTGCACGAGATTTGATGAGTTCCAAAGTACGTGCTGCGGACACCTAGTGTTAGTCTCTCTGGGTTTCATTGAACCACTTGTGGATCAGTGTTCGTTACTCTGGTTATCTTGTCAGCAACCCATTTGATATATTCACTTGTTTTCTAATTAACTTCATCCAAAACCGCCAACGGCTATAAATGCTGAACGAAGTATGAATGCGCGCGGATTCCTCAGCTCGGTGGCTGCTCGACATAGCTCGCTGTAATTTCCTATGTAAATTTAATCACTCGAAAGCGGGCATCTCCATGCCAGTCGCCTCGTGTGCAACCCGCCTAGCGCCTGTGTAAGACACTCGCTTGTTGAGCGCCGCGAACAGGCCGGCGACATATTGAGCTGCGACACCTTACGCTAGCAACATAGCTTGTTTAAATTTGCTCATTTAATTTTTGGGCACCTATGTATGAACTTGTATTACTGAAACTTACCAAAACAAACTAATCGTATCGTTCGCGAAATAATCAGTTAATAATAACAGTTGCAAAAATAACTTTTTGTGAGGTTAAACTTGTTTTGAAGAAAAAACGTTAGCCCGCTGTGTGATATCATTGGAGAGTTGCTGTCGTAGACAGTGAGGGACCGCGCACAATCGTATTGTAGTTGTCAATGTTGGTATTACACGGCTTATTACGAACGGCCTGGTGTCGCCAGGCTCACGGCTGGGTCGCCGGCGGGTCACGCACGCGCGGTTTTTGTACTATGTGGCTAGTGGAGGCTATACGGTCTGGCCCACACGCGAATACCAAATGTCAGAGCGTGCTGTGATCAAAGTTTTCCTAGTCCCGTTCTGCTATATCCTTCAGGATTGTCTATAACAACAAAGGGTACAGTCTCTTCCTTGTCTTACAAACCTCTTGGTCTTAAATAGCTTCAAAGTGATAATTGCACTGCGCCCATACACTTTAGATCTCGACCGTTATGGCAGCTCAATGAAAATACACGCGTTTTTGTACAGCACCTTATTTAGCTAACTGTAGCCACGGTAGTTAGGACACGCGGGACTGGACTGCACTGCACGACCAAATCGGTTTAGACTGAACCCACGCCAGTAACGGTGATTGGTTGGGTTTATTAAAACTTAAATATAAAAGTTGTAGGTGATAAGATTTTAAACCCCAGACTTGAGAAATTTTGAGAGTTCTTCCACGGATGTTGAATTTTATATTAAAGTAAGTATGGCATAGGGCTGTTACCACGGTGATTATTAGTGTGCGCGGTAACTTAAAAAATTTCACATTTTCTAAAAGTTAATCAAATGAATTCACTTTGTCCCCACCAGTGTTTCAGTGCCATGCTACATGCGTCGGCGCCGGCGCGGCGTAGCAAGCTCTAACAGTTCAGTCGCTGTAACATCTTACTTCAGTCTGATACTGAGCATGTCTACCCCTGTTTAACATTTAAGTCTAAAAAGTAATTATTAATGTTCCGCTCAAATTACTAATATTATGGCCAGGGTAATAGTGCGTTACTTTGTGTAGTTTATAAACAACGCTCGTTATGAGCGGCGTGTACGCACTGCGCGCTGCACACGATACTGGAAGTGTTTTAGTTTAGATTAATTACTTAATTTATATTTCATACATTATTCTATTATTGCTCGGTGCAGTGATCTTTGAAACTGTGTGTCGTTAACAGATCAAATGACAGAGCATATTGTGAACTTGTCACCCCACTCTTGGTGAATTTTTAAGATGCCAACACTATGTGCTGCGCAGGTGTGCCGTTTGAGCATAGGATGGGTAACAGTTTAATTAAGTAGTTGTAGCTCGTTACTGCCGTCCGCCTGTTCAGCAAGGGGATTACAATAATACTTGGCATGGACAACTGACGCTAGCTTTACTGAAACATTTATAATCTAAGTATATAGGTGCCTCCCACACATAATAATATTATTGGGAAATTTTCATTCAAGTTCCAATATAATTCTAGGAAAGCGCTACTAATTGTAGAAGCCATCTCGGGAAAGTTTGAAATTCTTGTTTGTCTTTTTTTGTAACTTGGTAGGAGGAAGCGCGCTTTACGCTTCCCTAATGTTGATCGGGTAGTATGCTATGCTGCTGCCACACTGCCGCTACTGCCCGGGCCGTGTGGCGTCGGCGGGCCGACACTCATCAACGTCTCTTTAAAACAAAGTTATGACACGCAACAATGTTCCCAACAAGTGCACGCTAGATAAGGCAACGTTATCATACGTCTGTAATCCGTCTTGTGTTCATATCATGAACGAAACTTGTAAGCTAATTACAATAATGATGCATACATGCATATTATGAACCACGCGGTTTCGGCAGTCGCTTCGTTGATAGGGCTGCCGAATATGATAACATACATTTTTAGCGCCTCACAAATGCTTACTATCTTGCAAGTGTTTCGTTCAATAGTGAGTATAAAAACACTGTTCTCGTTAAAAATGAATCCCAAAAAGTATCCTCGTAATTGAATATAAGTACGGTTAATGGTTCATATCCCATCCAGAGATGGGTAGTCACCCGGGTTAAAACCCAATCGTGGGTTAAAAAAAACCAGTTATCACCCGTTTCATTCCACCCATTGGGTTGTTTGGCCGGGTGAAAACAAAATATTTTATTTTTGCGTGATACGGCTGGTGTGCGGGGATGGCTGGAGATGGGTAATCCCGAGGATTAAAACCTATTAGTGGGTTATAACCCAGTTATCACTCGTTTTATTCCACCCACTGGGTGGTTTAGCCGGGTGAAAACCAAATATTTTAGATTTGTTATATTTAAATATGTAGCGCGCTACGACCAGTATGCGGGGTGGTAGGACGAAGAGGGAGAGAGGGTCCAGTCCTTCCCGACTCAAACTGTCACTTTAGTTTATATAAGACAGCGTTGTGAGTGAACTTTGTTATAAACTTACGACACGGACCTGTTATAAGTATTACGATCTATTCCTGCTTTTACCTGAATTACTTTGGCTTGGACACATTTACCACGGTTATACTAATAAATAAATCATTTATTTTGGACCAAACAAATGTATGTACAGACGCCAGCACATCAAGCTATCCCAAACTGTAAAATTTTCTCAATTGAACATGAACCTTACTCCTTTGCAATAAAGTTGAAAAACTATCAAAGAAATTTAACAGATTGGATCGGGGTAACTTGATGTGCTGGCTTTTGTATATTTCATAAAAACTGCCTAACAGTTTTTCGGCAGAACGATTATCGATTATTGATCATCGCGATTTAGACGTGTTTTATAAGGAATTTTTCACTTTTTCTATAGAAAATATGAAAAATTATAAACTAAATGTTGAGTTTCATTATTTTTGCGATAGGACACACCATTTTCAAGATATAAGCAAAAGAAAAGTAAAAAAGATACAGTTCTGTATTTGTACCCGAAGTCGACTTCGGGTACAAATACAGGACTGTATCTTTTTTACGTTTTGGTGTGAAATTTAATTCATGACAACTAATTTCATTCCCACATTTGTAATCGCGTTTAAAAATAATCAGGTTTAGTTAAATTAGTCAAAATTTTAGGTAAAAAACGTCAAATTCAGAATAGTAAAATTACCATTTTCACTAAATTAATAACTCAATAACATATTAGTGCTGTTAAACTAAAAAATAGTTAAGTTGTGTCACTTTAGTCAATTTTAGAATGGGAAATCTTAGTTTGACAGGAATAAATAAAATTTTGGTGATTTTTAGTGTAGTTTAAAGTAATTTGTGACAAGAGAATTGGCACCATTATCTGAGTATGGAACAAATAGGTATCGTAGCAAACGATGATAGAAGATAGTGCAAGCACCTAAAATATACAGAAATCTTTTCGTCTCATAACAGACGTTCATACTCTCAGACATCCGAAGTTCAGACTGGTTGGCTCTACTGTATTATGGGTATACAACCATTGTTACGTAAATAAAATTTTGAATTAAGTGATACTAATCTATCGCCTAGACAGAAATGAAAGAGAAAAAAATAAAAGTGCTTTTTGCAAAAATAGGACATTGGACTAGATGGCTCTGATGTCGAGTATTGTTTTTGAAACCCATTCACTTTGCAGCGTACTTATTAGACCCCCAAGTCCAAGGACTAGGGCAACTTGATGAAAGGACTAGGGCAAATTGTATAGGTACAAAGTAAAAAATTCAATTTCCGATTGTGACTGTATTTCCGATGCAAGTGACGATAATGATTAGGTACGGTTAATAATTCGTTGCATTTTTTCTAATAAATAATAAATGTATATGATTTTGTGTTCAGGCTGTTATTTTTGACAAGCTAGTAGTGGACTGTACTTCTCACTAATATATAATTAACAATACCCATTTTCACCCAGGGTTAAAACCGGGTTAAAATCCAAATCACCGGGTTATTACCCAAATGGGAAGAATAGGTTTTAACCCACTACCCATCTATCAGACCCATCTGTGCCCAGTGTTGTTTTAAAGGCATCAAAACTTTGGAGTTGCGTCTTGTTCAACCCCCGCCTCCTGCGCACGCGGCGCACCCCTGAGCGACTCATTGACGGCGCCTCGTCAATGGCTGCGTGCGTCTGTAGCACTGCAGCGCTCTACAGCAGAGGTTAACGCGCTTCTTAATTGCTTCTATAACATTAAGTACGCGATTAGCATAATATTGCTTGTGTTACATTAATAATTATAATTAGCATAATGTGGCCGCGGTTAGACGCGCCGCTGCACCTTATTTTAATATTAGTTGTTACGTAACGGCCTTCACAGTACGTACTGCTCCATTTGTGATAATCACCAGGGTTTTAATGAATCAACGAAATTAATTTACAGGTTTGTACGTTTAGTTGCTATATGCGTTTCGTTTGAAATTAATAGGTGAATCTCCGCAGATGCGATGGCTAGGGTTAAGGTGAATGTAGTCCACATTTTTCCCATACAAACTTCGGGAGTGTATTACTCCACTGTTCGACAATATACATCCAAAATTAAACATGGTGTGGTTTTGTCTCATTATTTATATTGTCTGTATGGAAACAGAATACTAAAATAAAAAGGTATTAAAAAGTTAGGAGCCAACAAAGATTCGTTTTTCTTGCTAATTTAACCTAACTTTGGGCGTGTTCAAGTAATAAAATAGGTGTAAAATCTGAAATTCAAGTCAGTACCGACAAAGCTCAATTATCGAAAAGTTCAATAAATTTTATTGGTTATTGATTTATGTAGTGGTTTCTTCATAAAACCCGATCTCCCGAAGGACTGTTCTTAATTTTTACGCACCTGTTGTACTATAAATGATCCTGCATCTCACTCAATAAAGTTGTACTTGTAAACTAGCGTCTAACTGCTCATCACTGATACTACCTCTGTCGGACACGATGCCTGGTGAGACAGCGTGCTTTTTACCCAGGCCCATCATTGAGTTCGAGCCCACGACTAGGTTCGCCTTAAGGCTTCCGCAGCCAATTGCGACGCGATAGCGTGACGCACCTCTAGTAAAACTATTTTTTTGCATATAAATTGTTCAACTAGAATCGCGTCGTGCCCTTTGTGAAAACTATTAATTTAAAACAAAAAATATTATTAATAGGAAATAGAGCACGCATAGAATAAATAATACTAATTTCAATGGATCCGTGACATTTCTACCTTAGCAAGCAATTGCCGTGACTTGCTGTCACCGAAGAACCATTCACAAAATATTTATTGACCAATGTTCACAGATGAGCATGTCTATCGATATACTGGCGAAGTAAAATGCCTATTTATAACGAATGGATGAATGGCGTCTGCAAACAGAGCCGGGTGTTAAAGTTGTTTTAGTTATAAATAAGCAAACGTGTGTATTCTTGCTTCTCATTCAAATCGTTGCTAATTACATCTCTAGTTATTAATTAGCATTGTTACACCGTTACTCATTTAAATTGTTAAAATATTCTCAGAATATTCTTCTTTAATTACCTTCGGGCAGGTTTTCAATAGCGGAAGGATTGTGCCGATGTCCGTCTGTACAACGACATAGTTTTGACTTATCGTTGAATATTGCCATGAGTGAATGAGGATAAAAACACGGTGTCAGGCTCACGTGCTCCCTATTAGTAGTTCGTCATTAGGTGTCGCTCGCAGCCGCCTCCAGCCTCCCACGGCTCCGTGCCCATATCAACGCCTGCGCCGGCGCAGAGCCTCTGCGATCAATACCATACTAGACACTGGTGCTACTTCACACTACACTTTTTCAATATGTAACAAAGACAAAATAGATCAGCCATTTTTCAGATTAGCTAAAGTACGTATATCTTTTATGGGATAATGTGTTAAATGTTATAACAAAATACCTTGTGATATATTGCAATTAGATGAAAAGAAATTTAAAACTCATATTAAAAGTAAACTTTGTAAACAAGCATATTATAAATCCGAGGATTATTTACAAGATATGAATGCTTGGAACATACTGGTCCTGCTCCATAGGACAATCTAGATTCCAGACAAAATCAAACTGGTTGCTAATTGAATAATGTATAATTAATTATATTTATGACATTGATTTACAATCAGTGATTACTTTAACTCACACACTGACTTATTACTTGTTAATATTCTAGGAAAATCGTATACTTACTTTTACAATGTTGTAAATATGTGAGCACCATGTATCTATCATAGAAATAATTTATCTGTAATTGCTTCACTTTCATTCTTTTTACCTTTTACTTTGGTATGGTAATTTTATTCTGGGTGCATCGTTTTCACACATAATTATATAATGAATGTACGTTAAATATTGTGCTTAAAACATTTTAAAAGAGTAACGGTGGAGTTTCTTGCCCATTCTTCTCCATAAGAAACTACAATTTAATTTTATTACGAAACTACATTTTTTTGTTTTTGGAAAATAGAATTGATTCCCGACTAGAATAAATTGTATTTTAATGTAAATGTTGACGTTTAAAAGTTCCTTTTGTGTGCCTATTTGAAATAAAAGCTTTGACTTTGACTTTGTAGCTACATGTGACGTAGCTCCTTAAGTACACAAGTGAGCCACATTTATAATTTTCCTAAAATGCTCACCACATTACAATATTGTGAGATGTTCCGCTTAGTATGCTCGCCGCAGCACTCGCATTAGTCGAGGGAAACGTGTGAAAAGCGAATACCAATGTATTTGAATGTAGTATTTAGATCAATCACCTCTGTATGTGGCTGACTGTCATACATGATGCGCTGTTCAAACATTAAACAGACAGTAAACGTACGGCTGAGATTTATTCAATGTTTTACAAATATTCGAAGTGAGTTAGTGAGGCAATATTGATGTTACGCGGTATAGGCCAATCAAATGAATAAACATTACCCTCCTTCGGGGACAGTCGGGTAATAATAATATGATGACATGTGCACTTGACCCTTTCTCTCATTACAATAGTAAGCTAGTTCGTTCAAACGTGTTATGTTCTTGCGCCTCGCACCGCGCCGTGTGCTGTGTTCGCGCTCAGAGCAGCTCCCGTCATAATGAGTTGCACTTGTGGTTGCAAGACATGCTACATGTGAGCGTCTTGTGTGTAGCGTTCAACTATGATATACTGTTGTTATGCTCGACGTATAACGGTTACACTGCACCATCTTTTCGCCAATATGTCGCATGATCATGGCGTCGCTTGCGCACGCGCATATCAATTGCTTTCTTATAAGTTTAGTGATATTATTATGCAGAACTCGCGCACCAAATTCAGTTTTGTATTTCATTATTATGCACCTCGTCCATATTTTATCTCTTTCATTTAAATATAATAAATGGCGTCGGTTCAATATCCCTATCAAATCCTTTAAAAACCACATTTTGTTTGTTATTCCCGGATGTGCCCGGTATTATAAGCACTGCTGTCAGTCTACTGTGAGATATCTTAACAATTGAAAATGTTAAAGAATTAGTGTGAAGTTGGACATAACATTAAGGTAATTCCGTGGTGCACACGTCGACAACAGTTAGTCTCTTATAAGGCGTTTTACCGTTGGCTGAAGATGCGCCACTAGTTTTTAGCAGCACATTTGTGACTGAAAAGGTAATATGTAAATACTCCGCGAATGATAACCTGCCAAGTGCCACAGCGACATCGACAGGGCGCGGCCACAGGCCAAGACGCAGGAGGTTCAAGCGACGCTGTGTTATGCGAGTACAACTGCCGCGATCTTAGACTGGATCTATTTAATCTAATACGGGATCTGTACCAAACAATATCTTTATGATATTATGTGCCTATACATGTAATAATTGACATTGCGTGGTCCTGCTGAATTGCGTCACTAACACTTGGGAAGCAGCACGTAAGTGAGGCGGAGGACGGAGGTAAGACATAAAAAGGAGGTATTGGACATAGATCTACCAACATTTAAAATTAACTCGATCATAACGTTCGTATATTCAAATAACAACCGTCATTCATAATCAGCCAATGGCTGGTATTTCACTAGTAGTATTATAATTTCGTAGTACTTCACTCTGTTAAACAATACATTTCCCTGTCAGTAGCGAGCGCGAGCGCCGCAGCCGCGCAGTGTGCGCGGAGCCTACTCGCTGATTACTAATTAATCGTTCATTTGCATGAGCCGTGTACGGCTTCACAGCTGGAGAACGGAAAAACTTCTGCTCCTCGATATGGACGCGTCTGTTGGTACCTACCTACCCGTGGATGCCTGTGGCATAGCACTGCCACTGCCGGCACTCGGCACTCGTGAAAAAGCGGACGTGGAGTATACCGAACTATTGTAAGAGGTTTACAATTGGTAATAATTCCCCATAACGCACAAAACTTTATTGGTCCTCGTATTTGCATGCGTCGTCGTCTACCTGCGCTCGCGCATCTGCCTGATTTTTTTCCCTCAGCTCGTCTGTCGAACAATCGCTTGCATATTTCTTTCTATTTCCATTAGTTTTTGTCGTCGCCCGCGCCGGTGAGACGTGAATACGATTTTTTATAGTCGAGATTTATTGGAAAACGTGCATTAGGATCTATCGGCTACAATGCTCGGATGCTAATGGCGGTATTAACGAGGCGCGTTACGTGCGCTGCGCGGGCGCTGAGCGGCCGCTATGCGTGTGCTCCCAGCTCAGACGACACTACTCTATGTTATCAGCTCTTCACTAGTTACATTTACATTGTTAGTATGGTTAAGATTAACATAATTATAGTTTTTAAATTTTTCCCAAAAAGGGATCTTTGAAACTCTTAATTTAAAAAAGATTGCTCAAAGGTTATTATGCCTATCTGGTGCCTTATCTGCACAAACAACTCTCGTTTCTGAGTGCACCTTTCGCCTAACATCGCACAATTACTTGAACGACGTGAAGACCCCGCAGCCGGCGCGGGCTGGTGGTGCCGCCGCCCGCCGCCGGCTTACTTCTCTCTGTGACACTGTGCCTCTCCGCCCAACGCAACGTCCGACTGGGAGATGCCACATTAATATGCATCGACTATTATCTGTGTGCTGGTACGTCTCCCGCTCCTCGCCATGCTAATGAGAAAGTCACAATGATGAGCATTCAGCGCTTCTGCGCAGATGCCTAGCGCATCCATTGTTCTCAAACCGTTAATGTGTTGACGGCGTCTGTATACTTTTTATCGCATATTCGATGACTGCAGACTGAATAAGTTACAGTATGCACACTTACCGGTACCGCTTCAGAAAAGCGTCAGTTTTCTAGTACTGTGTGCTCTTTGTGCTCTGTGAAACTTTTTTGAACGATAATATAAAAAACTTTGAAAGCTCAAGATAAGGACAGGACGCCTTCGCTCCTACCTGGTCAGTGGTCAGTTGGTGCAAAAAATAGCTTTTTGGTCAATGTAAAGAATTCACTAGCTGATCCCTTTGCATTTGCAGAGACATTTACAGCTTCTTTTTCAAGGTTCCCATGATATCGCTATTTAATACTCATTTCATGGTTATACTCTTTATTTTGGTAATTTATTTAACGGAGTTTCTTCAGTTATGTCACTAGTCACTGTGCGCACTAATTGAATAGACGCAGTTATTTAGTAAACATATTTCTTGTACAATTATAATGTGAAAGAGTTAGAATGTGTTGAGTGACAGGACAGCAATTGTAATAGTGAGGCAACGCGTGCGGCAGACCAGCAACTATTTGTGTTACAAAATGGAACCTGACTGCAACGGGCGGAATAAGATTAATTTGACTGAATGGCATGATATTGTTAAGAAAAGTTTTGACTTTAATAAGGTAATCAAATAGTTTCTTTCCTGAAAGGTATCATCGGTATAATATCTTATTTTCATTTGAATTCATAGTTCTTAATAACGATAATTTCCGTATTTCTGTCTGTATATGGGGTATCTGTATGAGTATGTAGTAGTTTCAAGTCTGATGGGATGGAAACACAATTTTTGTGATATCGTATACTTAGATATACTCGTATATTTCAATCGCAATTCGCAGATATTGGTCATCATTAACATTACTAAATTATAAACTCATCAGCGGCCTTTCAGCGCCTGTCGCGGCGCTCTTGTCGCTCGTCTCTCACGCGACGCGAGCTCACACAAGCAAGCTGTGCGCTAAAATAACGTGTACGTTATAGGTAATAACGTTTGAGCTATGACGAGTGTATTACAATAAAGTGGATGATATAGTAACGGGGTGCGCTATAAATACGAAACGGCGCGTGCGCAGCTGCTGCGCTGACCTTACCGTCCAACTATACTCCACTCCCTAATGTCAAGTGACGAGTTTGTGGGCTCTATGTTACGCCACAGGGACAGAGAGACAATGTTTTCAATTGAACAGTAGCTTTATCACATTCCTTTGTTTGGCCTAAAACAAAGCTTTCACCGAAATCAGCTACCGATTCCACAGTTTTGAATATGGATATTTATCTAAAAGTAATACATTAATACGCTATTATCTGTCTGCAAGGGTCCGCCGCGCCGTCCGGAGCAGTCTGTGGTGTCCACAGGTAGTCAGTGCATTGTATGGCTCCGTGTGCCGTGATTGATACCTCTCTGCAAAGTCACACAAAAAGCTTCCTAGCAAAAAATCTCCGCAAAATGAACGTATGCAAATCCTTTGTGAGCGGCACACCTGCAGCAGACCCGACCTTCTGTGCTGGCTCTTAAAGCTCATATCAGCTCACACGTCCGCGGAATATTTTTTTTGTCGCGCGTCGTGTAGTGTGCGCCGCCTCTAGACGCGTCGTAATCTACGATCTGCGTGCGCTCGTAAATTATACCATTACAATATTCCCGGATTCAAAATTTCTGAGAAACTAACAAAATTGTCCGTCCGGGAGACTTGATCGATGGATTGGAACAGCCTTTTGGTGAAAGTTACGATTCACGCGGTAAACGACTTATTTACACGGAGAACGTTTATTTAACAAAATTCAATAGTTATTCGATAAAAAGAGACTCTACTATTGAAATAAATTCGCTTTGAAAATGCAACCTGCTTTTTAGCATTATTCGTTAAATAAAGTATGAAAACATACGGTGCGATAGCGCGGGCATTGCGGGCGGGTCCGCGCACTACGCGATGGTCTGCGCCGTCTAGTAGAACATTGACCGTGACATTGAGCTGTTGTAACATTTATAACTAAGAGCACGTTTGTTAATTCATTATGCACATAATTGTAAGCGCGGCTACGTACGCGGACTAATTACATGATTTGCATATAGTTAGTAATCCGAGAGTCATTCAAACATTGTTTTGTCTCGAAATACACAAAAACTGTGCGTTTTAAGAACTTGAATGTTGAGAGAGCAGCGATGACGTCACGCGATTTACGCGATAACGTCAAACTGACGCGAAATAAAAAGTTATCTGTCGGCGGATCTGCGGCCTTCTGAGTGGTCTATGAAGATGATATTAGCTTAGATAGTGACGGGGAGCGCACCTAGCACAAATTATACAGGGTAAGTTTTTATCCAGTGCGCAAACTGTAACCATGAATTCAGCATATCAGTCTAGACCCCCAGCGCAGAAATTTTTCATCGGTTATACAAGAAGAATACCTACGCTGTTAAAATGTATAGAACAGCTGATTTTTTTTTTTTTGTATAACCGACGTAAAATTTCTAAGCTGGGGGTCTAGAATGATATGCTGAATTCATGGTTACATTTTGCGCACTGGATAAAAACTTATTCTGTATATAAAATACACTGACGAGCGACAGGCAACAAGTCTCAAATAGTCTCAACACTACAGTCTTCTCCAATAATATTTTAGGAAACGGTTTCTATGCGCCTACAATGCAATTTGGTGGTCGCCTACAATATATATTATCAGGAAACTGATGGACAGACAAAGAATACTTGGTTGTTTCAAATTTTTATAATCTGCGTGCGTCGTCGATACGACTCCATAGCTCAATAAGTAACGCATTGATCGTCACTGTGTCGCTTGTAGGTAGCAGATCACTAACAGATCACTAGGTACTCTACAAACACACTGATAGAATGGTGAACAGTAGGATAGAAGGTCTAGTTCACACAGTGGACCTGACCCGTTACCGGCGCACGCACACATGCGCCTGCGCACACGGCTGTAAAGGTCGCGCCACCCCAGCGGTACAAGTACCGTTACACACCCCCCACACTCCGCGGGGAAATCACCTGACATTTAGAGTTTTTGCGCTAATCGCGGGGTGAATAATGTATGTGCCCTAGACTGGTCTAGCCCGGGGGTGTCGGGGGTGGGGATGACATTCACAGACTGAGCTGCGCGCGCGCACCATTCATCGCTGCACTCGACAACATGGAGATTGGTGAGTCCCATTACTCATTAGTTCATCGCTTTTACTGCACTCCGCAAATGATGTCTCTTCTGCCCGTCTCGGCCAGACGGACACAGACTCACAGGTGACAGCGTCATCGCACAGCCGCCTGGTTGTCCTATCCCCACCGCTCAGCTCTTTGCCGCCGACCTCCTGCTAGTGAACAAACTGGTTGGTCCACAAATAATCAATTTTGCTAATGTTTTTATCAATTCATTGTTACGATATCAAACGGACCCGCTTGGAGGTGTCGCCCGCCGGGTTTTTCGACACATATTTTACGGTAATTTTTTTAGTTAACGTTATAATATATTTTTTACAAATTAGGGATAGCAATTACATTCGTCGTGTCGGAGAAAGCAATCGTTGTAAAAAATCAGTCGGTTTGTGACAAAAAGACGCCGCGACTTTCTAATTTATTGCTCGAGCGTCGAAGGAAGCGTTAAAAAATACAATAAAACAATACAAAAGTAAAAATCGCACAAACGTTAGTGTGCGCCGTTATCCGTCCAGCGGTCCAGTCGAGCCGTCGCCGTCGCATGGTCGCTACACAATGAGCGTCGTAAAAGAAAGCACCGTCTGAATGGTCAGGCCCAGCGCCCATCGCATGTTTTAATAATCCCCTCATTATGCAATGTGCGATAAAAAATGGGGAGCGTTTTTTAAAACTTAGTAAACGAGGAGAACTTTCACGCGAATCCTTTTAAAAATGCATCGACCAAGTGCGAGCCGGCCGCCAACACTACGGCCACAGAGACGCCCCGGCCCGGGTGGGGCCCGCGTGGCCGATCGCGACACGTAATGTGTTTTAAAGTGAGAAGTCGGGGCACTCGGACACTCTTGTCAAACTTTAAGTACGTGTATATAGTTCGCTAGAGTCGCGGGGTCGCGCGCAGACTGGATTGTACTTGATCCACATAACATTATGCATGAAGGGCGAGGGGCGAGGGTGGCGGGGTGGGGGAGGGTGACCTTTCGCGAGGTCCCGTTACCGGCACCTGCGCGGACGTTAGGGTCCCGCTAGCCGCTCCCGTCACGCAGCACATCCACCGCGCTGCAAAGCGGACCGAGCGCTTTAGGAGATCACTCAACTTGAACCACTCGATACTTTGCAATTACTTTTTTTGGACAATAAGGTTTCACAATGTACTCGTGCTCTTCCAATTACTTAGCGATGGCAACAAATATTAAACTGTTCTTTATCGTTCATCACTCGATCGCGGTTACAAAGAACGTTTTGTCATCGCCATCTTTTTATGAAATGTATAATAATGCATAGAGTGAGCTCCACTATCGCTTGCAGTTCCGCTGCAATGCTATCTAAATTGATTGGCTTGATGCGTGAGATCGATCCGGATCAAAACCGGATAAATGAACGAGCCCCGAAAGATGTAATAGAAGAAAAATGTAATGGAAAGTTGTTACCTGTGCTCACTGATTGCAGTTTGATCATCGTTTGAGTACACAGAGTACATCGGAGAGCTAGCCCTGCGCGTCACCGGTACCGTTGTCTCACCATAGTGACAATGGGCCGGTGTGGGTAACGTCGGCTGCAGGCTGCAGGCAATAGGTTTCGTGTGCGGGAATCAATCAGCTGGCGTGTAATGCCCTCCATTAGAATACTTACATTCAAATGACGCGCCGCTCCCACGCGCCCGCCATGCGCGTGCGCATTCAGACGCACTATCTTATGAGCCGATACATTCCACGAAGATGCCTGTACGAATATTATTAGTATGAGGAGGGGGGACATTATGTAGAAATCTTCAAGATGAGTCGAAGGGGTTCAATCGGCATTTCGAGTTGTCTAAATACCTTTCCTGTTTCTGTATTCATTAAACGTTCAGAGCTAGGCACAAGTGTATTGAGTGCGGACTGTCTGCCGGTAATAAAGTACGATCGGCCTCGACGTGGACAAGTTGCCGCCGTCATCGCGTCAGTAGCTCGAGACATAAAGTTTATCTCGCATTCAAACAAACGAGTTGCGTAATAGTTAGTGAAGTGTGTACAATTAAGTGGTCGGAGTAACGGGACCGATATCGGGGGTGAGTGACATGTGTTGATATTTGCGACGCGTGCCCGCGTGCACCTGCGCGCGCCGCGTGCGACGTGCGTGCCGCGCGGGTCAAGGTCGCTGCATGCCACCTCAAGTCACAGAAAACCCGCTTACTAAAGAATATTAAGACCGAAGCAAGACACTCCCGGTCAATTTTTCGATATCACCAAGACTCACCTTCACCTTTAACCTTAGATCAATGTGTGGACTCGTGGTGCAGCTCAGGTAGTTAGTGTAGGTAGCTGGAGACTTTTCTATCCTAAGACTGTTCTTGACTCTTCTCTGACTACAACGACATTGTTATAACTGCTAACCGTTACCTTATCACGGATGACGTTTTCAAAGTCTACCTTCAGTGCTTTTGTTTTGTACTGTTTCACTTTCCGTGCGTGAGCGTCTCCTTAGGCCTCGCTCCCCTCCCCACCCCTCTCCTCCCGCTCGGATTGAGTTTAATGAGTGGACGTGATCCGATCACGGTGCGCTTCATTTTTATACGCGAGATATTTCGTGGCAAAGGCACGTAACAAACCAATGTCGTTAACATCCACGCATGGAAATACGTTCGTTCGACTCCAGACATATTGTTTCCAACAAATTACTTTTGAATTATTGTAATACGCACCGGCTGCTACCAATCGCGTTATAACAATAGGGTCATGTCCATAATAAGACATAGAACGAAAATAAATATAAAGCATGTTACGATCGGGCCGGCTCCCTGCAATGTCACGTATGTTTTCTGCTGATGTGTCGCGCCGCTCGTTGTGGACAGTGCAGTCAAGGGCGGTGGAAGGATATCCTTGATTTGCTCTAAAGCTCAAGTCGCCGGTATGAGAGGGGAAGGGGTTCAATTTGCCGGTTCCATCGCGTGGGTGTCGTCGCGTGACACTCGGAATGAGCAGCGACGGATTCCGGCGGCTTGTGGCGGCGCCGCCCACGGGTAAACAACCACAGCGCCAGACGCATCAGACGCATGTTACGTGTGCTTCTCTTTTGTTCAAGTAACCCAAGAAAGCCCCTTGGAAATACATACACGGATACATTTCGATCAGAAGAGTGTGATCTATCTCGGCGACACATGCAAAGCGTAATGTTACTTCTGCAACCATTAGTGGTAAAACTTCGTTAGTTTCGTGGCCCGCGTCGCCGGCATGTTTCCGGCACATTCCCTAGTCTATCTGTCCAGCGTCGTCCCTGCTAACGGGAGTTACCGTGCCGGACGGCTGTCATAAACATGCTCTTAGCGCTGTCCGTCTGTATGTAACGTCGCCCGAGGGACGCCGGTCGGCTGCCGCGCCGGTCACAACTCTCGTATATCACAGACGAATTCGACAGCTCAGTGCCTCATTCTGGCGGTCACCGTGACCGAACTGATGGCATACTTACGTTGTCGTAAATATGCGCGCAGGCTGGCTTCTTAGTTGTTTTGAACTGTTACTTTTTTTGGAACAAATAAATTATTAACTATATGATACGCCTGCTTTACTGGTATGCTGATGTGAGCGGCTTAACTTACACCACACACCACTAATCTATTTTGTATTGTTATTCTCCTCAAGTCTGGTCAGTCTCTACGCTATAAATAATCACGCTATTTGCTATGGGGGATGAGTTATATTGCAATTTGTTGACAGCCATCTGTCAACCAGTCTTGGCAAGAGGTACGTATCGTATTACCCAATATGTGGGTTGTGGAGTTCAGACAGGCAGACGCTCCACGTAAAATACTGGTATTCAGCTGCGCCTGGTTAGATTGTAAGCCGACCATAACCTAAGTGGAAAAAGGCTAAGCAGATGATGATGTGATGAGTCTCACCAGTGTAAAGCTTTTCAGCCAGTGCTATGTTAGAAGAATTCCAGTCTTCACATCTTAGCCTTCACTTACGAGCTGTTAATAATATTTTTTTGTATTCGCTAACCATAACATCATTCTCCAAGTGCTTGTCAAAAGAATTCATGCTCACCGTGTAAGTGAACACGATCCCTTTTTGACAAGCACTAGTGTCTACTATGCAGCATGCATAAGTAGACACCAATAATGGATAATGTGCTGTGTGGGGGATAGTCCTATCGAAAATATTCACTTTTATCTGCTCTCATCATCTGCCTAGCAATTTCTCAACAATGTTGGAGTCGGCTTCCAGTCTAACGCGACTGCGTATCTGACCTTCACATGATCTGACCAAGATTATGTCTGGACTTTAAAAGTGACTGTGACCTCTGAGTTTGTTTCGGCCTTTCTTCTCAGAGTAGTCAGATAGGAAACGCCGACCTCATCTAGTTTAAAAAAAATATGATTGACGTGTAAAAGTGTTTGTACAAACCTACTTACAGAAATAATATATCATTTATCACAACCCAGTTACTGGGTATTGGGTAATACGATACCCCTTGGTAAGACTGGTTGGCATACTTTCGGGCTTCTGACGACCTGTACCGACTGTCAAAGATCCACAAATGACACCTGGGACCAACGGCTTAACGTGTTTCCGAGGCACGGAGGAGTCTTGGTATGTACAGCAATGGTCACCCATCCACGGACCAACTGCGGTAAGTGAAGCTTTACCTAATCGATTGATCTGTGCGGCTAATATTACTTAGGCACAAGCCCCTCCATTCCCTTATCTTCGTTGTGGCATTAAATATTCATTAATTTAGTCTTTATTTCATAAAGCTAGGTCAGGTACTTTTGAAGATATTGAAGATGTTCTAACTGACCCTTTTTCTTTGCGGTCCAGTGCAGTTGTTAGTATTATTAGTTAGAAATTACAAAATCTGGGTTTGAGCTAAGGACCCCATCATGGGCCTCGTCTAAGATTTTCAATTTAGTTCTGTCTTTTCCTATTTCCATCCATCCTTTGCCTTCTACTTGGGTGATATTGTCGATCCATTTGTAGTTTGTGAGGTCTGCCAACTGTCCTCTTTCCTTCTGGCCCTTTCTGTTTTGAGTTTTTTAAGGTCCAACTGTTAGAGGGGGCAACATGACTAGTCCATAGCCACTTCATTAGCTCAGAGCATGTTTTAATGCAACAGTTACCTTCGTCTTGTTTCTAATTATTATTTCACTTCATAAACTTTTCTTATTTTTTAAACACTCCTTTCCATCGCCCTTTGACAGGTCCACAGCATAGATGTGACTTTGTTAGGTTACGTTTGGCGGCCATATGTGAGACAAGGTAGAAGACAAGTTGATATTTTTGTGAAAGACACTTGTTTTCCTAGATATAAGTAATGATCTACATGTCTTGTCTAGCTCTTGATCTGTTGCTTTAATCGGCCTCTCTTAAATGTTCGTTATTATTTTGGCTTTATCACCATTTAATTAGTTTTTTTTTTTTTAACTTTGCCCCACACTAGGAATTGCTCCTGTATTGTGGGTGCGTTTACAAACATTTAAATTCACATACACTAACAACCAGACCCGGAACAACTACTTGTAGGTCATACAAATATTTGTTCCGTGCGGGAATCGAACCCGCTACACGCAGCATAGCAGTCAATCGCTTAACCACTGCGCCAACCGTGCTGTCAAATTCTCTGACGTTTTCGGAGAAAATGACTCATCAGCAAATTTGAGGTGGTTGAAGTAACTGATGCCTATTCTGATAACATTTCCAATTAAAGTTTTAAAATATTTGTCCTCAATAAATAATCGTGGTGACAGGGGATCGTAATCAGCGTATACTAGCTGGGCACGCCTCCTCTCTGGTAGTGTTAGTGGGCCGTACCCCACCAAACGGGCTCAGTGCGGGTTAGTAGATGTCACATGCCTTCGAATTTTTAGTTCACTCACGATGTTTTCCTTTACCGTTTTGAGAGCAGTGGTGATGAAATATTTGGGTTTACTTTGTTTGGGTTCGAACCCACGACCTACAAGTCGTAAGTCGCGGCCGTCACCACTGTGCCACCACTGTTCAAGGCTCCATTTTTGACAGGGTATGTCCGTGTCTATCACCTCTCTTTACCTCAATTTTGTCCCCCCTTTTTTCAGTTTCAATTTACTAGTGCTCTTCCGGCAAATATTTCTTACGATAATTATGTTCCTTTGATTGATACCGCACGCTTTTAAAGCTTCCCAGATACAGTTGTAGTTGATACAGTCAAATACCTTGCTGTAGTTGACAAATACGATATGGAGAGGTCCTTTCAAATTCTTTGTGTTTTTATAATCTACTCTACAGTTTTGGTTTGGTCTTCCGTCGAGAATCCCGAACGAAAGCCAGCTTGTTCCACTGATTGGTAGGAATCGATATTTTTGGTTATTCGGCGAAGCAGATGTGAAGTGAAAACTTTTAAAATACTTGGTACGAGACTGATAATAACTGAACACTTTGCGCCACTAGGGGTAACTATTAGGGCTACCCTTTCAAAAATAGGGGTGATATTTTTGATATAATTTATGACCATTTTCTTCATTAAGAAACTCAACCCAACTCTATAGAAATACAATTAGTCTCCCCAATGTAATAAAAGAAAACTCTGCTAGCTCGATTATATGCTGCTACTTCCCGTCACTGTCGTTTACATGGCAAGTAGTGGTCTATGAATTGGTGTGCGTTACCTAAGTGAAAATATTAAAAAAAACAACCGACTTGAAAAAGACAACCGTGAAAATATTAAAAAAAAATAACACTGCAAAGTAAAAAAATTACTTTTTTTTTTTTAGTTTGTCGTTTTTAATTGTTATTTATCGATATTTCTTCTATTTATGTTTTCACATGTTGAATTCTAGATAGAAACGTCTATACAATATGTAACAATACCCTGTTGTTCCTTTTAGGGACGTATACACTTACCCACAAGCACAACATTTACGAAGTTATAATTTAAAAAATAAGCATTGGCTAGTCGAGAGTTCAACATCAAATAACTATTAAAATCGACATATTCAAAAAAAATGTTAACAGTATCTGATTTTACAAGTATCCTTATTTCGCATAATAGACTACGAGCTTGGCGGCTTTCTTTGATCGAATCAAAATCAGTTAAACATTACAAATATTCATAATTAAATATTTATTTTAATTATTTTTGTTAAACAGTTTTTATAAATGACATGCTTTATTACGTATGTATACCGATTCTGAAAACGTGGGTAGAAGGAACAACAGGGTTTTTGTTACATATTGTATAGTTACGAGTATGTTCAATTGATTGTTTAATTGTTATTTTCATTTTTGTTATTTCGTTCAGCTTGATGGTTTTGGTCAAGCTCCCTATAGTAACAAGCCGGCTTGGGGGTCAACTATAATGAAAATACATTTAATAGTACAACGATGTAATACATTAAATAGTTAGTGGAGCTAGAACTCATGTGCCTGCTGCCCTTTTTAACATCGTCATGATGTAGTCGTTATATCATTCAGATAGTAAAGTAATTCACCAGTGGAAGGCGATGACTCATGCAGTCCAGTGTACTCCTCGGCTTACCGCGGAAGCCACATCGCTCCTATTAGCATTGATAATGTCATGCAAAACACTTCACCCAAATCCTCCAACCCGTTGCCCGCCGCCTGCGCCAGGTGCTGTGACGTCATAGCTTACATTTCTGTCATTTTATTTGTGTGATTATTAGGTGACACACATGGTGGCTTAGCTAGAGCAATCCTACAAGAATATCAACACATGAGTTCCAGAGTCGGATCTCTCTCGTTTGATGAGTTAATGTTCAGGACATCCCATAGCTTAGCACCGCGACTCTCGACACGCTCATGTATCCAAACTGAGAGAATTCATTATAATATCTGACCCGCACTTGCACGCCGTGGTAATTAGCCGACGTGTAAGCAACGCACTGGGAATAAATTACGTCTATGAATAATTGTCGAAATATTATAATGAGCTCGCCATTTTCAATTATCCGGCGCGCGGTAATGAGCTCACATAGTGGCCGCGGTTCCGCTCCGAATGCGCCGCGCTGGCGCACGAGTAGTCTTACTGCGAGGGGGGGGGACTCGACACATGCTAATCGACAGCTTGTACCTGATGAAGTTAATATAATTTAATTACAAATCTACGGACGCGACGCGTGACGCCATAAACTAATCGCAGGAAAGCGACGCGATTTACAGCAGCGACGAGCGAGCATACATACTTTATCAACTTTAATTTACTTCACTGTTACAGACGGTAAATAAATAATGAATTTCTAGACGTCGGCCGATTATAATTTAATGAATTATCATAATAATGCTTAGTGTAATGTGTTGCGAGCATAATTGGCGTTGCTCAGTATCGCGATCGCTAACTGTGCCAGTTGGCTCTGCGGCGCACGAGTGTGTGTCACAATGTTCTCTAGGGGCTGTAGGAGCTGGTGATAGCCCATTTGATTCATTTATTACCAGCTTTTGCCAGCGGCTTCGCCCGCGTGCAGGTCGGAAATTATCCCACAGGAACGTACTACCGGGATAAAAGTATTCTATGTGTTAATTGAGGTTATAATCTACCTGAGTGCCAAATTTCATCCAAATCCGTTCAGCCGTTTTTACGTGATTGATTTATAATGTTATACATATATTAGGATTTTAATTTATCTGCTTAAATAATTGATATTTAATAAACTAAGCAGCTAAGATGGGGCGGCATGTACAACGCCACAAGCGCGACTGAGTTCCCGAGCACTGTCGATCATTTAGCTCACTTGTAGTATAAGTTTCATCTTAATCTGTCAACGCGCTGCGGTCAGGGGAGGTGCAGTGTGGTTGCCACACTTGCCACTCTTGTGGTTTTCATCCTCCCAGGTACTGCCCTCGTCGCGTGGGGTCAACTGTATCGTTTTTTTTTTGTTCTTATTAGTTCATGTATATCCTACCAAAGTGTATCGTATACACCACAACCAATCGCTGGTTTCCTTTTAGTTTTATACTTTTGTCACCTATGTATTTTACTGTGTGTACATTAATAATAAAATAAATCAATAAATAACCTCTACTAGTTGGTAAGTACTGACACTTACAACAGCTGTCCCTTCATTCAATTACTCTTTGGTCTAAAGGCCACCTTAAAATCACTAAAGAGTAAAATTTTTTTTTAGCAGACTGTTGAAATCTGCTAACCATTTTCTATAATTGGAAGTAGGTATCGAAACCACACAGAACAGATAACATTTTACGAATGTATGTACGTACTTACGTCGCGTGTGTAGGCCGTACCCACTAATGTGTTCGTAGATATCTATAACAGTTCTAAGTATTTGCAATACATACTCCACAGTTGTGTACGTAACATTAAAGGCATCTCTTAATTGTCTGAAGCATGCACGGCTCCATGAGTACCAGTACCTCCCTCTATGGATTAGATCGGCGGAACTATTTGTAACGGTGGACATGATCTAGACACTGTCTCACTAGTGCTGCTCGTAGCCGACATCTATACTTTGTGCTCCACAGCGTCAATCAACATCATAGCTACCACGCTACAGTTGTGATACAGTAGTACCTACATACTGTGACCTTTCGTCGCGTATCCCGCCGCGTGGCGCGGGCACTCAGGGCGGACATCACACGCGCCGCCTAATTTACACACCATTCATTATATTTTACGAGTTCAATTCACTTGGTGTTAGACGAGTACACTTTATGTTCATTATTATAATACTACGCGAGTGTTGTCTTACTTTTTTGGGGCTACTGCATATGTTTACGCTATATGAATTTTGGTGTACTACACTGCAACGCGTTTTGTGAGAAGTCTCACATAGGCTGGTGTTGTCACTCCTTATATAGCTGCTCTTTTTATTTATTTATCACTCTCTCTTATTTACTTGTCGCTCTATCCACAGTCGTACTGTTAACGTGGTTCGATGTGATGTTTCATCAAGTCACCCGTTCTTGTAATATTATTAAAGCCTGCGAAGTGCAGTCAACACGGTAAACAGGTTTTGCATTGTTTTCAAATTCTAACTGATCACATTTTATAAAACTGTTATCGATCGATTTTTCGGTCTACAAGTGAATGGTGAGTAGGTACGCCGGGAGCCGGGAGGCACTCGCTAGTGAACTGCGAGTAGCCATGCGTGCTGTGCGCTGTGTCGGCAGCGGCAGCGCATTCCAGGGGCGAGTGTTTATTCCGCTTATCTGAATTTTAAATTGTGCCGAAGTCCCCCACTGGCCCTCTCGCCCCGCTCGCCCCCTGCATCCCGGCGTCGAATTCCTAGCGGTCTCGCCAATCCACCCGTAAAAACCCAATCAAGTGGCCATTTTTGTGATGCGCCCCGCTTTGACACACGATTTCACTTTCGACCCGCGCCACTGTTCCGCACAACGCATACAAAAACTTTAACAAACCGTTTTATTTTAGTTTTAGATCGCTGGTGACAGTGACCGCTACCGCCGCGCCGCCTGGCGACTGTTGCGCAACACGCCACCGACTCGTTACCGGATTACTTTTATTTGTTAGATCGTAACGCGACCGTCACGATATTCAGAGATGTTCCATGAAGCTGAAAATTAATAATTTCTCTTTACCTATTGCCGAATCTGAAATCAGAATTGACTAAAAAGGTGGCTTCTATCTGAACATATGTAGGTGGCGTAGCGACAAGATCGTCTCGTTCGTGTGTGGTGCGGTCACAGAGTCCGGCGGTGCGCGGGATCCGCTTCCCAGAACTTCCAATTTGTCGGTCATTTGATTTAATGTTGGCGTGGGAACTGCCGACGCGTGCACGGCCCGGGATCCGAACCGGCGACCGCCGCTCATTACGATCACTTACCGCTGGTGTGTCTGTCTGTGCCTGCGCCGCTGCTCTTCTACTTCATGTCTCGCATTCTGTGTTACAACTTGTCTAAAAGGGTCGTAAGAAATAATCAAAACTTCGCACTAAACATAATGTTCCGTAGAATTAGCCAATGATTCCTTATAAGACTATTTGTATGAGATTCCGGTCCCTATTTCTCATTTAGAAAGATATTGACTGGAAACTAATAGGAATAGTAAAAATTTAGTCACGTTAGAAAATTGAGAAACTAGGATCTAGTCGCATAATGATCTAACTTGATTTATTGTAAGAATTAAATTAGAAACTCTATTGTATCGGTCTTATCCTGTTTTACGTTTCTATCAAAATACGTATGATAGCACTAAATGGATTGCGAATGGGTTTCAGTTAGTCATCATCGCGCAAGAAGTTCCACACCATCACGTTCACGCGCGGGAGTCAACCACTCTATAATCATTTTATGTCTGTGCATACACTTTGATTAGACAACTGTAACGATGTTCGGCACTTTAGGGTCCCCAGTGCAGTGCTGCGTATTGCACTTGTTGCTCCATTCTTCCATGATTTTAGAAAAGGCATGCGATATGGTGAGCTGAGAGATGGCCTGCACGCGCCGTACCGTACGCACGTAACGTGCACTTGTGCAGAGCTCCACTACATCACTGTAAACTGAGCTGACACGCCTGACAAAACGCTCCATGTGCAGCAATTACACGAAGTAATGAATTGGATCAATTATCACTTGCTCTTGTTACAAGTGGACCTACGGTGCTTGCCTATATGCTAATGTGCTTGTGAGTACCGTCGGAGGAACAAACGGGCGGGGTGAGGCTGGACGGCCGGCGACAATATCGCTGGTCTGCGCACGCGCCGTTCTGCTAGCCGCAGCGCCGCCGCGCTGTGGCACACAGGTTGTGTTACACCGATGGTATTTACGAGTATGAACGCCAAGATATTCACATTCATGGTACAATAATTATGTCGCACAGCCATCAATACAAACAGCCCTCGTGTGCAGGTCACCTGTAGCGATGCTCGTAGCATCATGACTGCTCTATGGGATAGTGTCAAGTGTGTGACGTGTGTGACGTATACTTGGGCGCTATCAGCTCACTCAGGTTACAGTCAACATTTCGCACTCGACTACTTTGACGGTTGATGATATTAAATTGTGATGTAATGTAATGTGAACTTGTGTTATTATTGGCGTGTGTGTACTTCACCGAATGAGCAAAGTTTCAACCTGCAATGATCTTTATAATAAAGACTTTGATACCATAAGTACGTGCTGGTACTCAGAGCAGCACCACGCGGCGTGTCGACAGCATGAGAAATGCGTCGATTTGCATGGAGCGCACCGAGCGGCGCGCGCGCATCCCCGCGGTGTAGCCGATGCCGCGAGTGGCGCCGCCGCACCGCAGCCAGCCGCAGAACACCCACTCGACGATATGGCCAACTGTACACACACACACCTGCTGAGATGTACAGTCAACCAAGCTCGAAGGCACGTCCATGATAACAATTCGACATGAAGTGCGAGCGCCTCCGTGTGTGTGAGGTTGTTACCGCTACGTCGAGTGCAGCATACCTTCTGATCATACTCTGTGATGTGGTCACGGTGGTGCACAGTCGTGGGACTATTCGGCGAGCTGTTCTTATTGCGTGTGTATGGCTGCGCCGGCGCCGGACGACGCTGCAAGTCCGCGCCCCCCGCAGACACGAGCGTGCGTATAGTACCGATATGTCACGAACCTGCCTACATGTGCTCAACACATCTAATAACTTAGTCATTATAAACTTTACCGCCTCATCGCCAACACCACAAACGAGCTACCACAGCGTCCACAATCGCTCGTACAGACGCTGATGCTGCTGTTCGCCTGTCCCCACTACAGATCGAGTACAGTACGCCGGCTGCGTGTAGTGCACAGCCGACTACTCGGTCGCGGCGGACTGCCGGCTGCCCACACGCGCCGCCACTCTTCGAGCAGGCGCTTCGCCGCTAATGTCTGTTTGTTTATTGATCGATGGCATTTGGACGCGACTGTCATTAGCTATCAATTAACGTTCACTCGCGCACAATGTTTCAAACGCAAAGGTCACGCTGCCAGTTATTAGGCTGGCCAGCGCCAGCTTCGTGGCGATTGCGGCGCGGCTGCTTGCGTCTCTACATTTGACACGTGTCAATTAGAATGACGCTGGCTGCTAATTATCCCCGCATTTCGCATTCAAATGATCGTTCTGAGAGCCCTAATCCGTGCCATTGTTTCTGCTAAACAATCGCTTCCCACCGAGTTGCCATGTGACTTTACACCTTAAGCAGCACGTGAAGGGGTCAGTATGCGTCGTCGCGGGTATAGTTGTGTGAGTGAGCCTACGAGGTGCACGGCTCGCTGCTGTGGACGTGATGATTACAGTGGACTCGCCGACCGCTAATTAAATGTAATGACGATGTGATAAACAAACAAACACACGCCTCGCACCGAGAGGGAAGCATGGGAGGGGAAGGCGCTCGTGTTGAGATCTGAATAGAAGCGGCACTACACTCGTATATAATAATATACATCTAATTAAGTAGCAGTCTCGACGCTTCCCGCAGGCTGCAGCCGGAGTGATTAGAATAACGAAGAACGTTATTTCCATATCCCACAGAATACAATCAATTATGGTGACGAATTGTGTGTCGTAGTGTTCCACACTGTTGTTTCACTTGTAGTGTATTC
This sequence comes from Polymixis lichenea, assembly GCA_949091785.1. Lineage (NCBI taxonomy): Eukaryota > Metazoa > Arthropoda > Insecta > Lepidoptera > Noctuidae > Polymixis > Polymixis lichenea. The sequence continues at coordinate 24,433,463 of OX420940.1, read as the reverse complement.
AGAACCAAACTGTCTGTACATAGTTAGATAGTCGTCGCAGGCGCCTGCTTATCTCGTACGCGGCGAGTGCGCGCGATAATCACCGCACACTGTCGCCATCACTCTAATTGTACTAACTGCAACAAGTGCAGGGTGCACCATACCGTTAAAAACACGTGCATGTGTGAAGCTACTGTGCCGTGTGGGCACTGCGTTGTAAGTACATACTATACGTATCACTAACATTATGTTGTTATGTTTATTTGTATTGAATCCCGTGTCGCACGATGTTGTGACGGTGGTCGCTGCGTCTATGCGCTGAGAGAAAACGATACTGAACTCAAAACACGGCAGTCTCTGCCTGCCAAACATCGAAGTATCGATGTATTGAGAAGAGATAGAAAAAAATAATTGAAATTCAAAGAAATCATGGATGCTAGGAAACAAGTGAAGTGAGCTCAGCAGTGACTGCTTTTATGTTTACTAACTGTCACCCGTCGAAATTATATATTTCTCCTCAATCTGGGCAGGGTTTTCTAAGTATTTCCAACTAGAGTTTTAAAGCTTAGAAGTGTGGCTATTTAATATTTCAACTGCACAAGTGACTGCAACTTCAAGCCGTGGTGTTGTTCGCAGTTAGTTAGGCGCTGGTTAGTTCCGCGTAACGCTGTGTCTATCGTCGCCTGCGCACAACGGCATAACACGCGGCGATAGCTATACATTTATTACGTTTAGTTTGCCTATAACTTTATTCATTTACGTTTGCAGTACACAACCTATAGAGCTATAGGTTGTGTAGCTCTGTTATTGGCGTTGAAATAAACTACCTATTAAAACTGTTGTTTTCTTCTTTAGTTTTGCATTATTACGATAAACAATCCCAAGTACCGTCACTCTCAGTTCTTATAGCTGACACGCAAATCTTCCAGTTGGAATGACAATAGTAGCCCGCCCTCCCGCAAGGTGCGCACGCGCCGCTCCCTACAAACGACATCAACGCGCTAGCCGAGTGTGTTTGAATGCATGATCGAATTAGATCATTGTTTTTACTTATTTAAAAATTTCTAATAGGTATATCACAATAGAATTATTTTTTTAAGATAAATAAACAAAAGTAATATTTGCTAGTTTGACTATTGAAAAATGTCTTATATGAAACCACGGAGTAAATACAAAGAGGAGACGGCCTAAACAACTGTGCACTGTGATTCTCGACTAAGTCCTGACGTCATCAAGTAGGCGTGGCCTTGTCAGTGTATTGTTGGCGTTCGTCCTGACAAGTAACAAAAACACAGGGCCGTAATGGAATCCAATTATTGTACTGAATATTCCGCAGCTGTCTCATAAATGGAAATATACTCATAAAAAATACAATCTCTTATAAATTAAATATTCCATCTAAAATAATTTATTTAAAGTACTTTCCCTCCGTGAGACAACTATTATGGTGCATACTAGTTGTCTCACGGAGGGAAAGTAAAAAACAACTACCATACTGTATGGTAGTTGTTGTTTAGTTAATTAAAAGTACTTAAAGCCTATCTAGTTTATTTAGTTAAATTTTGTACTAAATGATGTACTAGATTTTTTCCGAAGATAATCTAAGACAGCAATGTATTACAAAAATTAATATCACTATTTCAATTTAAAAAATATGTACCTAGCTGGTCCGCTGGTTGCTCCGTGTATGAAACTATCGATTTTCCGTTAAGTTTTGTTTTATCGTTAGGTGGCTTTAGAAAAAATTTTTTTTTTTCAAGTCTCGTGTGTCATGCTTGTGTCGGTGAAGTGGCATACAGTGCGGCATGTGCCACGTTGTGGGTGTTGTGACATTCAACGTGAACTACACTGTATAGCCGAGCACGCGCTGATAAGAACCGCATTGTGCCGCTCGTCGCGCGCCGTGGGATCACTCGCTACCGGGACATGAACACTTGTTGCACTTCTCATTCAACTCTGTTTATTACTCTCGTCAAAATACCCGTAACTCTTGTTGGTATGTTATTTCGTCGATATAATCCAATAAAGTGCGGCCGAGAATGATTTCTAACAAGATATTCACATCGGCCACACAAAACTCTATTACAGGAGATAATTGAGATAAAATATTGGTTAGTTGTGAAATGCAGACTCACGCCGGTAATAGGCGCGCGCGCAGCTCTCTTTGTTAGCGAGCACAACACGGGGCTCGGGGTTCATGTTGTGGGAGACATGTTGGGACCATCAGTATGCATAAGCTTTACAATTAATTACAATTCACTGAAATGTGACCTATTTAATACTATTTAAATGTTTACTTTTTTTAAATTTTTGAGCAGTGTCGTCTGTACTTTCGGTTCAGCACAGGCACCTCTCGGGGTTAGGGACAGCCGTTGATCACAATCATGTCCAGGGTTGTGGAACTTAAAGCAATGCATTTTGCGTTCAGCTTTCCGAACATGAGCAAACACTCACAAAGATACATGTTTACAGTAGTTATCTCCTCACACATTTGATGGACGCTGTGATAGTCCACTGTGTTGAGCCTAGTGACTGCCGTTCCGCGCGGCTGTCCGGTACAGGGCTGCTCTCATAAACAGAAAACAAATATTAAGTAAGCGGTGCGTACGCGCAGGTTTTTGTGCTTCACGTGACGTCAGCACAACTGAGTATCGGAGGGCAGAGGGGTCCATGGAGAAGGGAGCGACGACCGCGCGCCGATTAATAAATTAAGATAACAAATTAAAGTAAGCCGCAGACAAAGCTCGCTCTGTCTAGCGCCGCGATTGCGTGGACCTGCGCGCACGCACTGATACCGATACCGATACCTGTGGTCAGAAAATATAGTACCAAACTAGCAAATACGTACCTACACGTTGTGTATTTTATTTAATGATACCGTCGCTTATTTTCTAACTCTGTAATAATTTTAATGTATAGTTATACACTGACATCTTTGCTTGAGGAAAGTATGCAAGTGGCAACCTCTTTTGCTTGTCAGTCCGGGAACAGTACATTTGTTATATAATAACCTCTTTTAAGAAAAACGATTATATAACTATTACAAAAGCATACGCTAATGATTCCATAATTCGTCACATAATATCTATTAAGCGGGAGTCGATAAGATCGGGATGCGCGCGCGTATCGTCGCGTCTTCGTCGCCATTAGCGAGGGATCGATGCTATCGCCGAGACGCGGGCGTCGCACGCCACTGTGGCGCGACTGTGACACCGGACATGTGCGCAGTGTCCGACACTGTGCGAGACCCACAGGTAAACTGGGCAGGAACTCTCACCGACAGTCATTGATTGACGCGGCATCCGCGCGGCGCGGGCGCTGCCGGCATCCACAAAGAGGATAATATCTTCATAAATCGATATTTCCACCGCTAATAAAGCGATATTAATTATCTAGTATTCAAATCTCGGATGTTGGGCATTCGAGGCGCGCTCGTGACCGCGGCCTCGCCCCGCGCGCCCCCGTCCGGCGCCCGCGCATCGTCTCTCGATTAATAATCGCGGTCGACGGCCGCGGCCCGATTATTCGAGCTCGTGCGATTAACGATTATGATTCGATTACTGTTCACCGGCGCATTGTCAGCAGCGCCCGCGCCTCTTCTGTCTCCCTGACAACAATAGCTATCTTAGTCTTGACGTTAGTACGAACTACATTAATTTCATCAGTTTGTTCTTTAATATAAAATTATGAAACACATATTATTTTACATCTACTAATTAAGTTTCCAGGGCTATTCAAGTAGTGTCCATGTGTTGAGTCATCACCTACACCTGCTACACATAAACGTTTTCTCAAAGGCTCTAGACGATCATATCTAGAGCCTTCGACAAATCTGTTTCCATCAGCTGTTTTTTTTTTAAACTGGCGAAAACTTGAATTGCTTAGAATCATGTCAGTGATGAATACATGGTAATTTTTTTCGTTATGATGTCTTGTCCACCGTGAGCCGTGACCGTGACCTCAAAATTCTATCTCTCATTTTCATGCTTTTCAAGTTTATGAGCTTTCCGGCTACATCATCATCGGATTTTTGTTTTGTTTATATCTTACTAACTTTTGCCAGCGGCTTCGCCCGCGTGGAGGTTGGTGTATTATACACATAAACCTTTCTCTTGAAGCACTCTATCTATTAAAAAAACCCGCATCAAAATCCGTTGCGTATTTTTAAAGATTTAAGCATACATAGGGATATAGGGACAGAGAAAGCGACTTTGTTTTATACTATGTAGTAATTTAGTAACAACCAGGGCGACGCCGGGCGAACAGCTAGTTCTAAATAAATTTAGGTTAAAGTGTGCATGACCAGGTTCACTCCGAGACCAGGCAGTAGCTAATAAAAGTACCTACCGCATAGCCAGCACGTCAACGCTCAAGTGTTGATTCACAAGTGATACTATTCAGTCCTGGTATACACAGCACACACACAGCGCACAGTTACGTTAAGTATTCATGCAATATATCATCATCCAGGTTTACAAATATAATTCATGCCATATCGTTGTCATCCTCGTGTGACCGTGTCGATAAGATCAGCGCGCGCGGCGGTCGCTCGTAATTGCGACGGTGGCGGCCAGTGGCACCGCGCCGCATCGCCTGCGCCAGAATGCCGCGCGGGCGACGCGTGCACAGGTCGAGGGCGGAAGGTCACCGGAGGAAGCCCTCGAGTGTGTATTACACAAAAACGAGCAGACACTGAACAATCTCTATTGGTCAACGTCTCTCATTGAGAAGATCTAACAAACAATTTGATGATGGTAATAACTATGTGTAAACAGTTGAATGGCAGGCTAGGCGGTAGATGTGAAGCAAGTCAGCTGCTGGTATCCGTGTATTGTTTATTTGTCGGTATATTGGTATGGCTAGCTGACATTTTGACTAATTATTTAATTAATATTTTGTGTCTCGTAATGTTTATTACTTTGCTGTATGACTAAACAGACAGCTGTGCTGCTGGGGAGTTTGTTCCGCCACTTCTTCTTCCCAGCTAAAGCACTAGGAAGTGGTGAAAGGTGGGCATTTGGGGGACTGTCTCATGTACTTTGACGTTCGAAAAGTTCTGATTCTCAGCCTAATTTGAATAAATGACTTTTGATTTTGATTTTTGTATAACACGCACGCGGTGCAGTGACATTCAGTGCTCCGACCACTGACCACATGACCGCTCCAGAGGAAATAGTGCCATCGCCTCAATGCAGCCAACACCAGCGGGTTGTTGGCTGCAGTCAGTGTTTCGTCATTATAATGAAGCTTTGCCCTCGGAGTCCCTATTTCCTAGTCGTGCTTACTCAGCCAAAACTGCAGATAATCACCTGCAGAGAAATAAAATTCACGTGCAAATTCATGATGACACTAAACAATTGATCGCAAAATCACAAGAAACCTCTACAGGTTTTGTTAAAACATTGAACTTCTATGAAAATGTGTGAAGCTACTGTATGTAACCCACTCATAGAAGAGCTACCAGATAGGTACCACGTAATGAGGAGCATCGCCGTCGGCCGCATTCACATCTGTTCAGCTTAGTTCTGGTATCATCACAGCAGTCATCGTGACCCACTGTTTGTTCACAACTACCGTTGCGCTGTTTCTGTTTGTTGAATTTTATTAAAACAATAACACAAAGGGTTCAACGGTTTAATTACCGCAGAGCGAGGGCGGTGTGAGGGCAGGCGGGGGCGCGGGGGCACGGGGAGGGGCTGGTGCACCGTTAGCTCACGCGAGTCATTCGATATGTATAGGCTTTCAATAATTTGTATGACGCCGCATCATAAAGCATAATGAAGTTCGGAATTATTGATTACGCAGGTGTCTACCTGCCTTGTGTGTTTGTGGGCAGGAAATATTGGGTAGCCGAGATAGGATGTGCACGGTATACGTTTGTAGCCGACGTGCTATGCACTGCATACACTTCACTGCCCACTGCTGCAGTCTGATGAAAATGTTACTAGCAACATGTCAGAACCAGCGCGTGATCCCCGGTCGCTGGCCTCAAGAGCCTTCTCCCTCTGCAAGGGACCCCATCAGTCTGGTGCATGTCACTCTCTTGCCGCGTAGAACTTGTAAAGGCAACGTGCTGCGACTGTTGCTACGAGTTTACTTAATATAAGACGAAGACAATATCTGGACTTAAGAGACTGTGACCTTTGAGTTTATTACGATATTTCTTCTCAGTCAGACAGGAAACGCCGACCTCATCTATTTTTTTTTAAATATGATTGTCGTGTCAAAGTTTTTGTACAAACCTACTTAAGTCATCTGCCTAACCTTTTCCCAACTAAGCTGAGGTCGGCTTCCAGTCTAACCGGATACAGCTAAGTACCAGTCGTTCACATGGAGCGCCTGCCTATCTGACCTCAACAACCCAGAACGTTCATGTGGTTCTCGTACTACTTAGCAGAGAGTGTCGGCTTCTTGCACAGCCTGCTTGCTGAGATCATGGTTGGCTTTTATCGGCCGTTGGTTGCATCTACTTAAGCATCTCATGATCAACAACAACGGTAGGTGAACCGGCCAGCTCATGTGCTCTTCACGGTATAGCTTAAGCGTCACAAGTACTATTCCCTCATAGTAGTACCGAGGGAGGTGAAGCTTCCTCGGTGTTGAAATAACATACAATTAAATACGTTCAATTCTAAAGGATAAAATTTAAAGCAAAGTTGCACGGGCCCTCGGTGATAGGTAATGGACCGTACTCACCGGACAGGTGCCGGCTGGACACCGGACAATATTGTGTGCGGTCGGTGTAGTGGAGGGGAAGGGGGGAGTAAACCTCGTTAGCTGAATATGCACTCCAATCTACGGCGGAATCGAATTTGCGCCCTCTTCGGGCCGAGTGGCCTTTTAAAGGGTCGCGACGAGATGTTGATGGATTATTTGTGAAGTGGCCGGTCGCCTTTGAAATCTTTCGCGCGTTAAAACGGAGGTAATCTCGGCACGACCCTCGCGACCTCGCTCCCACCCCCTCCCCGCCGCCGCACCTCCGCCCACGCCCGCGCCGCGCGCCTGCACTGTAAACAGCCCGCAGCCTTCGTTTTGTTTACCTAATCATTTTATTGCCGGCCGCCCCCGAGCGCTCCCTCCCCCCGTACGATGTACTCTACCCTCCAGCCTCGTTGAAATTTATTTGAAATGTTGTAATCGTCGTCGCGACAGATGTCCCGCCGCGCCGCTCCGCCGCGCCGCACCGCGTCGCGCCGCGCAACCCTTCAGGCTCCAGCCTCCTGTACTACAAGCCGCTATTAGATTTATCGGCGAATAAAAAACCGTTCACTACATACTCCTGAGAAAACTCGATCGCAAGCTGCGTCGTAATTTTTACATTTTTTACCCTAAAAATGTGTGTCAGAGGGGTGCGGGGCGCGCGGCGGGAGCCGACAGGTCCCCGCGTCGCGGCAAAATCTCTTTTTTAGCGCAAAAACGGAGAGCGGAACAATGCCTGACCCATTTCCCGGCCGTGGGAAGGAATAACGTCTCCGCCGCTACGATGTTTTATAATAAAAAATGCATTACCCCACATTTAAAAAAATCCACGATTTAAAAAAAAACGCGATGCTAACGCACCTATTGTTCGACGGCATATTGAAATTTCAAACTTGGAAGGGTGAGATTTATGTGCAAAATAACGGTTTTTACCAAAAAAGTGTGAATCAGCTGCATTCGGCGAGTAAACACAATCGTTCGTTAGCGCCCTCTGACCCACTCACCGCTGGCTCTGGAGCTCCTAGCGAGACGCAACCCTTCTCCTCAGTTGTCAGTCCGCACCACGCCACCAGGCATGGCCGGTGTGCTCCTTATGGACTGATGCACTTTTTAGACTTGTTCTTCTTTCTACTTATTCCTCTAATCCCTGCAGCCAGCTGTCTATGATGACACCATGATAGCAATGAGTCTGCCGCCATGCGATAAAGTTATTGTGTCAGCGATTTCTATAATAACTGCCGAATAACTGAAGATTAACATTTCATTGTTGATTTGGGCTGCTAGAAACATCATGGTCTTCCCGTATCTGACGGTTAAATGGTTTACACATTAACGTTTCTTAGTATTTGAACATGTATGTAGCTCCTTGAAGTCTTGCCTGCACAAAAGTCAAGCAAGAAAAACTTTGCATTAGGGACCTAGTGAACTTTAGTCACTGTTCATTCCATACATACGTATTTCTTTGCTTTTTCTACTTTATTTACTACTGCACTACACCAGACTGCGCCTGTGTAGTAGAGTACTACGGAGAGGGTGAGAGGCTGTTACACGTTTTTCGGTGTATTTCGCAGGTACAGTACCTACCGATACTGATTAGAAATGCCAATAGTAGGTACAGGTAATAAGTCTGGTACTGGTACTAATAGTACACTTACTACATTGGTACCGGTATCACACCATGGCACCTGGCCATGGTGTGATACCGGTACCAATCAAACCCGTTTCCTAAAAATACTAGTATTTCAAGCCCTGATTGTAAATAATAAATATTTTTATTTTTTTATCCTCTATTAAAAAGAAACCAGTTATTAATAATTGATTACAATCTAGTCTATATAATACTAATAAGCAATTTTAATCTAACTTAATTTTATACAGGATGATTGTTTTAAAACTTAGAATAGTGTTGGTTGTAGTTAACACGAGTCCGTTCCACTTTCTTAGAGCCTGTTATGATGTTATTAAAAACACTTTGTTCACGTGTTATTATGTGTGTCATTGTCACTATTATTTCTACACTTCTTACACTACACTAACTCAAAAGGTTTTGTTTTTTGTTTTCTGCGCACTATATTTGTCTGGTCTAACAGCTGAATATTATGTTGGGTTGGGGTTCCATTTTTAGGTCGCGATGGAGGTCGTCATTTCTTATATTCCAGAGATCATTAACAATACCACTGAGTCCCTTATTCTGGAATGTTTGTGTAATTTTGATATTGGTCGATTTAGTACAGCCCCACAGTTGGATGCCATATGTCCCTATTGGCATAAGAATACGAATAATATTGATAAATAACAAAATTTTATTTTTTTATGTATCAATAGACAGGAATCCCGTCCAATCAACCAATATATGTTTTAAAACGCATGTGTAGTTCCTGTCTTTTCTTTTTTACGTGCGCTCTCCAGCGCAGCTTCGCGTCAAGCGTAAATAAATGGAACATGCCAGAACTATAATAAGACCGACTCGTATTCACAAACGAAAAAACATGACTGATATTACAAACACTCACAATTACAAAAACGCCAGCGCCATGGCTCCACGAGTCCATGAGCCTCCACGACGCTACTCGCGTGATATGTCACCGTTTTTTATTCATGATTCAACGAAAATTTTATTACGGTTTTTGGGACAAGACAACATACTGCTTATTTCTATTTGTATAGAATTATCTTTTTATTTCTTATAATTGCAGAAACACCAAACGACCTTTTGAGAATTATAGAACTTAACAATATAATGTGTTCTCTTTGCCTGCATTTTCATAACTAAGTATGCAGTCCACTGTTTTTGTTGCTGTATCACAGTTGGTTAGGATTAGCTCAGTCACAAGTTATACAGCATACAACAATATTCCGTTTAAGTTTTAGGTATCCATTAATCTTTATCGAACGCAAAATAAGCTTTGCAGCAGGGTCTAAGACGGAGGATTTCAAAATGAACATCTGATAGTATGGCAGACATCATGTCCCAGTACACACTAGACATAGCTATTGTTGATTAGTTTAATGCACGACGAGACGTCACAAGTAGAGTGCGCGGAGTGTGGCGATAGCGGTGTCCGCCGTGTACTCGTGTGCGCGGTGCAGCGTGCGAGAGGAGCGGTGCGGGGGGAGGGGGGGAGTGAGGAGTGAGGAGGTCCGTATGCAAACGAGCCGCAGGGCGGGGCGAGCGCTAAAAAACGCCCAGCCCCGCCCCGCGACCCCCCGCTACCCTCAAACCTGCCTAACGGAAACTGAGTAAAAAACTGCCGCAATCTGTTCCGCGCCACGTGAAAAGTGAAACGGTGAAGGGTGACCCGCGACACAATGGCGAAGGGTTGCATTGTGCGCGCGCGCAGCAGCCACCCCGCGCTCCCCGCACACCGCGCATGCTCCGCCGCAACCCTTCGCACACGTGCGCGTATGTAGCGCCGTGTACATATTATTGTGAAAGGATAACATTTCACTTTTAACGAATAATTTTGTAAAAAAAATGCTTTGGTGTAGCTGGCGGCTGGTTGCTGCTCGCTAAGCGCGTCGCAAGTATGCCGTTGATGACTACCGAATGCCGTCGGCTTGTAGCGGTACTGGTGAGACGCGACTGCATCTGGTCGACACATATCGTTGTTCGTGTTTGCCCAACATTGCAATAATCTGCAATGTTGCACAACTACGACAATATTTCACATTCATCCTTGAATAAGAACAAATTATGTGGTTTGAAAACGAAGAAGCGCGTCTTTTAAGTTCCGCAGACACTATGACGCTACTGTACCTACAGCTGCACTATTTGTTGTATTGCTACCTTGAAAACATTACTTCCTCTAACAATGCATTGACACTGGCGCACACGCATCTCGCAATGACAATATCATTGCTAAACTGTAGTCCCGTGCCATATCGTGGCGTGGCGCAGCACAAAAAAGCGTCAGCATTACTAACTACAAGAAAAATGCAAATTGTTACCTATTGTGTAAAGAACGAAGATGGTTCACTTTAATAAACCTCTAACCTACTTTGTGCTTGTATAAGTAGGTAACTTAGTAATTTCTTTTAATTATGTCATGACAAAAAGTAATATTAATTAAATTCAAAATAGCGACCTTGGACTCTTTTGTTACTTACTTCGTACATTAGAACGACATTCCCAACAAGTATTAGATGCACGAGTCGCGAACGCTCAGTAAGTCATTCAATAGTCAACTTTGAATTCGAGTTGAGATTGACGTTCTCATAACAATTAATTGTAATCAATTCACACTGTGCAGAATACTGCATGTTCCACTTCACAGTGCTAACTATAAAGTAACGTCACCGTCACGCTACACTCTACTGCCACGCTTCAAGCACATGCAGGCTTTGACTTTTGGATAAATCTCCACTATTAGGAACAAAACAATTAAGTGAGTAGGTACTTCGCTGCAGTTTGTGACTATTAGATACCTACTTACGGTACAATTTAGAAATCGCCAAAAACCAAATTGACTTTTTTTTCACATACTTTAAAAAATTTAATTAAAAAAACGTATGAGAAAGGTAAAGCAACTTCAATACTAATTCCTCCAACGTCACGTGTAAAAACAGTTTAGTAACTCGGTGCCTTTTTATTTGAAAGCAGAAAAATGGGCTCCAGTTTCTTATTACTTCTTTTCATTTAATTTCTTCAGAAATTTAGAGCCAAGATACAGATATTAAAAACATTCGTAAAGGAAGACCAATTACAACTTTGTACGGCTTATTTGTCGATTCGCACGAATTTACTCAATAGAATCGGGTGTATCGATAGTTCTAAATATTAATTTTCTTTCTATAGATGGCTCGCATGGAGTTAATCTATTTATGGGCGAATCGACAACTCCAGAAATAAGTAATAGGCAATTGTGATGTTTTGAATTTTATGCAATTTATTCCACTTGTGCTTGCAGTGATTTTTCTGATTATTTTATTATATAAAATTCTAAATATGCCAAATACCTAAACGTATTTCTCGAGTGATCGATTCGCACACACAAATAAAATAAATTTTGTGCGACGATAATACTATATTATTGAAAAGTGTCGATTCGCCTGATTCTGGCGACTAAATTCATGCGAATCGACTAATGAGCCGATTGTATTGAAACTCGGTAAGTACACACAGACACGACTGCAGCCATCAAGATTCTCGGGCGATATTTATTGTTATGCTAACATGCATTACGAGTCTGTTCTACTCTCTATCTCCAATATGGGATCACACCGATAGGAAGAACTTACTAATAAAAAACAATCCGCCAACTCGGTATCTTTGTACACCAAGGATTATTCTTTTTAGGGTTCCATACCCGACGGATGCCAACGGGCGGGACCCTATACAAATGCTCCGCTGGCCGTTCGTCCGTCCATCACAGGGCTGTATCTTTTGAAAAGTAATAGGTGGACACTTGAAAATTTTCGAGTGCGTACTTCTTTGGCCTTCTATAAAAACAAATAAAATTTAAAAATAAAAGGGTTAAAAAATTATACAGTTAAATATTGCACAGTGGTACGGAGCCCTTCGTGTGCGAGTTCAATTAGCACTTCGCTGTTTTTTTTTATTTCCGGAGATAATTATGAGGATTGGGATTGGTATTATGGTAATTTGATTTTGAAACATTTTAACATAACTGCCTACTTTGTTTAAAAAATTTAAGACTGGTAGGTGTCCCCAACTTGTATTTTTTGCCTGTGCCCGCGTCGGGCCGCTGTCCGCCCACTGTCAGCAATTGTCAGATGACTGACATTGATAACTTGCAATCTATTCAATCACAAACATAATAAATAATTCGAATCATGACACAGGGACGAGAATGGGTGGCGAGAATGCTTTTGGCTGTCACTAATTACCATCAATGAGTCAATATTATTTTTGTTTTCTTAAAATATATCGTCTAGCGGTTTCGCTCGTATCCGTAGTTGCTTGCCCATAATTATGTAGATTACACCTGTGTGTTAAATTTCTCCATTCATCCGTTTATACGTGTGATTAGATAATTGAGATTAGATACTTATACAGGGTAAGTTTTTATCCAGTGTGCAAACCGTAACCATGAATTCAGCATATCATTCTAGACCCCGCAGCGGAGAAATTTCACGTCAGTTTTCCAAAAAAAAAAAATCAGCTGTTTCATAGAAAAATGCAATACCTACGCGGTCAAAATGTATGGAACAGCAGTTTTTTTTTGTATTATCGACGAAAAATTTCTGCGCTTGGGTCATAAGTCATAAGTAATTTATTTCATAACAATATAGGAACATTGTGATGGCAAATTAAAAAAATAAAATTATACAACTGCAGTTAAAATAAAATTCATCAACTACATTTAGAAAAGTCAATAAAAACACTATCGGTCAATTAACAATACAAGACCATAAATAATAAATGTCAACCTCTATGTCGGTCTATAATGATATGTTGAATTCATGGTTACGGTTTGCGCACTGGATAAAAACTTATCCTGTTAACCAATAGCTTTACAGATCAGCTGAAATACATATGTAACGCATGGTCTCAATAGCATTTTGGGAGTGAGAACTCTCTATTGGAGTTTTCTCTGATCTTTCCAAAGCATTTGATTGCGTGCGCCATGACACGCTTTTGCGTAAACTATGGTGTTCAAAATGAAGCTTTCAACGTAATAAATTCTTATTTAAATGATAGGCACCAATGTGATATAGATATTAATAGTGTGAAATCTTCCGGGCTATCAGTTCAGTTAGGTGTACCTCAAGGCTCAATAGTGGGTCCATTCTTATTCTTAGTGTACATTAATGATTCACCATTCTATATAAAGGGTATCTGTGACGTTGTACTGTTTGCTGATGATACCTCTCTTATCTTTAAAGTAGACAGGAATAGACAAGATTTTGACGGGGTGAACAGTGCACTCTCAAGGGTTAAACATTGGCTCACCACGAATAATCTAGTTCTCAATGCCAAGAAAACTAAATGTATAAAGTTCGCTTTACCAAATGTAAGAAATCTGGGACCCAACATCGTCTTAGATAATGAGGTGCTTGCAACTATAGCCTCGGCAGTTTTTTTGGGCATAACAGTAGATGGCAAACTTCAGTGGGGATCACATATATCAAGCCTAGCGGGAAGGCTCAGTTCGGCCACCTACGCCATCAGGAAAGTAAGACTATACACTGAAGTTGATACAGCACGGTTAGTCTATTTTAGTTATTTTCATAGCGTTATGTCCTACGGCATTCTGCTGTGGGGCAAAGCCGCTGAAATTCAAAATATTTTTGTTCTTCAAAAACGAGCTGTTCGTGCAATTTACCAAATAGGTGCTAGAGTTTCTCTCAGAGAATTATTTAAGAATTTGGTATTCTCACGGTGGCATCACAATCCACCTTCGCTAACATCTTATATATTAGGTAAAATATACATTAAAACAGTGATATTCATAATATTAATACCAGAAATAAGGACAAACTACGTGTTTCCCTTTCACCGGCTTCATAAATTTTCATAACTCATTTGTTGGGCCCGTATAACCTTTTATAACAAGCTTCCCTCTTCTTTGCTAGATTTACATTTTAATGCGTTCAAAGCTAAAGTAAAATCAAATATTTGTTCTAAGGTATACTATTATATCAACGACTACTTAAACGATAAGAATTGTTGGTCGCTGTGATTAACTCAAGACAGCGTTTGAGTTCTTTCATCAGAATTAGCTTAACTACTGACAGGTCATATGAGTTACTTCATGTCATTGTTTGTTTTATTTGACCGTATAAACCATTTTTTTTGGAATTATTTGGTTTATGAAAGTTTAATTTATTGTTGAATGTTAATTACGTAAGTAATTAGGTAACTATTATTGTATATAATCAAGTTTTTCCAACTTAACAGACAGCTGTGCTGCTGGGGAGTTTGTTGCGCCACTTATTCTTCCCAGCTAAAGCACTAGGAAGTGGTGAAGGGAGGGCGTTTTCGGGGACTGTCTTATGTACTTTTGACGTCCGAAAAGTGCTGACTCTTAGCCTAGTATGAATAAATGACTTTCGATTTTGATTTGATCTTCTCTTACGTACTTTAGGATTTGGTTATACCTTAAATAATCATTTAAGAGGCCGTACACTAAATTTCGGTGATAGATTTTAACTTGGTTTTAAAGACGTAGTATTACAGTTGAAGTACTGCATTTACATAAGTTTCAATGCGCAACATGAAAGATCGTTTCAATGATTATATAATGAATGAGCTATTACTTATTTATTACATACTTTATTATTTTTGTCGAGAATTATAATGCGAGATATTGGGTGTTTTGAAAGATTATTGACTACCATTTCTACTTTATTTTTTGCAGTTGTTTTCAGGAAATGGATTGATCTTGAACAGAAGTTTGTTTCTATAGTTTTAATTTTATCAACGAGATTTCTGAACAGCCAAAATCAGAACCAATTCATTGCCCATTTTCTTTAATTTTTTTTTTAAGAAAATGGGCAAATTGATTTTGAGACTAAGGTTAGTATTGTTTTACTATGTTTTTAACCGACTTCAAAAAGGAGGAGGTTATGATTCGGGAGGTTTATATGTTTTTATGTGTATGTGGGGCATAACTCCGTTATATATAGACGGATTTGCAAAATTCTTTTTTGTTCGAAATTGTGTTTATTCCAAAATGGTCCCATTTATTTCATATAGATCTGATGATGAGTTTCGGAGACAGACATCGGAACTTTTCAAAAAATGATAGCAAATCAACCGCGATTGCTGCTATCGCAGAAATATGCATTGTTTACGCAATCACACAACATAACATCACGCCTATATACTCGAAACGGTTAATCAGATGTATTCAGAATATCAAGTTACGTCTACATTTTAACTGTACTAGGTTTTGATTTGATTGACTTTGAGAATACCCCAAGGATGATGAAATTTCGAATCGATGTGGGGTACTATAGCTAAAAAGAGAAAAATAAAAACTAAAAAAACAACCATCTTCCGAAAAAACACTACAAAGTGAAAAATAACTTTAATTTCGGAAGGCGGTGACAAAAAATAAAATACATATTCAAAGACCCCGAATTCCGAAATTAAAGCAATTTTACACTTTGTAGTATTTTTTTGGAAGTTGCTTGCTTTTTTTTAAGTTTTTTGAAATGAAAGTGGTAAAAAATTATTCATATGTTGTATGACTTTCTTAACAATACTTCGGTCGATTAATCAAAATTATGTAATTAAAATAAAAAAGTAGCTAATTCATTAGATCATGACTGAAATGATCTTTCATGTGAAGTATTAAAACTTATAGAAATATAGTATTTTAACTGTAAAATCGCGTCTGTAAACTCACGTAAATCAGCGAAATTGGAATAATTGCGTATCAGTACGGCCTCTTAATATTAAAGGTTTATGACGATCCACGGGCCACGTTCGAAGCAGTGCAATGGTTCAGTATGTAGGTTCGGCGTATGTACCGCGGGCCCCGGAACTGCGCTAGCTCGGAGGAATGCCACCGATGAGTCGCGCCACTGAACACAAACATTGCTTGATGCAAGCCAGCGCTCTACAAACGCGGCTCATATTAAATTTGCTAGGAGGACGCTCCCTCCGGCGGTGGCGTGCTTTGATCTCCAACCCTACAGCGCTGTCACCCGCACGCACAGCGCTGTCGTCTCTCAGGACACAATACCTACCTCCGCACATTGTGTCTATACGTCCTATTGATTGAAGTACCCATTCAAATGTAAGTATACTTAAGCCGGACATTCTAATTTTAATCACGTTCAAGCTGTTATTAATTAGACAATTGAGGTTGATTTTAAAAACCTCAATTTTCGTCGATGATTTTTAAATTAAGGACTTACAAAATTATTAATGTTTTATTTCCAAAAATGATGTAGCAGTAGTTGTTGGAAAGATGATATATAAAGTGGAAACCTAAATACTTGCAAACGAATGTGTAACTAATTTAACCTAAAAAGGGTTTGTTTTCACTTTCATCAGGTAGGTTTGGAAGAGACAGTCACCCAAACACCAGCCAGTGTTACGACTGCATATTGTTACTTCAAAATGAGATTCGTTTTTTTTTTCAAGGCGTGATCTTGTGTGTCTTGTGAGATTCGAGAGAAAACGAATTTCGTATAAAAATCTGTAGGTACCTGCGTAAAATACCAGCTGAAGCTGAAAATATCTTTTTTTTAATAGAGTGTTTGAGGCACGTGAGCGACTGTGCTGTAGCGCGGCTCAGCCTGAACCGAGTCGTCTCTCTTCTCATTGGAGCCTCCAGTGCTGTGCTTTCACCATTACTATTGATAAACGACTACAGCGACCATTAAATGTGATTAAAGCAATTTATAATGTTTATTTGGCCGCGATATAAATGATTAAAGCGTAAGTAACGAGCCGCGGCACCCGCATGCACGCAGCTCCCGAACTTATGATATCGCCGGCACGCGACCCCCCCGCCTCCGCGCCCCTGCGACCCCCGCATCATCGGATTGTTAAATTAAATAGAGTTAACTGCCGCTAAAGGGTTGCGACGCGTGCCTCAGAGCAACCGCCCCGCTCCTCGCGCCGCCGCGCGCCGCCTGCGCCCGCGCACCCTCACCACTCGCCTGCTGCTGCAGATTTCGATTTCACTATTGTGTTTTTTGCAGCACACAACTCTTTCTGTCTGCGAACTATTCAAAACAGCTTTATGACTAGATGAAAGAGATTACAGAAAGCGATTATTGAATTGCAATGTATTCATCGGTACATAATGACCGAAAATACAATTATGCTCATACATATAATATTCATTTAATAGTATCATGATAGATATCCATTTAAATCTATAATAAGTATGAAATAAATTTCGTATCTGTGTGTGTGCGTGAATGTGTTTGACTTAGAAACAGCACAAAAATCTCGATTTGTGACATTATAGCCACATCAGTGGATCGCAGGCTTGCGAAGCAGGGGCGGGTCGCTTAGTAAATTTTCATAAAATCAATTAAAACAGTCGTTAGTTCACTTAGCTTTGCATAGGTAGTTACAGTTCCCAAGTTATCTGGACAGTGCTCGACTGGACGAAATTACAGTTATAGTTCATTTGCAACAAAATAATCTTACCTACTGTAACTTTTAACTACTCTCATTATGTAACAGTTTCCACTATACATATATCAAAAAATTGTCTTTAACTTTGATGTAGGCCACGGATGTAGGCACAATTCAATACCATTATATAAATGGAACAAGAGCGTCATGCTGGCTTTTATATAATATTGTAATGAGGGTGATTGTCGCAGCGCGGGCTGTGCATCATATATCATGCTGGTTTAAATTAAACCCGTCACCGATATTGTCGCGCGACGGAATAATTTACAAATGGCAGCCGCTCGCGCGCGCCGCTCGTAAATCACGCGCCGTGTGCGGCCGCCCTTAACCCTTTCGAACCACGGGCCCCGCGCCCCGCACCCCGCAGCCCGCCAGCGCCCCGCGTAAACAAATCAGTTCGTTTTTTAGCGTCGCTATCTGATAGGCAAAGGGTGGCGGCGCCAACTGCCGACCAATCCCGGCGTCGAGGCACATTTACATAGTGATTTACATACCGCGGGTCGCGCATGTAAATCACTGTATCCTGTGACATATGTATATTTACATGCACCTCAGGCTCACCAGCCGGGTATGTGCAAACATCTCACAGACTCTTTATCAGTTCTGTGCCTCGTCACTAGGTCGCTAGATGTTTTAGATCTGTCCTTTATTATTATTTAACTGATGCTATTTATCACCCTACATATGTAAGTAATTTTCTAGAAATTGTGGGGTTAGAAAATTGCTTTTGTGCGTTTTTTTTATAGAGTGCTACCTACTCAGATAAATGTACCTGAATGGAAATGATTTTTGTGAAAATAAGATAAAGTAAAATCAGTTTTACACAAGCTTAGTATAACTCTAACAATACCCAAAGAACACACTCATTACCGCGTTATGCTTTGAATTAAAAGGTATCTTCACACACTTCATTTGTTTCCTCAATTTCTTATAAATTATTGCTCTAACTTCTTAAACAGATACGCTGAGAGAGATTTTAGGCGCGATAACATATTGTTGTTATATGTCCGTGACCGTGTCTTACAAACGCACACTGGCACATGTCGGCGCGGTGGGAGCTCGTCCACGTGCACTTGTTGAGGAGTGCGTGTGGCGACTTGCGAGCCGCTCATTAGGCATTACTACGAGATAGTTCGTTGCGAGCCCAGGTTCGGGCGGGGCAGGGGGACGCGGGTGTGGGGTGGGACGGGACGCTGCAGCTGCAAGGCTATTGATTAGCGCTACAATCACTGGCACGCGACACACAGCCTTTCTCAAGCGACTTATTAATACTAAGGAGATTGTCATCACTTCGGGAACAGTGACTAAACACATAAGTTAACATTGTTAAGTTTGGAATATAATTGCTTGGCAAATTGACTATAAATTGTTCGTTTAATCGAATCACAACTGTTCTTTGACAGTCGTATGAAATGGCTCCATGACAGGGCTTTATATAATTTGTCAATTCGGTAAACAATTCATTTCCTTGATTATAGTTTACACCCTGACAGGGCAGCCAGTTATTTGTCGAACACCTGTATATTTATAGAGATGTTTGCTCGGAAACATGAATCTCGTTTAGCTACATGGGCAGTAAAAGTAGACAAGCTTTATGTTCAGCTCAGTGTATTTCACTGTGGTGTAGTGTGACTCCCAGCTGATTACACACATTTTGTATATGTGGTGAACATTAGGCACTTACAGTAGGTACGTATAAATACGAACACATATCAATCCGGCAGTACGACAATACCGCAATTATGTAATATCGCTCAATATGAATATATGTTTCATAACAAGTTGTCAGTAAGGCTCAGTAGAGCTTACGAAAAAGTGTGTCTTAAAATGAATACGGACAAAACGAATCACATGTCTAATGCCCGTGTTACACTCATCCTCTTGAAGATAGGAGACTTCTACACTCTTAGTAGTGGACGATTATGTTTACCTAGGACAAACTGTCCAGTTAGGTAGATCCAACTCCGAGAAAGTAGTGAATCGTCGAATCGGACTCGGCTGAGGGAGTTCTGGCATCTACGCAATATCTTCTCGTCCCACATACCTCAGTGTCTCAAGACGAAAGTCTTTGACCAATTCGTGTTGCCCGTGACAACCTATGGCACTGAAACGTGGTTGCCAACAGTAATGGGCCTCATAAGAAGGCTGAAACTGACCCAAAGGGCAATGGAAATTGCTATGCTTCGAGTATCCATACGCGATTGAATTAGAAATAAAGAGATCCATAGGAGAATCAAGGTAACCGACTCGCCCGAAAAATTGGCAAACTTAAGGGGCAGTGGGCGGGGCACATAGCTTGCTGATGGCTGATGGGGCCGAAAGTTTCTGGAGTGTCGACCGCGTATCGGTAGACGTAGCGTTTGAAGGTGTCTTACAAGGTTTACTGTTGACCTGGTGATGGCCGTGGGGATCCGCACAGAGTCCGTCAAGTGGTCTATGTCCAACACTGGACGTCTTTCGGCTGAAATGATGATGAAAATATTATCAAGTCAACTGAAGTCTGACAAACACTTAGGATACGAGAGCACAGTCTCGTTCTAACGCACTGCCGATAAATGCTAATGACAGGATATTATTTTTTATATCTCAATGCTACAACATGAAGCACACTGTTTAAAACAAACGAAGGCAAAATCAGTCTATTTGACCAATAATTCGGTAACCCTTCTATCATCCTTGATATCACATTATATCTATTATACTTTGTGAGTCCGCGACGGATGTCAGTTCAGTCACAGACCATAACAACAACATGTACAGATTACGGTCGCCTCTCCCATGTGCCCTCACAACAGTTTTCAGTATGTATAGCAAGCGGCAGCGAGACCGGCACAGCGCACCCTTTCCGAGCTAACACGCGTGAAACTGCGCAATTGTAAATGCAAATAGTGCGCTAATCCAACATGGCGGCGACCTCCGGCCTCCCTCACTACTAACTGCTAATGTAGCCAGCCACCCCGCCCTGACTGTGCCCCGCCGTGCTTGGACCGAATCATTACTAGCATCAAACAAGTTTTGTAAAATTCCTAAATTCCATCTTATCTGTATATAGCTAATAAATGATTTTATTTGATAAGGATGATCATAATATGTTAACTAATTGTATCGCTAATGTACTTTGTGGGTGAAGTAGCAGGAGAACACAAGTGCGTCGATGAGTTCATTAAAACATTTTCCATTGAAAATTTAGATAATACGTGTAAATTCGCCGCGTGTTCCGACGAGAGCGGGAGCAAAACATTTTATACGAAATGAGATTAATAAAATAAAGATGTTATCCGATAACTACAATAAGTGTATACCCAACACCCTCTCGTGTCCGACACGACGCCGGCCACTCCACACGACGGGCCCTCCCGCCCCCGCGACCCTCCGCGACCCTCACAACCCTTACACTACCAATCTTTAATTAAATATCTAAAGGTATGAGGGTTGACACGTCATAAAACTGCACAAATATAGAAATCAGTGTTCATAAAAAACCCATAAGAATGGTAAAACATGAAGGGTCGGCCCGCTACGCCCCCGCTACGCGCCTGCTACGAGCCGGTCAGCCGCTACGGGCCGCGTAGCACCGCTACGACATACTCGTAGTACATTAAATTTTGTCCAGCTGATGTCACGTGAACTACGAAACAATTATGATGACGTTATGAGATATATAGTTAAACATACATACATACAATGACGCCTTCTTCCCATGGGGTAGGCAGAAATATAGTTATCGTAAAAAGATTGTTGTTATGATGTGTTTCTTATTGTACTCTCATTATAATATTTTTAATAATATGAAATCGTTTCGTAAGACACAATTATTTTCAAGTAGCTTGTTGTTGTTGTAGAACAAAAAACATCACAAAATCCATATTGTGGCGTTTGAAGCCGCGTCATAGAAACTGTTCAAACAAATACTCCCGAAATAACACTCGAGGTGCGGTTACCGTTAAAGTAAACATACTTTATTCGGTTTTAAAATACGAAGAGTTCTACAAAGAAGGCGAATATCTTATTCAAAGTAGCAATATGTTGGCGCCTAAATAAACAGCGGCCACATTACGTAAATGCATTCTTTGGATAAAGATGCATGAGCGAGGGGGCCGAGGGGGTGGCGTGAGGGTGGTGAGGCGGCGGAGGTCGCCGGGGTCAGAGGAACCTGAATTAAAATTTCATCGGCGGCTGTTTGCGCACATTAGCATCACAAAGGGCTAGCACGTGGTAGACGCGCCGGCGCTGACCTGCCGCGCTGCTGATCAGCGATAGATCGAGTTCACTACTCGATGCATATTGGAGTTGCACTATTGCTGCAGCATGTATAAACCTACGCGTGTCGCACTGTTTGTAAGAAGTGACAAATGGACTTTGAATTAAACTAAAATTCATCCACAACGAAGAACACTTGGCAAGTGAGTGTACAGGAGGAGTAAGACTGTGACAGAGTGGCGTCCAAGAAGTGGAAGACAAGATGTCGGTCGTCCGGCGGGGAGGTGGGTGGACGACAGTGTTGTTATAGCGGGCAAAACCTGGAAGAGGCTGGCACAGGAGCGTGGAGATGGGCACAAGAACAGAGAGGCTTAAGCCAAGCGGTGGGTGCGCTTCAGATGATGATGGTCATGATGAAACTATGAATTGCTTCCTTGACTGCTGCGACAGTGCAGGAGTCATCAACGATTCGTGTAAAGTGACTACATGCAAGAGTACAGGACACTTCGACACTTGGAATTAAATACCAGATGATGTTAGGATGTTATAGATGTCGAGTGCGCCTTGTGTGTCGGTGCGCAGGTCTGTGCCGGGCGTGGCGGGTGGCGGGGGGCGGGGGGCGGTCAGTCGCGCCACGATTGCTATTCTATCAGATTCACATCAAACAGGAACTAGCCCTTTCATCTCACACAATCACTTTCCCAATGCTTACCAAACGCTGTGTACACAACACAGCATATTACAAATACTTGCCTTCTTTGTTGTCAAAACTTTTAAACACATCTATTGATGGATTTCATTGTTTCATTCGTTTTCCAACCAATCGTTTAATCGAGTATTCGATCTATAATACAAGTTATTGAGACACAATGAGCAGGATGATTAACACTAACTTGCGGATTGTTGTGTTCGGACTTTCTGAATAGCGACGCGGTGCAGTGCGGCGACTTCATGTAGATGTTCATTCGATACGGAGAGAGCGTTCCTATCATTTGTTAGATAATAACGTCGTAACGAGTCGTGGACCATGGCACACGCTACTCAACCCGGCCTCAGCTTTTTTTATTTCAATCGAACCCGATATCGGAATTCGCGCATCGGTTAGTCGAACCCGTCGCTCCCCTTTCCTAAAAAATTAAACAGCTTTTAAACGCGCATCGCGCTCGAAACGCACGGCGAAAGCGAAAAAAAATCAGCTCAGGTAATCGAAATAATGGCGAGATCACGCGAAAAAAATTCACTAAAGGGCGGAAAAAGAAACGGATTCGTACAAAAACTTTAAAATGTTTAATTCGACGGTTGAGGGTTAAGCGGGATGCGTGCGGGGCGCGGGTCGCGGGGGTGCCGGTTCGCGGCGCTGGCTGCGGGCTGCACGGTGCGCGCAGTGTGCCGTGGAGTGCCGACCCGCGACCGCGCGCTCGCAGTGCGTACATTGCTCGTACACTGTGCCGACTGCCGCCGCACACGCAGCATGGTGCTGTCCTCATGCGTCCGCGCCGACACGCGCGCCTACTGCTCTGCGCGCTACCGTGAGTTGCTTTCAGGTTTCTACTAGCCTATTGACACTACTGCTGATACTCTTTCAAGATATACAAGTACCTAGAACCTTAAGTTATTCCCAAAGCTTTTATGATTTTCTTCTTGTAAAGTTTGCGAATTGTACGTGTCTTCTTATAAAGCTTTTATTCGGGTTTCAAATTTGATTCGTTTAGTTTTCTTGACATTTTATTTTAACGAGTGGTCGCATTGTGGTTGAAGTTCAACATTATCCATTTAATTTTTTTTTCAACAATATAAAAAAATATTCGTTTTATGCACTCCTTCTCCATATAAACTTTAACTTGCGGCAAATTTCAAACTCCTCCGTTCGTGTAATTTTCGTAAAAAAGGGGTACAACGTTTTTGCTTCAAATATTAATTAATAGATGATGAGTAAACATGAGGTATTTTATTCAATAGTTACTGATGTAATTGGTTGTTGTTGTTGCCCTTTTTTCGTTTGCACTTAAGTAAAGTGTTGCAAAAACTGACCTTTAAACTTTGATTGATCGATTTAGTATTCGATTCTGTCCAAATTTCCTTAGAAAAGTTGGTCCAGAATCGGATACTAATTAGATCAAACAAATCAGTAATTTTATTTGTGTTCAGGATGTTTCAATTACATTCTACTAACCAAAATACACACACCTACTTGTGTACCTGTACATACACATGTACACCTGATGTAAATTGAGTAATGAAAATAATCCGGTAGATACTTACTTTAAATCAATTTAAGGTTACTTACATATAACCTAGGTACTGGAGCGTGACATAGGTAATATAGCAATTGTATGTTGTTGTGATAACTGTACTAGTTGTTATATATTTGCTACTGTACTCGTACTTGCGCGTCTGAATCTGAACTGAATTGTATATTCAATAACATGTAGATTAAATTATAACAAATGTTCTAATTAAAAAGTTTGCATTTAATTAAGATCGAGAATGTGACGTTAAGTGGTAGAGTAGTTACAAGCTTTACGTTCATACCAATGTGTTGGTGTGAGTGAGATACTCACACCAGTACATTGGTATGAATATAAAAGACCGCACATTAGATCCATATCTGCCAATGTATGTTGTTCAAGCGTATGTTGTGCAGTTTGTTCCAATATATACCGCGTTGTTGTGACAAGTAAGTATAACTCTCTCATTAAATCGGTCGTG